>SKCR01024019.1:0-637622 GCA_019454045.1 Zanthoxylum bungeanum | reverse complement strand
AGCAACTCACATTTTTAATCTTCTTTATCCTTTGTGAGTACCCAAGTTGAATTATAAATCCTTTATGTTCAAATATTTGTGGTTATGAAATATCTCTTGTTGAGTGAGTATACTTAAAAGGGTGATTTGGTTGTAAAAGGTTTAAGAGTGAACCTAAGTGATAAAACTTTCGTGTAAAGGTTTGGAGTGAATTTATGGGATAAAACTCTTGGTTGTGAGTGAGTCACGGAAAAATCACAGTATAAAGTGTGGAATCACTTTTGGATAGTGGAAAACTTCAAGTGCGGCTTGCAGGATTGGATGTAGGCATTTTTGTCCGACCACTATAAATATCAGTGTCAATTTCTCTAACATTATCTCTTTAATTTATTGCAAGTTTTAGATTAAATTTTCATATTATTTAGCATAGTTTGCCATTGATATTGGGTGTATTAATTGTAGAAATTGAAGTCTAAATTTAATCAGTAAAAACTACAATCTAAGTAGTTGAAAATCGTAAAAAAAATTTTATTTCCGCAATATTTAACTAATACCAAATTCACCCCTCTCGGGTATAAAGAGATTATTTTTTGAGTGTGATTGTGCTTTCGCTTTATTTAATTTGAGGTTATGCTTGTGATTAGAAGGGAAGATATTTTTTTGTTTTTGTTTTTTTCTAACTTTGAATTGACGAAAAAAGCGTGTTATATTTATAGATTTCGATTAAATTGATTGTATGAAGTAGGATATTCAATCGGCCACTGGAAAGAGGAAGGATCGATTGAGATTTGAGAATCAAAGAGAATTAATTGTGTGCATGTAATGGTAATGTTGGAATCACCCAATAGGTTAATAGTACTTGACATTTTGACAAATGAAGTATTGATGTACTACACTTTAAAAATCACGTTCAATTTACTTATACTTATACAAAGTTATGGTTGATTTGATGTTTGTATGTTCTTAATTTTGTCATACATTCAGAATTTAGTAGCTTTGGCCGCCTTTTGTCATATATTATTCTTAATTGAAAAATACAAATAAGCATTCATTTCTTGATTACTTATTTGTAATTTTTGTTGTCTATAGGTTTACTTAATTCCGTACTAAAGAGATTGTTTTTCTCTTTTCCTGGCAGAAAGCTAGCTGCCCATGCTGGTCAACAGAAGCAGGAGAAGGAAGAGGAAGAAGAGAAGTTAATGTTGCATAAAGCCAGGGAGCTTGATGCATTTGATCAGCAAAACCATGGTGCTGTTCCGCAATACAATGATAAAAGTCATGGCTTCCAATGGGGCAAATAGTGTGAAAGTCACATCTCTTGAAGAGGAAGCCCTCCGAACAATGAAAGCATTTTTGCTGCTCTCTGCTACCCCGGAGGCTCCTGTTAAGGTTGAATCCCCCTCCTCTAGTACAGTCTTGTCCAGAAGGCAAGGAGAAACTGAAGCTGAAATCTCTTCCCTGTCTATTTCACAGAAGACAAGAGCGAAGGGAGAAATTTCAGCTCCCTTGATACGTCCTTTATCTACCCCAGCTACAAGGTTACCCTGACCAACACATTGTTGCTCGTTGCCCTAGGCTCGTGTGGGCATGTCGAAATGTGCTGAGAAATTTATGACCGTTGATAAGGTTTGTTTGGTGTGCAATAAGCCATGTAAAGAGGAAAATTTGGTGAACGTGGAAAAAGGATGGACAGGGTTTGCTGCCCATGATGATGGACTTGAAGCAAGAGACTTTGAGCATTTGGGTAATGGTTCAGGATTGGGGCTGGTGAGACCTGCAGCCAGGACATAACTCTTTCTTACTTCAGTTGTGCAACAATTTTTATTGAGCTAACAAGGAACAAATTGCACTGTATGACCCTTGTTGATGTTGTTTTTAAATTAGCTTCCTTCATGTATCCCAGATTTTTTATTACATTATTAGTTATGTTTCTTGTGAATTCTCTCGGTAATGCTTTTCCCTGTTCTGCCCAAATTGATGAATACACGTGCTGTGACCGAATCATCATTCAGGTTTTACATCGCATATTCGGATCTTTTTTTAATGCTGCGGCAACACCAACACCAACACCAACGTAATGGCTACTGCATAACCCGTGAACTTGAAGATAGAAGCGAACAGCAGGTAAAGTCCAAATCGGCTGGTCCCCAAGTCAAGTGTTATTAAGCAAACATGGAAACTGGACATGACTTGATTCCCTACTTGGGCCGGGCAAATTCAATTTGTCATAAGCAAGCGGAAACATCGTCGATTTTTCAATACTTTCACAAGACAAGTCAACATGACATGCAACAAAAGGGCTTTTTGCACGTGGGGTAGTTGATAATCGAGATAAGGGTGATGCAATACTTTATTGGGAAATAACAATAATATTAACAAATAATAACAAGCTTATCTTGATCAAATCACACACCACCAGCCACCAAGGCGTGGTCCCACCACCCAGCTTGGCCCTGCTATCCAGCATCCACTCTGATGTGGAATCACCGTCCTTTTTCTTTTCTTAATAATATTCCAAAACCTAACCACTATTATGTTCTATTCTTATCATAAAATCTATCTTTAATTGTGAAAATGCGGTTGCAACTTTCAGAGGCTGTTAACAGATCCTCCAAATATAATACTGTTTATTATTATTATTATTATTATTATTATTATTATTTGCGAATTGCGGGGTGGTTCTTACTTCTTATATTACAATGTTAATTTGTTTTGCGATCACAGGTAGTGGGGATTGTGTTTGCGATTCTCTCTTACATTTTAAATCCAACGTGGCAACAGCTGTACGTCAATAATGAGCCGCACTGGGCCCCACTCACCCTCATTAATTGCCCGCCAACGGCCGGACTTCCTAACACACGTTCGTCCCTTTCCCCCTCACTGAACCGCAAGATCCAAATAAAGCAACCCCATTAATATTATTTAAAAACAAATTAAAAAGAAAAAGAAAAACTCTCGTTTTTCTTTTAAAAAAAATTAATAGTTGAATTGAAGCGGATCGTTTGAAGATAATCAAAGAAAGAGCTGAAACGAAGCGAGACGACGGCGTCTGGATGGCGGGAATGGACAGGCAGCAAGAGAAGGTGGTTGGTGAAGAAGAGGAAGAGAGGTTGCTAGAAGGGATGGCGGTAGTAAATTTCGACATGCTGTGTTCGGCGGTGGCGTTACAAACTCAGGGGAAATGGAGGACACTGGAAGGTGACGGCGTGGAAGTTGATGTTGATGGAGGTGAATTCGGCGCCGTTTTGAGGATGTGGGAAGGTGAAGTCCTTGACTGTTTCGATGACCGTCGCATCGCTCTCCAATCCGCCTGGTTAGTCCGTTTTGCTTCTTTCACAATTGCTTTTGATTTTTGTTTTTTCTCAAATTCATTATTAGTATTATGAATAATACCATTAAAAATTTAATGTTATTATTTTGCTTATGAATAACAGTGTATTTGGTTTTGCAGCTGTCCTTGCTACCAGTTTGGGAAGAACATGAGACGGGCTGGTTTTGGTTCTTGTTTTGTTCAAGTACATTTTTCAACTTTTGAATAATTGAGATTTTTGTTATCCTTGACATATTTTTATACTTGTGTTATTCTAGCATTAGGGATGCTGAATTCGATGTTTTCGCATATGAAGCTTATTTAGCGAAACCCTGAGTTTCTTATTGAAATTTTGCAGGGAACTGCGTATTTCATTCTCACAATTGGCGCCCTTGTGAATTTCATTGCTTTCATCATCACTAGGCAGCATTGCTTTCTGTACTTGGCTGTGGCCTTCTCCATTTCTATAGGTGGGTACATGGGTTTTCTCCGAACACAGATGAAAAGGAAATTTAACATCTTGGTGAGTTTTTCGTCGTTGCTTTAATAACATTATTATGTAGGCTGCACTAGTTATTTGATTTCCTTTTCTTTTTATCAGTTTTTTGTTCTATCTTTTAATCATGTACTGGTTCATGATAAGTTTTACATATCAAAGGGATTCTGTATTCCATAGATTGCATATTCACAAAATGTGGTGTTATAGTTACTGCAAAACCGGTCTGATTTGGTTGTTGTTACGTTTGTGATATTCACAAGGTGGATACATCCTCCATACAGTTCTAAATTCTATGTTACCTTGTGTAACCTTTTATATATATAATATATGTGGGTTCTTTTTAAATGTGAATAAGATTGTCTGGCTTTCATTTTCCTTTGGTTATATGCTGAGTTCAGAGTTGCCAATTATAATGTGTTGTTCAAAACTTATGAGGTTTTGGGAACTTTCTCTTAGGTTTTATAATTTGTTTATATCATCTGAAGAGTTTTGGTCTTAATTCAATTATATTCATTGTCAACATGGATGAGTAACATGGCTTCTGCCAAACCTGTGGACAATGGTTTTATTTAGGGTCCATCCTTTTTTCGAGTGTATTATTTTGATAAACCACTCTCTCTCATTGCTCTTTCATATTTCAATTTGAGAATCTTTAGGTGTGTTGAATCTTGCTGGAATCTTTAGGTGTTCCCCCTTTCTGAAACTTACACCTTTGATTAATTGCTTTTATGTAGAAATATCTCTCTGTTCTAATGGAAGTTTGATTGTTTTCACTTTTTCAGGGTAGTGATAGTTCTATGGATGACTTCATCTACCATCTTGTCTGTCCCTGCTGCACAATATGTCAGGTATTTTCTGTGCAATACCCTTATTTGCTGAAATCTAATCGTGTTTAAATGGTGCTGCAAACTTTTAGAAGTTGAAGATAAGATATCAGTTTGTAGAAAAATGCAAATGCAACTTCAATGAAACTTGTCAAACAGTTCATATATCTGAAAATGATTATGCTTTTATTATGAGCAGGAGGCCAGAACTTTGGAGATGAACAATGTCCAAGATGGCACTTGGCATGGCCGAGGTGATACAATATGCATAGGAAGCTATGGTGAAGGGAATAGAGAACTACACCCACCCCCTGTCTCAACAAAGTGCCCTGACCCCTGCATCATACAAAAGAGTACAGATGTGGTGATCACCCTTGAACCTGGGAAGCTATGAATTTCAAAGCTGATTTGGTCTGTTCATCCCTTCATGGCTGCTGTTATAATATTGAAGTTCTGATTTCCCGTTTCTTTGCTGAGGGAGCAACATTATACCGTTTCCATTGAGTGATCATTCATATTCAAGAGCTAGTACCTGCAACATAGGGAAAGAATAGGGCTTTGGCTGCTCGGAACAGTACTCTGCATTCAGAAATCAGTACTCTTTGGTTCATAATGCATGTATAATAAAGAAATGGCTCTTTTCGTTCTTCTTTTCTACCGGATGAGTTTTTTGTCAAATACAGTCAGTCACAGATGATACAGTTGGTTGGCCGATGATCCGCCTTCCTGATCGATGCTGACCTGTTCAAACTCTTGATGGAGACGTTTCAAGTCTGTGTACATAGTAGAATTGTTGTATTTACTTTCAAAGTGTGTAAACGAAGTTATTCTTCTGTTTGCCAGAAGTTTCAGTTATGCTCCATTAATATTAAGTGGTTGATTTGGAATTTAATTATGCATTTCATGGTGGAACATAATCGGGTCTCATGAAAGTTTCTGTTTGCATTTTTGTATATAAATTTATTAGTTTTTTGTTTGTAATGATAAAGTTTGTATTGCTTTGGTTGGAATCTTGTTATCATCATAGGCTTTTAATGCTTGGTTTTTGTTTTCTGGACTTAAATTTGAAGCCGGTTGGAGCAGATTAGCTTCTGAATTATAAGACCAACAGAACGGGTTAAAAGGAAATATCAAGTTAGAATTTCTTTGAAAAAAAAATCTAAGAAAAATAATTCATCTTTTTCTACTTATTTTTAACAAGAATTTCATCCATGAATCCAATGGTTTCTTTAGAAGCACATTGTTCGAGTTCGGTGTATGTCATATATATATATATATATATATATATATATATATATATATATATATATATATATTGAGCCTTTCTTTTTTTTTAAAAAAAAGAGCCACATAAATATTTTCTTTTGTTTGGGTAAACCACCCCATATGATTTTTATTTTCTTTAAAAGATATAAATTATATTCATAATTAAATTTCTCTTAAAATATTTTATTATTATAAAAAATAACATTTAAATTTTATTTAATCCGCACAGAAAACGGGCACCATACTTGATGTGATCCTAGCAGCATGGATCGATTTCGTTTGTTTAGGCTTATTTATTATTTATTTTTATATATGGAACCAACATGGATGTCCGTTTTTATTTATTATTTGGGTTAATTTATTTTATTTAATTATGGGTTCAAAATGGGCTAGAAATTAGGAGTTATGGGTTTTAGTGATAATGGGTAGTTTAGGGCTATATTAGTCTTTTTAGCTCTCTTAGGTTTGAGTATGTTACTATTTAAACTCAAAAATAACTCTTAATGAAAAACCCTAATTTTTGTGCGTGAATAGTACTTTTATTTCTTGAGATTGAGAAATTTTATCATCGTTCAGTGATTGAACAAAGACTTATCAAAGGGTTGGCATCCTTTGTGGCGTCCTATTTGCTGGCAAAATTCATCTGAGGCTATCTCCAAGGGTTTTCAAGGACAGGTTCTTTGGGGGTCTAGGGGGATCGATGGGATCGGGTTCGTCTGTTTCGTATCCTGTTTCGTATCAATTGGTAATCAGAGCCAGATTTCAGGTCTGACTTTTATTTATTTATCCTTTTTTTTTCATTCTTCGTTTCTACTTGCCTATCAAATCTTATTTATTTTCCTTTTTTTTTTTTTTTTTTTTTCTTTCTCTTTTACTGTGTGTCGTTGTCGGTAAAAAAAAAATTAAAAAAAAAATAAAAATTCTGCACTTTCGTTTGTCAATCAAAAAAAAAAAAAAAAGAGGAAATTTGCTGTTAATGCCTGACACATATCCATTAGCTTGTTTAAAATTGCAGTGATTGTTGACCATTAATCTTTACTTTGTCAGTTGGGTCGTTTGGTTCAAAAAAAAAAAAAAAAAAAAAGTTTGCAGTCTGTAACCGAAAATAAAAAAAAAAAGTTTGCAGTCTGTAACCAAAAAAAAAAAAAAAGTTGCCGTTTGTGACAAAAAAAAAAAAAAAAAAAAAAAAAATTATAACAACCACAATCTCCTTTTGACATTTTTTTTTTTTTTTTTTGCTTGGGCCACTTATTTCAACAGTCTTCTTAATTCTTTTCTTCTATATTCCTTTTTTTTCAGCCTGTGTCTTGTGTGTTTTTGGGTCCTTGTGTGTCGAAAAAAAAAAAAAAAAAAAAAAACCTTGAAACAGACTCACGCCATTTGCCTGGGCTGTGAAAAAAAAAAAAAAAATCAGATCTGGTCAGTAAAGTTTGATCAATTATCTGTGTGTTAAGTTGTGCTAGGGATTGCCTTAGTGTTCCTTAATCGAAAAGAAAATTTTTGGTTGAATTTGTCACTGAATTTTGAATCTGATTTTTTTTTTTGTGTTTTGTTTTGCGTCTCATGTGAGTTTTTTTAGTCTTATTTTTGTCTCGTCTTTGTCTTTGTCATTTTTTTAGTCGTTTCTTCCTTCTTGAGTTTGTTTTTGTCAAGATGCCAAGTGCATTGGTTGATATTATGGGGCACCCAAGAGATAATATCTCTCGTACCAGAGTATTTGTGAAAGATGAGGTGTGCAGTGTGATTATTGATGGGGAACAGTGGACTAATTTAGTTAGTACCAGCCTCGTGGAGAAATTGAGGTTGTCATTGCGAAACCATCCTAAGCCTTATATGTTGCGAGGTTTGCCTAATTGTGATGAGGTTACTAATATAAATAATCCTAGACTAAATTTTGAACAATCTTCTTTGGCAAATTAATACTCAAAAGTTAGCTAAAAAATTAAGGGTTGCGTAATTTTATAATACTGAATCTAGAATTTAGGGATATTCTCTTAACACCCTCGTCATTCTTTCTGATTGATTGAAAAATAGTATAGACACACTTATGTATGAGTTGAGTGAGATACCTTTATATAAGCTCATGACCTTAAAAAAATTCACTCAAGAGTTGAGTCTTGCCCAAACCAAACCTATGATGGATTTTACTAATATGATTGATTGATAATTTCTTGACACAATATAAAATTATAAACCCCAAAATCCAAATAACGGAACATCAAACTACTTGTCTTCCGGTTGGTGGTTGGATCTCCAAAGAGTTATTGGCTTTGACAACGATACCACCATACCCCATGTCTGGACATTGTCAGATACTTAGATATCATTGACTTCTGAAAATTTTATAGTGGTCAGACTACGGAGTACGGTACCAGATCAATACTATTATTAGACCCACACACACACACACACACATATATATATATATATATATATATATGTATATGTATATTATTTTCATAAGCCAAAAGTAATCCCAACTTAACTCTAATTATAGCTATGTACAAAAATATTACCAGTTCTTATTTTTAGCAAACTCTTTACACTCAAGAGTTTTGATTCCGATAATTTGTATTTAAAAAAAAAAAACGACGACGTAAAAAGATTTATATAAGCTTTGAGAATTGAGGCAATTCATTAATTCGTGAGCTAGTATTTGTGTATAAATTAGTCCATTAAATTTTATATGATATCATAAATAAATTTATGCATAAAATGAGCTCCCAACTTCTACTATCACATGACAAGAACCATAAAAAATTGATTCACACGTGATTGGAGTTGAGCGAGCATAGTGGTCCTTCAACTTGAGATATCATTGTGGATATATGAGTTATCCTCCACACTTTGATGGCAGTCACGTCAATGATCTATCCATGATCAGACCTCCGCCTGTGTCGTTGGGTGTGGACTGATGCTCATGATATCCAGTACGTATCAAGATATGATCCGTCAGTCCTGTGTACAGGGCATATGCATCCTCGCGTGTTTACGATATAGTAAATCCATGGCCGTTGTATAACTTCGGAAATCAGTTCCGAGTGTTATTTAGAGATCGTAAATTAAAAGTCGACTGTATTATATCGAACAGATTTGACGTTATGATCTATATCCTAGGTATAATACGGATGGTCTGTGACGGAGTGATTATCATATGCTATGACTTCGACTTGTATGGTTTAGCGAGATTATCCGTGGTATATCCTAGGTATAATACGGATGGCCTGTGACGGAGTGATTATCATATGCTATGACCTCGACTTGTATGGTTTAGCGAGATTATCTGTGGTCGTCATAATCCACGAGTGGGTGGACTATGGACACAAAATTGGATTTTGTGACGGATAAACCTAAACTTAGAGAGTCTCACAATATGAAGTGTACTCGTTGAGCACTTGGGCAACTCGATATGAATAATACGGATTATTCATAATACTTCACCGGATTAAATGAGTTAATTCAGATCGTTTAATCGGTTAAACGATAACACATGCATTAGGGGATTTTGTGTTAATAATTATTGTGTATTTGTATTTGATACATAATTTGATTAGATACACATTAATTATTTGTCAAATGAGATTTTGGCACATGCCATAAAATATGTATTTAATCTTTAATGTAAATAAAATACATATATTTTTGTAAATTAATTGTTTAATTATTTAATAGTTAAATAATTAAATAATAATTTTTCCAACCTTTTCCATTTATTATAATTGTTATAACAAATGGTGGATTATGATAGGAACACATGACATGGCTTTTAATTTCACTTTATTATGTCTTAATTTGATTGGATAAAGTAAAGTGAAATTGTTTTAATTTGATTAAAAAATAAAAAGACAAAATATGCTCCACTTTTCCTTCGGCCAACACAACAAGGAAATTATAATTTGATTTTCTCTCTCTTGTCCATTTAAACACATTGCCGAGAGTCTCAAATAAGCAAGAAGAAAATGGGTTTCTTCATTTTTCCTTCATGATTCAAGCAAACAAAGTGAACAAAAAATCAAGATATGCTTAAGGAAACTTGGATTTTTAAGGTAATCTCCCATATCCTTGAGCTTTGAAAATTAGTTTCTTGTTCTTGATTTATTAGAATAGTTCTAGGGTTTTCTTCCCTTGTTTAAATTGGGGCTTTTGGTTGTTGATGGATGAATGAAAGTAATAAGCATGTGTGAAGTATGAATTTGATGAAATTAAAGTAGTTTCATTCCAATTTTGTTCAAATTATTCCTGGACAATAAGTTGACATTCTAGAGTGTAAAAACCACTCATTTTATGACTAGAATTATTCTAGAGTGATTCATATGTGTGGTGACTTGATTTGGTGTGCTGATTAATTTGATTAATCTTGAAATTTTGGATTAAAAGCTTGAAAATGACAATTTCGGTTCTGCAGATCAGATCTGCTCAAACTGAAAATTTTGGGGTATTTTTGATGTCCTACGAATGTAATGGATGTGTTTTGGGAGTTGGCACAATTGCCGGAAAGTGTTTCCGACTTGAAATAAGCGAAAAATGCCAAAAACGGCGTTACCGGGTGGATTTTGAGCCAACCGGGTGACGGCTGTGAAAACAGTGGTTCCGTTACTGTTTGGGCAGCCTATGAACTGCCCCGACACTATTGGATCTTACCTGGGCAGTTTCCATAAGTGACGGATAGTCGGTTCGGTCAAAAACGTGTTTTAGGCAATTTTGCGGAAAAACGATTTTCGTAAAAGTTTCGCGAGTTTTCACTATATTTATGTTGATATTTGATATTGAATAAATAGATTTAGGTGAAATATGAATAAATTATTCATATTAGATATTGAATAATTAATTTGGTATTTTGAAAAGGTTTTAAAATACGATTTCGCCCGAACCCGCACTTCTGTTGCGCCCATCGCCCAAAACCCCAACAAAATAAATAGCACCGAACTCTGTGAACCGCTTTGCCTATTGTTGAAACTGAGTTGGTGAAGGCTGGAGGTAGTGAGGAGCCATATTCGACAAAAGGGCCATGGACTTCTGAAGAAGATCGGAAATTGATAGCTTATATTAGGAGAAACGAGATTTAGATTTTAGGGTGGGTTTCGCAGAAAGTATTGTACTGAAAGCGTAAATTAATTCATAAGTTGTTGAATAAAAGCTAGAGTATAAGTTAGCTTATAAGCTCTTAATGTTTTTGGTTATGAGAAAATCTACAATATAATTGAGATACCGCGTCATCCGTGTAACAATCCAATAATCCATTACCACGCATGATAAAATATTAAAAAACTACTAAAAATATGGATATTAAATCATACATGTCATTTACTAATTTGTTGGTGATACCACGTCACTCATGCCTCCGTTACACAAAAGAATTACTTGTTTGGTTAGATACAGATTATAAACATATAAGTTATCAAATTATAAATAAGGACATATAGAAAGAAGGGCAAAATTATAAAATCCACAAAAACGTTTTAAAATAATCTTCCATTTTTAACGTTAAATTACGCTAGCGTTAATATCGCATTTGGGTACGAATCGTCACCACTCCTCCAAACGCCACCTTAAATCCTGGAGTGAGATGCCAATAATATATATGCTGGTACATATAGTTTAGAACAACAAATTAAAAATCTCAAGAGTTTTAATTATAATGAAATAGATGAGAAAGTAAATGAATAATTAGATGTCTAATAAATTCTTAATTTCATTTTGGTGTCTTTATCTTATAAGTTTGTTGTGATATGGTAAGAGTTGTCAATTTCCTTGGATGAATTACCTACGGCCTCATATTAAGCGTGGAAGCTTCACTGAAGAAGATGAAACCATAATCAAGCTGTATGAAGAACTGGGAAATCACTCAATCAGTGAGTACTTGAGGCTATCTCTACTATATATGTTTTTATATATATGATTTACGCATCTGTGAACAGTGATTCACATTAAAGAGATATATGTTATTATAAATTTACAGATTTATTAAAAAATCCATATTTTGATCATTTATTTATTGCTAATAAATATTTTGTTTATTACTAATAAATATAAGCTGCTAACTTAAATTAAAATTTGTATTATATATTTATATATAAAATAAATTTTTTATTACATACAAAAAGCTTTATTACAGTAAATAAAAAAATCACGCGGGACGATCGATCGGGGTCAGTGTTGCATCTGTCGGGCCTGGAAGAACTATGGAGGTCGATCCTACAACACTATTTTGAGCGAGCGATCTCTCCACATACAACCGCAAGTTTATCATTTCTCGATCGTGCTCATCCTTCTGCCTCCTTATCATATCTTGAGTCTCCTTCAACTACTTCCTCAAGACAGTGACATTCTCTGAGGAGTCGGACGATCGAGAAGTAGTTGCTGCCGCCTTCCACTGAGTGCCAAGCCTGACGTTATAAGAGGTGGTGTTCTGGAATACATGACGTGAAAGATCCTCACAGGCTAAATACTGATTGCCCTGCATGAGGTTATGTGTTTGGATGTCCACCATGCGTTCCTACATTATAATATTTTGTGTTAGCAGAAAATATTGAAAATTTATATTATTTATGTAATTAAACACTTACATAGTACTCTCGAGCGGCATCGTTCACCCAACCTTTATTTGAATTGTTGTGGGTGAGCTGGAAAAAATCCGACATCGGGTGGGGCTGCAGCACCTCTCCCGTACTACTTTGCTGCAGACGAAAAATATTAATTAGTAATTAAATATTATTAAAATATATTTAAGTAAACTTATATCCACTTACTTCGGACATTCGAACATATGTGACATCTCTCCAGGATTTGGATGCTTCTTTTGAACTTTTTAGGGTCTTTCCCTTCCAGCAATAGATCTTACAACTTTCCCAAATTTTTCAGCTGTGTTCCCATAAGAGACTTATCATCGGGCTATATGTAAAAATACAGTGTCTACAGACTGTGAATGAGCTCCATGTGATTTAGGTCAAATGTGACTGTGAATGAGCTTACTAAAATGTGACTGAACTCAATAACAAATTATTTTTATACCTTATGATATTGGTTATGATTTTTAATGTCATTTGTTTGGAATTAGCCTTTAGTTCGTTTTGTAAAGTTATAGGTCGCTGCATTTTGATTGTGTAGGTTTTTAAGTATCATAAATCGAATGTCCGAGCAGAAAAATATGTATGTTTTAATGAAAGTAATCATGATTGTTTGATGTGCGCGATGCGACAATTCTAGAACAGATTTTGATCTTGTGAAAGTCCAAATTTGAGAGAGATTAGTTTATGAAAATTATAGGTATGAATGTAAATAAATATAGAATTTCACAGATTGTGATTTTGAGTTCGAATTAAGAAGATACGGGTGTTTGATTAGGACTGATGTGAATAATCAATTTCTTATAAACATAGGACATCTTTTACTTTTTTTTTTTCAAAATATATTGAAAACAAATTTGTTTTAAGACTTGTGATTTATGAATCAAAGATATGTAATTTTATTTTCATTAAACATTTTATATTTGGATAAATATTATTCGGCTCGGGGTTGGATTCGTTCCACCGAGGCCTGTGTGGTATTATTCAGCTCGGGGTTGGATTCGTTCCACCGAGGCCTGCGTGGTATTATTCGGCTCGGGGTTGGATTCGTTCCACCGAGGCATGTGTGGCATTATTCGGCTCGGGGTTGGATTTGTTCAACCGAGGCCTGCATGGTATTATTCGGCTAGGGGTTGGATTTGTTCCACCGAGGCCTGCGTGGTATTATTCGGCTCGGGGTTGGATTTGTTCCACCGAGGCCTGCGTGGTATTATTCAGCTCGGGGTTGGATTCGTTCCACCGAGGCATGCGTGGTATTATTCGGCTGGGGGTTGGATTCGTTCCACCGAGGCCTGCGTGGTATTATTCGACTCGGTGTTGGATTCGTTCCACCGAGGCCTGTGTGGCATTATTCGGCTCGGGGTTTGATTCGTTCCATCGAGGACTGTGTGGCATTATTCGTCTCGGGGTTGGATTCGTTCCACCGAGGCCTATGTGGCATTATTCGGCTCGTGGTTGGATTCGTTCCACCGAGGCCTATGTGGTATTATCTGGAATCAGGAGTCGTCTCAACTAATGTTTTCAGAGGAATTATAAGCAGACAAGAGAGTGAAGCAAAACATTAGAATTGCAAAATAGTGACTTATTAAAAAACTACAACAAAAGTAGCTCCAAGATATGCAGAAAGAAAGGAATATTATTTAGAAGTAATATGGGGTCCCAATCGGGTTACCCCTTACAAGTTTGTTCGTTCAGGAGGCGGCCGGTTCATCCTCAGGATGATCGGATAATGGTAGGCTAGCCTCGGTCGCGGAAGAAGGAATTGCGGTTTCTGTCTCGGCAGGTTGGGGAGGTTCGGCTGATATAGCTCCAAATACAGAAACAGGCATCCTAGTATGATTCTCTTCGTGAAATAGAGGCACCTCGGCTAATGGAACGTGAGCAGGGTCTGTCGGTTTCACAGTTTCCAGAGATGGGGCAGCTGAAATAAGGTCAGGATCCGGGGCTGCTGTTGGAGAGGGGGGCAGCCACCTTCTGAACTCCTTTTGGGAAATCTCCCCTCTGTATAAACGAATGGCTGCACAAATCGGCCTCATGTCCAAGTCTGGCAGCACCATTGGGATAAAATCGGCGCAATCGTTGATCCCTTCAAGACGAATTGCGTCCTTTTCAACTTCCACCTCAGCCTCTTTCTTTTTAAGCTCATTACGAACTTGCTCCAGTTCTTCATCTCTGGCCCGAAGCTTAGATTGAATACTACACACCTCCACCTGCAAAACTCTGATCTCGCTTTGAGCAGCTTTTAGGTCCCCTTTTGCAGACTCAGCGTTCTTTCTCTCCAAAGAAGCGGCAGCCTTAAGAGCCTTATTGTTGTTTAAAGCCTCAACTGTGGCTAACTGTTGATTCTTTATTACCTCTTCCCTATCTGCCAGTTTAGTCTCCGCTTCCGTGAGGCGATTTTGGAGTCTCTGGGCCTGGCCGCCCTCGGCCAAAAGACTTAAGAGCAGATCTTTGTTCTTGGCTGCCAAATAGTTTGCCTGGACAAGAGCAAGAAAACCGGGAGCAGAGTCAAAAAAAAAACTCGAGTAAAACAGGAGAGGGGAAAGAAAAGATGTCAAATACCTTGGCCATTTGAGAACATAGCCCCGCAACCACTTCCTAAGGAGAGAAGTCCTCATATTTCGAAATCTTCTCCGGGGGAACCGCTTCGGCTAACTCATTAATAGCCGGCACCAAGTGGGAGGTGGCCTCCCTGATGTCTTGAGCGAGGTACTCTACCCCTAGAAGAACAACACATTTTCGCTTCTTAGAAGAGCCCGCCGGTGTCTTCCTCTCCTCCCGAACGGTTTACTTTCGGCTCGAAGTTTGCTCTTCCTCCGCCTCTTGAGAGAGCTCGGCCTCCTCTACCCCAAACGGGCGTCTTCTCTTTCGCGTGGGTCTTGAGGGGCTGTCATGTCGAGCAGTCGCAAGGGGTAGTTCCCTAGCTGAAGAAGACGTGATCAGAGCGGTTGACGGGGCTACTTCTGCTATCGCCCTCCTGGTTTCGGTTTGAGCAGTCTGTCTCTGAGAAGACCCGGCTCAAGTTTGGCTCGTTTTTCTTGTGGCACTAGCTAGTTGGTCAAAAAATTTCGGCCTCTTCGACATTCCTGCAAAAAAAAAGATGATCAGTAGGGAGTTTTGGCTGAAACGCGATAGCAGCTTCGCAACAGAGAGGGCCGAGGAATTTCAATTAAAAGTTGATTGAGGTCTACTAATCCGACCTGGGATCTTCGGAGGAATGGAAGAAATGAGACCCTACACGGCCAAAGCATGGTCATTAACAAACTCTTTCCAGGAGCCAGTAATTTGCCGGGCAGAGCGTATCCGCATCCGGACTTGATGTGAGACTTTGGGAGCATCTCTCCAGCATACTGGGAAGAAGTATATGAGTTAAATACCCTATGGCAACATCAGAAACAACCATATTAAGGGAGGAAAGTTCTAACCTCCTGCCCTGAAGATGTCTGGGATCATAACCTCACCCTTTTGGGTCCTCAAGGCCCGCCCCCAAGCGCCTGTGGCCCAGAACCACAAGTCCTTAAAATTCTTGTTTGAATCAGGTGTAGGACAACAGGACCTGGGCGACGCATGTTCTAGGCTCGCGGCCTAGTTGGGAAATACTAAATAATATGGAGTCGCCACCCGGTGTGAACCGGGACAAAAATTTAAGGCCGCACTCACCCCTCGCAAGGGAAGACCTCAAACCGTTGGGTTCGGAATGGTCCCTTACTCATGTCACTTGTAATGAAAGGATTTATGTAATAATTTAATCAAGCTTAAGTAACACTTATTTCCAAGAGTATCATGCTTCTAAATTCTCATATGCAAAATAAAACTTATCTCATATCTAAAATCGCATGCTTAACATATATCAACATAGCAACGAACATACAACTTTATTTGCATATTACATTCAAGAAAACACAAGCACACATATTAACCATACAAACATACATATGGGCACTTTTCCAAGTGGTACGTGGAATTGTATCCCAAGTACAGACCGCACTACCGTCCATTCGGAATCGGCTACGGAATTTACGTCTGAGTTTCCATCCGATATACCACAAGAAATAATACTCAAATGTTATCACGACACAAGCATATGAATTGTAATTCATTAACATAGTTGTATTCATACATGTGGGGATAGCTACTAGGAAAACTATGCATGAAATCTAATGAAGATGACTCGATTCAGTGGGTGCGCGTTCGTGTAGCGTTCGTAAACGCGTTCGAACGGTAAACAGAAGGTTCGCGTTCGTGTAGCGTCCGAGAACGCATTCGAACGGAACCAGGCCTGATGCATTATGAAACTAAGAAAGTGCGTGGGCATTCGTATAGCGTTCGTAAACGCGTTCGAACGGTAAACAGAAGGTTCTCGTTCGTATGGCGTTTGATAACGCGTTCAAACGGAAATGAAACAGAATGCTCACGTTCGTATAGCGTTTGTTAACGCGTTCGAACGGAAATGAAACAGAATGCCTACGTTCGTATGGCGTTCGTGAACGCGTTCGAACATGAGGGAGACTTGATGCATGACAAGGCAAAATACATGCGCGTTCGAGTTGCGTTCGTAAACGCGTTCGAACGGGAACAGACCTGATGCATGAAATGGGATGCAATACATAAACGAAAAAATAAAGGGAGGGGCGCGGCGAAGTACTGCCGTAAAGGTGGCCTTTTGGGGCTCTTGATCTCTCAAAGAGAGGACCTTTAGACCAACATACTAAGCCCATGCGCTCGACTGAATCATGCATACATATAATGAAAAGCAATAATATTAAACATAGTGTGCCCGATTGAACGTATCTTGTATCCAATCGAACACACATCAACCGGCGCGGCAAAGCCTCGTGGTAACGGGCTTTAGCCCATCCCCATAGGGGATCTCACATCGCACTTACTAAGCCCATGCACTCGGTTGAATCATGCATACGAAAATAAAGACAATCATATCAAACTAAGTATGTCCGATTGAACGTATTTCGCATTCAACCGAACACACATCAATCGGTGCGGCAAAGCATCGTGGTGAAGGATTTTAACCCTCCAATTAGGGAACCTTTCATCGCACTTACTAAGCCCATGCACTCGATCATATCATACGGGAATAAACAACATGCAGAATTTAAATAACAAGAATTAAATAAACCAAAACAACACAAAACAAGAGAATGTGCCGTTTACTCAAGTGGTACGTGAAGTTGTGTCCCAAGTACAGACCGCACTACCGTCCATTCGGATTCGGCTACGGAATTTACGTCTGGGTTTCCATCCTATATACCACAAGAGGCGACACTCTTCCATTCATCCAACACCCACAACACATATCGTACACACAACAAATGCCGCAAATACAGAAAATGTAATCAAAATAAATAACCAGAAATTAAATAAGAATAAGTGTGAAAAATACCCTCAGGTCTAACCTTTTAAGCTGTCTCTCGGACTTGCGTTCCACGAAGATCGAAAGGGGGTAAAGCTCCGCAACTTTTCTGGTTCACTGGTTTGCCTCTTCCTTCTCTGTTCGGTCACTCAAGCTACTATTCTGACTCCGTTTTGCTGCCTTTTCCTTGTGGTTTTGCTGCCGTTCCCTCTGTGTTTTCTGCTTACTGTTGGTGGACTGTTTTGATGTTCTTTTTGGTGTGGTTTTGTGTGGTTATTTCAAGGATGGTAAGTGTCTTTTATGTTACTGTTTTGAGGGATTTTAAGGACTGTTTTGGTGCAATTTTCGGTGGTGTGAGGGTAAGGATCAAGGGAGTGATATGCTTGTGATGTCTAGTATTTCTTGCTATAATTCTTGTGTGAATTGTGTGTATGAGCTAGAGAGATTGGAGAGGAGGGATGGCTAGGTTAGAGGTTGTTTATATAGAGAATGGCTAGGGCTTCACCTTGTCTCACAAGGAAGAGATTCGGTTTCCAAATAAGGAGAGATGGGAAATGCATATACTAGATTGAGGGGGGACAAAATATTTTAATTTAGGAAGTTGTAATATTTAAATTGGTGTATATCTTATTGAATTAGGAAGTCAAATATTTGATTGGTTTTAATTGGTTAGGATTGATTTTAATTAGGCAAATCTTATTTTAATTTAGTATATAATATATTTGATTTATTTATATTAGGCATGATTTTATTTTATGTTTTATTTAATTGGTAAATGATTTAAATATTTTATTTAATGTTTAATTTGGGATGTGTTTTATGGGCTTTGGGGGGCCAAATGGGCTGAGGTGTGAGGCTAGCAGCAAAACCAGAATTACCGGCTATGTTCGAACGCCTCCTCGCACGCGGTACGAACGTCCGCAATCTGCACGAGGTTCGAACGAAGTAACGAACGCAGCACCAACGAAGACAGTGAACTTGTGGAATGAACTTGATGACATACTTTTCCGAATTTCCCCTTCCGACCTCCGTTTCCCGCAATATCCTTAGCTAAAAAGGTAGTGCCTCCAATTGAGACTCATCATCGGGTTTCACATGCGAAAATGCAATGCCTACATCAGGGAACTTGCCAACAATGCTAGGCAAGTCAGCATAGGCCGAGAGATAATACCAACCATGGTGGGTTTTCGGATTAGCCTTTAGCTTATACAGCCTTTTTATTTCTTCTAAAGAAGGCTCGCCAAGTCCCGCCCGGTGCCATATCATGTACAGCGAGGCCAGAATCATCCAACTATTTAAGCTCAATTGACAAGGGCTATCCCCATCTCCGCAAGCAACCGGGCGAAATATGGTTGAACCGGCAATCGAAGTCCGCATTCAAAAAACACCGAGAGAAGGGCTACAGATCCCTCGTCTGGCTGATTGGCATGATCTGATGGACCAGGAACTTCGAGGACAATGCATGCGGGGATGTCATAGCGTTCTCGAAGGAGAGTCAAGCCATCATTGCTTATCCGGGATGGCCGGTCCATATCCAAGGATGAGCGGTCAAAGTCACCAGGTTCTAGGTCCTTTCGAGGGATCCTTTGGTGACAGGAGTCTTGTTCAGTCTCAGAAGGGGCAGGGGTAGTATCAAGGTCTCCTATGCTAGAAGTCTTCGAATTTGAAGGAAATTCTTCAGCGGGGAGGGTCAAGGGGTTGGTAGAAGAGGGTACAATGTCAGACATCCATAGTCGAGGGGATTAAGAGGAGGAGGAAAATTCAGTCTGTGGCTACTTCTAAGAGATTCAGCAAAAGTCTCCCGGTTATTTTATGAGTATGCAATTGAACCCTAAGGACCTTAAAAGTCCGGTCCAAGTTCGACAGAAATGGGTTTGTTGTTCTAAAAACAAAGAAAGATTTAAAAAGTAACAGAAGGAGAAAAATTCGGAAAAACAAAAATGAGAAAGGCTGTACGGACTTACTTACGTTCCGGCTAGAGAATTATGGCGTGATGGGCACAATTCTTGGAGCGCTCCTGGGATTCTGATGAACCTCAGTTAAAGGACAGGGAATGTATGTTGTTTTGGGAGAGAATATGGACAGTCAGGGTGAAAGGAGAGAAGTCGCCTTCTGAGTTTTTGATTAAATAAGCTGAATAGCCAAAGGGTTGGCGGAGCAGCACCGGATGGGCGCCACCTGTCGCCTTTCGAGAATGAGCAGTGGAAACGGACGAATGAGATCCTGAACCTTTTTAGACCGGCAACCAACTGACAGATTGAGTGCTTTTTCGGCGGGAAGATAGTAGATGGCCGACAGATGGCAAACTTTTAGAAAACCCTAGCAGATGACTTGATGGGCATTTAAGGGAGACGTGATGTTTTGCATGTCTCGAGGAAAGTTTGGCCAAAGGTTATTAAGGGGATTTCACCTTAAAGCGGTAATAAATGGATAAAGCAAAATGGGCAGGAATCTGCTATACATGACCACAGGGAAAATACAAATATAGTTCCCGGAACCGACTCGAACACTCGTCGGAACCGAGAACTATGAGACATATGTTGGGGGTATTTTTTGGGCCTAATAATACATTTGGTAAGAGGAATGGTAAAGAGTAAAGGAGGAAAATGTTCTGGACGGTCTTGGAGAAGATCGGCTGCAAGATAGAGAGAGCCGACCTCTTTAGCATGAACGCTGGACGACCACAGTTCAATGGGGATTTCGCCAAGGGTGTTCGGTTGATCCGACCTCATTGGCAAAGGCAGGGAAGATATTAAGATATTTCCCACCGCCTCACTCTTAAGAGATAAAATGATGTGACAGCGTCCTTAAGAGATAAGGTGATAAGACATCACTAATGATGATAAATAAGATATTTTTGGCCAAGTGATATTGGGGGAAGAGACTCCATTAAATGTAAAGGTTCCCACTTGAGGAGGTAATCGCCTCCAATTAGTATAAATAAAGGGTTTTTTTTTAGAGAATGAGAGGGAGAAAAAAATAAGGAGAGGAATGATGCTCTGTCTAAGGATCGCTGGCAATGTGTATGTTGTAACTGCTCGGGTGTAACTGTCCGAGCACCTTGTTTATAATAAAAAGATACGTGTTTTGTGCCCGTGGACGTAGGCAGGAATCACATCCGTCGAACCACGTTAAACCTCTGCGTGAATCAGTGAACACCCCGCCTTTTGTCAAATTTGTCTTTGGTTTTCCCCATAACCAAACAAATTTACTGTTAGGGGAATATTATCGTAGGGTGAAATTCCCATTTTGCCCTGGGACGAAAATCAACCATCAACAGGTTTGCTACAGTTAATCGATGTATTAATGCATTAATGTTATTACCAAGACACGTGCAAATGTCACAAGATCCATCTATTAATGCCCCTACAAATAAAACATAAAATAAACAATAAATGACATTAAATTACTCGAAACATAATAAAATAATAGGCTAAAGATGTCCGAGTAAGTGGGTATAAACCACACTTATCAAACACCCTTAAACTTAAGATTTTGATAGTCCCGAGCAAAAGATAAAATAAAAAACTAAATTCAAATTAACAAATGAAAATTACTAAATTAGCTAAGCCACTTTCGTAGGGATCACGATTGCATTTAGCATATGCAACAAGCCTTTAAACCCCTAGGCGGCCATAGTGGACGAGTTATAGTCTCGTGAGGGCTTACAGCGACGACACCCACAAACGTCATTCACACACAATCATGCAAAAATATAAAAATAACAAAAGCATAGTCCCGATAGTTACACATAAAATTATCCTCAAAGAGAGCTTATAAATGAAATTAGAGAACCTTCAAAGTACGCAATACGACTCAGATCCAAGTTCCTGAATAATTCATCTAAGCTAGACTCACTGTGTGTGTGTGTAAATGTTCATTCACAGCTTGATTCCTAAATAAGCCAACTTAATGATTTCGTTTAAAAATTGGGATCGATGGGTCAAACCAACCTAGATATCTCAATTATGCTCTATAATTGCCTTATTTTGTGCTCACTATGGTATGATTTTTCTTTTTGTCCTTTCTTGTCTATTTTTACTTCTCTTTTTGCACTTTTTTTTCAACACACCTATCATTTAAGGTAACATTTCTCCTCATGGTGGTCATAATACTCGCTCATGGGTAGCTTCATGCTTATCGGTTATAGGTGGTTTATTTTCTTTCTTTAGAGACTTTTTTCTTTTATTTCTATCCATACCATATAACATAACACTAGCAAATCAAGATAGACATCTAAGCAAACGGTCATTCATTGACATGCAATTTCTTCAACTAGTCACATTGTCAACTACTTAAGTTTTCACTGCTAAAAACTTATAATTGAGTGCTTACGAGTCTAACATAGATCAACCACTCAATGCATCAAATAAAAGTAAATTGGGCACTTATCGTTTCTAAAATTTCACCATAAACAAACAGAATTCATCATAGGATTTATGCTTTACTATCTAGAACTAAAAACAAAGAATTTTATTTTTTAAACTTAAACAAATAAATAACAAGTAAATAACATGCACACACCCTCAAACTTAAAACTTGCATTGTCCTCAATGTAAGATAAAAAATAAAGAACAAGAGTGGGGAACAACATTACCGTGCATGAAGTTGATCAGGCTCTTGCTGGTTAGAATTTGATTTCGCGGGCGTTGTGTGTCTCGTGCTACCTGCATAAATAAAATGCAAAACGAATAAATAAACAATACCACACAATAAAAATCAAAATTAAAAATAAAATAAAAATAAATAAATGCAAGGGTTGCCTCTCCGCTAGCGCTAAGTTTAACGTCTTCAGCCAGACGCAACCACCCAAATGGTGGTCATGGTAGCTTCTTCTTTTGTATCTACAGGCTGCTTTGTTTTGAAAAAGATAACTTGGTAGTTGTGGCAGTTTATCCAAATACTCTTTACTGCTGCTTGGTTATGGAGGAAGTAATCTGTCCAATCTGTGTTTCTAAGGACTTCATTATTGCCCCAATATTTTCCATGTGTGTCTCAATATTGTCTAGCCTTGACTCATTCTTCTCAAACCTCGCTGAAGTATTAGCAACAAACGTGCTCATGAAATCTTCTAAGGAAGATTTATGCTCAGCTATTTGATAGTCAAAACCAGATGAAGGTTGCAAAGCATTCTCTGTATTAGCATATGACAGGTTTGGATGATAACGATTAGGCACCTAATTTCCTCTATAGCTGTTGAAGTTCCGATTGTTCACATATTGGACTTATTCAAAGTTCAGGTTTCCTTCCAATAACATCGTATTTGTAGCCGCTGCCGATTCAATAGATGGTACCCGTGGATTTGTCAGGGCTGCTACTTGAGTAGATAAGGTGGAAATCTGAGCTGTAAGTGCCACAAGAGGGTCCACTTCATATATTTCAGCCACTTTGGTCACTGTGAAATGGTTAATGTCCATTTCTTCTAACAGATTGTAGGCGTCCTCAGCTGATTTCTTAAATAGAGTTCCCACAACTGCTGCATCAACCACAATTCTATTCGAACCATTCAGCCCATTATAGAACAACTGAATCTGGACCCAATCTGCATAATCATGTTGTGGGCATCTTCGTAGTAGATCCTTAAAGCGCTCTCATGCTTCATATAGTCTCAGTCTCCAGCTGTTTAAATATACTGATTTCTGCCCTTAGTTGAGCTGATTTAGCTGGTGGAAATAACCTCTCAAGAAATTTTATGGCCATATCCTGCCATGTCATGACACTCCCCCACCTATATCGAATGAAGCCAGTCCCGCTTTATCCCATAAGGAGAATGAAAATAAGCATAGCCTGATAGCCTATTTACTCAAGCCATTTATCTTTATGGTGTCTGCGATCTCCAGGAACATCCTTAAGTGCAAGTTGGGATCATCTACATCTAAACCCCCAATCTGATTTCTTTGTACCATGTTGATCAATGCAGGTTTTAACTCAAAATTGTTGGTGTTGATTGGTTGATGGGCAATCCCAAATTAAGTATCATCAATGATCGGCTTGAAGTGATCTCTAATTGCCACCTGACGTGGGTTGTTTTATCTGTTTTCAGCTGCCATTGCTTATTGTTCAATTTTCCTTTCTTTCCTTAGTCTCATCGCTGTTCTTTCTATTTCAGGGTCAAATAGGAGTGAGTCGAGACTTGTGAATTTTCGCATTCACTAAAGCACCAAAAACCAAAAATCAATAAATAAAAATAAAAAATAAATAAATAATAAAATAAATAAATAAATAAATACAAAACTAAAATAAAAGATAAAAATCTAAATTAAAGCTAAGGTTACTTGGTAGCAGTATTACTGTGAATTAAACAAACAATCACCGACAACGGCGCTAAAAACTTGTTGTGATATTTTATATCGTACCGCAAGTGTACGGTGTCAAGTTTTAGTATAAATGAGTTTAGAGTGTCGAACCCATAGGGATTGCGTTAACTCGCACTAAGTACTACAATTGATAATCCTAACTTTATTTAGACAATAATTAACAAAGACTTAATTAAATAAATAAAATATGAATTAATTAAATAGGAGGAACTAATACGATAGAGATTCTAGATCCTGATTTCACCTATCTTTCGCCTATGTATTTGTCATGTCAATTAATCCATGTTCAGTTATATTGTTTATAAGTCAAGATTCCTAAAATATCCATTCCCTCTCTCGAGTGCCGAGTGAAAATATCATCAACTATAGACTTCGATATCTCTACAAAAATCCAATAGTTAACAACTAATTAGGCTTTGTGATTCTATATTAATGACTTCAAAGGAACTACAAATTCTCTCGAACTCTATAAAATCATAGGTTATATTCTCTAGATCCATTCAAAATCCCCTCTCTCGAGTGATGAATTTCAAACATATATCATCATATTTGTGGCCAGCAAACACAAAGCATTAAACTCAAAAGAATATAAATAAATCAATAAAACTTCATAACAAAATTGACAAACAATTACAAGGTTCAAGCATCAGTTACATCATTCTCCAGAATTAAGGAGTTAGTCCATGACTAAAAGATTATAACAATGAAAACAAGTCATGAATCTAATGGAAATCATTAGAGTTCTAAGAAAGAAACGAGAAGATAAAACCCGAATTGAATCTGTTCATCTTCGGACATCACCGCCTTCTTCTCCTCTTATCGCTCTTCAATTATCCTCATTGGATCTCAAAAAATATGTGTTTTGTGTGTTTGTACTGTGTATTAGCCTCCTCCTCTAGTTTTGGAAGAACTGATATATTTATAGTAGAGCCTGTGAGTCATAATACATGTTAAAAACCCTAAAAATCACTTTCCTGAACGCGAGTGCTTTCCTTACTCCTGCAGCGCCGCATCTCTTGATTAGTGGCACCATGGCGCTTCAGTCTCGACATTATATATGGGCGTGATTTGCTTGAGGGCGCCGCGACTCCTCTTTTATTGGCGCTGTGGCGCTATTCTCTCGGCCTTTTCGCTGAGATAATAATTTCACAGGCGCCGTGGCTCTAGTCTGTGGAGCCGCGGCGCCAGTGAAGGTTCTCCTTCACTAGTACTGCACTCGCTTCCTATGCTCTCGTGCTTGTCATGTGCTTCCGAAAGTTCCCAAAACACTTGCAAATGTCCCAAGATCCATGTATTAATGCTCCTACAAATCAAACATAAAATAAACTATAAATGACATTAAATTACTCGAAACATAATAAAATAATAGGCTAAAGATGTCCGAATAAGTTGGTATAAACCACACTTATCAACGATCCTGGATCAAGGTCGTCATACAAGTATAGAATGGACCGCAGCTATAGATAAACCACAAACAAAGTACCCTCTTTATTTGCTCTCTACGGACTATTTAGATTACTAACTTCAGACATAAACCCTCTTATGCATCAAACATACACTAAGTCTGAAGGTACAATAGTAATCAAGGTAAACAAGACAATTGGACAATATGCGATATAAATAAAAAAAAAACTTTGATAAAATGAATAATGCATTTATTATTATTACAATAATCAATTTCGTTTTACAATACATGAAACTTTAGGACATAAATCCTAACATCATCATCACCATGCGAACGTACCACAAACGTTTGCTCTCTGGAATATTTTGTTCGAACCCAATGGAGAACGTGTCACTAACGCCACACGTTCGAACGCTACAACGAACGCAGTACTAACGAAAATGCTCCAGCTCTGCTAAAAAAACTAGTCCAATTGCTCGAAGTTTTTCAAGATGAATTACAACTCAATTGAACTTGTTTTGTCACAGACAATGCCAATAAAAATGAAACTTACAAGTAGGTATCTTCATTAGTAGAATGAAATATTAAACACGACCACAGAAGCGTATGATCACATGATAATATTATCTAAGGTCATTGATCTTCATAATAATACATTAGTGTCATTATATCCTCTGACCTGAGTTCACATATTCACTTGTACGGTAGTACTCATGGTTCACTAGTATATCATCATTCAACTAGCCACGTCTTATCAATAAATACTAGAGCTAATAACGTACAAAATCATGTGTGCTTCAAGAAGAGATATGATATCTTTGATAATAAAAGCTAGAGACGTTCCAAGAAAACTCAAAGATGTGGATACAAGTCTTTGGTCAAAACAGTCGATATCTTAGAGATATCAAATCCACGAGAACGAGTTTTGAAATATATCGAGTGGTAAGGATTTGACCTAACCATGATCGCATACTTAATAAGGAACATAAATATCAGAATGAATGAGATGACATGCTCGAAGTGTATTCTAACATGTTAATATATTTTTCCACTTCATTCATCGATTGGACCATGGCATGTTGTTAGGCGTTTACCCATGGTCTGTGAGATACATATAAATGAAATATTAAAGAGTTAATATCATCACATTGATACTCAATAATGAACCTAATACATTTGAGTACGTTTTCTTATTGCTGAATTTATTTATGTTGATAAATAAATATAATTGCATATTTGTTTAAATTAATCGAGATTAATTTATTAGCCTAATTTGTTTATATGTGTAACGACATAATCACGATCTTTAAAATGATTTTGGAAAAAAAAATTAAATTACAATCAACCCCAAAATCTTACATAAATTTCATGTCGGTTTCTGCTATAGTTACATGAATCGGACTTGATACTCTGTATTAAGGATTCCTTTGCTATTGGCAACTATAATACAATGAATGCAATGTTGGATTAATGGTTGATGGAATTTCTTGACCGCATCTTGTTTATTGTGCCACAAATTTAGTTGACAAGTATTCATGCATTCTCGTGTTTCATCCCAAAAAATTATTGATGTAAGTTATGTGGCTTAGTTCAACTATCATGTAGATTTTATTTATGTTGTTAGAATTTGTCCATTATATATCATTTTTAAAGTTTTCAAAGAAATTATGATTTTATGGGTGTTAATTAGGGGTTGTTTAAAAATATAATATTTAATGTTTTAATCACTTATAGACGGAAAATAGATTGGGTTGCCATTAATCTAAAAATACTCAGCGGAATTTTCAAGATTCATTTACTATTTGGGTTTTATAAAATTTTCCCAATTTCTTATTCAGCCAATCAAATCTACATATTTTTATGTGGCACCTTATGTATTATTCAAAGATTGGTGTTAATAATTAATATATAATTAATGATATGATGATAATTTTAATTATTATTTAATATAAGGATATAAATAATTGGTGACACGCCATTTTATTAAAAAAAAATTGTATCTAAACTTTTGAATAACGATGAAGGTGATAGAGACTCTCTATTTAATATATCGTTAGATAATCAAGATCAATGTCTCTAAATGCAGACTATATGCTAAAAATTTAAATATACAAAAACAATACTTATAAAAAGAAAATAATAATAATAATAATAATAATAATAATAATAATAAATAAGTGGAAAAAAATATAACAAAAAAAGAAAGGAAATACAAAATAAAAAAATAAAAAGGAATTTTTTTTATTCTATCTACTAAATTATATTCTCCGACAACGGTACCAAAAACTTGACACACTCACAAAGTGGTTCTTTACTCTTAAGTATAAGAATGTCGAAGTAATAAAATAACCCGGTAAGTCCGGGGTCGATCCATAGGGAATAGATTTAGTAAAATAAAATAATAATTTAAGTGAAAATAAAAAGATTGAGTTGTTTGAAGAGATTGAAATTTTTAAATTGGACTGCAATAATAAAATAAAATACTGGGGGTTAAGGGATCTACTTTTAATATTTCAAATTTAGAAATCTCACTTTTTATAATATATAAATCGTCATTATTACCCAATTAATTTATTCAGGAATTAATTATGTCAAAACATATAAAATCAGCCATAAAGACGGTGATAATTTTTATCAATAACAAGTCCAGTTAGGTACCCAATTATGCCAAATAAATAAAATCAGCCATGTAGGCAGTAACAAAGTTTGTCAATAATTAATCCAGAATTAAATTAAATATTAATCATTACATTATAATTTATATAGTATAATATAAGTGAGATTAATCTATATTTTCATATTAAAAGCTTAACCTTTTACCCATCAAGACAAAGTTAGTTACTTATGATTTGAATAAAAACAGACATAATTTTATTACTGAAAGAAAAATAAATTACAAGAAAGTTTTTTAAAAAATAAAACACACAAGAGCTATAACTTCATAAATTTTATAAGAAAATTTATGAAATCCGGACTGATTTTCCAAGGTACTGATCACCTTTATTTATATAGGGCTCAACACCCCCCTTCTTTCACAATTTGCATTGCATTATTAATGTAATGCAAATTGTCAAATAAATGGGCCAATTATATATATATATATATTGATTTTTTCCTTTTTTTGCTTTAATAATTACATATAACACATTTTGGAGTTTTCATCAATTTTGTCATTGAAAACTTCAGAACTAGAAAATCTTGTCTACAGTAAAGTCTTAGATGCAAATAGTGGTTGGGTGTTAGACACCGGTAGTCCCACTTGATGGAGTTGGTGCTTGGAGTGTCAATCCGATTTGTATATTTTATTATTTATTAATAAAATAACTACATTTTTCATTTCATACCTTATTAATGGTATTGTCATTATGCGTATTAAAATGGTGTATAGATATGCTAAGAATGACATCGACCTTAGAATAGTGTTGACACTAGGAGTAAACTATTCTTAAAATAAACATTCATAGTCGTTGGTTTTGGAATACGGTCGAATTCCTATAACCTATAAGACTAGCACATGGCGTATCTTGGAATTGGAGTTCCAATGGTTTAACGCGATGTACCATGAGTTTTGGAAACTCGTATAGACATGTGGGTATTTATTGGAGCGAATACTGAATTACTCACATGTGATTCCTAATAGTTGGAAGTACACACCACTGTCAATATGAATCTCCTCGAGTCGAGTAGCATATGTAATCATTTGACTAAAGGATATCATTGATTTTGTGTGAGATCCTCCACACTTAGATGCCATGTATGTCAGAAATCTTCCATGGTCTGGCCTCTAGATGTTCATTGGGTGTGGACAGATGCACTCAGTAATCAAGTACGAAGCAAGATAGGATCTGTCGGCCCATATGTGTACCATAAGAGGTTTAGGTATCCATGTAAATAAAGTCACGATTCTTAAATCCTTGGCCAAAGTCGATCACCTAGGGTGGATCGCATCAGTTATGAAGAATCGTGGACATGTCGACTTGAGATGTGCGTCTTGGAAACTTGACGGTATATTCTATGTTTCCTAAGCACAACTCGATGGAGGGATTGTTAAACATATGTGATGACCTCGACTTGTATAGTTCAGAAAGGTCGTTATTGTTCTTCACAAATTCGGAGGTGGCCGAATTGCGTACATATTAGCTAGGCTTATATGACGAACGTGTCTGAACTTAGAGAGTCCCAATATGAAGTGTGCTAGTTGAGCACTTGGGTAGCCGATTAATTTTTGATAAAAGATAATATTCGATATTATAATTATCAACTAAGATAATCAAGTGTTATTGGATAATATTGATTATTTACTTTGACCTAATTAGATTAATTGGATTAATTCAATAATTACACAAGGGCTTAATTGTAAAATCATATTATCTCTACCAATTTGAGGATATTATGGTAATTATAAGTATGTAATAATAGGTGATTTTGGCTTGATTTAATTAGATTAAATCAAGGTGACAAACATTTAACTAATCCATTTCATAATCATTGGCTTGATTTAATTGGATTAAATCTAAGTGAGAGATAATAAAGATTAGTCACATCTAATTATACATATTTGGACAAATTAGATTAAGCCCACTTAAAAGTTGATTACAACTTTTATTAATAAAAATTGCCTAAGTTTTGCTATAAATATCAAGCTTTAGGAATGTTTTAATTACAAGTTCAAATAAAAGCATAAGCAAATTCTTGAGAGTTTAGCCTAAGTTAGAGAAGCGTTTAGAGAAGCTTGTGAGGTCTCTACAACATTTCATCTAGGAGAAATCAAGATTGGATATTGAAGTGAAGCTTGGAAGTATTGGAAACAAGACTGGATATTTGAGTCAAGCTTGCAACCTTGGAGGTTCTCCAACAATTTCAACAAAGGAGAAGTAGATTGGATCTTGCATCAAACTTACTAGGTAATGTTTAATTTCTCCTAAGCTATGTTTATTTATGTATTAGATGTAGGGGTTTTTAGGGGTGAATCCGGTAACGCAGCGGAAGCGGTGAAAATCCGATTTTCAGATTTCAAAACTTTTTCGGATTAATTAAATAAACATATTTATTTAACATTCCAATAATCAAATTATGAAAATAAATTCAATAAAACATTTTTAGGTGAATTTACCGAAATACCCTTACTTTGTATTTTTATCCATTTTAGTCCGAAATTGATCTAATCAATTTTGAATGATTCTAAATCATTTCTAAGATGAACTTATGATGTTCAAAACATCAAAACACCAAAGCAACCAAAATCCCCAATTTCCTCATCCAAAGCCGAGAGCACACCTTGGAGCACATTTGTGCACTTTGTCATTTCATGTCTCAAAACACATCCAAATGTAATCCAATCAACATGAAACTTTATATGCATCATATACACACACAAATACACAACATATATGAAAAGCCCCAAATTTGGAATTAGTTAAGAACCCTAATTTTTCAATTTCCACAAATTGGACAAATTAGACCAAATACATTAAATCAATTACTTCAATCATCATTCTTCCATCCAATCCAAGTCTCAACACAATGAAACAACTCAAGATCAAATCTAGGTCATTTAAGAGTGGGTCAATAACTCTAGATTAGCAACATGGTTTCATAAACCTTAAAAGAATGTTTACAACTACACTAGTTACAAACTTCCTTCATCATACATGCTTTACACCTTCACCAAAACTTCCATCAACAAAAACAAAAGAACAAAGAAGGAAATAACCTAAGAATATCATATATTGAAGCCTAGATCCTAAGGAACAATTTCCTTACTAATAGTAAGTTGGAAAAAACTTACTAAAATCAAGCTTTCCTTGATTTTTCTTTCTTTCTCAAGCTTCCTTTAGGTTTCTTCAATGGTGTCTTTGTTTTAGTAAAGTGTATTAGGTTAGAAATGAAAATGAAATGAAAATATATATACTTCCTTTATTTTAGCCTTGGCCGAATTTGCCAAGCCAAATTCAAGAAAATAAAATTTCAATTTCATTTACAATTTCATTAAATCAACTTGCATAAATATCTAAAACACTTTATTGATATTTATATAAAGTCAACAAAGGCAACTAATCATTTACTTTAAATATCCTAATGTAAGATATTTATATTTTAATTAATTTAATCATTTAACAATTAAATAATTAATTAATTAATCAAATACAAATATATTAAATATATGTATAATATTTACATTAAATATTAAAAACATATATTCATTTAGGATAAAAGTCAAATAACTCATTTTGACTATTAATTAATGTGTATTTAAATTAATCAAGTATTAAATGTAAATACACAATAATTAGGCAAATGACTATCTAGTCCTTTTAGCACGTATCTTGCGTTTAACCTTTAAACGACTTTATAAATAATCAATATTATTTATTAATGTTGCTCTAGTGCTCTACGAGTATGTTTCATTATTGAGACTCTAGATTCAGGTATATCCGTCACGAAATCAAATTTCGTGTCCATAATCTATCCACCCGTAGATTATGACGATCACGGATAATCTCGCTGAACCATACAGGTCGAGGTCATGGCAAATGTATAATTCCTCCGTCACAGGTATCCGGATAAATCCCAGAGATATAGATGTAACGTCAAATCTCTATCGGGACTATCCAGTCGACTATTCTATTAGCAATCTCAAAAGAATGTTTAGAACTAGCTTCTAAACTTTACCACGGGCCCATGGTTTTATCTGATTGCTAATCATATGGACTACCTATGCTCTGATACACAGAACTGACGGATCCTATCTTGATACACATAGGACACCCTGAGGATCTATCTACACCCAACGAACAGGCGGAGGTCTGATCTAAATAGATCGGTGACGTGACTGCCGTCTAAGTGTAGAAGATGTCTCATGTGCCCACAATGGCATCTCAAGTCTAAGAATCACAAGTGCTACTCAACCCAAGAAGATTCTTATTGACGCTGGTGTACCATCCATTAAGAATCTTCGGTGAGTCGTTCAGTGTTTATCCGCTATAAACACCTACACGTCTATACTAGTCTCCAAGACTAATGGTTCATTGAGAAACCATTGGAATCATATATTCCAGTATACGACATGTACCGGTCTCAACGGGTTTACTATACTGACCAAGTAGTGTAAACCTTGACCAGGAACTGTCTGAGAATGACAACGTCATGATACTCTCAATGTCCGTTGCGACGCTTTTGCAACTGTATCATGACTAATCATTCTAGGGTCATTACGTCTTTACCATATAGAAAATAGATTATATTATAGAAACTGCATATATTTTCATAATAATAATGTTTTACAGAAGTGTTTAACAGAAATACAACCGGGAATTGGCGCTCTGAGCACCAACCCCAACATTAGATGCATGATCACATAGCTTAATGTTGATTGTTGAATAAGACTAATCAATTGTGTTAGGATACTTTAGAAGTATAAACACAACATGCTTGTAATTAGGTCAAAGATTTAATGTTAGACATGTAATAATTAATTAGAGTTTGGAACTCTATATTAAAGCTTAGAGATATGGCTACCATTCTAGATTCACTTGACCACCTTTAGGTGGACTAGAATTGTTCATGAGACATTTCTAATTGGAATTCTAAAATGATTTGTGTATTGGATTCAAAATTTACCCAAATACGTATTTAGAATAAATTTATGTTTTTGGAAAAAATATTTGATATTTTGAAAAACTTGATTTTTATTCTATAACATGTGTTAATGTTGTTTTTTAAAATTAAAAATTAATTTTGAGTGTTTTTTGAAGTGTTTAGGAAAGACCGAAAACTATTAGGGTAATAGACCCTAATAGCATCAGCTCTCTGGAATTTCCAGAGAGCTGTGCTTTCAAAAGAAACAATGAACAAATAAAAAAATAGCAGCACCTGGGCACTACAGTGCGCGCACGCACTGTAGCGAGTGCACTGTAGCGCATGTGCTTCACGCGCGCGGCGCCCTTCGCGCGCCGATTTTGTTTTGCTTCGTTTGGGGGCTTCCGGACTCCGATTCAGTCCCAGTTTTTTCCTATACACTCGTAATGAAATATAGTATTTCATTAAATGATTTAAAATTACACCCATAATTGATATCCATGGATTAGACCCATTTCCGCTGCTCGGGGCACCGATCTGACCATAGGGGTTCCACAACTGCCCCAACACCACTCATATTTACAACTCCATGCAAGCCATGAGAGTTAAAAGAAGACTGAACAAAGGGGAGATCCAACTTAGAGTTGGGAATGACGAGATATTGGATGTCAATGCCATATGAAAGGTTGTTCTAGATCTCCATAATGGATGTAAATTAATTTTACATGACTATTATTATGTACACTCTCTTATCAGACATATAATATCGTTACCGATATTGTATAAAGAAGGATATAAAATAAACAATAAAGATAGTGTTTTATGTTTATGTGATAAATATAATTATTTAATATGTGAATGTTCTTTATCTAGCTATCACTATGTGTTGGAAACATATCAAGATGTCTTTAATGTATAAAAAATACAAGTAAAAGATCTGAATTAAATAATAATGAATTATTGCATATGAGATTGGGCTACATAGTTGTTAGACGTCTCAAAATTGGTTAAGGATGATTTGATCGAAAATCTTATCCTGGATCCTTATCCGATTTGTGAGTCATGTATCCGAGGGAAAATGACAAAGACCTCATTTTTTGTTATTAGACATTGTGCTAAAGATTTATTGGAGCTAGTACACAGTGATATGTGTGGTCCATTAAATCATGTAGTTCATAATGGTTCAACATACTTAGTGACTTTCACGGATGATTAGTCAAGATATGGATATATCTATTTGATAAGACATAAATAAGAAACATTTGAAAAGTTTAAAATATTCAGAAACGAAGTAAAAAATAAACCGATAAATTCATCAAGTGCATTATATTAGATAGAGGTGGTGATTTCAGAAAATATTTAAGGGAGAATGGGATTCTCACCCAATATAGCCCATCGGGAACTCCTCAATACAATGGTGTGTCTGAGTGGAGAAATCGTACTTTATTGGATATGTTATGATCAATGATGGGCTATACAGATCTTTCATATTACCTTTGAGGTTATGCTTTACTTACTGCTGCCTACATACTTAATAGAGTTCCATCGAAATATGTTTCTACGACCTCATATCAGATATGGTATGGTAGAAATTCAAGTCTTACTTATTTAAAGATTTGAGGTTGTCCCGCATACATTAGAGTCGTACAACGGGATAAACTAACACTCAGGGGGTATAAATATAGGTTCGTTGGATATCCTGAAAATTCTTTGGGATATCAATTCTACGATTCTGAGCAATAAAATATTTTTGTTGCTCGTTTTCCACTTTTCTTGAAAATAAATTTTGAGAGAAAGTGGGAATTGTTGAACTCGATGAGTTTGATCCCAATATTAAGGAGCTTGAGATGGAACCATAGATCCAATTAGGTGACGGATCTACAACACAGGTTCTACGTAGGTCGAATATAATATTAATGCCTCTAGAGAAACTGGTTTTAACGTCTGATGTGAGCCCTGATGTTCTCCTCTTGGAAGAAACAGATATGATTCTGTATAAAAAGGCGATATTGGATATCGATTCAAGAAAATGACAAGAAGCTATAAAATCTGAAATGGATTTTATGTATGACAATCAAGTCTGGGACTTGGTTGAACTTATTGAAGAAATTAAACATATTGGTTGTAAATGGGTTTATAAAATGAAGTAAGAGCCCGATGGAAAGTTGGAAACCTTTAAGGCCGGACTCGTAACGAAAGGCTACACTCAACATCATGAGATTGACTATGAGGAAACTTTTTCACCAATAGCCATGCTAAAATCCATTAGGATTCTTTTAGACATTGCTGCATATCAAGATTATGAGATATGACAGATGGATATGAAAACCACGTTCCTAAATGGATTCCTCGAGGATGATATCTATATGAAACAACCAGAAGATTTCGTATCCAGTGAGACTTCAAACTTAGTTTGCAAGATCAAGAATTCTATTTATGGACTTAAACAGGCATCCCGAAGTTTGAATCGTTGTTTTGATGAGATAATTAGATTATTTGGATTCATCAAGAACGAGGAAGAACCGTGTGTTTATAAGAAAGTTAGTGGGAGCATGATAATATTCCTTATATTGTATGTAGATGATATCATTATCATTGGAAATGATATAGGATTGATGCAAAGTGTGAAAGCCTATCTTTGCAAGAACTTCTACATGAGAGACATATGTGAAGCTTCCTATATACTGGGTATAAGACTCTACCGAGATAGAATAAGGAAGCTTATAGGGTTGTCGCAATCCACGTACATAGATAAAATATTAGAAATGTACGGTTTTACCAACTGCAAGACAGTAAATATATATTTTCAATACATCATACATCTTTCGAAGAAAATGACACTTCAGACTGAGGAAAAGAAAGTTAGAATGTCTAACTTGGCATATGTTTCTTGTATTGGAAGCATTATGTATGATATGTTATGTACAAGACCTGACATCAGTTTCGGCGTCAGTATTACTAGGCGATATCAATCTGATCCTGTAATGATCATTGGACAGCCGTGAAACATATCCTAAAATATCTTAAGGGTACTAATGATAAGTTTTTAATATATGGAGAATATGAGCTACAAGTTAAAGGTTATACAGACTCTGACTTCCAGAGAGATCCGGATAGGGGTGGCAGAAAAGCCCGAAGCCCGGCCCGGCCCGGGGTGGAAAAAGCTCGGGCCGGGCCTTAAAATGAAAGCCCGGCTCGGGCCCGGGCCAAAATAAAAAAAAAACATAAATAAATATTCATATATTTTTTAATATGTTTGTATCATTTTTATTTATTTTTAGCATTTAAATTGTTAATTTATCAATGAAACTTGTGATTTATTTATAAATTGTCTTTGTATATAGTGTAAATATATTTTATATTTATATATTTTTAATTTTTTTTTAAAATTCGGGCCCAAAAAAAGCCCGGGCCCAAGCCCGGCCCTACCCGGAAGACTCCCGGGCCGGGCTTTTCCCGAGCCCGGCCTGGTCCGTTGCCACCCTAAGATCCGGATGATAAAAAATCTACATCCGGATACATATTTACCTTTAATGGCGGTGCAGTTAGTTGATGATGTTCAAAGCAAGACTCAATAACTGATTCCACCACTGAGGTAGAATTTATAGCGGCTTCGGAAGCTGCTAAAGAAACAGTTTGGATTAGAAATTTTATCGCAGAACTTGATATTGTACCAAGTATTGCGGATCTAATCCCATCGTACTGTGATAATAGCAGAGCCATTACACAGGCTAAGGAGCCGAGAGCGCATTCCAAGTCTAAACAAGTGGAAATGAAGTATCGCATAATGAGATAAATCGTTGAACGAAAAGACATAATGGTCTTGAAGGTTCAATGACAAGACAACATAGCAAACCCTCTAACTAAGGTCTTACCTCCTAAGTTATTCGATAAACATGTGGAGGAGATGAGACTTCGGTACCATCCAGATTGACACTAAGCAAGTGAGAGTTTATTGGAGTTGGTGCTTGGAGCGTCAATCCGAATAATGTATTGTATATTTTATTTATTAATGAAATAACTACATTTTCATTTCTAAACCTTATTAATGGTAATGCCATTATGCATATTAGATTGATGTATAAATATGCTAAGAATGACATCGACCTTAAAATAGTCATGTAGTAATACTGAACACTAGGTGATCCGACATTGGGATAATATTAATATTACAAATTATTCTTAAAGTATATATATGTCTAGTCGTTGGTTTTGGAATACGATCTAATTCATATAACCTTAGAAGACTAGCACATGCCATATATTGGAATTGGAATTTCAATGGTTTAACCCGATATACCATGATCTTTGGAAGCTCGTATAGACATGTGGGTATTGGTTGGACCGAATACTGAATGACTCACATGTTTGGTTGGAGTTCCAATAATTTAACCCGAATTTATTCAGGGCTCGACAATTTATGACGATCGCTTAGCCTAATTGATTGTCTTTAAACAGCTAGTTAAATATAGCATTTACTTTGGTCATATAAAATGAGAACAATCTACCATTTTCTAATTTATGTAGTTGAATTAATATTTTCAACTCCTATCTTTGGTCCAGGCAAGACCATACACACGTAAAACTTCCCCTTAACTAGCTCGACCATACATAAGTCGGCCTGGTTAGCTTACACGTCGCTCAACTCGTAGTTGACATCTTTGTATTATGTACCTATGCTCAACTTTTTCATTTGCTCCTCATCTCTTAATAACCGCTTGTACCCTACCACATTACTGGCAAGTTGAAAGAGGTCTAGGAATTCCCTATCTTCGAACTTATTTTTTAAGTCGAGGCTTAGACAACTCTAACATATTTTCACAGATACCTTTTATGGCAAAGTTGTGAAGCACTTGCTCATGGCCATTTTGAATCTTTCAAGGAAAGTCTCGTGCCATTCATTCAATAATCTCCTCAATTTGGCTAGATCGGATAAGGTAACTTCTAACTCGGTCTTATAAATTATGCATAGAAGAGTTGTTCCATTTGGTACCAGTTTCCCACTGAATTTGGTGGTAAATTGATAAAACAAGAGAAAGTCATTCCAGATAAAGAACTATAGAACAACCTTTCACTTGTGAAAATCATTCACCTTTCCACACTAAATAGTGAACCTCTCTATGTGTTCAACGGTAGATATTTCTCCTGACCCCGTGAACAGGGAGAATTCAGGTATTTTATGGTTCCTCAGCCATGGGTAAGCTATATCGATCCAATTAGGATAAGACTTTTATATCTAGGCCTTATCGACTTTACTCCGAAATCGAATTGGTTCTGGAGAATCTCGACCATTTGTTCTCTCAACATGCCATTGTCATCGAATGACACTCTGGTTTGTGGTTAGGGCCCATAGATGGGTATAACGTTATATTGGTGTTGCCCTTACGGGACTTAGGGCACTACTCTTTCATGCTAGGTCACATTAACTGGTGAACTCCCCTCATTTGGCCCTAAGTTTTGGCCATTACTGACATAAGGTATCCTTCCATGGGGTGCTCCAATAATAGGTGCCCCACGTGATGGCACACCATTACTTGGTCCTGTATTCTGTCCCTCAACTAGGGATTGCAGATTTGGTTGCACATATGGTGTATAACCTCATTGGGGAAGGAAACCTACACCCATGCATCTGGCCATTAGGTCGTTTAATGTGTTCATCTGTTTAGCCATGTTTTCATAATGCAAGGTATTGGTCGAAATGAATTTATCCATATTATATTTTTTCTGAAGTCTAACATGTTCAACTACATCCTGAATTATGTCACGAACAAAGACAACATCACATTAGGACTCATCTCCCTCATGATCTCATAGTGACTTCCTTTTGTCAGGCCTTAAAAATGCTCAACTACAGTTGGAATACAGTTTGAGTTAGTTTACTCCAATCCCGCTTTCTCTGTACTTGATCTAGTTTGAGTGTTCTTTTTCGAAGGCATCTTAATTCCCTTTCACCAATCCTCCCACTGTGGTCGCCAAATATTGTTGAACAGTAAAAATAGAGTGTATACGGTTAAAACCTCTTGGAACAAAGTCCTAAAAATGGGTGACTGATTTTTATTGAGAAATAACTCTAATAGGCCCAAGCACACAATCTTAATTGATTACTCTAGATAAAAGAAAATTACATTGTTTATAAGAGTTTTTTGATTATTTTTCTTTATAAACTTAACTTTGAGTTTATATAGTGGCACAAATAACTGTCTGATAACTGCTTGGGCGGTTGAATTCTATGTTTTGCAACTCATCGCCTTCTCTTCTGCCAGCTGTGATAATTGATCCAGTCGTGTACCTAGCTATTGGTAATTGCTTAATCATGTCGCACCTCACATTATGGTGAATCGCATCGCAGTGATCTTGATAATTGCCAGATTATACTCTATGTCATGATATGTTGTTTATAATAACTGCTAAGAATGTGCATCATGTCTTTCAACTGTTGGATCATGTTTGTGCAATTGTCCATTGGTTCCGTTATTTTTACTGGTTAGAATGATTTGGTTGTTAGGTCGATTGGACGATTATTACAATTTTTGGTTTTCAACATTTTGGTTTTAGGTAATTTTAATGGGTTAAATATTTTGTTACTATTTTTATAAAAACGTAGAAAAATTTATGGAATCAGACCCAGACTTAAGCATAAACATCCCACTCTTAATATCGCCAGTGCTCTCAATTCTCATACATTTTTAACAGAAAATGGAATGGATCGAGGTCTCCCGAGTTCTACTAGATCCCACTGTTGGGGTTTTGGGCAAAGGGCGCGGCGAAAGCACGGTTCGGGCGAAATCGTAATTTTAAAATTTTTTAAATTACCGAATGAATTATTCAATATCAAATATAAATAATTCATTCATATTTCACATAAATATATTTATTCGATATCAAATAATGATATAAATAACTAAGAAACGTCGCGAAACTTTTACGAAAATGTTTTTCCGTAAAATGGCATAAAACACGTTTTTGACCGAACCGACTACCCAATACACATGAGGGCTATCCAGGTCAGCCCCAATAGTGTTAGGGCAGTTCATGGGCTGCCGGTACAGTGAAAAATTCACTGTTTGGGCAGCCGTCACCCGGTTGGCTCAAAAGTCACCCGGTAATGCCGTTTTTCGTCGTTTTCGCTTATTTCAACTCCGAAATCATTTCCGAAAATTCTTCCAACACCCAAAACACATCCAATACATTCAAATGACATTATTTTCATCACAAAAAACCAGTTTTTCCTGATCTGATTTTGCAACAAAAATAATTAATTTTCTTATGCTTAAATCCAATTTTTTCAACATTAATCATATCAATCAAAATACCAATTCAAGTCACCACAAATGAACCACCCAAGAACAATTCTAGGCATTACAATAGTGGTCATAACACTCTATGATGGCAACATATCATCAAATGATCAAATTGGATAAATATTACAATAATATCACCCAAAACAACTTCACACATGCTTAAAGCCTTCCAATTCATCCTCCAAACCATAAAGCCCCAAATTTATATAAAAGAAGAAACCCTAGGATCTCACTAGATCATCAAGAAATAAGAAACAAAATTTCTAAGTTTAGGGATTTGTAGAATTACCTTTAATCCTTTAATTCCTTAGCTTTTTTCTTGATTTTCTTCTTTTTCTTTCCTTGAATCATCAAGTAATTTGGAGGTGTATTTTTGGAGAGTGTTTCGGCCAAGCTTCCCATGGAAGGGAAATGAATTTTTTTTTTAACTTAAAACAAGGTGTGACCGACTTTGGAGGGGCATTTTTGTCCATTTTGTATTTTAATTTCATTAAGTTAAAATAAAGATAAGATAAGCTTTAACTTGGACAAATCAAATTTGCACACTAAAAGCTTAATTAAAACATGCTACATGTATCAATAATAATTAAATATATTGCATAACATTTATGTAATATGAATATTATTTAATTATTCAAATATTTAATATTTAAATATCTAAATAATTAATTAATATAATTATTATATATATTTTATTTACATTAAATAAAAAAATACATATATTAATGGCATGTGTCAAAATATCATTTGACAATTAATTAATGTGTATCTAATCAAATTATGTATCAGATACAAATACACAATAATTACGATTGACCAAAAATGCCCTTAAGCATGTGTTTTCGTTTAACCGTTTAAACGATTCGAATTAACTCATTTAATCTGATGAAGTATTATGAATAACTTAAGCATGTGTTTTCGTTTAACCGTTTAAACGATTCGAATTAACTCATTTAATCTGATGAAGTATTATGAATAATCTGTATTATTCAAAACGCGTTGCCCAAGTGCTCAACGAGTACACTTCATATTATGGGACTCTCTAAGTTTAGGTTTATCCGTCACGAAATTCAATTTCGTGTCCATAATTCACTCACTCATGAATTATGACGACCACAGATAATCTCGCTAAACTATACAAGTCGAGGTCATTGCATACGTATAATCCATCCGTCATAGGCTATCCATATTATACCTGGGATATAGATAAGAACGTCAATTCCTTTCGGTATAATATAGTCAACTTTCAAATTTACGATCTCTAAATAACACTCGGAACTAATTTCCGAAGTTATACCAAGACCATAGATTTACTAGATCGCAAACACGTGTAGGATGCATATGTCATGTACACAGGACTGACAGATTCTATCTTGATATGCACAAGATATCATGAGCATCAGTCTACACCCAACGAACAGGCGAAGGTCTGATTTAAATAGATCGATGACATGACTGCCATCAAAGTGTGGAGGATAACTCATATATCCACAGTGGTATCTCAAGTCAAAAGACCACTATGCTCACTCAACTCGAGAAGATTCCTATTAACATTGGTGTACCATCTATTAGGAAATCTTCGGTGAGTCGTTCAGTGTTTATCAAATAAACACATATATGTCTATACGAGTGTCCCGAGACTCATGGTTCATTGGGATAAACCATCGGACCAAGTCACGATATACGACATGTACTGGTCTCATCGGATTTTACTAACCGACCCGTGTTAGTAAATATTGACCATGAACTTTATTTAAGGATATACAACTTATAGTGACGCTTCTCAATGTCAATTACAAACTATGTTGTAATTGCGCACTACGTTGTAAATCCTATGGTATTTGTCTAATATACATGTATCACTAAATCAGATTTAGTTTCAATCTAATCATAATTAGATATCTAATCGCAATTAGATCGAATATGTGTATAAAAGACAAGAGGTGCTACCATTAAATAAGTAATATTATGGAAAAAAGAATTATTCATATTTATGAATCAGACATAAATACAATCTGAATTGACACTCTGAGCACCAACTTTAACACCCACTTCCCCATCCCTTCTATTATTATTTGAAGGGTGGGTACGAAGATCCTAGAATATAGAGAGGGATGCTTATGGGTAACCAACCCCGATCAACTTATCACATTTGTTTTTCACACCTTAATTAATAATGCTAGTTGTATTCTCTCTAACATTCTTCGAGTACCAAATTTTTATCTTTTAGTACCTAAAATATAAAAGTCAAAAAATCAATTTTGAATTTTTATAATTATTTTATCATTTTAGGTATTAAAAGATAAACATTCGATGCTCATAGAATACTGAGGGAGTGCATGTAACATTGTTGCACAACCACATTACAATAAAATCTTATATTACACTTAAGTATAATGAATTGTTACAACCCAAAAAAGGCCCAAAGTATAATGAATTATTTAAGAAAAACAATACAAATAATTAATTATTAGCCTTTTTTTTACTTAATAGAAACATAATCCACTCCTCACTCATGTGAATGATGTCCTAAGTACTCCATACCTATTGTTACTAACTAGAATTGTTCGAACTTATTCAAGTGTATATATTGTACACTTAAAAAAAAAAAAATCTTTTACACTTAAACTAAATATAAATCTTCACACATAAATTTTTGTCATGAGCTATATTTCTATGATGTAAGTTTATAAATTTAAGTGTCAACCAAACACCTAATTTTTTTGGGTCAAAAACTCTACCTCTATTATGTAAGCTTATAAATTTATCACATTGGCTATAAATGAGGACTAGGAAAAAAATATTATTTAATTAAAATTATCAATTTATTTAGTATTGGTTATTGGAAGTTTGTAGTATTTAGCACTAAAAAAAACAAAAACAAACAAAAACAAACAAACAAACAAAAAAAAATTTGGGGCTGATGAAATTTGACATGTCCATAGCGGATGAATTTTTTTTTGTTTGTTTGTTGAGCAGTGATAGACTTACCCCATTTTTTACTGAAGATTCTCCAGAACGACATGTGTCCTTGCGTTTTGAGAAAAAAAATTGTCCAAGAATAATCTTATTGTTGAAACCAAATAGACATGTTAAATTGACTCAACCCCAATTTATACTTACGAAACCCTCACCCTAAATCCACATTTCACTCATTCTTTATCTCTTCATCCTCAACTCCTGGTCCGTAATCCTCTCTAACGGCGACTTAAATATGTGGGTTCTTGTAAGAATGATGAAGAACGAATGATGGAGCTGGAGATCGTTGTTGGGTTGTTTGATCTTATGGTCTTCTGTTTTACGGTCAACGAGGGAAGCTATGCACTGGAAATCAATAAACTGGAGTTAGACTCCTTGTTCCCTACAAATAACCCATACATAACTTATTTTTTCAATTCATCATAACTAAAGTCAAAGCCTCATAGCCAAGATCAACAGATAGCAAATGCCAAAAATTAACATGAGTGATTAATAGGGTTGGGATTAGCGTTATGATTACCGTAAGCTAAGAGTGAGTTACAGAATTAATAGGGTTAGGATCTAATTAATAGTTGTTGACGAGTGAATCTCCTGCAAACGAGTGATTAATAGTTGTTGACGATCCTTCGTTTGATGATTTAATCTCCTGAAACGACGACGGATCGACCTTCATAGTTTGGAGGCCAATAGAATTCACCAGAGATTTGTTGCCTAAATATTTTAAACACAACAATTTCTCTAGCTTTGTTGCTTGATAGCAGTGTTAATTTGGGGCTGATGAAATTTGACATGTTTGGCAATTGGTTTAAGTGTAAATCACCTGACCCATTTAATTTTTCAAAGCAACGAAACGCAACGGCTCATGTCGTTCGGGAGAAGTGTAAGTAGTAATGTACGTACAAATATCATTTTTCCTCCGCAAATGAGCAAATATGACATCTTAAAAGATTATTCGGAACCCTATTAATGATTAAATTTATACCCACTATTTATACTTTCACTAAAAACAAATTAAAACATAAAGATTTTAAGGGTAAATAAAGAAATGAAATTATATCCACTCTTTATAAATGATCTAATAAATTAAATAAATTAAATGTGATAAGTGGGGAGTGGATGGAAATTAAGAAAGGAAATCAATCAGTATATTTTCTTACGAATTGTGATTGACAATGAAATATATTTTTTTTTTGAAATCTTGAAATATATTGTTGACGGTGGATTTTTGGTCTCAGGATAATATGGGAATATCACCTCCGAGATAATCCTCCTTCAATAGTGAATTTGTTTGGTTATGGGGGACCAAAAGCAAACTTAGCAAAAGACAGATAAATGCACCAATCGACAAGGAGATTTAACGTGGTTCGGCGGATCTTAGTCCGACCTACGTCCACGGGCACAAACAGGATGGTACTTTTATTACTGAAATACGCTTCTCTGATCTTTTTTGTGTTTACAAGTCAGAGCTTGATGATTCTTCTCTCCCCCCATGTGTCCTCGGTTTGGGAATCTTTTTGCACTACCACGGATCTCACCCTGTAGGGTTCCCTCCTCCGGGGTCTGTCGTCTTCACTTACATCGACAATTCTCTTTCCTTCCGCTATTTTATTCCTTCGTCGGCTAGTCCCGGCCTCGAATTGTCCATTGTGTGCTCCTTCTATCCTTTCCAATCGGTCTACTATGGTTTTTAGCAGAGTTTGGTTTTCCTCACTTTCTTTCCTAATGTTTTCCTCGATCTTTTCCATCCAATCTGCAGCCGAGCTCCCTGATGGTTGGTGGTTTCCGTCTTCCGCCATTGTCTCACTACGCGAGTTGCTTTTTGTTGAGTTCCCCACAGACGGCGCCAACTGTTGACGGTGGATTTTTGGTCTCAGGATAATATGGGAATATCACCTCCGAGATAATCCTCCTTCAATAGTGAATTTGTTTGGTTATGGGGGACCAAAAGCAAACTTAGCAAAAGACAGATAAATGCACCAATCGACAAGGAGATTTAACGTGGTTCGGCGGATCTTGGTCCGACCTACGTCCACGGGCACAAACAGGATGGTACTTTTATTACTGAAATACGCTTCTCTGATCTTTTTTGTGTTTACAAGTCAGAGCTTGATGATTCTTCTCTCCCCCCCTTTTACCTATGCTCTACCCTCCTATTTATTAGTGTAGAAATCATATTCCTATTTGTACAAGAATTTCCTAGTTGAAACAATTTTGTTTCCCATAAGGATTCCTTAGTCAAAACTGTTCCCTTTTCCCATAAGGATTCCTAATCAAAACTACATTTACTTTACATTTATCCTATTAGGATATTAACTCACCAGTTTCCTCATGAAAATAGGATAACTTGTCATCTTATCCACAATGATAGGGTATTATCTTCAGGAGCACGCCTCGCTATATGGTCAGTCTTCATGAGGTCGGTCACAATAGTTTTTTGTACTGAGAGTACTGCTGTCGACCTGATAATTGCCCGGTCATCCAATCTTTAAGTGGTCGGGTTTACGATCTTAAGTGCTCGGCCCCTGACTCATGTGGTCGGGTCGGTATTAATGATCCGGACCAATAAGGGAATTTACCCTTTTACCCATCCCGTGCCTGAAATATCATAGTGCTTAAAAACACCATCAACATATATATATATTTTTTGGAATAATTGGAAATCCAGCCGTCAAACCACCTCATTTAAGCGGAGCAAGACCTCCAACTGTCTCAAGCTTGAAATATTTTTTTTGTAAACTTTGTCTCTAAATCAACCGACCTGAACTTAAACGGAATAGGTAAAACCCCGACACTTTTTAGATTCTAATCTAAAACTTAATAATCATATTCTGAACTTTATATCATCAGATCACAGAACTTGAGACATATTCACAATAAAATATAAAAATAAAACAATCACACTTCCGATAATCAAAGGAATGCAAGTTGAATTTAGCCAGCCAAAATGGACCTAATAATACCATGGATTGAAAAATTGAAACCTGAATAATTGAAGCAATGAAAAAATTTGGGTAAGAATCGGAAACTTTGACCAGCTGGACGTCCGTGCCCAAACACTCTACTATATCCAATTGCGAATTTCTTTCTTGGTTCGTGGATATTTTCACTCTCTTCAAAGGCTGCAGACATGATGACGTAGCTCTACGTCTTAACTCCCCGGCCATCTTCAAAGTGAGTGTACAACAAGTCTATTTATATGAAACATTATTGACGGAGAGTGTCTTAGGTATCGAGTTCATTTTGATTAAAGAAAACTGATCAGTAAGATTTCACCTACAATGGTGAAGTCTCAAGGCTGCAGTGAGAAGACATCTTTGAGAAAAGGGCTATGGACTCCTGAAGAAGATCAGAAATTGATAGCTTATATTAGTAGATACGGCATTTGGAACTGGAGTGAGATGCCAAAATATGCTGGTATGTACATACATATACATGCATGTATGTATATGTAAATATCTAGGAACAATTGATCAATAGTTTATTAATGAAATGCCAAAGTAAATGAAGATTTTGATGCATGAACATTTTTGGTGTCTTGTAAAGGTTTGTTGAGATGTGGGAAGAGTTGTCGACTTCGTTGGGTGAATTACCTAAGGCCTGATATTAAGCGTGGAAACTTCACTCAAGAAGAAAATGAAATCATAATCAAACTGCATCAAGAATTGGGAAATCAGTAAGCGATATGTATATAATTAAGACATTAATTAATGATTATATTTGCACGAAACTATTAGAATTGCTGACATTTGTTTGTCTTCTGTTCATCAGGTGGTCTGCAATTGCATCAAATCTGCCTGGAAGAACAGACAATGAAATTAAAAATCATTGGAGCACCCACATAATGAATAAGCGCTCTTGTAAGAAGAAGATTAAGAAGAAGAAGGTGGCGTCAACTGAGTCTTTGCAAGGAACTCAAACAGCTGCAGCCAGCCGGCAGATGCAGAATCCACCTCAATTATTACCTGATCCCTTACTTCCCCCCATCCCCTCCAACTTCCCCACAACTTTCTACCGATTATTCTTCTTCATCAAGCAGCAGCTCTTGTTCTGCTAATGAAATTTACAAAATCCAGAGCTCAGAAGTGACCAATTATGGTACTTCATCTCCAACCTTTGATGTACTTCACAATTTTTGGGAGCAGCCATTCACGATTATGGATGGCTTATGCATGACGGATTATCATGAGGCCACGTATACAGATCCTGGATTTATGGTATCAGCTCCTTTGTGGGGGATCGAAGAAGATTATATATATCCATCTGCTAATTCATATTATGATGCTCACGATGATTTCTGGTCTGCTTTTTGAAGCAAAGAAATTAAGATGCATGGTGTCCAATTAACTAGCGGTTTCTTTTGAACTTTTTTTAACCTTACGTTTTCTTTCATTGGTGGGACGAGTATCAATGTCCCCAAGGGCTTAGGTCTTGGATTCGAATCCAGTGGGTGTGTTTCTTGTAATAGTCTGGGACAGCTGGGTATTTTACTAACTCCACTTAAGTCCGAAATGGGTGGTTTGGTGGCGGGGTTTACAGCGATTCAAAAAAAAAAAAAAAGGGGGGGTGAGTATCAATCTTTATATCTAGGTATTTGGCAACTGAATATTCCAAGAGATAATGTACATTGGTCGCCACTGACCGGGGCTTGCCTGAATGTAATGTTTTTATCTAAATAAACCATTGATAGTGCATATGACTAAAGCTTTTTTTTTTTTTTTTTTTGGAGAAAGCATATGATTAAAGCTTGATGGTGTAACTTGTAAGCGAGAGTTAGTTACAATTCGATGATCTAAAGCTCTAGACCAAGTTCTCAGGCAAAGCCACTTTTTTTTACCCCGATAATCATGGAAACGAGATGTTTTGTTTATGTATTTTTTTTTTAATGTAAGTTCCGTAAGAGTCATTTTAAAATAGTCGTATTTAATGGACCTGAGATCAGTTAACTGCAGGTCGGATGACCGCAATTATGGCATTAAGAAAAGTTCCAAAACATGTCGAGTTTTGTTAACCGTATATAAGAGTTTGGTTATAGTAGTAACTGAAGGCCGGAAAAGTGAGAGAGAATACCATACATTTAAAATGATGGGCTTCAGTCTAGAGTTTAGTTGAATTTGTGTTTTCGTTTTGTGCTCCAACATAATCGGCCTGCACAAATGTGTGTTTTGTGGTTAGAATTTTCCTTTCCTCTTTTACTGCAAAATTAATTGCTAGAGTGAGCATGTATTTTCTTATATTCTAAGTGGAATTTGTTAATTTATTAATTGACCAACCAATCCCTATATCTAAAAGCTCATTGGCTTATATATGGTAATGCATGTAAAGGTGTCAACTTTTGGTTTACATATGTCCACATGTGGACTGCTCCCTTGAGTGCATGATGAACATTTGGCATAAGACATGTTCAAATGCAGTATTAGGTGTGATTACACTTGTTATTATGCATGTTAAATCACGCATGCATGCAAAGATAAGTGGATATTGCTATTAAAATTCACTAATCTCTGAGAATGATATGTGGCATCACATGCTCCGAGATACTGATACCAAGATCAAAATGCTTTCGATGTAGTGTGATGGGTTCCGGAGTGAATCCTATCCGGAATAGGTCTAAGATCGGATTGGACTGAACTTGGAGTTTTTCCATTCCGGAGTGGAATGACCTCGAAGTGATGTTACTTCGGAGTAACGTCACTCCGAAGTCTGGTCTAACATCTCAAGTCAAATCCTAGTTTTTCCAGAAGTCTTTAAACTTCATGGGTCATCGTCATACTGACCTCTCCCGTCTACCAGTACTATTCAACGGTACCATGACAGGTGTCGTCATTCCATTAGACATTTGTCTGCTTGCAATAGATCTACTGAGGATGTATGTTCAGGAAGATTTAACCACTTGGCAGCACGTGGCGAAAGGTGCAGCCGTGTAGAGCTAAAAACAGGCACCTACAGTAACCATGACATTGAGCAATCAAATTTGGAAATATTGAACTTGGTTAAACCAAATTCATCAAGAATTGAAATCAGTTAACCGAACTTGATCAAGTGTCATCCACATTTTTTAAGAAATATGTCTTTTGTGTGATTAAGTGCCTCTTTGGTGATGAGTTACATCTCTTAATGGTTTAATTTTACTTAAGGACACTTTGTTTTATTTGAATATACAAAATATAAAATGAAAGAACATATTTATTAGTGAAATGGTGCAAAATCAAGTGAATTGATACAACCATTATCATATGTCATTTCTGTTAAAGTTGATGCTCGTGGAGCCAATTTTTATTGCATTTCCTTGTAAATACATGTGTAACTGTAAATACATTTTATTTTGATTAAAATTAGCAGTTTCATCAATATATTTTCTTTTATATATGATAAAGACGTAATAAAGCTTAAAATGATTAGTTACAATATATTTGCAAAAGTATCGCAACTAACATTGAATTGTATCATAACAATATTATTTTTAAATTATTCTTTTTCAAGGTTTACACTCTTGGTTAGTATGTAAACTCGGGTGACCGGTATATTTCGTATATCGGAATATAAGATTTTTGTGGTTTATCTCAGTGAACCACGAGTTTGGGAGACTCACATAGACATGTAGGTATTCATGACAGATGAATATTGAACGACTCAATGAAGATTCCTAATAGATAATATACCAATGTCAATAAGATATCTTCTTCCTTCGACTTAAGATACCAAAGTGGATATATGAGTTATCTTATACACTTTGATGACAGTCACGTCAATAATATTTTTAGATTAGACCCTTGCATGTTTGTTGGGTGTAGACTGATGCTTATGATATCCAGTGAGTATTAAGAGAGGATCATGTCAGTCATGTGTACATGATATATGTATCTTTCATACGTTTGTGATCTGTTAAATCTATGATCGTAGTACATTGGGGAAATGAGTTCCAAGTGTTATTGAGAGATCGCGAATTTATAAGTTGATAATATTATACCTTAGAGATTTGGCGTTTATATACATATATTATAATATTGATAGCCTATGATGGAGGGATTATATGTATGCAAATACCTCGACATATATAGTTTGGCGCGATTATCTGTGGTTGTCATAATTCATGTGTGTAAATTATGGATATGAAATTGGATTTTGTAACGGATAAACCTGAACTTAGAGAATCTCACGATATGAAGTGTACTCGTTGGCAACACATTATGAATAATATAGATTATTTATAATACATTTTCGGATTAAACAAGTTAATTCGAATCGTTTGACAGTTAGACAAAAATACACATGTCGAGGTATTTTGGTTATTTTTATATGTATTTATATTTGATACATTATTAGATTAAGTATACATTAATTGATAAATAATCGATTGACACATGTAATATACATATGTGTGTGCGCGCACGCATATTCCACTTAATGTAAATGGTAAATATGTATAATATATTTAAATGTGTAAAGTTATCATTTATTTATTATATATTATATATATTATATGATAATTAAATAAGTCATGTGTTAGGTTTATTAACCAATATTTATTTGATAAACTTTTGAAATAAAAAATGATCAGAATACCTCTAGTTTCGGCCATCATGGTATAAAAGGGGAAGTTTTTCATTTGCTTCAATTTTTTTTATAGAAACCCTAGCCTCTCAAAGTTTTCTAACACACCTAAAGAGATTAGAGAGGAAAGATCCAACACGGACAAATTTTGAAGGATATTTCAACATTAAAGGTAATCTTTAAAATATTTCTTTGATTTAGAAAGTAGTTCTAGTTGTTCTTATCGATTACATATGATATAGAGATTCTTTTCCTTTCTTGAATTTGGGGCTTTGTGTTTTGAATGTTTGATTTGAGAACTAGATGCATGTGTGAACTTATATTAAGTGAAATTAGTGTAATTTATACTCAATTTGTTATATGATAACATGTTGATTCTAGAGTGTTGTGACCACTCTTGTAACACCTAAAATTATTTTAGGGTACCTTTTGTGTGGTGACTTTTGTTGGTAATTGAATTAATTTGATTAATTTGGTAAAAATATTAAGCATGAAATTAATCGAATTAATTAAATTAGTTATTAATTTAATTAAATCTGAAAATTATTTAATTTTGGTATGATGATGTTTGAATGTCTATGGATGTTGAAATAATTTTCGAAATGGTTTCGCAGTCGAAATCGACGAATTACGCGAAAATGATAAAATCGGATAAATCGGGAAAAACGCGATTGCGCAGCGAATTGCTCACTGCACAGCCGTGTTTTAGGGGATGTTCGGCCACTTTTCATGTTGTCAAATCAGCACCGCTCGTGGCCCGACTGATCGGTTTGACCAGTCACTCGTTTCGTGCAAATTTAGTGATAATCGCTTTCGTAAAACTTTGCCATAATTCTGAAATTCATTTCGTTATCGTAATTTGATTTCGATAAGTGATCTAGGTGAAATACAAATAAATTTTTGATATGATACCTAATAATTTGTTCGGAAAATTAAAATTCTAAAATTATGATTTCACCTAAATCAAGTTTTCGTTGTGAAAATCCCAACAATTTCTCCTCAAATGGTGTCTCTACTCTTCTATAAATAGCACCTAAAGTTTTGGAAATAGAATTCAATTCACATATTACTTTTCCATACTAGATCATAGTCTAGTTAGAGAACCAAAGCATTCATTAAAATAATTTCATTACAAAGTATTGACATAGAGTTTTAGACCACAATTTGGTATAGTTTATTGTTTTGGTTTGAAGTGCTCTTATTTATTTAAAGAAGTGATCATTGTTGTATCCAAAATAAATAATAACCAATCAACCATGAACATTGTGTAGTGGAATTGAATCATTTTATAGGGAAAATCCAAATCTCAAATCGATTAATTCCAAAGTTTATTTCTAAGGAAATCATGTTGATTAACTCTAAAGGGTTGCTTTAGTGGTAAAAGTTTTTGGCTTAAGTGGTTTGCTCTCTCTCTCGGATTCAAGGTTCGAATCTCATTAGGTGTCTTTCTTGGGGTCATGTCCCCGGTGTAAAAAGCCAATGACTTATCCTGATTTATGATGGGAAACTTATGAGGTCACGGGAAACAGGTCCCAATGATTAATTGAAGTACACATAAGTCGGCCCAAACACCTCAATTACCCAAAAAATGTTGAGTACTTTTTTTTAAAGATGAAAAATTCATTCATATATAAAAATATCACAAGGATGTAATTACACAGTCATAAAAGCTCGAATATAAACTTGGGATATCCTAAAATTCAAGTCTAGTCAGGATAAACCTAACAACATAAAATAAGATATGTATTATGTGTTTTCCGTAACTAGTAAAGATACTTATTCACACCTAAAAATAACTTGGGACTATGATGAATTACTGGACCGGTCTGGTCTCCCTATCTTAGTCTCATTGAAAATTCGGTGACTACATATCTCCAATTAGAAGTGAAACAACATAATACACATTTGTACATACAACTTTTACAACAATGCACAATCAATCTAATACAAGATAATTAATAGATTTGCGAGAAATATCCTGGGAGATACTGGAAAACTTCAGTGTTCATCATCATAACTACTCATTTAGCTCGCACCAAATATTTTGTATGCTGACGAATATATAATTATTCCTGCAAAAACAGAAAATGTAAAACCAACATAAGTTGGACATATACCACTACATAGAGTTGATCCACATATCAATAGATCTGGGTAACAAAAACCACACAAAAAACTAAAAAACAAAAACAAAAAATAAAAATAAAAAAGACGAAACTATTGGTGAACCACCGGCAGCCACAAAGAAAATGTATAAGAAAAGAAGAAAAAAGAGAGGAAACAAAGGGAAAGAGGGAAAATGAAAGAAAGAGAAAGAATCTGTCACTTCGGGCAGCTCTAAATGACTTCTAAATCGATAGTTTCTCTCATTTATGATCATATAGCAAGTTCAGAATATCGTGCAATTATAAATTCAATACTCCGATTTCGAAGCGAATTTTATTATTATTATTATTATTATATAGGTGATGTGATATCATTCATCATTAATAAGTATATACATGTAGAATTGTACTAAATACAACAATTACTTCTTTATTTATTTTTATTATTTTAATATACTCAACAATATATTATTATATTATTACATGTATGACGTGGTACCCCAGGGGCAAAGACAGAAGGCTGTATGAGGGGAGATTTTATAATTTTTAAGGATTTAATTTATAAATTCGGGATGATATCTCTATTATTTACTTAGTATTAATGTTGATGGTGGTTTTTAAGCGGAGCAGATAAAATATCCGGTTATTTCAGGTTCTTACAAAAAACTCCAGGACCTCAAGGTGAAATCATGAACTTTACACCACTAAGCCATTAATGTAACCCCACTTATTAGACTTTCAAATAATTTCTTTAGATTTAAAAGCTAATAAAATACAAGATCTTAAGTTACACTACACATGTGCTTCTCAAGATAGGCTACGGTACCTGCTGTCAAGCTCATAAATGGCTTATATCTTGGACAAAGATACTACAATATTTATGAAAGCTGCGTGTCTTGAACGCTGATTCCCCCACAAACCCTTAATAATTTCTCACCCGCAGCCAGTTATTTCGCATAGTTGTATCAATTTATTTCCTTTTCTAATATTTGATCAATTCCATCCATGCATTGATCTTGCAAATTGAAATTTACTTCAAGAAAATTATTATCTTATTGAATTGAAAGCATTTGTTATTCCCCGCTGCTGCCAAGCGACAGTCACAGTGACATAAACAAGAAAAAACAACACAACAAAACAATTATGATAGCATTCAACATTGAACGCCCCCTATTTTGTCCCTCATGGTACAAAATCTTCTCCATTTTAAATATTAATTTGCCTGTTTCCTTAGTTGAGTTGGTGGGTGTGCCTCATTGAGAGCTTTCAATATCTTCTGCTAATCTGCTTCAGAGCAGAACCATCTGTTACCTTTCTCTTTAGATGGTGACAATGTGCTTCTCTAATTTGGACCAGTTTCTTTGTTTCTCAGTACATTCAACAATGTTGAATACGAGAAACCTGGAATTTGCTTTCACTGCAAAAACTATTTACTCTACGCCGCTTGTTTTCTCTATCCTCTGGCATCACAGTTGTAGTTGTGATGCTGCTAATGGCGATTTGCTCGGTTTCTGATTTCGTGCATTTGTAATCCAGCACACTAAATGGAGTTCTTGAGCTTGGTATTGTATCTAAAATGGACTCATAGTCTTCCATTTCCACCATTTCTTGCATTTTGTCAAAACATTGTATCATGTTCTCCTAGACAAAAAGTATACAATGCAAGTCAAGTAAGGAACAAGTAATCAAAATGTGAGTCAAGTAATGGTAAAATTTTATTGGTAATTAATTTGTTGCTTACTTTATTCACATATTCACTACATAAAATTGAAGTCTTGAAAGTTGGGAATTGCAATGGGAATAGCTCATGGGATGACAAAAGAACTGCTGATGCTGCTATTACCGATGGCTTGAACTCAAGTAGCTTGATTTCTGTAACAAAAACAAGATTTATTAATCTGGGTTGAGCTACTTTTCACAAAAATTAATGAAACAACGAAATTCATTAGTGCTATAAGTTTAATTTCATAAGTTACCATTATGAGCTTTGAAGATGATATCTGTAGCTCGATCTTTGAGAGCTTTGGTCAATGGAAGATCTTTTGGTTCAAATATAGAAATGAAGAAATGGAGAAATGAGAAAGGTGTTATTGATCTCATTCTCCAATTTAATGCATCAAGAATGAGAAGCTCCGTTCGGTGAATCGTTTGTGCATCAAAGATGAGCCATTCTTCACTCTGTTTCATTACCTCAGCAATGTCAATGTCTCAAAATATTATGTTGCATTCGTACTTTAACGGAAAATAAAGGCTTTACCTGGAATTGAGTGAGTGAGAAGTGGGTGTTTTTCATCTTTGCAGCTAGAGAAATGCAAGATACCACAAGAAGCCCTTGAACCCATGGCTTTCCTTGCTGCAAAATCAAGATTAATAGAACTTCTAAGTTAATGTGTTTGCATATTCTCAATAATTCTCTGTTTAATCACAAAGACAATGTAAAAAATACTAATTTTATAAGAAACATTTCAAGATTTTTTTTTAAAAGTAATAGCATGTCAAACTTCTCTGCAATAAAACAGAGCATAACTTTTGAATTATCACAAAATCAAGTGAAACTATGCGTATACATGACCAATTAAAAAAGTGCTTGATAATTATTTATGTACCGGAATTTCTTGCCGGGAGATGAACCGATCCAAGTAATTAATAGCTAGGTAGGAAATGAAAGGCTCAAAGTTGCAAGAAAATTGGACCTGCCCATAAAAAAACGAAGAAACAAGAAAATAAAATTAAAGGAAATACGTCACTAAAATAATAAACTAGACAAGTAATGGCTCTATTTTTATTTTTTTACCTGTAAAATGAGAGATACAGATTCTTGACGAAAGGAGACATAAAAATCAGTGATTTTCAAGCATTGTTGGAAGTTAAGTGAGGGCATATGATCAGATTCAGAGGCAAAAAGATCCAAAAGAATATCAGATTGGTGTTCTTCGAAGCTTGTGAAGGGGTTCTCAAGATCAAACTCCATTTTTGTTCTTTATCTTTGTTGGGGGTATGTGTTTTTATTGTGTTTTGTAGTAGAGAATGGTCAAGTAAGAGAAAAAAAGGAGGGGGTTTGGTTAGCAAGAGAACGAGTAATAATAATAATATTGGAAAAAGAGAAGCTTGGCTTTCTGTGCTGAAAAAGAAAAGCTCTGCAGTCTTCAACTTCACTACTTCTAAGTAGAGCAGCTCCATTAACTTATATGCATTTGTTTGTCCCTGCCTCTGCCTCCCCTTACTTTCTTTCTCCTTGGAAAAGAAAACATTATTAAATTAAAATAAATACTAAATACTCTGTATGTTAAAACTGTTTATGAAAATAATTGATAATTTTTAGAAGAAAGACTTCAACTTTCATATAATAGATGTTGAAATTAATCATTGTTAATTTAATAAGCAAGTATATCTCCAAAATTTAGAGGTTCTTTATATTTTCTTTGGTAACCTTTCCTTTTGTCACTTTTTACCACAAGTAATATTGTTTATAGACATACCACCGCAGTTGACAAGTGTTCCTCAGTGATCAGCTTTATCAAAATCAGGTCACATGTATCTCCCATACTCCACTGTGAATTAAATATACTTGGCTTTTAGCCAAGTCATCGCTTCCCCTTACATAACCTAATCTTTCAACTCGAGAAAGTTTATACCATAAAGTTGCAATCAAATTAGTTCAAGGATGTTTAAACCTTAAAAGTTGTAATCAAACTTGACTTTACTAGTTCATTTAGGCAAAAATCTTTGGTACTCTTCATCAGTGGCGTAGCTAGGCATTTTTTTTAACCCAAGCTGAAATATAAGAAAGAGAGAGAGGTTCATATTTTTTATAACACCATTTTCATAGCAACTTTTGCATCTAGAAATTAACTTATTTAAGTATTCAAGTTCATTTGGTTAGTTAAATTGTCAAAGAATTGCATGTAGAGCTTTTACTGAATATATTTTTCTGGCACAATTTACACATGTACATAACTACAAATCCCAAATGGCCAGTGCTGTTATGGAGGTCATTCTTTCCCGCCTTCAACTAAGGGTCTGTCATTTTGTAAGTAAAAGACATAAAAAATAAAAAATAGAATCGGCTGAAACGTGAAGTCACGTCACATCACATCTACAAAACAAAACAAAACAAAACAGTGGGTTCTAATTTGCAAGAATTCAAAGCAGACACAGAGATACAACCTAAGACGTACAATATGAGCATAAAGCTAGCATTCCCCCCCAGCATTTTGTTATCTTTTCTCTATGAACCCATTAAATGTGAGGCATATTTTATAATTAACTCACAAGTCACAGTAAAATAAAATAATATAAGCAGCCAGCAATACAACGCTATAGCTGCGTTGTCCCTCGACACACAGAGAGGTGGTAGCAAAATGTGAGATACTACGACTCAAAAGCGCCGGTACAATTAGATAAATAGCACCAAGTCAGTCCACACTTGTTTGCATCCATATATAGTACGTGCTGGCACCCCAGCTTTAATTTTATTATGATTAACGTTTCTCTTAGTCTTACAGCTAGCTAACTCATGCTTTCAAATACTTCCTTGAATTGATGGAATTATTATATTGTACACCTTGTGTTCAATGATTTAAATTAATTAGCCAATGTTGATTTTATATATAAGTGTGTGTATAGCTTCCTAATTCAACAGAGACTAGGTCATCTAATGGAGAGATTCTTTGGTGCAACAGTGGTATGAGTGACGTGGTACCACAAGCCAATCATCCACTGACATGTAGAGTTTCTTTACCTATTTTTTAGTTGATTTTTACTTTTTAGCACTCGTGGCAGTGGATGATTGGCTTGTTTTGAATGACGTGGTACCACTGTTGCACAGAAGATTTTCTCCATCTAATGAGTGACAAAGGGAAAGCCACGTGTCAGGCTTTCATTCCAGCAAATCCCATTAGATTGGAGATCTAAAAAAACAAATGCTTCTTATTTTAAAATACATTGAAACTTCCATAATATTAAAATATTAACCGTCAATTCATATTTTCAAAAGGGCAGTAATGTCTTTCAAAAATATATAACAGAGTTAGTCGAATAACTTTTCAACAAAATATTATTTCAAAAAATGTAATTGTTCTTAGAGAAAGTGATTCGACCGTTAATATTTTAATATCGTAAAATTTCAATAGGTCTTAAAATATATTTTAAGATTCAAATATATTTTTAATAATCATTCACCTCCCTCGTAATAGAACACGGACATTGCGCTTTAAAAATACTTATTTTTTACAACTTAGCTATGCCACTAATGAGGGCAATGAGAAAACATATATGGATAGTATCACTACAAGAAAAAAGGCCTTTACTGACACTAAGGTTAGTGACACTAGGCTAAAAGTGTCAGAAACGACGTGTAAATGGGCCTATTTCCGTGTTTTTCACTTAAATATCAATAATTACTGACACTATGGTATCAGCGATTTTAGTGTCAGTAATTACTATTACAATAGTATCAGTAAGAAATAAAAATAAAAAAAAAAACGCGTAGTCGTCTGGAGTCGAACCAACACCTCGCGGAAGTGACGTTTTTCGCATATATTACTGACACTAGAGTATCAGTAAATTTAGTGTCAGTAATTAATGATACCTTAGTATCAGTAAAAAAATTAAAAAAAAAAATTATTTCCTTAAGTCTGCTGGGACTCGAAATTGTAACCATTGATATAAATTTTTTTTTTATTATAAGGCTTTACCACTGGGCCAAATCGTGACTTTTGTTCCTTAAACCGCGGTTTATAAAAATATATATGTATTTGTCGGGTCAAAACCTGAACCGTAGTTACCAAATCAATCTTAGTAATTTAGGGTTCCTCTCATTCCCACCTGAACCGTAGTTACACATGACACACGCACAACACACAGAACCCACAGCAATACACGAAATTGGAAAAAGAAAAAAAGACAGAGAACACAAAAGAAAGAAGAAAGATCGAGAATGAGAGAGACGAAGGAGAAGGCTGAGAATGACCGAGAAGAAGAAAGGGAAAAGAAGTCAAAAACCGAGAGAAAGAAGATAAGCAATGGAGAGAGATTACTGGAAAAAAAAAAAAGAGAGATAAAAGGAGCCGAGAATAGTAGAGAAGAGATGAGAGGGAAACCGAGCCGAGAAGAAAAAGGAAGATGAGGGAGCCCAGATTTGAGATTCTGATTTTATTTTTGGATGCTATTGGTAAGTAACCATGCCATGAATTCTTTGAATTTTTAGGGCTTTGAACTGAACTTGAAATTGGTTTGAATAATTAAATTGTGGGTTGTTAAAATATTTTAGGGATTTATTGAAATTAGAGATTAGAGGAATTAAGTCATGAATTTCGAATTAAAAAAATAATAATAAAAAAATAAAAATGAAATGAGATTCGGTAGAACTCTATAAGACTAGGGAAGTTTTTAGGATTTAGAGAGGATTCTGTTAAATTTGTTTGGAGAATTTTCTGTTTTGAGCAATACCTAGCTGCTAATTGATAGGTTGAATAATGGGTCTGCAATTAATTCTGTTTTAAGATAGTTGTTTATGTGCTGTGTATGCATTTTTTTTTTTATAAGGGTATAAATTTGAAAGAGGGGTTTGAGATTATGATTGTGCGTCAGACTTAAAACATTGGTACATGAGATTCTGGGTTTGTTTTTGTATGTGCGAACCACTTGGTGTGGCTTAATAAGTTTGAGCTACTTGTAGAGGATTCAATGGTGGAATTATAAATTTGCTTAGTTCATTTTGTGTTTTGAGGAATTCGCTTCTGAGGTAATTCTGGTATTTGATTGTGAATGCTGGTAAATTATTTCCTGCATTGGAACTTTGTGATTTACTGATTGTGGTTTTGCCTTTTGATTTGAGCATTGAAATTTATGTCGTTCATTCTTTTGCTGCCAAATGCATATGGCAGATATGTGAATGTTTGCATTATTCTGTCTTCTGAAATCCTTTGGTCAAGACATTTGGTACATGTGTGACTAAATGTCATGTCAAACATCATAGACGGAGTTTTAGTTAAAGCAGAGGTAGCCCAAATCTCAGTTTTACAAATTGATATTAGAACTAGCTGCAAAGTTAGTCAGCAAGGCTGAAACTGGCAAAAGTTTTGTTTTTTTTTTAAATGTTGAATTTTTCTGTTAGTTAACTTGTTTATTAGATTTATGGTTTCACATTGATGGAGATTCATGGTGTCGACATTGATTGGGTAGGAGTGACAGCTATGAACTATTATTTTCTTGGGAAAATATATATACCACTCTTTGTTGGAGCTGTTCTTTTGACAATGGTCATTTCTTGGAAGGTTTGGGAATATTTGCAGCAACACCTATTTACCATCAGCTGTTAGCACTCTTCATTTGCTTTGACTGATGCAAATTGTTTCAATTGAATACATGATATGTTTCAATTCAGGTTGTGATACGGATGTGAAAATTTCACGTTTAAGTAAAGAATAGATTGTAGGCTATATGTCTTGGAGCGCAGTTGTAGAGTTTGAATTATTTTTTATTTGGTAAATTATGATCATGGTTTATAGCTGTCTCCATTCTAATCCACGGGCTTTTACCTTTATAAGGAAGAAAGAAATGAAAATAGGGAACAATTCAAATTGATAATTATCATATTAAAGTTATGAGTTATATGGCCTTATGTATGTTTGCAGCTCAAGGAATGAACATAGTTACTTACTGAGTCTTATGACTCACAACCCAACAGTGTTTGGAGTTTTACAGGTTGGGGATATAATATGTCGACCACAGACACCAGAACTGGAGGAGCCGAATAGCAGTGATGCAGTCAGCCAGTCACCAGGTCTTGGGCATATAAGAATCAAGTCTTTTATAAATTTGGTTGTAAAGAGTTTCAGTTTATAAAAGTTTTTATTTGTATGTACTTTCGAGCATGGAGCCCAGTGGTTTTTATGTTTGAGCTGATTATTAGATTGTGTTGGGCCCTTTAGGTTGTATTGTGAAGCTGGACTTGATCCAGGTTGCTCGTTATTAGCAGAGGTCATGCCGAAATTCGGGCAGAGTTTGAGGCTTATGGAGTCAGGATTTGCCTGTCTCCTGCCGGTAACATCCTAGTCTAGGCGGGATGTTACAGCAATTACCTGGAATGTTACATTCTAGTACATTTTGAGCTTTGAACTTTTAGTTTCCAGGAATTCCATAATGAACAACTATCTTGTCATCTTGATTTGCTTCCTGCATTTGGAAACAGTATTAGATCATGTCATCTGATAAACTTCATCTGGTTCATGAGATCCTTTTATTTCAGTTTTATGTCCGTCTATATATATATATATGTGTGTGTGTGTGTGTGTGTGTGTGTTATTGATTTGTTTGTTTTGGTGATTATGTAGCGGTATGAAAGATACAACTTGTTATTATGGATGCCATTTGGTTTTTTATATGCATGCTCTTAGGTTGTTGGTATGGTTATTGTCAATAAGTGCTTTATGTGACAAAAATTAGATTAGGGTTATATTTTGTATTTTTATTTGGATGTATTTAATGTTTTTATTTATGAAGATATCGATTTTTTTTGGAAGTCCATCTAATTCTTAACATTTGGTTTATAATTTCAGATTTTGTGCCAGATATCATATTGTTGGGGGATTGTTGCAGGCTTCTCAATAAGTATCATGAATTTTGGTGGGGGCATGACATTTTGATGGGACTTTAAGAGTAGTTTTTGAAATATATATATGTTAATTTAAAGATTGTCTATTGAGTTTTTGTATTCATCATGTGATACTGTTGAATTGATTAACGTTTACTGACACTAAGAATCACTGACACTAGAAACTAGTGTCAGTGATTTCTGGCTGCGGCAACACTGACACATTTATATAGTGTCAGTAAAACCCTTTACTGACACTAATTTAGTATCAGTAAAAGCCTTTTTTTCTTGTAGTGTATATATCTAATATAATGTTATTAGTATCGCTTTGTCATGGTAGAGAGCTTGGTTCATGTTCTTGTGATATATGAGATGATTGGTTATCCTCATACGATGCTACAGTTTAATATTTCAACTTGATCTTAATTTAAAACTTATTAAATTTTAAATTGGAAATCCAAAGAAAAATTGCACGAGTTTGTTTGAGACAAGTGAGGCCCCATCAATGCAGATAAGGCATTGATCTCCATGTAAATTCTGCCCTGATTTATTATTACTGCCTTTCAGAGAAGCTATTCAATTTATACAAAGAGATGTTAAAATCAGGCAACAATTCGTCTAGTAAAAATTTTCATGCAATGCATGTGGTGTTGTACGGAAACGAAAATGGCCTTAATTTTTCTTCCCAAATTCAAGCATTTAAGGGTGTAAGAACAACACTGTATGCTCCTGTTGAGCTGTATTGCCCTACCAAAAGTCACTAACTTCAGCCACAGTACATAAATTCGATCGAGACCTTTCATTTCACAAAAATTTAACCCAATTAACACATAGCCTGTAGAATAAGACATTCATTCATTAATGGCGTACAAGCAAGATTTAAGACCATGTTATCCGTTCGATATGAGCCGTCCATAAAAGTTTGTCTGGTTTAATTTTCAGATTTGTAATTTTAACATTAGACCCTTTGGAAGAGAATTAAAAGAAATTGGATAGACCAGCTCGAAATTCCAAGGATGATGCAAGAAATTTTATTACAACTTTCAAAGAAGCTAATTAAGAGGCATGCATGCTTCGCATGAATGCCTAACACTACCATATATTGATATATAATTTTCTTAAATAATTTCTGAGAGGAGCTCCTAAACCTAAAGAGATATATAATTAATAATAAAATAAAGGGTGAACAAGATAGCATCCCAAAAGCAAAGAACAAAGGCAAAAACCTTGCATATAGGAAAAAAAATTATTAGAATACCTAAAATTTGAAGCATGATTAATTGAAGCATACCACAAATTCCTTTTTAGCATGGTAAATTTCTTTATTATTATTATTTTTTTTTTTTTGGAAACCTCTATTTTTTTTTTTTGGGTATAATTTTGATTTTGTAGACGCATTGAAATACTTCAAATAATAAATAAAAAAACAAATAAACAAAACAAAACACATTGAATCAATTAATTCAATATGAATCATGTGTCATTAAACCTAATAAATTCAATATGAATCATGTTTCATTAAACTTAATAAAGTATAAATATTTTTTATGGTTTATATACATGTCAACTTAAGTTTTTCGCGACCTTACTTGATATGTACACTTGTAGGTATGCGTTATACAAATCCAAATTAACTTTATCTCGTTTCTTTCATCTTCTTCTCGATCGGTATTGCATCTAGTTTCTTTAGAATTTGTTATTTCTAACAAACAAAGAAGACAAAACAAATTAAACCGAATGAAAGAAATTAAAGTCCATGATTTGGATAAAAATTTCAACCTTTTGACCATGTCAAAATATGCTTTTGGTCTTTGAATTTTTCATCAGGTAGAAAGCCGTTGGTCCTCTCTATATGATTGCAGTCTCGATCATCATTGCATGGTCAAACCAATCGAGCAAACTTCATCTCATGATGAGATTTATGCAACATATTATTAGCATTAGAGACAGCTTCATGACCAACAATCATTTTCTTTTGCCACCAGGTCAAGGCAGAGAAAGAAGAAAAGCAAAGAAACACGAAACATGATATGATTTCATGACCCATTTACTGCTGTATATATATAACATTACTACACTAAGTATTCGTTTCTTTGGCTGCAATACTCAAATCATTTTCTTATCATTAATTCCAGTACTAAGGCTCCCGAATTTGTGTTCATTACGTCTTCAACAAATCCTTATTATTAAAAAATAAAATAAAATTATTAAATGTATATTGGATCATGCACCTTGGATAAATTTACGTAATGGCTCAATCTTTAATTCGAAAAATTCTACTATACATATTATATCAGCCATATAATTAATAATGGTACTAATATCTAGAGTAATATTTTGATATATACCATTGTAATTAATATGGGTGACATAATATCATAAATAAATATATTATAAGATACTTGTATTAAATATAATTATAATTTATTTAATTTTTTTTATTCATTTTAACACACGTGATAAAATATATATTGAATTATTGTATGAGTCGCGAGTATGACACATTTGCATAACGGAATTTTTCCTATATCCCATAATGATTTATTTATGATAGTTTTTATGGCTAGCAACTCGGTCCACGTGTTTCAAATTGTATTAACTGTTAAGTATTGGTTACTTTATTACGTTTGTATGTCGATTGGATGACATCAGCTAGCTAGGTATGCGGCACTTCATTTTAAGAAAGATGAAATGAAAAGTAAGAATTGAGAGAGAAGAAGCGATGCCAATATAGCTTTAATTATAAGTGCATCTTTATTCGTTCATCTCTTTATTTTTCATATACAGACTAGTCAGATATAAGTATGAGTATCTTCTTAGTGACCCTACGGATTTTCTGTTTCTCATTGATGCAAGAGAAAGCCTAAAGCTCATAATAAAATTCCAGAATCTCTACTTACTGGGAGACCAATAAACTTTTGCTTTTCTTCTTTTTCTCGATCCGTTTCTCTCCCTTATCTTTCTATTTATTTATTTTTTATTCCAACTTGATTTTAAAGAACACTAAGATATGGTTTTAGTGTTTTATATTGGTTTCCATATTTGGGAAAATTATGGAATTAAGGGAGAGTCAGACTCAGAACCATTCATATGGTGACATTGAGTGCATGCAAGCACGCTGTCACCCCATGCAGATATCAGCATCATTATCATCTAGGCGTAATACCATCAGATGGATCTTCTTAATACGAGACAATATCATGAAAATACATCCATTATTTCAGTTTTTTTTTTTTTATTCGTTGGTAGTATCTGAATCAATAAAAAAAAATGTCGTGACGAGGAAACCAAACATCATCCAGGCCTAAGTTTGGAATCTTGAATCCGAGAAAATTTACAATGCAACAGACGTACTGTCACACCCGTCCCCTTAGGTAGGGTAGGGGTGAGACGGAGACTTGAAACGGACAGATTTTCCCCTATAATATGGACTAATCCTCCAAACACAAAGGAAAAATCTAAACAGAATAAAAATTCTCATATAAATAGGATCTTCATAATCCAACTCAAAGAAATATTCATGCTAAAATATTATATTCTCAATATCAAATAAAGGCTCAGTGCCTATATCTAAATAACAAGTTCTCTAAAAAAATGACATATCTAGAACTAAAATCTCAAAACATAATAAGGACACTCTACTGTTGGCACAACCTTTCTCTACTGGCAGAAAAAGATGATGAAACAGCAGATGAAAAGAATGATCTACTAATCTGCTAAACCTGGAATGTTAAAGGAATGGGTAAGCTCACGCTTAGTGCAATGGATCACAGCTTAGTGCCGTGGATAAACAAGTAACAAAGCGGATCGAATAAGTCTTTCATAATATAAATAAATACATAAAGATGTAAATCAATATATATCAATATCTACTTGAAATCATAAATCTCATTCTGCTCAAGAATATCGGTAAAAGTAAAGTTGTTCATTCATCTATATGCACACTCTCGTGACAATACGGCAAAGCTGGCAACATGGGGCATCCTCACGGCAATAACTGGCATCCGGAGCAAAAATTGGCAACATGAGATCTCGTCTCACGGCAAATAATCTGTCACATATAAGTACACGGGCTGCATCCTAACATAAAAATCATTTCGAAAACACATGCTCATATATCTCAAATCATGCAAGTTTCTCATATATCACAAACACATGATTTCAACATAATCAATATTCGATCCATATTTTATACCAAAATATAACTTTCTATAAACAAAATCATTTAATGCATTACCTTAAAAATTCATTTAAGAAAACATACATACTATATACTTGGAAAACATCAATGTTACAGACTTATCCACGCACCTGGCGAGCTGACTACAGATAAATGAACTATGCAACAAGACTGTCCCCGCTTACTGTATCACGATCACCTAAGAGACAAAAGAATTCACTATAAGGAACATAATCCTGACTAGAATAGATGAAAGAATATGCAAGAAACGTGATTCAGTCGATTTCGTAATCCTAACGAAATTTCGGCAAGGTTCCGTCTATAATACGGACATCCATTATACAACCCATAATCATCGACTTACATCCATATTCAATTCCCAACATTCACAATTTAATCCAATATCACTATCTCAAATCTCGGGCTCACAATAATTTCCCACACACAATCTTACTCTACCATATTCTCCGATAAAGTCCATCGTTCACTTCTAACCACAAGGTAATCATTAATATGGTCAAAATATGTAAATTAATCATACTTTAAAGCTATTTATCGTTCTGAAATACATAACATGCATAAACCGAATATAACGATAAATTAAACGAAAATTAAGATTCGGAGGTCCGTTACTACTCGGAATGGTCGGGAAATCACAAAGGGAGACTCGAGAAGTCGGGGCGAATAAACTGTCCGGCGCGTGTGGGACACGCGCCGTTCTTCCAGGGCCGCGGGTGGGCTTCACGCGCCGCTGCATAAGGCGCGCGTGAGCACCACGCACCGGTCGGATTTCAAAAATTATTGCAGCCGAGCGTTCGTCTCCCCCTCCCGGTTCGAATGCCGCTGACGGTTCGTCAATCGGAGTTTCGGATCAACAGAAAATCAAGAAAAACCATTAAAAGTTTCTTACCGGGATTTCTGCGGAAATTGGGAGTTTCTCGAAATGAAACCACCACCAAAATATTATTCTCGTTGAGATCTATATTTTTCCTAAAAGACCCGATCGAGAACGGATCCGAATCGGACGGATTGGGGCTAAATCTCTCTCTTTTCTCTCTTTTTCTTCTTTTTCTCCTTTTTCCTCTCTCACACGCTGTTTCTTTCTCTCTCACGAGCTGCTGATTTTTCAAAAGTGAATGTGTGTGTTTTTGTAAATAGGGTTTGTGTGAGTTTATATTATATAGTATAAGACAATTATTAATTGTCTCCCTGAACTTGTCCTTTTTTTTCATTTTTATTTCCAACTTTAACAAACCTAACAATTTAACCCCTAAGTTTCCAATACACTCAAAATTAATAAATTAAAATAAATGGGAAAAATAAATTGGGGTGTTACACGTACATCCATACAACAAGCCAATCATCCATTGTCACGCGTGTTAAAAAATTAAAAAATAACTAAAAAATATATATTAAATTATACATATCATTTTCTAATTCGTTGATGGTACCACGCACGTCACCTATACCAAAGAATTAGAATTACTCCTTGAACCCACAGGCTGACAAAGATTGTATAAGGCTTCTGCGGCTAAATGGAGGTCCAAGTTTATAAGCCCGGAGTTTTGGGCCATTTTTCAACCCTAGTGGTAGCAGCAACCAAGAGTTTTGTTATACTCAGCCCAAGTTCTGTTAGTAGGTCAACATGATGCATAAGCTTCTCACCCTTAACTTGGTTAGCTGCCGAGTATAATGCAATATAGAGGGCTATGTCGTGTAATCCAAAGATCAAATCTTGATAAAATCACCTATAAATGGTCAGTTGAATAGTTAGTAACGTATTGAATCCTAAATCACCTTTTCTTTCACAAACAAATTGTTGCATATATTATTTCCTGTGAATGGGCCGGGCCGAACCCAGATTTTGATAAGCCTGATTCGAGTTTGGGAAACAATATTTATGCTCGGGTCTAGGAAAGCCCGGCCCGAGCTGTTACCGAACCGGGCCTGGCCGGCCAGGCTCATCTCGGGTTCAGGCCGGGTTTTAACCAACTCGATTTTTTAATACAAAAAATTATATCTATATAATATATAATTTTTTTAAGCCTGAACCAGACCCGAGTTTTTTAAGTTGAGCCCGACTCGGGCCCGGATCCCGAGCCTAACCTCTAATTCTAAAGATCAGCCATGTTTTTTTTATCCCAGGTCGGGCCGAACGAACCCAAATTTTTTTATCATGCATATATTTCCTGATAATGATATTTTTGCACTGTTAGTGGTAACTTAAAATAGATTTGGAACTTGTTCGATTGGAAAAGTTAAGCTTGGGATGAGGTTTATGTCCAGCCAACTCTATAGCCTATATATGGCATTTGTACCCCTAGTTTTGAACGTAGCAGTGGTGTTTGTTGAGCATTATTCAGCAAAATTTATAAATTTATCATAATTCAAAATTTTTACATTTATATTTTATAACACCGCAAAAATTGTTGAACATTATTCAAGAATCTGCACTTACTATAAATGCAAAAAAAAATAATAATAAAAAAATCCTCTCAGTAGTATTTAAAACTTAAAAGCATATATCTACCACATTAAGAATAAAAGTAATTTAGAAACTTGTAATTCTGCTTCATTACCTCGTTAGATTGTATATCTAAGCCACCGTTTCAACTTCAATAATATGACAAGCAGTCAGAAAACAACTACGCCCTAAATAAAACATAAACAAAAACATAATTTTGAGATTTTCTTCATATTCGATATACAGTTCCTTAAAAATCATTGATAATTTCTATCAAATAAAATAAAAAGAAGAAATTCACCACATGGGACAGACGCATCACGTTATTTATACGTCCATCTAATAAATATATGATTTATATATATTTAATTTTAGAATGTCAAGCCAAAATAGAGAGACAAAATAACTTGAATTATATGTCATGTATTGATTGGATGATCTAAAGACCCTCTCATATAAATTATTTTTACACCAACAAACACAAACCTTAAACCATGAGAAAATGGAAAATTGCATTAAAGTACACAATTTTAAGACTAGGAGATCCGACCCGGAGTTGAATCAGATCCACTCTTCCGTAATTCTTCTCCACCCGGCACCATCATACCTGAGTACCCAGGAACCAAACCCGCATTTCTAACCCCATAGTACACCTGTTGATTCACACCATCAGCTGAAAGTACTCTCACTGACTGGTCATATGAACGATCCATTGTCACAACAGGCCTTACCGCCCCACCATATACTTGCCCCGAACCCGGAACTGGCTGATGATACCCCACAGGAATTTGACCCCCGGCAGGAACCTGGTATTGTGGAACATACTGTGCCCGAATAGGAACGGGATGCTGCACTGGAGCACTTCCGGGTTGAACTGGACCCGGAACATAATAAAGTGGCATTTGTTGTTGTACGGCAGGAGTCGACAAACGAGTATCCGGAACATAATGCCACATGGGTTGCCCCGAATACCCAGTTTGTAGTACTGCCTGTGGTTCTACAGTTTCTGAAAAGCCACCAATCTGACCACTATGCTTTGACTCCAGTACTGGAGCCGGGTTATCGGGTTTGGTCTTAACTGGAGGAAGATCCGGCATGGATGGTCCAATAGGTGCTGATGACGTGGAGCAAAACGGCGAAGAAACAAGCGGGGCAGGAGAACCCGGATCTGAGACCGATATATTATCATGCAGCATGAATCGGCTTTTCGGTTTGAGATCGCGAGGCTGGATATCGTCAGAATTTTCCAACCCGAATAAATAATCGGGTACTTCGGACATAATCGAGGAAGCCTCGGATCGTCCGCGCTCGAGCCCCGAGCCTGGAGCCGCGCTGTTGTTGATGGCATCTAAGAACCAGTGTTCACGATTAGTGGAGCCGTCAAGGAGCGAGCTGATGCTACTGGCTCGTGAATCTTCACCTTTAGTGAAGAGAAAAAGGCGGAGCCGAGCTGATCGTGGGTTTTGATTCTGTGCTACGCGGTCGTACTCTTCCAACATGTTCTCCACATCCTCGTCAGTTGTCACGGATATTAACGCATCAAGATCCTCGTTTGGTAGCTGGTACTTTACGCTAATATTATTGCTACCTGCCATCAAAATTAACTCTTTTTAAAAAAGTTGGAAAAAAGATAACAATACAAAGGAAACGATTGGCTTTGCCTTTGCATAATCAATGGATACCTGCCAGTTTTGAGAGCTTGGTGAGGAGAGTAGAGAAAGTGGAGGAGCGGTGAACGGCGACAATACGGGTGTCGCCGCCAACATATCGGAGTTGATTATCGTGAGGGCGAGGGAGGATCTTGCCACCGAAGCTGCACATGAATCGTACACGTGTAAGATGAAAATCATGCTGGTGTTCAGAGCGAGGAGAAGAGGTCACCGAATCTGTGGTGCCGGATTCCAGCTCAGACGGATGAAGTGATGTCATTTTCTGAAATGGAAGTTATAAAAGACTGATCAGAAAGTTAAAGAGTGAGAGAAAAAAGATTGTGAAAGTGTTGGATTCTCCGCTGTAAATTTGTTGGATTGGATAGCGCTATAAAAGGCAGAGAATAATATTGCGTTTTTAACAGACGACTAAAGAGACCGTGAAAACTGAAAAGAATGTCTGCATGTAAAATTTGAAGTGTCTTTCTCCATTTATATAATGGTTTGTGATGAACTGGAATCATTATAGACGCATCCTGACCGTTTATTAGTTTATCAAATTGATGATGCTATTGGACCCACCAACTTGTATAATATTTTATAAGTTTGTAATAAGTCGAAGATGATTAATTATACTTTGTGCTCTAGTTTAAATTAAAGGGTAGGTAATGCAATAACCACTCATGATACAACCTTCTACTGTCAATCGTTTTCAGGTCGGTTAGTGGAGCCCTACTGCACTAATCTTGTTCGTAGAAAAGGAAAGAAAGAGTTCATCAAATGAAAAGTCATTTACAACCAATCATATAATTTTTTTTACTACAAGAAAATACAAATTAAACAATTTATGCCAGCATCATTAATTGGAAATATTCAAATTAAGTGTATAGCGAAAAAAATATCTGAGGCAAAATTAGGGATGACAACGGTCGTTCAATCAATAAGTATGAAAATTATTTTCTTACCTGTTATTAATCTATCGGACCCTCTTGCGGTCCCCATTCTTATGAAGATTTTATCTTTAATTAATAGAGATGCTAATATTCATACTCAACTCATCCAACCAACAAACTAAAAAATTATCCTTTTACCTACCCCTAATGTATTGGGCTTCGTTAGTGATGTGAACCATTTAGGAACCCGCCCTGTGAACCCACGAACAAATCGGACGAAACCCAAGAACGTCATTATGATCAGGAATGAATGACTAAGACCCATTGAGAACCTGTCCCAAGAACCCTAGTTGCAAGATCACGCCACAAAGAGTTGTAATCTATTTGATTAGTTTAAGTTCTTAAAGTTTAAGAACAAGAAATGGACCATCTCTCAAAATCTGAAATTTTTAATTAAAAAAAAAGTCTCAATATAATGACATGATGTAGGTTATATAGCAAATGAATGAAAATTCTAAAAGATAAGATAATAGGAATCATAATCTAACAAACTAAAGTGGCGCACACGCAAGTCCACAAAACCTAAACTACCCCACACACCATTAGGTTTGTATTTTCCTATCTAAATTAGGAAACCCTAAATTTACCCATAAGCACATGCCTCCCACATACAAGGTACATACACATTGTTTCTTAATCTAAATAGAAAGGCTTTAAAATAAAATAAATATCCAACCCTCTTACATTAACCAATATATATATATATAACTATCTAGTCGACATCTTCAAGGGCTTGTATAATGTTAACCATGGAATGTTCTTCATATGACAAACTCATCTTCAGTGATAAAGTCTTGACGGTAATGTTAGTAGTCTCGATCATCGTCTCATTTACAAGTCCAAATATTACTTCCTTTATTTCTTTAACCCTTAACCTTGTTATAGGTCCCACTAATATAAGCAAATGATCCTTGACTTGTGATTCAGTTGCAACTTCTCCTTAAACCACATCAGCCGGTCCCTATCAGCACATATATTTTTGATATTGCTAAGCAAAATTGAGGGAAAATATGCTAGAAACAAAGTTGGGTATGATTTTCTTGGTCAAAGACCAGCTTAGACCAATTTGGAGCACAAGAAGTTTAATAACAAGGCAGACTCGGGTTGAGCTACTATCATTTCACTCTAATTTCCTTTATCTCATTTTAAGGATTGAGATTTAACCAAGATAAATCCAATTTGTGTTGTCAAGATAATGACCATTGGATTTATCTTAACTAAATCTTAACTCTTAAAAGAAGATAAATAAGATAGAGTGAAATGATGATAGCCATTCTGGACTCGCATAGTACCCACGATGTCTATGGGTGTGTCATGTACTTATACACCCATCATTATACCAAAATTGCAGGATATATATTTGTTGGCGATGATATGTATGATACGAACATCGGAACATGAAGGTTTTTCGAAATCTGGTAATAAAAATAGCAAATCAGCCACTTTTCTTTAAACATTTAGTTTTAACATAAAAAATTATCGTATTTGATAAGTTGTAATTAGGACCAAAAACAATTGAAATTCATCTCTATTGTTCCGCAAAACAAATCATGACAACGATAGACCGTATACTCAAAAACATAATGATGATTTTTGACAAAGAAAACAAAATTTTCAATGGACAATTTCTATGAAAGAGCAAAAGTATATATAATAGAGGATCAAGATCAAAATATACTTACTTGTAAGCGACTTTAAAGATTGTTGTTTTGATGATTAACGGGAAATGCTCTTTTCAGGAATTGTCATGTTTTGCTTTGCTGCTGCTGCCGCCGCCTGAAGATTAACGGAAGGTTGAACTTCAAAAGGTGAATTTGCTTCGCTTTAGATTTAGAAGAGAAGATGACGATCGATGAGCAGGAGGTATCAGGTAATTGTGTGGTCCACAACATGGGGCCCAATTCAGCTTGTCTGATTGTGATCTTCAACGTGGCAGCCAGTCACCCTTTTGTCCTTTTTCCCCAGGAAGAACACCCTTTTGTCATTGACCTTTGAGTTAATGCTAGCCCCACGGAGCAATCGTAAATAATTATTAGCTATTACTGACCGGTCCCACGATAATCACTTTAACTAAATTTTTTTATTATATTATTTTTTTGAGAAACGTGTGAAATAGGACTATCAAATCATCTGATCCGAACTTAAATTAAACATATAAAATTTTCAGTTGTCTCATATTTTTATAAAAAATGCATACATCTACTCGAACTCAAGACCTGACAATCAAATTCTAAATCAAGAATCATTTATCACCAAACCACACCATTTTATGGTTTTTTTTATAACTATGATAACATATTATCCATAAAATAATTAAATAATATTTTATCATGTGTTAGATATTAAAAAATAATTAAATAAATTATAATTTTATTTAATATAATTTTTATATATTATATAATTATTAATTGATGATATTGATAAAAAAAAATTGTGACCAAGGTGATCTGAGTTGTTGTTGCACTGTGAAAATATTCTTCACGTGTACAAAATAATAAAAAAAAAATTCACAAATTAGGCTTAGATTTGAATGCACACCACCACCCGCTAAGAAATAGTGCTTTTAATTTCTGACTATATCTTTGTTGTGATTGATGTTGAAACATAAGTAATTATTATGACAATATTAGTAAGTTATAACAAGTTGGCAGTAATTAAAAGGTACATTTATCGTCATGTCTCAATTGGCCGGTCTTCACATTCCTTTTAAGACACAGTTGCACAAATTTAAGAAAAACAATATTAATGGTTATTATATATATACTAGTTTTTGCCCGTGCCTACGGCACGGTGTTACAGTATTTGGCTCGTGCCTACGGCACGGTGTTACAAAATTAAATGATTTTATTTTTTAATTAAATGATGCCCGTGCCTACGGCACGGCACGATGTTACAGAATTAAATGATGCCCGTGCCTACGGCACGGTGTTACAATATTTGGCGCGTGCCTACGGCACGATGTTACATAATTAAATGATTTTATTTTAACTTTCTATTTTTTAATTTGAAAATTTTGATCATTTCCATCAATCAATTCACTCTCTTTCCTCCAATTACCAATGAAATGATCTGAGCCCTTAATTAAGCCACATAAAGAGAGCTGTTGGATGCACTCTCTTTCCTCCAACACCATTGTGCTTTATAATATAGATATGAAGCAGAGGCAAAATTTTATTTTATAAATAACTAATATTAGAGAGTTAAATATTTTATTATATTTTTAAAGAAAAAGGAAAATTATGAGATCAACGGATATTATCGGCCCTTAATATGAAGCAACCTACTATATTAACAACTCTTCGGTGAATCTTTCATTTCTCGTATATATTTTTAAAATATCAATTGTTTTTTTTTTCCTTAATAAAAGTTTTACTCCAATTTGTCATTTAAATTTGATTTTTTACTATTTAAATATCAGTTGTTTTTTTCCTAACGATTTTTTTAATTAATAAATGGGTCACTTTCAAGTTTCAATAACTCAATGGCAAAATCATTGATGATTAATTTATAACAGATGAATTTAAGTGTTTTAATTTATTATTTGTATTCATAATTCATAATGTTTGAGTTTAGAATAAATAAATCATCAGGTCGGTCTAATGATTGCAATTCTTTCTCATTTCTTACTCATCCTTCTTCTTCTTCTTCTTTTGTTTTTTTAAATCATTGGAAATCTCATACTCTTACAAGAAATGCACTCTCTAAATTCGAACGTAGGACCTCAAGATGAAATCTTGAGCCCTACACCACCAAATTACGTGCCTCGAGAATTTCTTACTTGTCATTGCTTTATAATTAACCACAAAGTATGGTGAAAAAGGATAGATGATCTTTCTCAATTTAAGTTTGTGGAATTAGGACTTGTTGACGGCGGATTTTGGTCTCAGGGCAATATGAGAATATTACTCCCGAGCCAATCTTCCCTCAATAGTGAATTTGTTTGATTTATGGGGGAACCAAAAGCAAACTTAGCAGAAAAAGCAGATAATACGCCAATCGACAAGGAGATTTAACGTGGTTCCGTGGATTTGGATCCCACCTACGTCCACGGGCACAAAAAGGATGATGCTTTTATTACTGAAATATGCTTATCAGATCTGTTATTGTGCTTACAAATCTAATATCAATGAGATTGATAATGATTCTGATGTTTTTTTTTGATGCCCCAATACGTATACTCTATCATCCTATTTATAATAGTGTGGAAGTCAGATTCCTTCTAGCATAAGGATTCCTAATTGAAACAATCTCCTTTTCCCATAAGGATTCCTAATCAGATCTTCTTTTACTTCTTTTATCCTATTAGGACACTGACTCATCAGTTTACTCATGAAAGTATGACAACTTATCTTTATATCCGTAGAAATAGGATTTCCTTATCTTCTGGAACCCGCCTCGCCATATGCTCGGTTTTCATGAGGTCGGCCATAATAATTATTTGAACTGAGAATGCTGCTGTCGATCTGATAGTTGCCCGGTCACCTGAACTAAAGTGCCTGGTTACCGATCATAAAGTGCTCGGTCCTTCACTTTTTGGCACCTAGTGGTCGGGTCGGCATTAATGATCTTTAAGAACGAAATTACTTTTTTGCCCATGTCGTACTGTTTAGATATCATAGTGCTTAAAAAACACCATCAACATTTATCCCCTAGTTCTCGGTAACAACGAGTTTGCGAGTTGATACCGGGAACTATATTTATAAAAAAAAAAAAGATGGTGTGCCGATGAATCCGTCGGTGGGCACTCCAGGAACCGCAGAGAAGAGCCGAATACTCATTCGGACTTATTCAGAAAGGAAGTTAATCAACCTTTGAAGCCCTACCGAATCTGGCACGGGCGTCCCCTTGCCAGACCAGTGAAAAACAAAAACAAATTTATGACAACTAAAATTAAAAGGTGGGGTGACTTAGCACTTGTCCCAAAGCAAAACGTTAAAGTGTAAATAACAACATGGATGTCTCAAACAGCATCCTGTCTGAGGCCTCCAAAACACAATTCTGAATCTTTCAATTCAGCGTCCCGACGAACCAGGATTTGGATCAGAGAGCGTTTTGGAATGGTAAGAGCACATCCTCTGTTTTGCCAGGTCATTGTGGAGCTTGTACATTATGCGAGGGCTCCTCCTTACAACGCTGGAGCAGGCACACGCCACGGGGGCGCAACGCCTCCCCGTGCTGCGCCTCTCTTGGATCCAAATGAAGAATGGATCAAAGAGTGTCTGGGATACTAAGGGCATATTCCTCATTAGGTCCGGTGTCACTGGAGCAAGCAATCGTCACATGGGCATCGTCTCTCCCCGTGCTATGCTTTCTCACGGATCCATTACATCGGGTATGTGAGGATCAGAGAGTGTTCAGAACATTAAGGGCACATTCCTCCTTATGTTCGGTAACACTGGAGCAACCAATCGCCACATGGGTATCATCCATCCCCGTGCTATTCTTCTCACGGATCCTGCGCATCGAGTATGTCCCTGAATATTCCGAGGACCCCGAGCTAAAAGAGACACTTGGTTCTAGGGGAATGTCTCGTCCCCAGACCAATGAGCGTGACTTGGTGGGACTAAAACCCGACCCCGAGCTGAGAGAGAGATGGCTCTGGGGGAATGTCTCATCCCCAAACCAAAAGAGCGTGACTCGGTGGGACTAAAATCCGACCCCGAGCTGAAAGAGAGATGGCTCTGGGGGAATGGAATGTCCAATCCCCAGACCAAAAGAGCGTGACTCGGTGGGACTAAAACCCGACCCCGAGCTGAGAGAGAGATGGCTCTAGGGGAATGTCTCATCCCCAGACCAAAAGAGCGTGACTCGGTGGGACTAAAACCCGACCCCGAGCTGAGAGAATCACTTAGCTCTGGGGCGATGTTCTGTCCCCAGACCAGCGTGCATGACTCGGTGAGACGTAACCCGACCCCGAGCTGAATAATCTCGTGGCCTCGGCGGAACGTAATGCAGCCCTGAGCCGTATGACCAAGTGAATAGGGATTCATGAGTGCCCGAGTTTTTAAAGGCATATCCCTCCTTATGTTTGATGATTATGGAGTAAGCAAACGCCACAGGGGTATCATTCCTCCCCGTGCTATGCTTCTCACGGATCTGTTGGGCAGGTTGGGTGAACGGGGACATATTCTCACAGTCGTATTCACCGGTCTGGCCTGGTGGGGCGTCTCGTGTTGGCACTCCCTCCCTGCGATTGTTATTTTGAGTTATCCCTTTTAAGTGTAAGTCATATGGTAGTTATGCTCCAACTCTGGGAGTTTGACGCCACCATGAAGAGTTCACGTGCTTCCTCATGCATTCATCCATTGACGTAGTCCTGATCCTCAAAAATTAAGTGAGTCAGGTCGGAGAACTTCTACCCGGGGTGTTGATGATAATACCAGTGTTTGGCATGCCACGGGTTTGGTGCCATTTCTGTCCTCAAATCGTTACTGCTTTAAGTAAGCGCTCGAGTGGCCTCTTTGTAGCAGATGATTGCTAATTGTCATTTGGATTGGCAGATTCAGTACATAAAATTGATTCTGACATCCCAGGCCGAGCAACTGAGGTGGTAGAAGTTTGGACGTTAGCCATTTGCATAAGTTGCATTTTCTTCTGATTCTGACTCTGACCCTAATGACTTCACATATGGATCAAAAGGTTCTACTGTTGGAGCTGCAACCATTGTATGTTCCTAAGCAAGCATTGTGTTCCTGTAACAAGAAAAATGTCTCTTTTCTGTACAGCTACATATCTGCATGTCATAGCACATTTATTAATTCATAGAGAGCAAGCTTCAGAAACTACTCCAGCTTCAACTTCTGACCCTTGGATACCAAACCTATTAAGAAGTTCAATGTAAGTTAAGGACAGATCCAATGGCAAATTCACATCTTCCCTTTCATTGAATCCCTTAATGCTCTCATTGTCCGGAAAAACGACATTAAAACCACTTTTAATCATGCTGTTTCATATGTATGATCTTACCAAACAACTGAATTGAACTAACACCAACTTTTGTCGAGTTGCAGCCCTCATTCCCAATAAGTTCAGTGCCAAAGGAATGCACACTATTGTGGCTATATGGAGATAAGTTGTCAGACTGTGAATTGCCAATATGCAGCTTAGTGGACACATGTCTCAACTTTGGCACCATGTTGTTGCCAAAGGTACCGTCAGAGCACATCTTATGAGTATTTTTGCTTACGAAGTTTAATAAACTAAATAAGCTAAAGGGATTTTGCCTGGCTCCCTGCATGCCAGCAGGAAAAGTATTATAATTCAACAGTGGCGGATTCATGTACCCCACTGTTGAATTAATCTGGTCACTGAAACAAAGATTTCTTCTTCTACATCAGTCACTGATCCCGAATTCTGAGAAAATTTTCATCGCTTTGCCAGAGGGAACATGGTATGAAGTGGCCGTGTGGGAGAAACAAATTCTATTTGCCAAAGACTTACTCTCTTTGCATTCTGCAAACTTTCAGCTTCATCCCAAGTGATCTTAAGTGTGCCCCATGGAGAACCTCGCCATGGTCCCCTATCCGGCACAGAAGCATCTATAACTGTGCCCTGATCCCACGTCATTCTTGACGAATCCTCTATCTCCACCACCATTTTAACTCTCATCTCAACTGTCCAAAACACTCTTATTACGGCATCAACCACCTCGGCCCTAACAACAAAATCCGCCCACCTATCCTTCGGATAATACACTACCTGGAATGGCAACCCCAACACTGCCCTTTCCACCGCCACTTGCAGATTCTTTTTGTGATCTTTTATCAAATTACGGAATGTGTCTTTCAGATGTTCTGGATCATGTCTTTGCTGAAACATGGGTCTTTGACCGCCTTGGAGCATAACCAACTTCCTGGCAGTTTGTAAACCAGTAGTCCTTCTGTATTGCGACTAAGCATGCTTCTAGTCTTGCTAGCACTGGTGTGCGCTCAAAACCTTGTTTGTCATGAGCTGGTTCAACAAAATTAGCCTCCAATACACCTATGGCACCACGGCCATCACTTCCAGCAGCATTCCAGACTCTCCAGAATGGCTTGATAAGCCTATTCTTATGGTACACGTTCAATGTGGTGACGATCATCCTTCACAAACCCAATTGTCACAGTTGCAGCCATATTTTCATGAAGAAATGCGGGTTTGTATCTCAGTTCTGTAGTTAACATCATGTCATTAATTATGTTGTGATGTTCAACATCTCGACCACGCAGAATAATTCTGAAGCCAAGTGGAAGTCTCAGGTACAGAATTGATGCATATCTCCTTAAAGAATGCCGATATGTTAAGAAATGTCTAGAGTTAGGATGTTTTTTTGGCCATATCTATGTTTCTCTCTTCTCGGTTGACTCCTCTAAGTTGAATATCATGTGAATCAGAGTCAAAATCCATCTCCAGCTTTCCTTCATCATCCTCCCATAGATGTTCTTATTTTTGAAAATTCTATGATATTTCCTCGCGAATCATGGTATGATGCAATTCGACAAGTAGCAGTCATATGGTTCAGCAACCCACATGGCTCCCCATCAGGTGTATGCACAGGGCAAAGGAAACCCCAAGATTCAGGTAGTAATTTTCGCACGCTCGTCGTACGGAGTCCGGCAAATGAAGCCCCTCTGTTTGAGTTGCCAATCTTCCAGTTTTCAACATAGTCTCGATGGTCGTACCAATTTGCTTTGAAGGTTTTTTCTCCATGAACTTCTTGACATTGGCTAAGTTGAAGAAATCAAAATTTTTGCTATTCTTTTCTAACTCATCTTGAAGTAGCTTCTTCCCCTCCCAAAGACAATCATCTAGCTTTTCCTTAAGATAAATGGTAATCAAGTGACCAGGAAGTAAAATTTCCTGATTCTGCAGGGAATCTGGGTTGTCTGCCACAGAAGTATGATCGACAAGTGAGAAAAGTTTCTGCACCATAAAGATGAGTAAATTGAACTTGTTGTTATTGTCATCGAGGTGAACAAAGATGTGGTCCCTTATAACATTTTCAGCAACAATATTGTAACTCTTTTTTTTTGTGTCCTTCCATAACAGGTGGAAGTTCTCCCCGATATGCTGTAAACATTGAAGACGAGTTGAAAGCGACGAGTCCTGGACTTCAGCAAGAATAATTCGTACTCTTTCAGTTACTAGTGGTGAGCCAACAGCTCCATTTTCATTCTAATATTTTCCTTATAGCAGCACGTCAGATGGTTGAAAATTTCAAGATCATTAGTATCAATCAAGGGCCTTTAAAATAATGCCTACTGGAAGCAGGTACTCTCTCCATTGTAGCCAAAGTCCACGTCTTGCGCTTCCATTATTAAGGTAATATAATTTGAGACTTACAGAAGATTGATCTTTCCTCATATTTTCCTCTATTTTCTCCATCCATTCTGTAGCAGAATTCTCCGACGATCGGTGATTTCCGTCTTCTGCCATCGTCTACTACGCGAGCTGCTTTTCGTCAACTCCCCACAGACGGCGCCAACTGTTGACGGCGGATTTTGGTCTCAGGGCAATATGGGAATATTACTCCCGAGGCAATCCTCCATCAATAGTGAATTTGTTTGGTTTATGGGGGAACCGAAAGTAAACTTAGCAGAAAAAAATAGATAATACGCCAATCGACAATGAGATTTAACGTGGTTCGGTGGATTTGGATCCCACCTACGTCCACGGGCACAAAAAGGATGATGCTTTTATTACTGAAATATGCTTCTCAGATCTGTTCTTGTCCTTACAAATCTAATATCAATGAGATTGATAATGATTCTGATGCTTTTTTTTTGATGCCCCAATACGTATACTCTACCCTCCTATTTATAATAGTGTGGAAGTCAGATTCCTTCTAGCATAAGGATTCCTAATTGAAACAATCTCATTTTCCCATAAGGATTCCTAATCAGATCTTTATTTACTTCTTTTATCCTATTAGGACACTGACTCATCAGTTTCCTCATGAAAGTAGGACAACTTATCTTTATATCCGTAGAAATATGATTTCCTTATCTTCTGGAACCCGCCTCGCCATATGTTCGGTCTTCATGAGGTCGGCCATAATAGTTATTTGAACTGAGAATGCTACTGTCGATCTGATAATTGCCCGGTCACCTGAACTAAAGTGCCCGGTTACTGATCATAAGTGCTCGGCCCTTCACTTTTTGGCACCTAGTGGTCGGGTCGGCATTAATGATCTTTAAGAAGGAAATTACTTTTTTGCCCATGCCGTACTGTTTAGATATCATAGTGCTTAAAAAACACCATCAACAGGACTCAATGTTTAGTTTGTGTTGAGCATTGGATGATGGTAATGAGATTTTTTTTTTTAAAAGATAAAATGAAATTCATTCATAAAAACATCATAATGATGTAATTACACATGATGATAGGACGTGTTATTTATTATTTTTAATATATATTATTCAGTCAAAATCATTAAATAGAAATCATGCAAAATTATAAATTGAACACAAACTCAATAGTTAGAAAAATATGGAAAATGTTATGTAAAAGATGATGAATTTAAACCAAGTCGAGAAAGTTTTTGTCTTTAAGAACTTATTAGTACTGCATCGGTGCGCAACAGATCTCTTGTGGTTAACGTTCTCCCTGGATATTTGGTTGCTTATTGTAAAAATGACACTCTTTTTTTAAGAACTTGAACTTGGAACAATGATGGAAACTCTCAAAACTTTAGACTTGAACTTTCTAATTGCTAAAAAAAATTGTTCAATGAATTTAATGTAAAATAAAAATAAAGGGGGTCTATTTACAGACATGTAGGGGTGACTTTGTAAGCATCCTTTAGATTATGATGTAATCATTCTAAGAATTATATCTCTTCATAATGTCATTTAACTTCAAATGTCGTGTTCTATCAATCTTAGAGAATATGTTCATTCAATTTGTGTCTTTCCCACAAGACACTTCTTAAGGGACACGTCACTTATACAATTATAAATATTAGAGAATTTCCTACAATCCCCCACAATTATCTAAATATTAATGCATAAACTTAAGAGAGTTTCTTAAAAATAAAACTGCATCGGAATATGTAGCTTTCACCTTACACGTTTCTAGTGAATGACTATCAAATTTACTTGGAAAACCAATGACCCATAGTCTTGACTTGTTTTGTCGTTGGTGTAAACCAAGACAATAACCATCACACAGCTTCACTTCGATCATTTCCCGTTCTACGGTTGTGTTCAATTTGGCCATGAACATCGGTTCTGACTTCATCAATACTTTAGGGAATCTAGCCTTTAAATTCTAATGGAAGCGACATCACTTTTTACTTGAAATAAATGATCTATTATGAAATGTAATATGTCTTTACCACCATTAGGACCATTCTTCTAATATAGTGATCAATAAAAATCTCGGCTTATTCTAATATTGACAGACAACACTTTGCGTCATTATAGTAATGGGAAAGGGTATAGAACTCTACATTGCTTGTTTAGAATCGCACAAATTTTCAGTTGTCCATTTTGAACCTAGATATTGGGATCTCTAGTCAGGTAGGTTGGGTTTCCACAATGACAATTTTTAATTTATAGGCTCCAAGCCTATTTCCCTTTATGATTTCTCAACTTACTCTCGAGGTAAACTTTTAGTAACTGGATCCACTAGGTTTTCCTTTGACTTAATATAATCTATTGAAATTATGCCATTTGAGAGTAGTTGCCTCATAGTATAGTGTCTTCGACGTATGTGTCGAGACTTACCATTATACATTATATTTTGGGCTCTCCCAATAGCCGATTAATTATAACAATGTATGCTTATAGTTGGCACCGATTTTGGCCAATTTGAAATATACTCTAAGAAATTTCAAACCACTATGTTTCTTCTGCTGCTTTATCCAATGCTATGAACTCATACTTCATAGTAGACTGGGCAATACATGTTTGCCTTGGGGACTTCCATGACATAATTGTACCTCCAAGTGTGAAAACAAATCCACTCGTGGATTTGGAATCCGCTAAATCAGACTTCGGATGATTCTCGAATACTCTTATTGTGATACGCTCGAACCATAATTCTTTGATAGATGAAAAGTTAGATATACAAGAGTTCTAGCCATATTTAGATATACTTTGTTATATTTCTCAAGTATTTCTCAATATAATGAGCTTGAGATATTATATATCATTTTGATGTTTTAGAAATTTTAATTTATAAAATCGTAACAGTCACTCCTAAATCTTTTATGTCAAAGTTGTCGGTCAAAGTTTTCTTGGTAGACTGAATCATCTCATGATTACTACCAATTATCAGCATATCGTCTATATAGAGACAAACAATGATATATCCCCTTTGAGTTGATTTAATGTATCCACAATTATCGCACTTATTGTTTTTAAATCCACTTGACAATTTTTCATCCAATTCACCATTTAAGAATGTTGTCTTTACATCCATTTGATATATTTCAAGATCAAATATAGTTGCTATACCTATAAACATTCTTATTGAAGTGATACGGGTCACCAGTGAATAAGTATCAAAGTAATAAATGCATTCTTTTTATTTATAACCTTTTATGACAAGTGACCCATAACGTCACTATTTGTAAAAGACATTGTGGTTTTTGTACAAATTAATTATGTAGCAATGAAATTGCATTTTATCATTTTGTAATTTGATTACGTATATATATAAATGATAAAAGTCCATATGATTAGTTCCGGATTATAAGATATGAGACAGTATCAATCCATAAAGGTTTAATCATTAAATATCCATAGTCGTAGTATTATCGAGACTGGACATCGATAATGTGGAATAGACTAGTATTGCACTTATGCGTGTTATGGAAGCGTAACGACATAGTTCTCATATATTTAAGTATTTGATACTTATGCAAGTGTGATATGAGGTTGTGTTTACCAATGGTACGGAAACAGCTTCGCTCTGGATAGACACCGCTGAATCCCATTGGTAGTATGACTATGTGTCTATGGGAATCCTCATCAGGGTAGGTGTATTTGGTCTTAACCTGAGACTTACATCGCTAGTACTTGCGAGAATCAATACGCTTTGATTTTGGTCGTCCAGGACTTTAACAGGTTCTGTGTACGCCTTTTATGGGTTTATTGAGAATCGTAGTGTATTGGGTGTGATGTCAAGACGGAAGTATCACTTCAGTCATATGGAGATGATGATCACGCAGGGATACAGAACTGGTTCTCTATTGTGTTGCAACCATCGGGATAATATGACTTGGTCATGATTATCCGATTAAAGAGACTAGTTGCTTGATATCCGATATATGTTTCGTACGGGGCAGACACTATTCCAGCCCCAGGCCTTGCATGTGACCATCGATACTGGATCGCAATACGCAATACTACGTATACTACGCCTGATACAGATTATATATTCCATTAAGAATATTTCTGGAGAATTGGGTAGGCACGGTGCTTTGCTAGAAGCCAATCATGTCTCGTAAATTGGTAAAAACGTAGTACGAGGTACGTACGTGTTCGGATAGTCCGATAACCGGATTTACTGCCAACATATCCATGGATCTCTTGGGTCGCTTCCCGAAGATTCACCGATGACTCATGATTCGAACATAATTAATCTTGGATTAATTACAGAGAGATTTTATCTAGGATAAAATACTATTTGAAGAGAGAGAAAGATTAATTTGGAATTAATCGATAAAATAAAATATTCGATATATTATACGAAATTAGATTTCAACGCGGAATTAAAATTGGATTTTAATTTGGGCAAACAAATTAATTTAGAATTAATTCGCGAGCGACGTGAATAATAAATTTGATTTTATTATGTCGCAACTGAAAATTCGATAATTCGGAATTAACGAACCTGAGTCCGGGATGTGTTTGCGAGGTCACTCCGATTTAGAATCAAGTGCGGCCACAAGTCACATCGCTCGCCACATCGCATGTCACTTTAGTGATGTATGTCAATTCACATTTTTGGTGAGTGACAACTAGTCACTATTCATGATGGAGGTGGTTGTGAGCCTTTAATGCATTTTTGGCTCCAAAATTTGGTTTGACTTTTTGAAAGCATATACCAAAATTTGGTAACACTTTTTTGCATTATGTTTTAGGAAAACAAAATCAAAGAAAACAAAACACTCTCTCTCTCCCAAATACTCACAAAACCGTGAGCTTCAACAAGTGAAGAGGAAATTGTTTTTTCTTCATTCAAGCTAGCACTTCAACAAGGAATCATACAAGGTGTTAGGGAAACCCACCTTTGAGCTTGGAATCAACATAAAACTTGGAGCTTGGCCGAAACTTCAAAGGATCAACAAGAGAGGAAATTTTGTCTTCAACACATCTCAAAATCCGTTCAATATAAGTGTGATTCCGCCTCACTTCTTTGAGTATTCATTCTTTTTAATGCTTAAATATGATCTTGGGACCACATTAGAAACCAACAGTCTTGACTTATATTTATCTATTGATACACCAAACTTCATCTTCCATTTGAAAATCCATTTGTAGCTTGACAACTTACAACCTGGATGAAGATCAACCAACTCCCAAGTATGATTTTAAAGGATAAAATCAATCTCACTATTGATAGCCTTTTTCCATAAAGGTGCCTCCGAAGAAGACATCATTTATTTATAATTTTGAGGCTCATTTTCTAACAGATATGTCAGAAAATCATGTCCAAATGACTTAGACGCTGTGGATGCTGGATTTCGCCCGAGGTCCACAATCAGAATTTGTAGGTTGGGGGCATTAACGATCCTGCAAAACAAAGATAGAGTGAACGGGAGTAGACTACCACCGGTATGGTGGGTGCCGGGTACACTCCGACGCTCAAGTCAGTATAGTGAAATGAGCTGCCATTATGTAATATGCGGAAATAAGGCTTATTATTACCTTACTTTCTTTTGATAGCCGTGAGGGCGGTGACAAAGGAAAGAAATTCTCAGAACTTGTGTCAGAGAATAGAAGTTTGTAAGAATGATGTCAAGCCTCCTTTGAACCCTGAGTTATCTTCCCTTTTATAGATCTGAAAAGAGATTATTTTGTAGCTGTGATAAAAGCTGGCAATGGGTCTACAATGTGCTGATATATCTGGCTATGGAACCCACAACGTGTCTTGGATCCAACTTTCGGCGTTGCACGTATTTGTGTTTAGAAAAAGTAAAAATAGTCAGTAACAACCATGTTTTATGCTGTCTACTTATTTGGCTTTTCATTTGTAGTGTTATGTACCGGTGGAATAAAGTCTTTTGGGCTGGGTTTTCCAATATGGTTTTTAAGGGCCAATATTTGTGGGCTTTTGGTATTGAATTTTGACGTGAAAAGCCAATTTTACCCTCGGGTCCAAATTTGGCACGTACAGACGCTCTTGTTTTTTTTGCTACGTCTAGGTTCATTTTCCTCAATATTTTCATGTTTATCCGATTATTGGTTAACTTGATCACTATTTATAGCAGTATCAATGGTTCTTTTGAGAGACTTCATATTTATTTTTCTTTACAAGAAAATGTCTCTTCAAAGAATCGCATTACTTGACTCGATTATCATATTTGAATTAATGTCAGAAATCTCATATTTATGTACCAAGAATCGATACACGCTACTATTGTGAGCATATCCAATGAATATACAGTCAATAACTTTGGGTCATATTCTAACCCTCTTAGGTTTAGGAACCATAACTTTGGTGAGACACCCCCATACTTTCAGATATTTGTAGGAATGTGCATGACATTTCCATAATTCATATGGTGCCTTATCCAATCTTTTGTAAGGTAGCTTGTTCAGAACGTAGTTGGCGGAAAACAGGGCTCATCCCCCCACAAGTTCTGGGGTAAACAAGAGATTGTTAACATGATATTCATCATTTTATTCAACGTTCGATTTTTACGTTCCACAATCCCGTTTTGTTGAGGTGAATAAAGAGCAGTAGTTTCATGAATAATTTCATGGTTGGAACAATATTCACCGAATGGTGACGCATATTCACCTCCAATTTCACTCCAGATTCTTTTGATTTTCTTGCCAGGTTAATTTTCAACTTCATTTTTATAGTGTATAAAGCTCTCAATAGCTTCATCTTTGATCTTCAACAAATACACATTGCAAAATCTTGTGATGTCATCGATAAAAGTGATAAAATACTTTTTACCGCCTCTTGTTTGCACAACATTCATATGAAATGATGTTCTATTCATTTTTGCTTCAATACATGCTTCACATTTATGTTGATTATCAATTGTAAATTTAGGTATAAGGTTCATGTTAATTAATTTACGTATTATATCATAAATAACATACTCCAACCTACCATGACATATATTGCATGACTTAATAATATAAGCAGAAAATGTAGTTTTATTATTATTAATAGCATTGTGTCAGTTGACAGTTATTACATTAAACTTGAAAAGGCCACCAGTGAGGTATCATTTTTCTACATAGATATCATTTTGTTCAGTACACACTTTTCAGAAACAAATACAAGTTTAAAACCATTCTTGTTAAGAAGTGAACCCGAAATCAAATTCTTCCGAATATCATGAGCATGCAAAATATTCTTCAATATAAGCCCATTCCCGGATATCATATTCAGAACCACTGTGCCATGTCCAACCAATTTGGAGGTGAACGAGTTTTCCATGGTCAGATGATCGCCATCATCGACCTTTTGATAGAAAAAAAAATTATGTCATCAAAAATATGATAAATAGTCCCAGAGTCTACCCACCATTCTCTCGAGTTTTCCAACCAAGTTGGCTTCAGTTGCAACTGCAGAGAGATTCAATTCTTAGATCTCATCAGTTAATAACACATCTTCAGTGACATGAGCCTCATTTTTTTCTTGTCTTTGTTCGGAGACTTCTTGTTTTTGCAGTCTTTTGTTATGTGATCGTTTTTCCCACAGACATATCACTTCCCCTTGAACTTCTTGCTCGCTTGGGAAGAATCAGTTCCACTATTCTTTCTCTTTTTGCTACACTTTCCACCCTCGACGATATTAGCCTTAGACTTCATAGTCTTATAGCTAGTCTTCTCAGACTTCTTGTTGTCCTCTTCGATTTGCAACCGAACTCATAAGTCTTCAAGACTCATCTATTTTTTCTTGGGTTTCAGATAATTCTTAAAGTCTTTCTATGATGGAGGCAATATCTCAATAATTATGGCAACTTGAAACGTCACACATAGTTTCATTCATTCATCCAATATTTTATGAATGATCAACTGTAATTCACCCAACTGAGATATTACCGTCCTTGAATCTATCATTTTGTAGTCCATGAACCTACCCATAATAAATTTCTTTTGTCTGACATCATCTGTTTTGTACTTATTCTCAAGAGATTCTCATATAATCTTTGCAAAAGTCATGTCTTGATACACATTATACAGGGTATTGTCAAGTTCTCCCAAGGGGTAGTTCTTACATAAAAAATCATCTTGCGACCATGTCTCAACTCGCATTTGTTTAGTTGTTTCAGTTTCTTCCTCCACATGACTTACATGAGTTTCCTTGAGATAATTAGCCAACTACAGTGTAGTCAAGTATAACAATATTTTGCTCTGTCACCGTTTGAAGTTCGCTCCATCAAACTTATCTGGTTGCTTTCCATGAGCGACCGGTACTATGATATTTTCACTATCCATATGTAACTATAAAATACATAAGATGAATCACACAAATATCAACTCTATGATATTGTTTATATGTTACACTAAAAATATACTTGTTATTATTTTGGATAGTAGTACCAAATAATACAAGTCATTGAATTTGTGACTAAAATTTCATATGATAGATGAATGGAGGAAAATTTCCAGAGGACGAGAGAAGGGGGGTCCGATGTAACCACTTAAATCTCTACCCTATTAGGCTCTTATTGCCTTGGTGACATATTTTTCTTAATTACATTTTCAATAGAAAATCTTAGACATTCAATATTTAGTGTTGCACTTTAAATCTCAGCAAAAATACAATAATTTTTAAGTATATATATAAATTCAGTCAAACTTGGATGAAATTACCTCTGTATAACTCGGACTAAGTCTTTGTGATACACTTTTAACTTTCAACCAAGTTTACAACAAACAATCAATAAACCAGATTAAATAATCTCAATTTTATCACATTATCAACTAAGTGTATACATGTGATAATTGAACACCCTAATATTAATTTAAATTTATACTACAAAGTTTATAATTTTTTACCTTGTATATGATTTTTACTAAATTAATATTATACTTATATATACGTGTGTGTGCGCGCACGCGTGTGTGTGTGTGTATATATATATATATATCCAACTTATGTCTACATTATTAAATTCTTATAATTATAATATTTGTATTACATATGATAAATAACTAGATAATAGGTTGATCTAAATATGTGAATTTATCAGGTTTATTATTTTACCAAAATTAATCCAAGTCTGAAAATATTTCAAGTATGACTTGCGTTAGTATCACTTTCTTTCAGCCATTCGAACGAATCTTTTCAGAGAGTTCACGTTCATGTAGCGTTTGATAACGCATTCGAACGAATCTTTCCAGAAAATTTGTGTTTGAGTGATGTTCATCACTGAGTTCGAACGAAAATACGGAACACATGGTATTTCTTATGCGTTCGTCAGGCGTTTGAAAGCCCTTATGTATTTTTTATGCACGTAATATATTTTTCAGAAAAACGAAGAATAAAACATGCTTTAATCAGAGTTAACAAGATATATAGTAACAATAAGTTCTTAAGATTGTTGCGAGATGTGTTATTTATATTTTTTAACATGCATTATTTAATCAAAATCATTAAATAGAAATCATGTAAAATTATAAATTGAACATAAACTCAAAAGTTAGAAAAACCTGGAAAATGCTATGTAGAAGATGATGAATTTAAAGCAAGTCGAGAAAGTCTCCGTCCTTAAGAACTTATTAGCCCCGTCACGGTCCACTACAAATCTCTTGTGGCTAATGTTCTCCCATGATGCTTGGTTGCTTCTTGTAAAATGGGCACTCATTCGAGAACTTGAACTTGGAACAATGGTGGAAACTCTCAAAACTCTATACTTGAAATTTCAAATTTTTAAAAAGAATTGTTCAATGAATTTAATGAAAAATGAGAAACAAATGAGATCTATTTATATACATGTAGGGTGCCTTTGTAGGCACCTTTTAGATTAGGATGTAATCATTCTAAGACTTTTATCCCTCCATAATGACTTTGTACTTCAAAGGTCATGTTCTACCAATCTTAGAGGATATGTCCATTCAACTTGTGTCTTTCATGTAAGACACTTCTTAAGGGACATATCTCTCATATAATTATTAGAGAATTTCCTACAAAACATTCATAAAAGCTTGAATATAAACTTATGATATCCTAAGATTCAAGCTTAGTTAGGATAAACCTAACAACATAAAATAATATATGCATTATGTGTTTCCCGTAACTAACTAAACAACTACATATTCACACATAAAAACTACTTAAGAACATGAGAAACTACTGATTCGACATGATCTCTCTACCACAGCCTCAGAGCAAAATCGGTGACTATATATTCTTAATTAGAAGTGAAATAACATAAAACATACTTCTACATAATTTTTACAACAACACACAATCTATCTAATACAAACTAACTAATATATTTATGTAAAAATCTCAGGAAGCTTCGAAAAATTCCAGGCTTCACTTCAGATCTACACACTTAGTCCGCACCAAATCTTTTGTATGTTGAGAAAAGATTATTATGTAGTAAATTCTCTAAATATGTATATATATAATATGGGTGCAAGGATGATCATGTCCCTTGAGTAGTGGCTTTTGGGAAAGACACTAACATGTAGGTACATATCCTCTAGAATTGAAAGAACATCTCTTTAGGCTCCAAAGGGTTTTAACAAAGGGGTATGACCCTTAGGAGGGTTACACCCCAAACCAAATGGTGCCCTCAAAGGCACATTTCCATGTCCTTATAAAGGAGCCTTATTGTTCATTCAAAGCATCCAGAAAATCACAAGTCTTGAGTCACATCATTCTTTTATTTTTGAAGTCAAGAGAGAGATTCCACCATTGTCCTAGTTCAATATCTTGTTAATGAGTACCCCTTGAACAAGAGGAATCCAAGTAATCATGGGAGACGTTAGCCACAAAATACGTATAGCACCGAGGCGGAGCTAATAAGTTCTTAATGACATAGACAACTCGACTTGGACTATAAATTTTTGCATTTTCCAGGTTTACTCTAAGTTTTGGGTTTATGTTCAACATTGGTTTGTTAGTGTATATTTGAATTTTTTGTGTTCTGGTTTTGATTTCTTTGATGTATGTTTGATTTCGTTTAATGACAATATTAGTCAACAATCTTAAGAACTTATTAATTTTAGTGTTGTTAGATGAGAATTTGCATGTTTTAAAGTCAATTTTCTGGAAAAAAAAAAGTGTTATGTGCATGGAAAATACGCAAGGGCGTTCGAACGCCTGACAAATGCATAGGTAATTTTTGTAAGAACGTTCAAACGCGTATTCAGACGCAACTGAAACGTAAGTCTTCTGCCTAAGAATGTTCGAACTTCGAACGCGTCTGCAAACGCATCACGAACGTAAACCCTCTGGAACATTTCGTTCGACCGCATTTTTGAACGCTACAATAATGTAAACTCTCTGGAATATTTCGTTTGAACGCGTTCTCGAACGCTACACGACGTGAACTCAATGGATAGTTTCGTTCGAACGAAGAAACGAACGCGACATTAACGAGATAATCCTGGAATTGCTTCTAAATTGAAATAGACTTAAATTAATTTATATTGTCATAATATTAACTTAGTAAAATCATATATTGTATTATAATAAACTTGATAGTATAGATTTAAGTTAATATTAAGGTGTTCAATTATCACAAGCATACACATAGTGATAAAGTTGAAACTTAATTGTGTATTACATACTTAGTTGGGAATTAAAAGTGTAATCTTACACAAGTAATTTCGTCCAAGCTTGATTGAATTATACACATTTACACTTACATATATGCTATTAAATATTGTGTTGTGAAATTAAAAATGTAATACTAAGTTTGAATGCCTAAGATATTCTATTGAGAAAATGTTTAAATGATATTCTGTAAAAAATGAGATAAGAGCCTAAGTGGTCAGTGATTTAAGTAGTTACTCCGGACCCCCATCGTCCTCTGGAAATATTCATTTATTTACTTATCATAAGAAACATTAGTCGTAAATTCAAGGACTTGTGTTAATTGGAACTACTGTCCAATATAACAACGAGTGGATACTTAGTATATCACTTGAACAAGATCATTCGTTGATTGTTGTAAAATTTATCTTTTGTAGACTTATTGATCGATGTTGGTTTTTCCAGTTACGTATGACTAGCAGAAATATCACAGTACCGGTCGTTCATGGAGAAAAACTGGAAGAGTTGGTGGAGCAAACTTTAAACAATGGCAGAGTAAAATGTTGTTGTAGGACACAGGACCTGGGCGACGCCGTTCCTAGGCTCGCGGCACTAGTTGGGAAGTACGAAATAACATGGAGTCGCCACCCGGTGTGAACCGGGACAAAGATTTAAGGCCGCACTCACCCCTCGCAAGGGAAGACCTCAAACTGTTGGGTTCGGAATGGTCCCTTACTTATGTCACTTGTAATAAAAGGATTTATGTGATAATTTAACCAGGCTTAAATAACATTTATTTCCAAAGATATCATGCTTCTAAATTCATATGCATACATCAACAAGTTCATCACAACATGCAACATCACATGGCAATATCATGAACATATTTCAATCCTATGATATGGAAAACTAAGAACAACATAATCATGCTTGAATACAAATCTCATGAACCTATTAACCAAATAACATGCTAGCAACCTAATCATGCTTGAATACAAATAATACAGTTGGCTATATAACACAAGAAAGATCAACCAAGAGGCAATTATGCATGAATATGATAAGACAGACTCGGTTCAGTGTGTGCGCGTTCGTGTGGCGTTCGTAAACGCGTTCGAACGGAAATGAGACAGAATGCTCGCGTTCGAGTAGCGTTCGTAAACGCGTTCGAACGGAAATGGAACAGAATGTTCACGTTCGTATGGCGTTTGTTAACGCGTTCGAACGGAAATGAAACAGAATGCTCACGTTCGTATGGCGTTTGTTAACGCGTTCGAACGGAAATGAGACCTGATGCATGATAAGGCGAAATGTATGCGCGTTCGAATTGCGTTCGTGAACGCGTTCGAACGGACACGGACCTGATGCATGAAATGGGCAAAAATGCATAAACATCAAAATAAAGGGGGGCGCGGCGAAGTACTGCCGTAAAGGTGGCCTTATGAGAGCTCTTGATCTCTCAAAGAGAGGACCTTTAGACCAACATACTAAGCCCATGCGCGTCACATCACATCATGCATACAAACACAAAGACAATCATATTATCCTAAGTATGTCCGATTGAACGTGTCTTGCATCCAACCGAACACACATCAACCGGCGCGGCAAAGCATCGTGGTAAAGGGCTTTAACCCCTCCCCATAGGGGATCTCACATCGCACTTACTAAGCCCATGCGCTCGATTGAGTCATGCATAAATAAGCAATATGCAGAATTTAAATGACAAAAATAAATACATAAAAGCAATACAAAACAAGAGAATGTGCCGTTTACTCAAGTGGTACGTGGAGTTGTGTCCCATGTACAGACCGCACTACCGTCCATTCGGATTCGGCTACGGAATTTACGTCTGGGTTTCCATCCTATATACCACAAGAGACGACACTCTTCCATTTCATTCAAGCCACAACATGCTTCCATAAACGACTCTCATGCGAATAGAATGCAATAATAATAATAATAAAACGAATATAAACTAATGAAAAGGTACCCTCAGGTCTAACCTTTTAAATCATCTCTCGGATGTACGGTACACGATCGTCGGAAGGGGGGGTGCTCCGCAACTCTCCTGGTTCACTGGTTCACTGTCTCGTTCGTTATCTTTTGCTATTATTTCCTTGTGGTTTCGCTGCCTTTTCCTCTTTATCTTTTGCTTATTGTTTCCTTGGATGTGTTCCTCCTGTAATTTTTATGTGTGTTGTGTATGAGTTAGGGGCTAGCTAGCTAGTGTTGAGAAGGTTGGTGAAGGGTTCTTTTTATAGGCAAATGGTTAGGTTTGACAAGGAAAGGGATTTGATTTGGTTTGGTTAAGGGAAGTCAAAGGATTTGATTTGGTTTGGTTAAGGGAAGTCAAAGATTGAGGGGGGACAAATCTTGGCTAGATAGGGAAGGTTGAATATTTGATTGGCTTGGATTAGGAATACAATATTTTAAGTTTGGGAATAATCTTATTAGATTGGGAATATAATTGGTTGATTGATTTTAATTAGGCATGATTATATTTTGATTTAGTGTGTGATTTGTTTAATTTAGGCATGATTTTAGTTTAAGTTGGTAATTGTTTATTTTATGTTTGGTATATGTTTTATTTAATCATTTAATTATTTTAGTTATTATATTATTTAGTTAATGTTTTAATTAATATTTATTTATTTAAATTGGGATGTGTTTTATGGGCTTTGGGGGGCTAATTGGGCTGGATGTGAGGCTAGCAGCAAAACCAGAATTACCGACACCGTTCGAACGTTTCCTCGAACGCGGCACGAACGCCCGCAATCCGTTGACGTTCGAACGTAAACACGAACGCAGCACGAACGAAAACAGTGAACCTTGTTTATTCTGAATTTCCCTTCCGATGTCCGTTTCCCGTGACCTCCGTGACTTAAAAGGTAGTGTCTCCAAAATGAGACTCATCATAGGGATTTATGTGTAAAAATGCAGTGCCTACAGTCGCCCCCACTTTGATGGGACTTGTGTAATGTGCAACAGTGACAATCCTATCAAAGTTATGCAATGCATTTCTACTTACCTGGCTCGCCAGCTGCCACTTGACTTACCATGTGTTGAGTTGATTTGGGTGGTGAGGTGCTGCGACCCCTGGTTCATTCCCGAACCGTGTTGTGATGTGGTCCATTCCCGAACTGTTACCGTAAGGTGTCCATTCCCGAACTGTTACTGTAAGTTGGTCCATTCCCGAACCGTGCTTCCATTCTTGGAGTGCTATTCCCAGCTTGTTCATTCTTGAACTCTGCTCCATTCTTGGATTGCCATTCCCGGCTTGTTCATTCTCGAACTGTGTTGAGATGAGGCTTTATTCCTCCCGAGCTTTATTCCCGAACTGTTAAGATGAGGCTTTATTCCTCCGAGCTTTGTTCTCGAACTGTGTTGAGATGAGGCTTTATTCCTCCCGAGCTTTATTCCCGAACTGTTGAGATGAGGCTTTATTCCTCCCAAGCTTTATTCCCGAACTGTACTGACATGAGGCTTTATTCCCTTTGAGCTTTGTTCTCAAACTTATACTGATATGAGGCTTTCTTCCCATGGGCTTTGTTCCCTGACTGTGTTAACTGTGGGCTTTGTCCCCGAACTGTATTGAATGTGGGCTTTATTCCCGAGTTTGTAGGCTTTCTTCCTGAACTGTACTGAATGTGGGCTTTATTCCCGTACTGAGTTGAATGCAGGCTTTCTTTCTGAACCGAACTAGATGCAGGCTTTATTCCTGAACTGTTACTGTAAGGTGGTCCATTCCCGGACCGTTACTGTAAGGTGTTCATTCCCGAACCGTTACTGTTAGGTGGTTCATTCCCGAACCGTGCTTCCATTCTTGGAGTGCCATTCCCGGCTTGTTCCTTCTTGAACTGTCCATTCCCGGACCATATCTCCATTCTCGGAGTGTCATTTCCGACTTGTTCATTCTTGAACTCTGCTCCATTCTTGGATTGCCATTCTCGGCTTGTTCATTCTTGAACTGTCCATTCCCGGACCATATCTCCATTCTCGGAGTGTCATTTCCGACTTGTTCATTCTTGAACTCTGCTCCATTCTTGGATTGCCATTCTCGGCTTGTTCATTCTCGAACTGTCCATTCCCGGACCATATCTCCATTCTCGGAGTGTCATTTCCGACTTGTTCATTCTTGAACTGCCCATTCCTGGACTATATCTCCATTCTCGGAGTGTCATTCTCGGCAGAACTGATCTGATGTAATATGGGCCTCGCCCCCAGAATGTCATACCTGACAATGCTGATACTGATATAATGTGGGCCTCGACCCTGGGACTCATTCCCAAACTGTGTTTGATGTGGGCCTCGACCCTGGGACTCATCCCCAAAACTGATGTTGAAGTGGGCCTCGGCCCTAACTGCTACTGACATGGGCCTCGCCCCCAGATTGATGCTGATGTGGGCCTCGACCCTCGGGATTCATTCCAAAATTTTGCTGATGCGGGCCTCGGCCCTGGGATTCATTCCCTGGATCCATTCCAAAATTCTGCTGATGTGGGCCTCAACCCTGGGATTCATTCCAAAATTCTGCTGATGTGGGCCTCGGCCCTGGGATTCATTCCCTGGATTCATTCCAAAATTCTGCTGATGCGGGCCTCGGCCCTGGGATTCATTCCCTGGATCCATTCCAAAATTCTGCTGATGTGGGCCTCGGCCCTGGGATTCATTCCCTGGATTCATTCCAAAATTCTGCTGATGTGGGCCTCGGCCCTAAACTGATATTGATATGGGCCTCGCCCCCAGACTGATACAGATACGGGCCTCGCCCCTGTGACTCATTTCTGAAATTGCTAACATGGGCCTCAACCCCGGTTCATTCCATCCAACACTCTGACGATGTGGGCCTCGACCCTGGGACTCATCCCCAAAACTACTACTTATATGTTACTGATTCTGGTTGTCTTGTCTTTGCCGCTTTCTCTTTTTCTCTCTTCTGAAACCTGTTATTACAAAACAGAACAAACACAAAAGGGATGCAAAAATGTGTTACGTGTATGCATGCATGCATGATTGGGTTTCCTATCCCATTGAGCTAGGTCTTCTGCCAGTATTCTTGGTGGCTGCTTGGTCTTTTGACAAGTCTGTCATCTTCCCTAACCAACATGCATCTATGATGGCTTTTAAATCAAAAGGGAGTTAACATGGTGCATGTATGCATGAGGTGCATGTGATACATGTGATGCATGTGATACAAGAAATATATCAACTCTTTAAAATTTGCACACAAATCGGCCCATCATCATTTTAGAAGTTTTTGGGCTAACTGCCATAGGAGTGGACTCGTCCCAGTTTAAATGGCCCAACGAGTTCACATCTCATGACAAGGAGTCCAACTAAATCCAAATGGTAATGTTCCGAACACAAGCACAAAGAAAGATAATGCAAACATACAACAATAATTTCTACAATGGCTCATCAACATTTCAGAAGCTTTTGGCCTAATAGTCATAAGGTACGAACTTGCCCCAGTTTAAATGCCAACAAGCCCGCATTTCTGACAATAGTCCAACTGCATCCAAATGAGGATGGTCCACAAGCACATATTCAAGGAAATAATTGCTACTTTAGCCAACCCGGTCTATGGGTGGGTTAGTAAGAGTATAGACAAAGGCTCTCACCGGCGAAGGATGGCCCACAACTAGGTCTCCCCACTCAAGGGTTGTTCGAGCACCAAGTGAGCGCACCCCTTTTTATACACTAAGGTACGTGCCAATGAGCTATGGTGTGTGACAGACTGTCAAATGGATTTCCCGTTGTAGATCCCCCAGAGGGAAGGTGGAGCGAGGCTCACTTAAATACCCAAGCCTCTTAGGCTCTTATCGCTTGTTGTCAGGAATAAACAACGAGTCCTCCAAATTAGTCCATCACAAAGGCTACAAGTAGATGGCCATATAGGTGCCTTCACAGCTTTTCCTTCTAGAAAGGTAGTGAATGAAGGAAGACACCAAACCATTACCTAGCCTAAAAATGCCTTTGATTAAACCCTTACTTTATCCACTATAGACACGGTCAATTAAAACATAAATCCAAACATCACAAGTCAATATTTCGGGGCCAATTCTCTATCCCCAGTGGAGTCGCCAGACTGTAGGACACAGGACCTGGGCGACGCCGTTCCTAGGCTCGCGGCACTAGTTAGGAAGTACGAAATAACATGGAGTCGCCACCCGGTGTGAACCGGGACAAAGATTTAAGGCCGCACTCACCCCTCGCAAGGGAAGACCTCAAACCGTTGGGTTCGGAATGGTCCCTTACTTATGTCACTTGTAATAAAAGGATTTATGTGATAATTTAACCAGGCTTAAATAACATTTATTTCCAAAGATATCATGCTTCTAAATTCATATGCATACATCAACAAGTTCATCACAACATGCAACATCACATGGCAATATCATGAACATATTTCAATCCTATGATATGGAAAACTAAGAACAACATAATCATGCTTGAATACAAATCTCATGAACCTATTAACCAAATAACATGCTAGCAACCTAATCATGCTTGAATACAAATAATACAGTTGGCTATATAACACAAGAAAGATCAACCAAGAGGCAATTATGCATGAATATGATAAGACAGACTCGGTTCAGTGTGTGCGCGTTCGTGTGGCGTTCGTAAACGCGTTCGAACGGAAATGAGACAGAATGCTCGCGTTCGAGTAGCGTTCGTAAACGCGTTCGAACGGAAATGGAACAGAATGTTCACGTTCGTATGGCGTTTGTTAACGCGTTCGAACGGAAATGAAACAGAATGCTCACGTTCGTATGGCGTTTGTTAACGCGTTCGAACGGAAATGAGACCTGATGCATGATAAGGCGAAATGTATGCGCGTTCGAATTGCGTTCGTGAACGCGTTCGAACGGACACGGACCTGATGCATGAAATGGGCAAATGCATAAACATCAAAATAAAGGAGGGCGCGGCGAAGTACTGCCGTAAAGGTGGCCTTATGAGGGCTCTTGATCTCTCAAAGAGAGGACCTTTAGACCAACATACTAAGCCCATGCGCGTCACATCACATCATGCATACAAACACAAAGACAATCATATTATCCTAAGTATGTCCGATTGAACGTGTCTTGCATCCAACCGAACACACATCAACCGGCGCGGCAAAGCATCGTGGTAAAGGGCTTTAACCCCTCCCCATAGGGGATTTCACATCGCACTTACTAAGCCCATGCGCTCGATTGAGTCATGTATAAATAAGCAACATGCAGAATTTAAATGACAAAAATAAATACATAAAAGCAACACAAAACAAGAGAATGTGCCGTTTACTCAAGTGGTACGTGGAGTTGTGTCCCATGTACAGACCGCACTACCGTCCATTCGGATTCGGCTACGGAATTTACGTCTGGGTTTCCATCCTATATACCACAAGAGACGACACTCTTCCATTTCATTCAAGCCACAACATGCTTCCATAAACGACTCTCATGCGAATAGAATGCAATAATAATAATAATAAAAACGAATATAAACTAATGAAAAGGTACCCTCAGGTCTAACCTTTTAAATCATCTCTCGGATGTACGGTACACGATCGTCGGAAGGGGGGGTGCTCCGCAACTCTCCTGGTTCACTGGTTCACTGTCCTCGTTCGTTATCTTTTGCTATTATTTCCTTGTGGTTTCGCTGCCTTTTCCTCTTTATCTTTTGCTTATTGTTTCCTTGGATGTGTTCCTCCTGTAATTTTTATGTGTGTTGTGTATGAGTTAGGGGCTAGCTAGCTAGTGTTGAGAAGGTTGGTGAAGGGTTCTTTTTATAGGCAAAGGGTTAGGTTTGACAAGGAAAGGGATTTGATTGGTTGGTTAAGGGAAGTCAAAGGATTTGATTTGGTTTGGTTAAGGGAAGTCAAAGATTGAGGGGGGACAAATCTTGGCTAGATAGGGAAGGTTGAATATTTGATTGGCTTGGATTAGGAATACAATATTTTAAGTTTGGGAATAATCTTATTAGATTGGGAATATAATTGGTTGATTGATTTTAATTAGGCATGATTATATTTTGATTAGTGTGTGATTTGTTTAATTTAGGCATGATTTTAGTTTAAGTTGGTAATTGTTTATTTTATGTTTGGTATATGTTTTATTTAATCATTTAATTATTTAAGTTATTATATTATTTAGTTAATGTTTTAATTAATATTTATTTATTTAAATTGGGATGTGTTTTATGGGCTTTGGGGGGCTAATTGGGCTGGATGTGAGGCTAGCAGCAAAACCAGAATTACCGACACGTTCGAACGCTTCCTCGAACGCGGCACGAACGCCCGCAATCCGTTTGACGTTCGAACGTAAACACGAACGCAGCACGAACGAAAACAGTGAACCTTGTTTATTCTGAATTTCCCTTCCGATGTCCGTTTCCCGTGACCTCCGTGACTTAAAAGGTAGTGTCTCCAAAATGAGACTCATCATAGGGATTTATGTGTAAAAATGCAGTGCCTACAGTTGTTCTACATGATAACTCTACAGTTGGCTAAGTACCTCAAAGATCTTCCGGGTCCTGTGGAGGGAGAAACGAAAACAGCCAAGCAACTGCGAGAAGAGACATGGTCTTCAGGCGACTTCTTGTGCAAGAACTACCTATTGGGAGGACTTGACAATACCATATACAATGTGTACCAAGACATGATTTCTGCGAAGATTTTCTGGGAATCTCTCGAAAAGAAATACAAATCGGGATTTCTGGCAAAGAAATTTTTCGTGGGTAGGTTTCTGGACTATAAAATGGTAGATTCAAGACCGTTATATCTCAGTTGGGTGAACTACAATTGATCATTCATGAAATATTAGATGAAGGAATGAAACTATGTGAGACGTTTCAAGTTGCCACAATCATTGAAAAGTTGCCTCCATCATGGAAAGACTTCAGGAGCTATCTGAAACACAAAAAGAAGCAGATGAGCCTTGAAGACCTTTGAGTTCGATTGAGGATGGAAGAGGACAACATGAATTCCGAGAAGGCCAGCTACAAAACTATGAAGTCTAAGGCCAACATCATCGATGGTGTAAAAGGTAGCAAAAAGAGAAAGAACAGTGGAGCTGATTCTTCCCAAGCAAATAAAAAGTTCAAGGGGAAGTGCTACAACTGTGGAAAAAACGGTCATATGGCAAAGGATTGCAGAAATAAGAAGTCTCAGGACAAAGGCAAGAAAAAGACAAATGAGGCCCATGTCACTGAAGATGAGCAGCTGACTGATGAGATCTCAGAGATGAACCTCTTAGCAGTGGTAACAGAAGCCAACTTGGTTTGGAATCATAGAGAATGATGGGTAGACACTGGGGTTACTCGTCATATATGTACTGATAGCAAGATGTTTTCCTCGTATCAGAAGGTCGATGGTGGCGATCATCTGATAATAGGAAACACGTCTACCTCTAGAGTGGTTGGACAAGACACAATGGTTCTGAAGACGACATCCGAAAAAGAAGCTTACATTGAAGAATGTTTTGCATGTTCCTGATATTCGAAAGAACTTGGTCTCTGGCTCTCTCCTTAGCAAGAATGGTTTTAAGCTTGTATTTATTTCTGATAAGTTTGTATTGACCAAGAATGATGTGTATGTAGGAAAATGACACCTCACTGAGGGCCTTTTCAAGTTCAATGTAATGGCTGTCAATCGACACAGTGCTAATAATAAAGTTACAACTTCTGCTTATATTATGATACGTTAATTATGATATGTTGCGTAAATTAATTAACATGGACCTTATACCTAAATTTGCAATTGATAACCAACATAAATGTGAGGCATGTGTTAAAGTAAAAATGCATAGAGCATCATTTCATTCTATAGAACGAAGTTCTGAACCCTTGGAACTTGTACACTCTGACGTGTGTGATATGAATATTGTGCAAACAAGAGGCGGTAAAAAGTATTTTGTCACTTTTATCAATGATAACACAAGATTTTTTTATGTGTATTTTCTGAGGAGCAAAGATGAAGCTATTGAGAGCTTTATACACTATAAGAACGAAGTTGAAAATCGACTTGGCAAGAAATCAAAAGAATCAGGAGTGATAGATGTGGTGAATATGTGTCACCATTTGGTGAATATTGTTCCAATCATGGAATTATTCACGAAACTACTGCTCTTTATTCGCTTCAACAGAATGGGATTGCTGAGCGCAAAAACCGAACGTTGAAGGAAATGATGAACACCATGTTGACAAGTTCTGGTTTACCCCAGAACTTGTGGGGGGAAGCCTTGCTTTCCACGAACTACGTTCTGAACAAGCTATCTCACATAAGATTGGACAAGACACCATATGAGTTGTGGAAAAGCCACATACATTCCTACAAATATCTGAAAGTGTGGGGGTGTCTTGTCAAATTAATGGTTCCTAAACCTAAGAAGGTTAGAATATGACCCAAAAATGTTGATTGTATATTCATTAGATATGCTCGCAACAGTAGTGCATATCGATTCTTGGTACACAAGTCTGAGATTCCTTACATCAATCCGAATATGATAATTGAGCCAAAGAATACGACATTTTTTGAAGAGATATTTCCTTGTAATGAAAGACAAAAAAACAGAGTCTCTCAAAAGAACTATTGATATTGTCAAAGACAGTGATCAGGTTGACCAAGAGTCAGATCAACGTGAAAATGTTGAGACAACTGAACATAGACATAGCAAAAGAGCTAGAACGTTTAAGTCATTTGGTCCCGATTTTCTGACATACTTGTTAGAAAATGAGTCTCAAAGCTATAAAGAAGCAATGTCTTCGTCGGAGGCACATTTGTGAAAAGAGGCTATCAATAGTGAGATTGATTCCATCATACAAAACCATACTTGGGAGTTGGTTAATCTTCCTCCAGGTTGTAAGCCACTGGGCTACAAATGGATATTCAAACGGAAGATGAAACCGGATGGATCAATAGATAAGTACAAGGCAAGACTTGTCATAAAAGGTTATAGATAAAAAGAAGGCATTGATTACTTTGACACCTATTCACCGGTGACTCGTATCACGTCAATAAGAATACTCATAGCCATATCAACTATATTTGGTCTTGAAATATATCAAATGGATGTAAAGACGACATTCTTAAATGGCGAACTGGATGAAGAGATTTACATGGAACAACCAGAAGGTTTCAATGTTCCTGGACAAGAACAGAAGGTGTGCAAACTTGTAAAATCCTTGTACGGATTAAAACAATGGCATGAAAATTTTGACAAAGAGATGTTGTCAAGTGAATTCAAAATCAATGAGTGTGATAAGTGTATGTACACCAAATCAACTCAAAAAAGATATGTCATTGTATGTCTCTACGTAGACGATATGCTGATAATTGGTAGTAATCATGAGATGATTCAGTCTACCAAGAAAGTGTTGACCAATAAATTTGATATGAAAGATTTAGGAGCAGCTGATGTGATCTTAGGAATTAAGATTTCTAGAACATCAGAATGATATATATTATCTCAGACTCACTATGTTGAGAAGATACTTGATAAATATAATAAAAGAGATCTAAATGTGGCTAGAACTCTTATAGACCTAACTTTTCGTTTATTAAAGAATACTGGCTCAAGCGTATCGAAACTAGAGTATTCGAGAATCATCAGAAGCCTGATGTATATCACAAATTGCACACGATTTGATATCGCTCAAGCTGTAAACAGGCTTAGCAGATATACGAGTAATCCATGACATAATCGCTGGAAAGCCATAGTAAGAGTTTTGAGGTATCTAAGAGAAATTTCAAAATATGGTCTGCACTATACGAGATATCATGCTGTTCTAGAGGGATACAACGATGCTAACTGGATATCTGATGCAGTGGATTCCAAATCTACGAGTGGATTTGTTTTCACACTTGGTGGTGCAACTGTGTCATGGAAATCCTCGAGGCAAATATGTATTGCTCGGTCTACTATGGAATCAGAGTTCATAGCATTAGACAAAACAACGGAAGAAGCGTAATGACTTCGAAATTTCCTGGAGGATATTCCAGATTGGCCCAAACTGGTGCCAGCGATAAATATATATTGTGATAGTCAATCGGCTATTGAGAGATCCCAAAATATAATGTATAATGGTAAGTCTCGACACATACGTCGCAGACATAATACCATACGAAGACTGCTCTCAAGTGGCATAATCGATCGATTATGTGAAATCAAAGGAAAACCTAGCGGATCCACTTACTAAAGGTTTACCTAGAGAGCAAGTTGTGAAGTCATCAATGTGAATGAGCTTGAAGCCTATAAATTAAAAATTGTCACTGTGGAAACCCAACCTAGCTGACTGGAGATCCCGAGATCTAGGTTCAAAAGGGACAACTGAAACTTTGTGCAATTCAAAACAAGTACTGTAGAGTTTTATACTCTTTCCCATTCTGATAATGACGTAAAGTGCTGTCTGTCAAAGATAGGCTAAACTAAGGCTTTTAATGATCACTATATTAGGAGATGAGTCCTAATGTGGGTAAAGACAGATTAACTCTTTATAGTAGATCACCTATTTCAAGTAAGAAGTGAAGCCGCTTACATGGGATTTTACAGGCTGACTTCCATAAAGTGCTTGATAAATCCGAGACCAATGTTCATGGCCGAAATGAACACAACCGTAGAACGGGAAATGGTCGAAGTAAAGCTGTGTGTTGGCAATTGTCTTGGTTTACACCAACGGCAGAACAGTTCAAGACTATGGGTCACTGGTTTGCCAAGTAAATCTGATTGTCATTCACTATGAAAGGTTCAAGGCGAAAGCTACCTATTTCAATGCAGCTTTAGTTCACGGAAACTCTCTCAAGTGTCTGCATGAATATTTATAGAATTGTGGGGGATTGTAGTAAATTCTCTAAATATGTATATAAATAGTATGGGTGCAAGGAGGGTCATGTCCATTGAGTAGTGGCCTTTAGGAAAGGCATTAACATGTAGGAACATGTCCTCTAGAATTGAAAGAACATGTCTTTAGGCTCCAAAGGGTTTTAAGGAATGGGTATAACCTTTAGGAGGGTTACACCCCAAACCAAATGGTGCCCTCAAAGGCACCCTTCCATGTCTTTATAAATGAGCCTTCTTGTTCATTCAAAGCATCCATAAAATCACAAGTTTTGAGTCACATCATTCTTTTTATTTTTGAAGTCAAGAGATAGATTCCACCATTGTCCTAGTTCAAGATCTTATTAAGGAGTGCCCCTTGAACAATAGGAATCCAAGTAATCCTGGAGGACATTAGCCACAAAATCCGTATAGCACCGAAGCGGGGCTAATAATTTCTTAAGGACAGAAGCAATTCGACTTGGACTACAAATTTTCGTCATTTTCCAGGTTTTCTCTAAGTTTTGGGTTTATGTTCAACATTGGTTTGTTAGTGTAGATTTGAATTTTCTGTGTTCTGGTTTTGATTTGTTTGATGCATGTTTGATTTCGTTTAATGACACATATTATTTAACATATTAATCATGCATAAAACTGAAAACAAAAACCAACACAAAAAGTTGGACATCTACCACTATAAAAAGTGGATCCACATATCAAAAGATATGGGTATCAAAAGAAAACACACACAAAACAAACAAAAACCACACAAAAAATTAGGAGGATAAAAAGGGTTGCCGAGTGGTTCCAAAGAAGATTGGATCACTGACTATCTCCATGGAAGAGAGGAAAAAAAGAAGAAAAAAAGAAGAAATTATGGAGAGGAAAGATAGAAGGATGAAAAGGAGAAGAAAATGAGGTTGAGTGGGTTGGGTGGAAAGGGGGAACGAAAGCTTTGGGGGGTTTGGGGGCTTGTCGCCACCACAATAATTGTGGTGACGGTAGAGCTAAAAAGAAATATTTTTCTAGGGTTTCTTTTGATTCAGGCAGAGAGAGTCTCAATAATGGTTAGGAGTTAAATATGACTTATGCGGGACCTACATTCAATGTTTAGTACAAATTCAGCTTGAATTCCTATACTTTGTTAGGAGGATAGCACCCAAATATTACAAGATTAGTTGGCGCACCATGCTTCATTATTTGCAATGGTCCTAGATTTTCCATTAATGAGCCAATTAAGTTTCTCTTGATAATGCATAAAGTTTAATACAAGAAAAATGAAATTTTAACTCCGTTGGACAAAGAATTATGAACTTTGTGATAGTAGGCTTGGTTTCAAATTCGGCACCAATTGAATTTGAGAAACCTGCATTTATCTTTGTGACAGTAGGCTTGGTTTAAAATTCAGCGCTAATAGAATTTGAGTAACCTTCATGTATCCATGCAATCGCTGATGAGGACATAATTGCCACGTGGCAATCACAATTACTGAAGCCTCCAGCATTCAAGGATAAACTACCAATGTCAAATTCTCTTATTTCTACAGTTAGAGTTTAACGGTCAACAATTGTTCAAACATGTCCACTCATGCAACCACCCTTCTCCCTCTATTTAACTTATTAACGCACTCCTCCTTCTCCTTGAGAAAAATAAAAATTAAAAACCGTCGTTTACCAGCCAACGTTTTGACAGTTGTTGAAGTAATAATCTCTCTGGCCATGGGAATCAAATTGTTGCCTTGTTGCTGAAAATTCTGAATATGCCTTGCTTTTCTTTGACTCCCTCTTTATTGATAAAACATTACGTGAAGAAATAACTTTTTATTGGTATCTTAAGAAAGATACTTTTAAAATGCATTCTCTGTCATTAAATGCTTACAAAATCCACATTGCCTCTGAATTTTTCCTCTTCCTGTCATTAAATGTTATCAAAATCCACATTGCCTCTGAATATCTCAACATCTGTTGGTACTAAATGGATTTTATTTATTTATTTAGGAAATTATAGCTTTAATTCTCTCTGTGGCTTCATTTCATTGTTTTTATTTGAAGTTTAATTCCTTGTCTTTTAAGTTTTAAATAGTCTTGAACAATAAAATTTTCTGAAAATGATGTTATCATCCTTCACTAATTTTCCAAGGTGCCAAAGACTTGTAAAAAATCCAATTCTAGTATTAATTAGGCATTGGCACAAAAAACCAATTCCAGTATCTTGGGAGAAACCAGAAATCGGGTGGACTAAATTAAACTTCGATGGTTCCTGCAAAGGCAGAACCGGTAAATCCAGCATTGGAGGGATCTTCAGGGACCATAATGCTGAATTCTTACTTGGTTACGCAGAATCCATAGGAAGAACAACTAGTACCATTGCAGAACTATCTGCACTACGAAGAGGCCTGGAGTTGGTACTCGAAAATGGATGGAATGATGTATGGCTGGAAGGCGATGCCAAATCATTAGTTGATATAATTGTGCAAAGAAGACAGGTTAGATGTCCAGAAGCGCAAAGGCACATTAGTGATATAGTATCAATCATACCGGAACTTAATAATTGTGTTGTGACTCATGTATATAGGGAAGGAAACAGAGCTGCTGACAAGTTTGCTCAATTAGGACACCAGTTGAAGAAGCCTCAGGTTTGGCTTTATCCTCCAGATGATGTTTTACAAATTATGCATGATGATGCAGGAGGCAAGATTATTCTTCGTAGGAGATGAAAATGATTTAGGTACCACTGGTTTATTTTTGTATATATACGACATCATTCTTTCTTTTTGGTCTTTACTAAGGATGTATTCTTATTTATTTTTTTTTTCTTTTTTAATGTACATAATGCAAATGTATATTGGAATAGATTGTGTAACAATGACATTGAAATGCAAACACATGAAGTGTCGGGGTTCTCATCCCTTCTCGTTCATAATCGATCCAAAAGGAATAATAAAATCATGATCGGATTCGTGGACTCAATTTGATGGAACTTAAGTGCGGGTGTTTTTCAGAGATGGGGTAGCCTGGTGTCACGGGCCAACTTTTTCCTTAACGGAAAAAGGGCTCGTGCGGCACTTACCACGGTCACGTCCCGTGTAAGTCAGCCTATCTCCAGCCTCTACACCCAAATTCTCATTTTTGGGAGGTTTCAGACCCATAATATAATGAATTACGAAAGCTCACAAGCTATCTCAATGCATACACTTGCGGGCCCGCACAACACCGAGACCCGGCACTCGAATAGTACAACCGGATATAAAATATGGCATTTTCCCGCCAACTCAATCTCGACAATACATCATTGTCCCAACATTGTCTAAGGGCGAGAGGGTTCACGGCTAAAGCCCCAAGACCACCGAAGCCCCCTTGGCCCTTCCCAAGGTTCACCTAGGCTTCCCCCCCTAAAGAGGTTTTAAAGACATTGCACATGTCTCACCAGTATACGCCCCTAGCGCTTGAGTTGTCACACCCCCCTTTAAAATCTATCTTAAGAGGAGTTTTCAGGAACTCTTCCGGGCATTCAGTAAGCCACCATATAAGCGACTTTGGGTTAAAATCTCGTCCCTAAACGAGCTCGTCTTGATGGGTTTCCACACACCCCCACTTTAGCGGAAAAGACCCAAAAGTGGGCCTACTGCCAAAATCTCCCGGCAAATCTCGAAATCCAACTCTGGGGCTGGAATTTTCCCAGTACAAGTGACCATAAGATTCACTTTGGAACTTGGTCCCACTCAATTCGACACCCCGAGTCGTTAGCTCCTTCACAATGCACCAAATTAGGCTAACGACTAGCGGCAAGCTAGCGTATCTCAAAATCTCCCGCCAAACTTCAGAACGGTACCCCACGGGCGAGAACTTCCCATTACATCTACCCATAAGAGTTACTTAGGGCTTGGAGCAAACTCAATCCGACATTCCGAAATATAGGCTCCTTCACAACGTTGCACAACTAGGCCAGCTCCTAGCGGCAAGCGAGCACGTTTCTAAATCTCCAGGAAAACTTCCGAATAAGGCCTCACGGATGGAAACTCACCAGTACAAGGGTACATGAAGGGTACATATAACCCTTAACGACCTTAAACCGATGTCCCGAAACATGAGCTCCTTTGTAAAGTGACTGCACGTCCTAGTCTGAAACTAGCACCGTGACATTCTCCCCCACTTCATTTATCGTCATCCTCGACGATGGTATAACTTGAGGGTTGGGATTGTAACATCCTCCCCCACTTCATCCATCGTCATCCTCAACGATGGCAACTCAAGTTGTATCTGTCACGGATCTCCTTCGATCCTTATAGATAGGGCACACAAGGAAGACATTGAAACCACATTCATATGTCAATGAGTGGAATCACATGTCTATGTTAGCCACATTATCCAATGCTATATTGAATTGGGCACAAAATATCTAAACACAACAACATCATATACGCTTTCGTACATAAGTCTTGGTTTCTGATATAATCGCTCAACTTTGGCACTAGGCACAAGCTTACCCTTTTTGTCGAAATCTCCAACTTCTATATCTTACCACAATATGGGTTTGATTTTATCTCCATACATGTTTGGAACCCTTTGATTCCCGTACATGTTAAGATTATCAACTCCACACACTGCTCACATCTTCTTGGAATCCTCATTGTGACATGTAGAGCAACTCCACACACGTGATTGTGTATTAGTTTTCGTGTCTAGTCTCAGTCACAACTCAATACAAACTCTCGTACATGAGTGTTTCTGATTTCGGCCGCTACTTTCTACACGATCTTGTGTGCGGGTTTTCTTTTTCTTTTTTTTTTTTTTCAACAACTTCTTACAAAAAGCGCCATACACGTAAACATGAATGGGTTTTGATAAAAACAAAGGGGTTTTGTTCATTTTGATTATGAATAGATCGGTTGTTCACTTCACCCTGGCCCCCTGCCTACCTGTTCATCAAGGCGTTTGGAGTAGCACATCGGGTCTCCCGAAGATGAACACCCACCCGATCAATAATTAGCCTATGGTTGAGCTAATTTCCCATTAGTCCCCTCTTGGACACACACAGTTGCTCTCATATCACTAGCAACTATCTCATTCTCACAAATCACTCTGGGTCGCTTGCCCTGTCATGAACTTCTCAATTGTCTCGATACTCAACTGTCGCAGATAGGATTGTTTCCATCCCACGTTATAATCCATTCCCGCGACCACTCTTGGTCACCTCACTTTATTACTCTTTAGGCACCAAGCCAACTCGTTCTACTCCCAGGGTGTTTCCCACCCCCTCTTTTGGCACCCTAGCCAATTCTACGCTGACTCCCAATGTCATTTCACGAAACTTTATTCGACACTAGATCACTTCCTCGAAGTAATCATCATTTTCAAACTCACTCAAAAGCCAAAGTCACGAATTTGGGCCAATACCCGTGTAACTCGTACACGCCCTCTCATTTAGACTACACGTAGTCGTATTATGCCACAAGCATTCTCCAAAACGCATGCATCTCGTCTCTTCCGAGATCACACTCACATCTCTCCACAATTGCAACTCACATGCAACCATTGTGCAAATCATTGCACTTCCAACTCAAAAGGCACTCTGCCTTTACATGCACGTTACATTGCCGACAACCTTCCGACCTCTGTCTTCCACGCGATCGTTACGTAACCAACACAATGGTTATAACATTCTGCAAGCGGTCTTTGGGATAGGCCTGACTCATTTCAGGCTCACTCCCCCACTTTTACTTTGGCCTGTCTCAAGCCATCACACTTTTGTTGGCATTCTCACATTAGGGAGTCCACACAACTCGTTACTCGTAGCCTTAAGTTGATGGCATTCCTAATTGCAGGAATCCAAACAACTCATTTCTCATAGTCTTACGAAGGCTTTACTCGATAAAACATTTCCAAAATACTCATACGAACCATCGGGTTCACACTCGGTCCCTGACATTGCCTCACACAAGAGGACTACACATCTCGACTCTCTATCACATTCTGGCACTCAACTGCCATGGGAAAAATGGTCTCACGTCCCCTTTTTGGACCCCACACAACTTCAACCAACCCCACATCGGGTTCTCATGAACACATATACTCATGCCAATATCACATCGGCACCCTCGTGGTGTTTCTTGTACACTCCAAATATCTCTCACACCTTCACGGTGTGTAGACCACTTGCTTGTCTCTCGTAGACAAGTTTCACATCCATTTCGGGTCACTCCCGAATATTTTGGCTATATCCGAGCCAACCTTATATGAAACTAGCACTTCTCATGTGCTCTCATACTGTCTCACATCCTTCCATCTCAATTTGGGATTTTCACTTCTCTACGTGCATCAACACGCACTCTCCCGGCTTCCACTCGAGCCGTTTCTCTACCGAGGCTTCACACTAGCCTTACGATGTTCACAACGTCTCTATAACATCTACTCACGTCCGTAGACATTCCACTTGCCTAACCTAGGGCTCTGATACCAACTGTCACGGGCCAATTTTTTTCCTTAACGGAAAAAGGGCTCGTGCGGCACTTACCACGGCCAAGTCATGTGTAAGTCAGCCTATCTCCAGCCTCTACACCCAAATTCTCATTTTTGGGAGGTTTCAGACCCATAATATAATGAATTACGAAAGCCCACAAGCTATCTCAATGCATACACTTGCGGGCCCGCACAACACCGAGACCCGGCACTCGAATAGTACAACCGGATATAAAATATGACATTTTCCCGCCAACTCAATCTCGACAATACATCATTGTCCCAACATTGTCTAAGGGCGAGAGGGTTCACGGCTAAAGCCCCAAGACCACCGAAGCCCCCTTGGCCCTTCCCAAGGTTCACCTAGGCTTCCCCCCCTAAAGAGGTTTTAAAGACATTGCACATGTCTCACCAGTATACGCCCCTAGCGCTTGAGTTGTCACACCCCCCTTTAAAATCTATCTTAAGAGGAGTTTTCAGGAACTCTTCCGGGCATTCAGTAAGCCACCATATAAGCGACTTTGGGTTAAAATCTCGTCCCTAAACGAGCTCGTCTTGATGGGTTTCCACACACCCCCACTTTAGCGGAAAAGACCCAAAAGTGGGCCTACTGCCAAAATCTCCCGGCAAATCTCGAAATCCAACTCTGGGGCTGGAATTTTCCCAGTACAAGTGACCATAAGATTCACTTTGGAACTTGGTCCCACTCAATTCGACACCCCGAGTCGTTAGCTCCTTCACAATGCACCAAATTAGGCTAACGACTAGCGGCAAGCTAGCGTATCTCAAAATCTCCCGCCAAACTTCAGAACGGGACCCCACGGGCGAGAACTTCCCATTACATCTACCCATAAGAGTTACTTAGGGCTTGAAGCAAACTCAATCCGACATTCCGAAATATAGGCTCCTTCACAACGCTGCACAACTAGACCAGCTCCTAGCGGCAAGCGAGCACGTTTCTAAATCTCCAGGCAAACTTCCGAATAATGCCTCACGGATGGAAACTCACCAGTACAAGGGTACATGAAGGGTACATATAACTCTTAACGACCTTAAACCGATGTCCCGAAACACGAACTCCTTTGTAAAGTGACTGCACGTCCTAGTCTGAAACTAGGACCGTGACACCTGGCAACTGTATAAACTATCAAGGTTCTAAAAGGGAAAGTAATAATTTCAATTAGGAATCAAAGCTCTAATAATGGACCCGCCAACCAAAAGGTCCCCATCAACATCAAGGTGTTGTAATATGAAAATGTCAGTCTATACAGGATATACTATATATAGTATATGAAATGACAAAATTTTGGTAGACCAGAAAAATCTAATCAGACGTGGATAAAAGTGCAGTACAAAACTATAGTACAAAAACCAGTACAAGTCTCTTAGGCAATTTAATACAATGACCAATAGCCAAGTTGAGGGAAGCTGTCACGGCATTGCCTATGACTGAGAAAGAGATGATGTAGTACATTGTAATACAAGCCACTGTACTACATTCCGTGACCATGTTTTCCAATATATAATTAATAATAGCAGATGCACCAAGATTTGTGGATCTGTTGCAATTGAAACAAGACAAGCACTTGATTGAAGATTCCCAGATTCAAAAAAACATCATTGAGTGCAGCGTTGATGAATTCCTACAATTTTTGTTGCTACATTTCACAATATTTCTGTAGGATTATTTCGCCAGCGCTGCACTCAATTATGTTTTTGGCTCTGTTGGTACAGTATTATCAGGTTTCTCTCTCTGTTTGATTGATTTCAAGTTTTGTCTTTGTCCAATTTTTGAAGATTCTGAGAAGGGTATGTTTAAATTATTGTCAGTCCTATCTTAGAAGTTAAGCTACTTGTTTTTGTAACATCCCAGCAATTCTTTTTATTATACCAACGTAGTCACGTTTTGCATAGCTGATAGCATATGGAACCAGAAATTAATGGGACCTTCCGTTCTAAAAAGTATTTTCCACCGTTTGCAAGGGAGATGCAATTGACGAGTAATGGAGGACAAAAAACTCTGCGAAGTTCATCATCTTCAAGGCCGTCACCGCAAGAACAGGGAGAATCCAGAGTCGCTAAAAATCTAGAGAAAACATAAGAAAATCTTCAAGGTTCGACAGAGAACAGACACTATTGCACGAAAGTCAGAGAAACTCAAAAGAAATAAAAAGCAGCAGCGAGTTATCGGCGAATCTGAAGCGTTGGATGAGGCCTTGAAGAAAATGAAGCTAAAGCAAGGAGACTTACACCTGGAACTGATAAGAATGGTGTTGAAAAGCAAAAGTTGTAAAAAGATTATGATGTTGAAGATGAAGCGAATTGTGATGACGGAGTCCACGAAAGATAATTTCTTGTAATGTCGTGACATCGACTAGTTATTTGGGGTTCTATGAAGAACATAAATAAAATAAATGGGTACTTTCTTTAAGATAGGGAGTAGAGATGGTAAAAGTCCGTATGGACCTAATTCAAGAAAAATAATTATTTTTTTCAAAAATAAAAAAAAAAAAAATTATTTTCTGTCAAGTCCAACCAAATGTTTTGCCACACTTAGTACGAAGATATAAGCATAACATCGAGAACGAATATGGGAATGTCACCTCTCCTCCCCTCGATTGTCATCTATAGTAAAATGTAAATATCCTTTTGAATTTTGATACTCAAGAAAACGACGTTAAGAACGCATGCCTTCATGAATCATTTGTATGCATGGAGAAAAATCTTCTATGCAACAGTAGTACCACGTCATCCATGTAACAAGCCAATCATCCACTGCCACGCGTGCTAAAAATTAAAAAACAACTAAAAAATAGGTGAAGAAACTCTACATGTTATTTTTTAATTCGCTTGTGGTACCACGTCATCCATACCACTGTTGCACCAAAGAATCTCTCGTATGCATGACACGCAAAAAATGAATATAGGTCACTGGTACATAAACCGAAAAACATTATTTCCTTTCCCCGATTTTCTGGGCTCTATTCATTCATGGCTTTTTATACTGAAGAAGTGCAAAATGTACACAAAACAAACTAGTATAAAAAGAATAGAATGTCAGCCATTTTATTTGCATCTATACCATTTGTCTGCAAGTTGTGAGAGGCTGAGATATGAGAATAATGATTTGTGGAAAAGTATTGGAACAAAGACGGATGAACAAAATTTTCACATTTAAAGGGAAAGGCACAAAATTCCAGTAAAAAATCAAAAACCTAAAACCTCCTAGCCATTAGTATTATTTCTGGGACTAGCATATTATAAGGTCTTTCACTGTCAAAATTGTTCCAAAGGATCAGCACAGATAAATAAGAACCTTCTCATGGTGCCATTAGTCCATCAATTGTGTAGGAAAGAGACTTTGCCCAATCAGCTTTGAGTAGCAATGTTTGTAATGTGTCCATCACATTATATCCAGGATCAAGCTTACGCTGCCAACCCTGTAAAATTGAAACAAGCACCACAAAGCATACTAACTAAGTTACATACCACATTTAAGATCATGATAATCATTTCAGCTAGTATTTTTTCCATCATGAGGCTACTAATATCGTGGCAACTAACACCCAACTTATTAATAATTATATGAAAAAATATTAGATAATTACCTCAAGAACCAAAGTTGTAACCATCACAGTGCAAACATTTCCATCAATATTGACTCTATGATGCCGAACTTTCTCAAGTAGTTGCTGTATGCACTCAGCAGGATGGACCAAATCACCCTCCGGCGTACCCCAGAAAGTAAAAGCCTTGTCCACTTCCTATTAAAACATTATGTTAAAGGCAAAAGAAAGTCAAGACAAAAAGTTTTGCTATTTGTAACCTTTAAGCATGACCTACAAAGAATACTAATCAGAATTGTTCCCATCCAAGAAAGGAAGTCATGAACCTGATTGTTACCTCAATAAAAGCTCTTGGATTTGGGCAGTTTTGTTGCTTCGACAGTCTCAGTGTGCATTCTGCAGCTGTGCGGCCGTCCCGACAAGCAACAGCCTTAAAAAATTCCACTAAATTTACTCGATCACTCTTAGAAAGTTCAGCAGTCATGCCTACATCAAGGAAAATGACATGAGGCTTTGATCTAAAGAGCCGTTTCTGAGAAGATTTCTTATGAGCCACCCGACAGAAAGATATTTCCAGGATGCATGTCAGCATGAATAAGTTGTCAACCTGAAAAAAGACATTAAAATGTCTCAGCAACAACTACATTCTATTTTTGAACTGAAAAATTACTAAACTTATAAATGATAACTAACAGAGAAATAATGGATCATAAAATCCCAGAGTTATCATGAGAAACCATGAAGAGATAGGTGTATAATTCAAAAGGGAAAAATACAAGTATTAAGAGAAAAAATTATCAGAGAGCATGTTGAATGTACATTTCAAGTCCTTTCAAAGGAAAAAGCAGGTTTTCTACAATATTTCTAGGAGAATTTTCTATCATTAGACATTAGCACATCAAGCTTCTTCAAACAGTCAAACATTACAAATTATGCAAGTCTTTTGCATCAGTATAGGCAATTTTGCAGCTCCAGAATATTTCATAAATGCCCATCAGGCATCATCTAAACTAGCCGTAATATTATTGAATAGGATAACCTATCAAATGATGATCATGCTAGATTTAATGATTTGGTAAAAACATTGAGCTATCATAAATGCAAGCAGATTTAGTGATTTGGTAAAAAGACCAAGGCCATGCAAATAAGTTCCTTCAGCAAGGAATCCTTGCCAAGGATAATATTTGAGTTCTATTTTGCCAAAGAGCCTCGTGCATGTATTTCACAGGAGTAGCAATTTACTAATCATGATTACTTGGGGCCTAGTTCATTCAGACTATGAAACATAAAACTTACCCAACAAATTTTCATTATATTGTAAAAACAAATTTGTAGATAATAATAACCAGATGAGATATCTACATGAGTTTCATATATTCATTCATAAATGTAGAATAAAAGCAGTATATGACCAACTGCAAGGGCATAATCAAGGCAACAAACAGATCAAAATTCAGTTATTTAGAAACGGTACCAGAAGCATCTTCATCAGTGCATGAGTCCCTATGTGAACAAGGGCAGATTTAAGCCGATCATGTCCTTCAAGTTCATCAACGTAGTGTGAGACACATTCCCCCTGCTCGTATGTTTCCACTAAAACAGCAGGATGTACAAGGGGATACACAGGCTTAGGAAAAGAAACATCCTTCCATCTCCGGAAATTATAAATAAAGCGGCTCAAATGGGCAGCTTCCCTAGCAAGGTCAACTTGAGACATCATGAAAACTGCAAACTGCTGTACACTCTCATCCAATCTTAACCACTTCAAAGTAGGAATAAAATTGGAAATCTTGGCTACCAAGTTGATTATCACAAAATCTCTCCTAATTGATTCACCAACGCCAGGATGTCTAACTTTTACGGCAACTACCATAGGCTTTGCCTTTTGACCTGGGTATTGAAATCTCAAAGATGCTCGATGCACTTGAGCAATACTACCAGAAGCTACAGGTGCCTCTTCAAAACCATCAAAAATTTCAGAAAGCTTGCGTCCAAATGCTCTTTCAATAGTTTTTCTAGTGTAGGCAAAGCTATGTTCTGGAGCTTTAGTGTGAAGCTCTGAAAGCTTCTTACATAAATCTCTAGGAAATAGATCCGGCCGAGTAGCTGCCCACTGACCCCATTTTATGAAAGCTGGACCTGCACTTTCCAGCGTCCGAAGAACAACATGAAGCCACAGTTCCCTGAACCGAGGTCCACAACAATCAGCAAAAGGTGCCATCATTACACAGGGTGAAAACAAAACTCCCAGATAGAAAGCTCTCCCAAGCAAAATAACACATTCTACCAGTGAGTACAGTACTGAGGTCACAAAAGCATGCCCATCTTGCGCACGCATGTAGAAAGCATTTTGAGATGGGAAATAATTGGTCTCAGCAGACACTCGCTGTGCCCATGCTAACTGACCAGATGTGAAGGCAAGGATACCAGGAACTACGAGGGGTGAACGTGTCAAAGCTAAGCTGAATGCTTGTGCAATCCTACTGACGCAGGAGAAGATACGGTCACTGGATGAACTATTATCAAAAAGCCTTTTCCAAGCAATTTGGGCTTGATGTGTCACTACACTACTTGCAGAGGCAACAGATAAACTCCTGACCGAACAACTCTTGAAAAGAAGCTGCTTCGTATTATACACAGGGACTGAACCATGTCCCCCACTTGGAAAGCGATAAAGCGAGTAAAATCTATATTGAGGCAGACGTAACCCAACTGTGACTACTGACCCATACTTCATTAATTCCGAACGGCATCCCCTCTCATTTGTAAGGACGAACTGTGCAACTCTCCGAATACTTTGAAACGTCAAAGGTCTGCATCCCAACAATTACAATCACCATAAATAAAAAGATTTCCTAAAAGGGCAAACTATTCACTGTGTAAATTACCCTCTTAGCTCCAGAGTTCATTAGAAGTCCATCATTAGACAAAAACGTAAATTACTGTTCAGAAATTTTCACATAAAAAGAAACAAGTAATACAAGATTCAAAAATCGAATTGTCAAAAGCCAAGACGAAAACAAATAAAAGAAAAGGAAAAATCGCATTCCTACCTGTAAGATTCGAAAATTTAAAAAAAATTCCCATAAAATACAATCAATACCAGAAAAAAAGAGTCAACATGCACTGGTTATGCTGATGAAGGAAATAAAAGCCTGAAAACACAAACAAAACCGACCTGGACATGACGATTGTATGAAACGACGACGGATTGATGCTAACATGCACTGGTTATGGTGAATACTAGTGGGTGTTCCCGAAAGCATTTTATCATTGATTCGTGTCGTCAGATAAAGTTTTCAACCATCGTAATAGCGCTAGTTTCTGCCCGCCTTCGCGTTTGCGTTTGCGTTTGCGTTTGGTTCCCCTAGTTCCCCTTCTTCCCTGAGATTTTAGAGAGATTTTAGAGAAACAACTACCATTGCTTGATGGGCCGCCAATGTGAACCCCAGACTAGGCCCATATTTCATTTCTACTGGCTTATCGGGTCAACACCCAAACCCATACGATTATCTTAACCACATGACCCTATGTACTACGAATCCATGCATACACTGCACAAAACCCCAAATCAAATATCTTTCACCTTCACTATATATTTTGTTTTAACTTTGTGTGCGCATCTTTTGCTCAAAAACCTCTCAATAGCTTATGATTCGCCTTTCAATGTGGACTGGGAAAAGTCATACCTTATTCTTTTTCATTATGAGCTCGCAGTCAGTCAGTTCACAGTTGCATCTCTGTAAACTGTTATAGTAATCAAAATCAAATTCGGTTGCCTAGTTCTTTCTTTGCCAGGTGGTTATGAATTAGATGCAAGATTTAAACCAGGGTCAGACATATAAGGTTTTCTTCTGCTTCGGATGGGCTCGGCCTACGCAAAGATGGTTATTATTCTGTTCTGGATCGGCCCCATCAAGGCCCAACAGTTTTAAACTACTTATATATGGATCTTTGCCTCGAGAGAGACTCGTAAGTTGTAACGTAACATAAACCTTAATTTTTTTGTGTTCTACAACACTTCCTCACTTATCATATTTAATTTTTGGGGCTATCATATTTAATTTAAAATATTGCATAAATAACATGGAAATGAAGAAAATGTGATACATATTTTGCTTAGAGACATTATAACTGCGTAATCATAAACATGAAGAAAGAGGTACGTGTCATATTAAGCAATATTGTTAACAGAAAATTAAATATGAAAGGACGAAAAGGCATGACGTATCAAAGAACGAAACATGACGTATCTAAGGACGAAAAGGCATGGCAACTGTAGGCATTGCATTTTCGCATGTGAAACCCGATGATGAGTCTCATTTGGAGGCACTACCTTTTGAGTCATGAAAGCCGCGGGAAACGGATATCGGAAGGGGGAATTCAGAATAAATAAGCTCACTGTCTTCGTTGGTGCTGCGTTCGTACTTCTTCGTTCGAACCTTGTGCAGATTGCGGACGTTAGTGCCGCGTGCTATGAGGCGTTCGAACGGAGCCGGTAATTCTGGTTTTGCTGCTAGCCTCACGCCCAGCCCATTTAGCCCCCAAAGCCCATAAAACACATCCCAAATTAAGTAATTAAATATTAATTAAATATTAAACACTAAATATTAAACATTTAAATCATTTACCAATTAAATAAAACATAAAATAAAATCATGCCTAATATGAATGAATCAAATATATTATATACTAAAACCAAAAATAAGATTTGCCTAATTAAAATCAATCTTAACCAATTAAAGCCAATCACATATTTGACTTCCTAATCTAACAAATTAAATGCCTAATCCTAACCAATCAAATATATTGTATTCCTAATCTAGCCAAGACATGTCCCCCAATCAAATCCATTGCTTTCCTTACCTAGCACTAAATCATATCCTAATTTAATGCACAAATCTCTTACTTGTGACACAAGGCCAAACCCTACCTCTTCTCTATATAAACAACCCCTAACCAAGGCCATTCTTCTCGGGGGACACAATAGAATTCACACCCAAGCTCTCTCCAATCTCTCTAGCTTATACACACAATTCACACAAGATCATAGCAAGAAATCCTAGACATCACAAGCAAATCACACCAAAACAATCCCTCTCTTCATAGCCGAATCTATCACAATAACCCACCCCTAATCACCACTGAAAACCAGCCCCTCTACACCTCCATACATCACCGAAAACCACACAAACACAGCAGCCCAAATCCTTAAAAAACAGTAACTTAGAAAACTACATAGATAATCTTAAAAGTAATCACTTTTAATTGCACTAAGAACCCACACAACTTGGAATAGTTCTTTGAAAACATTGAAACAGGTAGCCCGTGCAGTGAACAGCAAAACAGGAGCCGAATAGGAGCAGAACGGAGTTCGAACGAGAAGCAAAGCAGCGAAACAGTGAGCTAGGACGTTGAACCAGTGGACCAGAAAGTTGCGGAGATTTACCCCCTTTCGATTCCCGTGGAACGCGAGTCCGAGAGACGGCTTAAAAGGTTAGACCTGAGGGTATCTCTCACACTTAATCTCATTTTGTTTTCTGGTCATTTACTTTGATTATATATTCTGTATTTGTGGTATATGTTATGTGTATGATATATGTTGTGGGCATTGGATGAATGAGGGACGTGTCAACTCTCGCGGTATATCGGATGGAAACCCGGACATAAATTTCATAGCCGATTCCGAATGGACGGTAATATGATCTGCACTCGGGTCACAACTCCACGTACCGCTTGAGTAAACGGCACCATCTCTCTTTCGTTGTGTTGCTTTTTGTTTATTTATTTTTCTCTTGAATTCAATATATTGTTTATTTTTGCATGATTCAACCGAGCGCATGGGCTTAGTGAGTTAGTCCAAAGGTCCTCCATTCGTGAGACAAAGAGCCGAAAAGGCCACCTTCGTGACACTACTTCGCCGCGCCGGTTGATGTATGTTCGGTTGGACGCATGATACGTTCCATCGAGCATACTTAGTTTAATATTATTATCTTTATTTTCGTGTGAGTCAATCGAGCGCATGGGCTTAGTAAGTGTGACGTGAAATCCCCTATGGGGAGAGGCTAAAAGCCCCTTACCACGATGCTTTGCCGCGCCGGTTGATGTATGTCCAGATTGGATGTGAGATATGTTCAATCGGGCATACTTGGTTGATATGATTGGTTCTATTTTTTGTATGTGTGATGTGACGCGCATGGGCTTAGTATGTTGGTCTAAAGGTCCTCTCTTTGAGAGATCAAGAGCCCCAAAAGGTCACCTTTACGGCAGTGCTTCGCCGCGCCCTTTTATTTTCTGTATTGCATCCTATTTCATGCATCAGGTCCGTGTCCGTTCGAACGCGTTTGCAAACGCAACTCGAACGCGCATACATTTTGCCTTATCATGCATCAGGTCTCCTTTCCGTTCGAACGCGTTTACGGACGCTACTCGAACGTGAGCATTCTGTTTCCTTTCCGTTCGAACGCGTTAACAAACGCCATACGAACGTGAGCATTCTGTTTCATTTCCGTTCGAACGCGTTGACAAACGCCATACGAACGTGAACCTTCTGTTTTCCGTTCGAACGCGTTTACGAACGCTACACGAACGCACACACACTGAGCTGAGTCTGTCTTATTATATTCATGCATATTTGCCTATTGGTTGATCTTTCTTTCGTAAATGTGTCAATGTATCACCATTCATATGCTTGTGTCATGATAACATTTGGGTATTATTTCTTGCGGTATATCGGATGGAAACCCAGACGTAAATTCCGTAGCCGATTCCGAATGGACGGTAGTGCGGTCTGTACTTGGGCTACAACTCCACGTACCACTTGGAAAAGTACCCATATGTGTGCTTGTATGGTTAGTATGTGCGCTTGTGTCTTTTTCCTGAATGTGATATGCAAGTAAAGTTGTATGTTAATTGCTATCTTGATATATGTTAAGCATGCAAATTTTGAATATGAGATATATGTAAAAATGTACACATAAGTTTTATTTTGCACATGAGAATTTAGAAGCATGATACTCTTGGAAATAAGTGTTACTTAAGCTTAGTAAAATTATTACATGAATCCTTTCATTACAAGTGACATAAGTAAGGGACCATTCCGAACCCAACGGTTTGAGGTCTTCCCTTGCGAGGGGTGAGTGCGGCCTTAAATCTTTATCCCGGTTCACACCGGGTGGCGACTCCATGTTATGTAATCCTTCCCAACTAGGCCGCGAGCCTAGGAACGGCGTCGTTCAGTTTTCTGTGTCCCACAGCAACGTTCTGGACGAAGAATGAAAAAGGAATAAGGACTTTATCCATAAAGATTCAACTCAGGGCGATTCGAACAACAAGTAAATAACGATGAAAGAAGAATGAATATGCAAAGACACCATGAGTTTGGCCGGTTATAAGTAGGTTATTGCACAGACTGACAGTAATCCCCACGATCTAGCAAGTTACTTAGCAGTTGCATGCATGATCCAGCGGTTGCGCGCACGATCCAACAATTACATGCGAACAGGAAATATGGGGGTTTAATGGGCTGAAGATAGCAAAATCGCTTGAGTGATTAGCGGGACCGTGCACTATAAAAGGCTCAGGCGTAACAAAAAAAAAAAGAGAAAAGAAAGACTCAAAATGAGCAAGTAGTTTAAATTCTTAGCTTTGTAATCTTTAGGGCTGTAATTTGTGTGCTTGTTCCCCTTAGATGCATTTTCTTGAAATCAATCACCATTTTCTTGGACTGTGTCTCATGAGGTTTGGAATATTATATGTGTATTAAAAATTGCGCGAATAGTTTTTGGCGACCACAGTAAGAGAATTTGGTGCAAGAAGTGAAGATGCCTCCGAAAAAGAATGTTCAGACTAGTTCAAGTACAGAGGAAGGGGGATTAGAGCAAATCAACCAAACTCACGTTCCAACTGTAGTGGGTCATTTTGAGGGTTTAGCATAACAAGTCGTTATGACACTATGGAGAGTTCAATCATAATGTGATGCGCGTTTTGTTCGGCGAATTCACTCAGGACGTTGTTGAACATGTTAGACTTCAAAAAACTCATGTTATAAATAAGTTCATTTCGACTAGCAATTCGCATTATGATAACATGGCCAAACACATGAGTTCATTAAATGAGTTAATGGCTAAATGCGCAAACGGGGGGGCAATCCCATCAGGGATCACACCTCTTCCTACATTAAGTAATCATGAGGTTGGACCAAGTAATTTCCCTCATCCACAAGGGATTTCTGCCCCAACAATATCTCGAGGAGGGGCAAATCCCATTAGTTTTGGCCCACACCTAGGGCCGAACGTGATACAACATGAGGTAGCGTTGCCCCAAGGTTTACAAAGACAGGGTCAAAACCAAATCCCATTTGTAAGGGGACCACAACCACCGCCTATAGGGGTGTCATTCAATGGAAACGATGTGTTAAGAGAACAAATGACTAAAATTCGCCAAAATCAATTCGGTTTAGGGATGAGGCCAATTCGATCGAGATATCAGAAATTGTATCCGGATTGGATTGATTTAGCATATCCATGACCCATGAATTACAAAATACCAGAAGTTTCTCTGTTCACGGGATCTGGGGAAGTTTCCACTATAGAACATATAGGGCGATTTACTCTTCAGTGTGGAGAGACGAACGATTTCCATAAATTGAGATTATTTCATGGTTCGTTATCAGGAATAGCTTTTTTCTGGTATATCAGCCTACCACCCAATTCGATGGAGAACTGGTACCAAATGGAACAGTTGTTCCAAGCGCAGTTCTATAAAACCGAGTATGAAGTGACCCTGGCCGATTTGGAAAATTTGAGGCAGTTGCCAGGTGAGTGGGCCGAAACATTTTAGCAAAGATTTAAAGATGCTCGAGGCCGATGCTATATACATTTTCCAGAAAAAGAATTTGTAAAAATCGCTCAAAGTTGTCTTAATTTTGACTTAAAAAGAAATTCTAAGATTGAGAGTTTTGAGACCTTCTCCAACTCACCACTAGCGTAGTGAGTATGAACGATTGTTGATGGAAGAATAGCAAATGAAGAATGCTAGTAAGGAGACTTATTATAGGAATACAAATTACGAGGTAAGAGAAATGAATGTTGAATCAGCCGACATATGCTTGGCTGAATTAATTAAGGGAAAGTCATATGTCTGTAAGACGTGGGCCGAACCACAACTAGAGATAGAAAGTGATAAAAAATGACTTTTTTCCTTTGACGTCACTAAAGTTGATGCCATATTTGATCAATCATATAAAGATAAACAAATTAAATTAAGCAACCGCCACAAGTTGCCAAGCCCCGAGCAAGTTAGCGGCAATATATATTGTAAGTGGCATAATGCATGGTCTTACTCAACTAACAGTTATCTTGTGTTTCAGAATGTATTACAGGATGCCACAGAGTCTAGACGAATAACGTTCGAAAAAAGTACAAGATGGTTGTGGACGACAACCCGTTTCTTAAATCGTTGGAAATGAATATGATTAACTCTGACCTAACTAAGATGAATTTTCCAAAATTTAAGTTGGTCTTAGATGAAGATCAGAATAACCAACGCCTTAGTGCTATTGAGAGGATAGAGCTACACCAAGAAGGAAATGCTCCACAAAATTTATGTATTCGCTGTCAGAGCAGTATAGAATGGATGAAAGAACTGGAAGAAACTTATGAAATTGGTCCATCGAAAATGGAGCCGGCAACATGGCATTCGAAAACCTTCGCACCAAAGTTCTATGAAGAACACTCAAACTTCATCCAGAACATCAGGATTTTTAGGTCGAGGTTTCACCAGCCCAATGTTTGACATTCGTATAACCAACAAGGAAAGAACTATGTTCATGTGGATGAGATGACAATGACGCAGTTGAGATGACATCAAATGAATTATGGTCGGATGATGCGCCGGCGGTGTGAGGTGAAAGCTCCTACTGGCCATGAAAAGCGAGGCCATGTCCTCATAACTGACACCCTATGAAAATAAGATTAGTTATGGATGTCAATGATGTTGGTGGCGAATAGGGAATCAGTCATGATTGTAAAGGCCGAACCAAGTTTGACACACGAAAGAAAGCGGAATAATAAGAGAATGACGAAGTGCCCATTTGAGGATGAGGAGGAAAACGCAAGTTAGTACGGGTAGAGATGGTCGCACCCAAATGAGCCAACCCGGTCAAGGCACCGATATCACGAAGTGTGATGGTCAAGAGGCCGGAAGGGAAAAAGAAGACGTTATATTCAGAAAACCAAAAGAATAGTGATATGGGGAACAGATTCTGATCGAAATGAGACAATACCAGAGAAAGCTCTATGAGAGAGAGCATACCACTGTTTTCAAGAAAAGTGCGGGTGTCTACATGCGACTTCATGCGCTAAAACCAAGTCTCGAATGAGGAATCAGGTTTGGGCCAGGTACGGATGAGATTGGACTGAGTCAAAGGATAAATGCTCGAAGGTTCTGAGAAGGGCAAGTTAGAGATAAAATGGAACAACTGGGCAATTGGAGTTGTGGCAATAGCGTCATCATTAATAAAAATGGGGTCGAGAGAGCACAGTTCGTGGGTTTCATCAAGAGTATGGACCCCAAAGACGCTAACCGAATGGTCGACCAAAGCGGCCCGGTAATCTTTGAAGGTCGATGTGTTTTTCTTTTTAGGAGCATGGGATGAAGACGCCATGGCAGGTAAGTGAAGGGATTTGCAAATAGAGTAATGAAAAAGATGAGAGAAGGTAAAACAATGAAAAGAGATGAGGTGTGTTTATATAGCCAAATCATAAGTTCGCCATAGGACAGGTGACGCGATCTAATTCGAGGCAGATGAAAGAGCGGGAAAATGGAGAGACAGTATCAGACGGGATGTGACACCGATGTGACGCGAAAAGCAACACATTAATTGGCGCAATGATGGTTTCAGACAAGACGTGATTGGAAAGGTCACACGTCAAAAGCGATGGATCTGTGTGGGGAAAGTAAACGACGGGCCTCGAAACGTGCAAATGGCTGGAAGAAATAAAGGCGAAAGGTCAGCAGACCAAACCGGTAAAGCGGCCAGTGGCATGAACCCAACTTTACATGCCTGACTAAGAAATATTATCTCGACCTCATCTATCGAAATGATCAAGGCGTATTTGGGGGACAATTGTTAACAGAAAAATAAATATCAAATGACGAAAATACATGGCGTATCAAATGACGAAAAGGCATGACGTATCTAATGACGAAAATACATGGCGACGTTCTGGACGAAGAATGAAGAAGGACTTGACCCAGAAAGATTCCAACTTATGGTGATTCGAACAACAAGTACATAACGATGAAAGAAGAACGAATATGCAAAGATATCATGCGTTTGGCCGGTTATAAGTAGGTTATTGCACAGACTGGTAGTAATCCCCACGATCTAGCAAGTTACCCAGCAGTTGCACGCACGATCCAGCGGTTGCGTGCATGATCCAGCAGTTATATGCGAACATGAAACGTGGGGGTTTAATGGGCTGAAGACATCAAAACCGCTTGAGTGATTAGCAAGACTGTGCACTATAAAAAGCTCAGGTAAAAAAAAAAAAAAAAAAAAAAAAAAAAAAAAAAAAAAAAGACTCAAAATGAGCAAGTTGTTTAAATTCTTAGTTTTGTAATCTTTAGAGCTGTAATCTGTGTGTTTGTACCCCTTTGAGACATTTTCTTGAAATCAATCACCCATTTCTGAGACTGTGTCTCAGGAGGTTTGAAACCTTACACGTGTATTAAAAATTACGCGAACAAATACGTTGTAGTTATCAGATATGAAAGTATATATAAATATATCACGATTACATTGTTGTAAATATCTATGTGCAATACAACTTATATTAGCACTATAAGAGTATAATGATGAGATTTGTGATTGACAATATAATTTATTATGGCAAAATAATTCGGAATAGAAGATAATTTAAGTCATAAATCAACGATAAAGGTGTGCTACGCGCACTCATTGATATCTAACAATTTTCAATTTTCAACCATGGGTCATTTATTAGAATTTCTAGTTGAGTTGAATTTTATATAGTTTTTTTTTTTTATTGAATAAATTGCAATCGGTAGTTAATTTTTAAATAATAATTTATAAATAATTGAATATTAACCGTAATTTATTTATATACAAGCACGCGTAGTAAAAAATTGTAAAAAAACTAATAAAAAAAATTATAACTGTATGGGCCAAATTTGGTCCAGGGGTAGTTTCGTTATTCTCCTTCGGGCCCAATGTTATACGAACCCCAGAAACACAATGTAAGCCCAGACCCAATGAACACCAACTCCTGTAACTGGTTGGCCATACAAACGGCCCCCCAGTATAACGCCCAAGCATTCAAACATCGCTTATTGATTCGCCCGAACCGACCTACAACGGACAAATAGAGGCGTTCAGAGGCATTAAAGCTGCAGGTAACAGACGAGTAATTAAAAGGGGAGTAAAAGCGCATGATACGGGGAAGAAGAATAAAAGGAGGACGAGCCTCCAGAAGAGAGGACCTTTTTTGGATCTCTACCTCTCCCAATCCTAGCTTAAGTTTGTTCACTCATCAGATCCCAGCACCTCCCACCTACCGCCCTCACGGCATTCAATAGAATCCAAGGTAACACTAAACCTTGACCTCTCATCCACCTCTTCCTTCGCTCATCTACTGACTTGGGCGTCGGAGGGCCATCGGCAACCACCACACCGGTGGGTAGTATCTCCACGCTCACCATACTTTCCTTTGTTTTGCAGGATCGTCAGTGCCCCCTTTCACGAAATCTCAATTGTGGACCTCGAGTGAAAACCAGCGTCTACAATAACCACATCTAAATTCCATTTATTATCCATATATATCATCAACGTCAAACTAATGGCGGCCAATTAGTTCAAAACTTTAAAGTAACAACTAAATTATGTTGAATTTTTCTCATAAATTGAAAGTTGATTATTAGGGTTAGTTTGAGAGTTATATTTTATCAACACTTGATTTTAAGTACATTTAACCTTGAGAAAGTACTTTTAGTACATGATTTTGACTTTAAAATTCAGGGAATTCGATCAAATTAATAAGATTTAAATAAATCTCTAACATTACAACTTAATGAAAAGAAGTCAATAAATTGAATTAATTAACCTCGCTTTCTGAATATAGTTCCTAAGATCCGATTAAAATAATGACAAATATCAGTTAATAGTTATCTAAATCTTGGTTGGCATTATCTTCAATTAAACTAATGTATAATCTCAAAGTTCACTTTGATTAAAAAATATTAATAATTCGCATACATCACTTAAGGTTACATACTCGACCTTTTGCCTACTTTTACCTACACAGCCTCAAAAGTATTAACAAAACTATGTCGCTTCTGTAAACTGCAACAAAAATAGACCATAACCTAACCTTTATAATCACCTATAAATTAATTTCTTAATCCAATCCAAAAGCGATATGTAAATGTTGACGCAACATAATCAATCAGTCCACAATAGAAATTTTGTCACGAGATACCATTTCTTATACATTTGTAAAAAATTTGTTTTCTAATTAAAAAAAAAAACAAAAAAAAACCAACAATCAAAAAAAACAAAAAAACAAAACAAAAACAAAAACAAATTATAAAACATGCAACAAAATTGTAAAACAAAGAGCAGTGGCAAAGATGCAAACCCATTTTAGGGGATTGCCAATTCAAAAACTTAGAAGAGCTTTTTCTTTGGGCGGTCGATAATGAAAGATATCGATGTCATATATGTCTTTACTGTGGTCGGCTGATAGTCAAAGGGCAAGCCAAGCCCTTCTCTTACATAAATGTCTGTATATTTTGACACTTCAGGCTTCAAACATGATCATTCAATATCTTTTTTTTTTTTTTTGAAAATATTGAAAATTTCGCCGTTAAACCACTCAATTCGAACTTGAACGGAGTAGATAAAACTCATGATTGTCTCAAACTCTTACAAGAAATACACGCATAGATTCGAACTCATGACTCGGATAACCAAATCTTAAGTCTTATGCCATCAAACTGTAGAATCCAGCTGCCATGCATGTTGAATGTTTCCATGCGTAAGGTGCAAAACTACTTTCAGTGGAAGATAAAGTTTGTGGAAATTTTGGGTAAACTTCCAAAACTACTTTCGGTGGGCACTATTCATTTATTAAAAATGTGAGCCTATATTTTGCTATATATACATAGTTCATTTGTTAGCTTTAGACATCCCAAAATATTAAGCTTCAAGATAAGAAAATTTAGAAAATATAGAGAAATATTTTTTTCGTAAACATTCTTCAATGATTAGAGAATCGCAACACAACCCACATTCATTGGGGCCATGATCTTGAACATGTATGCATCTAAAACACGAGAGGACAGAGGCATAAATGTTGATGTATAAATGACGTATGTCTGACATGCATGGGGAGTTTTGACCTATACAATCGGTAACACAACTTGTTGACCTTTAAGATGCGTGGTGGTTTTTTCTTCGTATAGTTGACTACATGCATGTATAAGTTAATAAGGACGCATATTAACTTTTTTATATCCCTTTATAAACTCTCTGATTCATGCTAACAATTTTTTTTTTAGTTTTTTTTTTTTTTTAAAAATAAGATTTCATTTATCTCTTTTAATCTGTCAACTGTACTGTTATAATTTTCATGGTTAAAAAATTAGAACATAGTTTTTTTATCAGGTTCTAGTAGGACTTTTGAACACACGTACAGAATACATTCCAAATCCATATTTACAAATACTGAAACTCCTTGTTATATATAAAATGGCATCTGTGTGCATGTTTTTTTGAATGATATAAATAAATCTCTCTCTTTTTCTTTTCTTACTTTTATAAAAACGACAATAGACATACACCCAAAAAAAAAAAAAAAAAAAAAAAAACTCACAAGACACACACTCAATACATAATTTATTTTGATCTAAAATTTTATTTTTTCAAAATATTGGATATATTTTGTGGGTGTTTATTTAACATTGTTACTTTTTACAGGCATAAACAAATTATGCCATTTGTTGATGTCACCTTAAGGCACCCCTAATTATAACAAGTAACATAACCTTAGTTGCATAACGAGCTCAAATGTTTCCTGCCCTCATCTCCCTCACTTCTATATATTATGATTACGTGCTGACTTCATATCATAGATATTTATATGTAATTAAGCAATTAATTGTAAGGTGAAAAACGCTTCAAGAGGGTCCATTAATCGTGAACATGACATTTTCAATCAACAGTATATATCCTTCCTCTCTCAATGATTAACATAATCGTTCACCAACCTGTTGATGGTGTTTTCAAGCACTACAATATTTACAACAGCATGACAGAGGCAAAAGGGTAATTTCCTTTCTCTGGTTGACTTCATGGTCAGACCGACCACATCATGAAGAGACCGACCACTTTGGTTCAGATGACCGAGCATTAAAGAGGGCGGAAAAGACACTCTCAGCATAGAAGGATCGCCATGACCGACCTCATGCATACCGACCAGATAGCAAGGCGTGTTCAGGAAGAGAGAGCCCCCTATCTTTTCGGATAATGAGACAAAATTATCCTACTATCACGGGAAAACTGGTGGAATTAGTATTTTGATAGGAGAAAAGGAGTAAAGGTGACTTGAAATTAGGAAACCTTGTAAGAAAAGGAGATTGGCTCAACTAGGAAGCCTTGTAGGAGAAGGAGTCTAAATTCTGTTATTATAAATAGGAGGGCAGGGCATGTGTAAAAGGACATCTGAAAATCATCACAAGAGTGAAAGATTCGAATTGTAAAGTTCCAATCTGTAAGAGCGAAAGAGAGGTCTGAGAGGTGTATTTGAGTAATAAAAAGCACCACCCTGTTCTTGCCCGTGGACGTAGGTCGGATCCCAAAAATCCACCGAACCACGTTAAATCACCTTGTCTGATTGGCGTATTTTCTTGTTTTCCGCTAAATTTGCTTTTGGTCCCCCATAACCAAACAAATTCACAGTTGAAGGAGGATTCCCTCGGAGGTGATATTCCCATATTACCCTGAGACCAAAATCCACCGTCAACAGTTGGCGCCGTCTGTGGGGAACTTCAACAAAAAGCAGTTCACGTGATAAGACAAATGGCGGAAGACGGAGATCACCAACCAGGAGGTCCGGCAATAGACTGGATGAAAAGAATGGAAGATAACATGAGAACTGTGATGGAACGACTAGAAAGAATGGGAGGAGCGGACAACGAGAAGCCAGAAACCGGGGCCGGCCAGAAGAGAAAAGAAAGGGAAAAAGGGAAAAGAATAGCAGATGTAAGCGAGGACGAGGAACCTAGAAAAAGAGGCCCTTATGGGGTAAGATCTGAAGTGGTAGGAAGAGAACCGCGATCAGAAGACACATGGGAAGAAGAGGAGGAACAAACACCCGATCCCTCCTCCGACAGTTTTTACAACTCCAAAAGGGAAGATAGAAAGTACGACGAAGACATGCAGGAGACCTCCGAGCTCATGGAACGCCACACCCGGAACAACAGACGAACAGAAGGACACCGAAGGCGACACGGGGGAACAGCCCATGGAATAAAATCTTGGTTAAGAAAAGAGATGACCAGATGGGGAGAAGGCCTCAAGGTCGGCGCGGGAGACACCGGAGGCGAGGAAGAGAGGTCTCCCCTTGCAGAAGAGATAAAAACAGCACAGTTCCCAAAGCGGTTTAACATGCCGACCATAGCGCCATACAAAGGCCATTCCGACCCAAAGTCCCACATTGAGAATTTTGTCCTCCTGATGGAAGTACAGGGGGTAACGGGCGACACCGTATGCAAAGTATTTCCCTTAACTTTGGGTGGACCTGCCATCCTATGGTATAGAAGTCTGGCCCCGGGGAGCATCCAGAGTTTCTCCCAGCTAAAGAAATCGTTCATCCGACACTTCAAAGGAGCCTGCACCCCTAAAAAGACAATAGGAGAATTAAGGCTCATAAAACAGGGAGACGACGAAACACTAAGAAGCTTCATTGAAAGGTACCACAACACCGTACTCGAGGTCGGAGGATACGAATCCCAAGAGGCCCTGGAAAGTCTGAAAGGAGCCCTAAAGGTCGGGAAACTCTGGACCCACCTGAGAATCCATGAAACGCCGGACTACGCTACCGCACTGGAGATAGCCAGGAAGTACGTCCTGCTAGAAAGCGAAGAAAAAGTATCCCGGAGGGGGACAACCACCAGAGAAAGGTTGATAAGGAGGGAAGACCACCGGCGGCCGGAGAGAGAATTCCGAAAGTTCAACCCAAGACCCAAGGAATTCAAGCCGATGGCACAGAAGGACCAAGGAAAGAGACCCACAACTCAGGTAAACCACGTGGTTCGAGAGGAGACATATATCCCTTTGAGCAAGCCACCAGGAGAAATCATCATGGAAATACGGGAGAAAGGTCTCTTAATAGAACCAGACCTCAGGAGGTTTCCCCCAGACAGAAAAAACAAAAGGTCCTACTGCCTACATCACAACCTAAAAGGGCACACAACCGACGAGTGCAAGGATCTACGGGAACAAATGGAGGACCTAGCCCGGAACGGGTACCTGAACAATTACATCGACCACGAAACCATGGCCGCCAGACAAAGGGCAAGGAATCGAGGGATAAACGTCATCGCAGGAGGGGCAACGCTGGCCGGAGACTCCAATCGGTCAAGAAAGAATTACAGCCGAGCACGGGGGGCGGAGGTGCTAAAAACGGAAAAAATCCCAAACCCCAAGGGAATCGGTCAACGCCCATTATGTTCACCGATGAGGACGCCCAGGGGGTAAGTTTCCCCCACGATGACGCACTGATAATAAAAGCAACAATTGGCGGCACAGAAGTAGACCGGATCCTGGTGGATCCTGGGAGCGCGGTAGACATAATTTCCAAAGAGACATTGGAGGACCTGGGAGTAGAATACACAGCCCTAACCAAGGACAGCACCCCCCTGTACGGATTCGGGGGTTCAACGGTCATCCCCCTGGGAAAGATTCAGTTAGCAGTAACGATCGGGACTGCCCCCAAAACACGAACAGTCATGATAAACTTCACCGCGGTAGACTGCATGGGCAGTTATCAAGTCATTGTCGGCCGCCCCTTCATGATGAAAACCAAGGCCGCAATGTCGTGTCATTACTTGAAATTGAAGTTCCCCACACGGGAAGGGATCGGAATCGTGTGCGGGAGCCAGAAAAAAGCCCGCAGTTGTTTCGCCACTTTCTCGCGAGAAACCCTCTGCGTTGAAAGAGGCATCAAGAAGAGACAGAGAGGCGAGGATGATGAAAATACCAGGAAAAACCCTGCTCCCCGGCCCGACAAAACTGCACGGCTCGAATCAGCCGAAGAGTTGGAAGAAGTCAAATTATTCGGGCCAGAAAGGAACATAAAAATAGGAGGAAGTCTAGACAAAACCCTAAGAAAAGACTTGTTGGAATGCCTGCAAAAGTACCCCGACGTTTTTGCATGGGGACACGATGACATGCCCGGAATCGACCCAAAATTCATAAGCCATCGCTTAGCGGTGAACCCATTACATAAGCCAGTAAAACAGAAGAGGAGAATATTCAACCAGGAGCGATGCGGAGCAATATCAACCGAGGTGGAAAAATTGCTGAAAGCCGGCTTCATCCGAGAAGTAAAATACCCAGAATGGGTGTCCAATGTGGTACTGGTGAAAAAGTCCAACGGGAAGTGGAGAATGTGCGTAGATTTCACCGACCTCAACAAAGCATGTCCAAAAGACAGCTTTCCCCTCCCAAATATAGACCAGCTGGTAGATACCACCGCTTGCCAAGGGCTGCTAAGCTTCATGGACGCCTTCTCAGGATACAATCAAGTCAAGATGTACCCTGCAGATGAGGAGAAGACCACCTTTATTACTGACCAAGGGCTATACTGCTATAAAGTAATGCCTTTTGGATTAAAAAACGCAGGGGCAACCTTCCAAAGACTGGTGAACAAAGTTTTCAAACCGCTCATCGGCACGACCATGCTGGTATATGTCAACGACATGATAACAATGTCAGAGGAACCAAGAGACCATATAACCGACCTGAAGAAAACTTTCGAACTCCTGAGGAAGCACAATTTAAAGCTCAATCCAGAGAAGTGCACATTCGGGGTAGCCTCGGGAAAATTCCTAGGCTACATGGTAAGTTCACGAGGCATTGAAGCAAACCCGCAAAAGATACAGGCCGTGCTAGACCTGAAGTCTCCCCGGACAGTTAAGGAAGTGCAAAGCCTTACAGGAAGAATCGCCGCACTCAACCGGTTCATCTCACGAGCAACCGACAAGTGTCATCATTTCTTCAAAGTCATCAAGAAAGCTCAAAAAGGGGTCGACTGGACACCCGAGTGCGAAGAAGCCTTCCAGCACCTAAAACAATACCTGGCGCAACCCCCTCTCCTAGCCAAACCCCTCCCAGGGGAGACACTATATTTATACCTGGCCGTCTCGAAGCACGCAGTGAGCTCGGCACTAGTACAAGAGACCGACCACGTCCAGAAACCAGTTTACTACGTCAGTAAAGCCCTGCTGGACGCAGAAACTCGATACCCCGTACACGAACTCGTCGCCCTATCCCTGGTCACCACAGCTCGGAAGTTACGACCCTACTTTCAAGCCCATCCGATCAAAGTATACACGGATTTTCCCCTGAGACAAATCTTGCAGAAACCAGAGGCCTCAGGGAGGCTAATGAAATGGTCAGTAGAAATAAGCGAGCATGACATCTCCTACCTCCCAAGAACAGCAATAAAAGGGCAGGCCTTAGCAGACTTCATAGCAGAGCTCACGGAACCACAGGTCTTAGCCGTAGAAGAAGACAGGTGGGAAATATCTGTAGACGGGTCCGCGAGCTCGCACGGCTACGGAGCGGGGGTAGCACTAAAAAGTAAAAAGGGAGAAGAAATACTGCTCGCCCTCAAATTCGCCTTCAAAACCACGAACAATGAAGCAGAGTACGAAGCGATACTGGCCGGACTAAGACTGTGTACAGTAGTAGGAGTCCGCAATGTAGTGATCAAAAGTGATTCTCAGCTAGCAATACAACAGCTGAAAGGAGACTTTCAAGCCAGAGAACCAGCCATGGTAGCTTACTTAGCCGAAGTAAAGAAGTGGGTGGAGAAGGTAGGAAATGTACTCTTCAAACAAGTCGGACGAGAAGACAACTGCGAAGCAGATTCCCTGGCCAGACTTGCCTCTTCGATGAAGACAGAAAACCCCAGATTAATCCCTCTTATATACCTCCAAGAAAGGAGCATAGGGGAGACCGAGGTGGATGTACTAGAAGAAGAAGACAAAGATTCATGGATGCAACCGATCAGGAGGTACCTGGAAACAGGAGAAACCCCTAAAGATAAAAAGGAGGCCAGGAAGCTGAAGTTCAAGAGTACCAAATTTTCCCTAATTGAAGGAGTACTCTACCGGAGAGGATACACCGTACCCCTCCTAAGATGCTTAGCACCAGAAGAAGCGGACTACGTGCTCAGGGAAATTCACGCAGGCATCTGCGGAAGCCACGCCGGGGGAAGATCGATCGCCTTCAAAGCTTTAAGACAAGGATTTTACTGGCCAACCATGCACGAGGATGGCATGAAGATAGCACGGAAATGCGAGGGATGCCAAAAGAATGCCAACCTCCACCATCAGCCAGCAGAACAGCTGACCACCATATCCAGCCCCTGGCCCTTCGCCCAGTGGGGGCTAGACATTATAGGGCCGATGCCGAAAGGACGAGGTCAGGCGAAATATGCAATCGTGGCCATAGACTACTTTACCAAATGGGTGGAAGCAGAACCATTGTCCATCATCTCGGAAAAGAAAGCCACGGAGTTCCTTAAGAGAAATATAATTTGCCGGTTCGGAGTCCCCCAGGCAATCATCACCGACAACGGAAAACAGTTCGACAGCAGGGGATTCAGAAAACTCTGCGAAGATCTCCAGATAACCTTAAAATTCGCCTCGCCAGCCCATCCCAAGTCGAACGGGCAGGTTGAAGCCACCAACAAAACCATCAAGTCCAACTTGAAAGCTAGGCTCGGATCGAGCAAAAGCCTATGGGTCGAGGAACTACCAGAGGTGCTGTGGGCACACCGAACGACCTTCAAGGACTCAACAGGAGAGACACCCTTCTCCCTATCATACGGATGTGAGGCCGTCATCCCAGCAGAGATCGGAATATCAACCCACCGGGTCCGCCACTTTGAAAGCGAACAGAACGAAGAACTCATCAAAAATCACCTCGACCTGGTCGAAGAAAGAAGGGAACAGTCAGCAGTAAGAGCAGCCATCTACCAACAAAGAATGGCCCGATTCTATAATAAGAGAGTTCGGACCCGCTCCTTCCTGCCAGGTGATCTAGTACTAAGAAGAGTGACCATGAACACCCGACGACCTGAAGAGGGCTCGTTAGGCGCCAAGTGGGAGGGACCTTACAAGATCGCTGAGATAGTAAGACCTGGGGCCTACATCCTGGAGCAACTGAACGGCAAGAGATTGAAAAAGCCATGGAACACCGAGATGCTAAGAAAGTACTTCCCATAAAGATCAACTTTGCTCTTTTTTCTTTTTTCTTCTTTGCAGAAGCTAAAACGCCAGAAGTGCTGTTGTAAAAGGGGCGGTCCGCCCCCAAACATGAATAAAATTCTTTTTCGGATGAATTTCGCCCGCTGAGGCCGCTTATTTACACAGCTCGGGGTCGGGCGATGTCCCACCGAGTCTGTCTTTGGACTGGGGACGTAACATTCCCCCAGTGCCAAGTGATTCAAAACAGCTCGGGGTCGGTCGATGTCCCACCGAGTCTGTCTCTGGACTGGGGACGTAACATTCCCCCAGGGCCAAATGATTCAAACAGCTCGGGGTCGGGCGATGTCCCACCGAGTCTGTCTTTGGACTGGGGACGTAACATTCCCCCAGTGCCAAGTGATTCAAACAGCTCGGGGTCGGGCGATGTCCCACCGAGTCTGTCTTTGGACTGGGGACGTAACATTCCCCCAGTACTGTACGTGCCAAATTTGGGCCAGGGGTAAAATTGTCTTTTCACGTCAAAATTCAATACCAAAAGCCCACAAATATTGGCCCTTAAAAACCATATTGGAAGAACCCAGTCCAAAAGACTTTATTCCATCGGTACATAACTCTACAAATGAAAAGCCAAATAAGTAGACAGCATAAAACAATTGTTACTAACTATTCCTCTTTTTCTAAAAACACAAACACATGCAAATATTCTTCCACGCCGAAAGTTGAATCCAAAGCACGTTGTGGGCTCATCTGCCAGAGAGGTCAGCACTTATCACAGTTACAGAGTAATCTCTTTTCAGATCTATAAAAGGGGAGATAATTCAAAGTTCTAGGGAGGCTTCTCGATGGCTTACTAGCTACTGTTCGTAGACAAAAGTTCTCAGAGAATTCCCTTCTTCAAAACACATATCATCGCCCTCACGGCCACTATAAGAAAGTTAAGGTAATAATAAGCCTTGCTTTCACATTTTATGCATTTACTACTCATTTCATACTACTGACTTGGGCGTCGGAGTGCCCCCGGCACCCACCACACCGGTGGGTAGTCTACTCCCGCTCATTCTACCTTTGTCTTGCAGGATCGCTAATGCCCCCAACCTACAAATTCTGATTGTGGACCTCGGCCGAAATCCAGCATCCACAATTTGGCGCCCACCGTGGGGCCTTAGCGATTCATAGCAAGCAAATACCACTCGGTCGACAATCTTTACAAACAGACACAAGATCCTGTAGTGGCATAATCAGCCACTCTACATAACATTTACAATCAATGGAAGATGAAAATTGATCCATGTAAAACTCGAGTACTAATCTCCAATAGTAGCATGAGGCAACAAGTCATTTCAACTATCTTATCAAACTCAATCTCTTATGAGCATTCAAGAATATGGCAAGTGAAAATTCATCATCAAACAACCATCCATTTAATCACTAAAAAAGCCATCACATTTCACCAGCCGACCTTTCACAACAAGTCACATCTTCCGTGTGAAAGGAAATGTTGGAGTAATTATCTCCAATCTACACCGAAGAAAGCACTCTGCCACATGTAGTCCTTAAACAAATGTAGACTGTAAGAATAGCCTACTATGAGACCACATGCTAGATCATATCTGTAAAATTATATTCAAAGAAGAGATGATTGTGGGGTTCACTCGACAAAGCCACATGCAAAGGAGAAATGGTCCATTCGACAAAACACCATGCACAGGCCAAGACATATGGGATCCAACTTGATTTAAAATGACCAGGTCCCATTCGACACTACAAGATATTCTGATTTTTGAAAACCATCAGATAAGTATAGTGGAAATAATACCTCTCTTTATTCCACCATTCACGAACCATCCCATATGCATAAACATCATACGCCTACAAAAGATGTAAGCTTATCACCCATCACCTTGAAAATCCCATGCTACACTCCATACAGAAAGAGACAAATCATGCATGGCCTAGCCAACATACGCCTTCATTAACACATCCATATAAGCACAATACATGTTTGCTTTCATGGCTTGCATTGCCCATTTTTGGACATACCAGTTGACCACTAAATATTCAACTCTCGCTTGTGTTTCATACTTGTAGTTTCTTTCATTTTTATTTTTGGATTTTTTGAGTCTACATATAAGCATATTCACGTGATTCATTGGGTGCTTTGGCTTGGATTTTTTGAGTCTACTTATAAGCATATTCACGTGATTCATTGGGTGCTTTGGCTTGGATTTTTTGAGTCTACATATAAGCATATTCACGTGATTCATTGGGTGCTTTGGCTTGGATTTTTTGAGTCTACATATAAGCATATTCACGTGATTCATTGGGTGCTTTAGTTTGGATTTTTTAAGTCTACATGCAAGCATCTTCACGTGTAGCATGAAGTATTTTGACTTGGCTTTTTTGACTCTACATACAAGCATCTTCACGTGATCCATGGAGTGCTTTGGCTAGGCATTTTTGACTATACATGCAAGCATATTCACGTGTAGCATGGAGTGCTTTGGATTGGATTTTTTGACTCTACATGCTAGCATCTTCACGTGTAGCATGGAGTGCTTTGGCTAGGCATTTTTGACTATACATGCAAGCATATTCACGTGTAGCATGGAGTGCTTGGCTGGCTTGGATTTTTTGACTCTACATTCTAGCATCTTCACGTGTAGCATGGAGTGCTTTGGCTTGGCTTTTTTGACTCTACATACGAGCATCTTCACTTGTAGCATGGAATGATTATATGAAAGGTCTCATTTTTGAATCGACACAAGTAGTACGTGGAAGAAAAGAAGGAGCAGGCTTCAACAAAAGTCAAAATAATAATATGCTTTCTTGGTGTATGTGGAGCATGAACACAAAGCCAAACAACAAAACTATTCTCCATACGACAATGTGGATGGCTATCCACTTCAGGCTACATGGAAAACTTCCAATCTCTCCAGACAACTTGGAATTATTGTCAACTCCTCCAGACTAAGTCAAAGGTTAGTCATCATCTTCATGCTACATTGATTTATTATTGCCAACTCCATACTACATAGGGAATCTTTTATCATTCCTAGTAGAATGAAAAAAAAAAAAAAACTTTCTTGGATCTCCTTTAGGTCCAATCGACCAATCTTTATCAAGTTAGGTAGTATGAAAATTCTTTTGGACTTTCATCAAGTCAATTTGTCCCAGTCGACATCTACATGTGTAGCTTGGGACTAGTTGTAGATCTTATGCTTGTATGGCTTGATACTTGATGTTTTCCCAATCGACATCTACATATGTAGCTTGGGACTAGTTGTAGATCTTATGTTTATGGCTTGATACTTGATGTTTTTCCAATCGACATCTACATATGTAGCTTGGGACTAGTTGTAGATCTTATGCTTGTATGGCTTGATACGATGTTTTTCCCAATCGACATCTACATATGTAGCTTGGGACTAGTTGTAGATCTTATGCTTGTATGGCTTGATACTTGATGTTTTTCCAATCGACATCTACATATGTAGCTTGGGACTAGTTGTAGATCTTATGCTTGTATGGCTTGATACTTGATGTCTTTCCCAATCGACATCTACATAAGTGTAGCTTGGGATTTATTGTGGATTTCATGCATGTGTAGATTGATATTTGATGTCTTTCCCAATCGACATCTACATAAGTGTAGCTTGGGATTTATTGTGGATTTCATGCATGTGTAGATTGATGTTTGATGTCTTTCCCAATCGACATCTACATAAGTGTAGCTTGGGATTTATTGAGGATTTCATGCGTGTATAGCTTGATATTTGATGTTTTTTCCAATCGACATCTACATAAGTGTAGCTTGGGATTTATTGTGGATTTCATGCATGTGTAGATTGATATTGATGTCTTTCCCAATCGACATCTACATAAGTGTAGCTTGGGATTTATTGTGGATTTCATGCATGTGTAGATTGATGTTGATGTCTTTCCCAATCGACATCTACATAAGTGTAGCTTGGGATTTATTGTGGATTTCATGCATGTGTAGATTGATGCTTGATGTTTTTCCCAATCGACATCTACATATGTAGCTTGGGACTTGTTGTGGATCTTATGCTTGTATGGCTTGATGCTTGATGTTTTCCCAATCGACATCTACATATGTAGCTTGGGACTTATTGTTGATCTTATGCTTGTATGGCATGATGCTTGATGTTTTCCCAATCGACATCTACATATGTAGCTTGGGACTTGTTGTTGATCTTATGCATGTATGGCTTGATGCTTGATGTTTTCCCAATCGACATCTACATATGTAGCTTGGGAATTGTTGTAGATACCACATATGGTTATGACTTGAGACTTGATGTTCATCGCAGTCTACATCTACAAGCCTATATCTTGGAACTTGTTGATGAACTCATTCGAACAATATACCCATTATCCTGACCTTCATCTGGTTCAGTCGACTGGGGACATCCCCCATTGGCTCATGTAGAGTCAAGTTGAAGACCTGGCCTTCATCTGGTCAGACGACATTGTAGATTCCCCTGGTCCTTTGACCCGTAGTATGGGATTATCCTGACCTTCATCTGGTTCAGTCGACTGGGGACATCCCCCATGGCTCATAAAGAGTCAATTGATTATCCTGACCTTCATATGGTTCAGTCGACTGGGGACATCCCCCATTGGCTCATGTAGAGTCAAGTTGAAGACCTGGCCTTCATCTGGTCAGACGACATTGTAGATTCCCCTGGTCCTTTGACCCGTAGTATGGGGATTATCCTGACCTTCATCTGGTTCAGTCGACTGGGGACATCCCACATGGCTCATAAAGAGTCAATTGATTATCCTGACCTTCATCTGGTTCAGTCGACTGGAACTGGGAACATCCCTCATGGCTCAATAGAGTCAGACGACATTGTAGATTCCTCTGGTCTTTTGACCCGTAGTATGGGGATTATCCTGACCTTCATCTGGTTCAGTCGACTGGGGACATCCCCCGTTGGCTCATGTAGAGTCAAGTTGAAGACCTGGCCTTCATCTGGTCCAGAAGACATTGTAAACTTACTGGTCCATGACTAGTAGTATGGAGATTATCCTGAACCTTCGTCTGGTTCAGTCGACTGGGAACAACCCCTCATGGTCAAGTAGAGTCAATATATAACCTTCATCTGGTCAGACGACATTGTTAATCCCTCTGGTCCTTTGACCCGTAGTATGGGGATTATCCTGATCATCATCTGAATCAGTCGACTGGGGACTTCCCCCATGGCTCATATAGAGTCAATTGATTATCCTGATCATCAACTGGATCAGTCGACTGGGGACATCCCCCATGGCTCATATATAGTCAATTGATTATCCTGATCTTCAACTGGATCAGTCGACCGTTGACATCCCATATGGCTCATATAGAGTCAATTGATTATCCTGATCTTCGTCCGGATCAGTCGACTGGGGATATCCCTCATGGACTCATGTAGAGTCGAGTTTCACATGACCTTCATCTGGACTAGAAAAATTTGAAGATTCTTCTGGTCATTGACCAGTAGTACGGAGATTGTCCTGGCCTTTATTTGATTCAGTAGACTGGGGACATCCCCTATGGCTCATAACGAGTCAAGTTCAGCACATGACCTTCATCTGGTCTAGATCCTCTGGTCCTTGACCGGCAGTATAGAGATTTTCCTGAACTTTCATCTAGTTCAGTCGACTGGGGACATTCCCCACGAATCATGCCGAGTCAAGTTGAAGACCTGGACTTCCTCTGTCCAGTTTACACTTATCGTATGGAATATACTCCTGAACCGTATTATGGTTCAGTCGACTGGGGACATTCCCCATGGCTTGTGTCAAGCCAAGTTGAAGACTTGGACTACTCATAAACCATGCATTGAATTCACTCTGTCGTATGAAACATGAACTAGTACATTCTTGACTGGTACGAGATACATCTTGTTGTATTCGATATATATTGAAATACTCTCCAAGTCAAGGACTTCTTGACTTAGAGAGTAGGGGACAAACTGTACGTGCCAAATTTGGCCAGGGGTAAAATTGTCTTTTCACGTCAAAATTCAATACCAAAAGCCCACAAATATTGGCCCTTAAAAACCATATTGGAAGAACCCAGCCCAAAAGACTTTATTCCATCGGTACATAACTCTACAAATGAAAAGCCAAATAAGTAGACAGCATAAAACAATTGTTACTAACTATTCCTCTTTTTCTAAAAACACAAACACATGCAAATATTCTTCCACGCCGGAAAGTTGAATCCAAAGCACGTTGTGGGCTCATCTGCCAGAGAGGTCAGCACTTATCACAGCTACAGAGTAATCTCTTTTCAGATCTATAAAAGGGGAGATAATTCAAAGTTCTAGAGAGGCTTCTCGATGGCTTACTAGCTACTGTTCGTAGACAAAAGTTCTCAGAGAATTCCCTTCTTCAAAACACATATCATCGCCCTCACGGCCACTATAAGAAAGTTAAGGTAATAATAAGCCTTGCTTTCACATTTTATGCATTTACTACTCATTTCATACTACTGACTTGGGCGTCGGAGTGCCCCCGGCACCCACCACACCGGTGGGTAGTCTACTCCCGCTCATTCTACCTTTGTCTTGCAGGATCGCTAATGCCCCCAACCTACAAATTCTGATTGTGGACCTCGGCCGAAATCCAGCATCCACAAGTACCAAGTGATTCAAACAGCTCGGGGTCGGGCGATGTCCCACCGAATCTGTCTCTGGACTGGGGACGTAACATTCCCCCAGGGCCAAATGATTCAAACAGCTCGGGGTCGGGCGATGTCCCACCGAATCTGTCTTTGGACTGGGGACGTAACATTCCCCCAGTGCCAAGTGATTCAAACAGCTCGGGGTCGGGCGATGTCCCACCGAATCTGTCTTTGGACTGGGGACGTAACATTCCCCCAGGGCCAAGTGATTCAAACAGCTCGGGGTCGGGCGATTGTCCCACCGAGTCTGTCTTTGGACTGGGGACGTAACATTCTCCAGTACCAAGTGATTCAAACAGCTCGGGGTCGGGCGATGTCCCACCGAATCTGTCTCTGGACGGGGACGTAACATTCCCTCAGGGCCAAATGATTCAAACAGCTCGGGATCGGGCGATGTCCCACCGAATCTGTCTTTGGACTGGGGACGTAACATTCCCCCAGTGCCAAGTGATTCAAACAGCTCGGGGTCGGGCGATGTCCCACCGAGTCTGTCTTTGGACTGGGGACGTAACATTCCCCCAGGGCCAAGTGATTCAAACAGCTCGGGGTCGGGCGATGTCCCACCGAGTCTGTCTTTGGACTGGGGACGTAACATTCCCCCAGTGCCAAGGGATTCAAACAGCTCGGGGTCGGGCGATGTCCCATCGAGTCTGTCTTTGGACTGGGGACGTAACATTCCCCCAGGGCCAAGCGATTCAAACAGCTCGGGGTCGGGCGATGTCCCACCGAGTCTGTCTTCGGACTGGGGACGTAACATTCCCCCAGGGCCAAGTGATTCAAACAGCTCGGGGTCGGGCGATGTCCCAACGAGTCTGTCTCTGGACTGGGGACGTAACATTCCCCAGAACTCAAATCGTTCGTTCAGCTCAGAGACAAGTTACGCCCCACCGAAGCAGCTCTGCGAACCGGGGACATAACATTCCCCCAGGTTCAAATGCCTTTAAAATTGCAAGGATGACAAGGAGCATAAAAGGAGAAGAAAAAGAAGGAAAAAATAAATAGATATAAATGCATAAATGTGTATACGAATACAAGATTGTAATATTATTACAAAAAGTTTTCAAGTGTACATAGGGCCCGGTAGGGTTACCCTTTCTCATTCATCCCGCGCAGGGGCGGCTCGGCATCAGGAGGAGGAGCTGCAACCTCGGCATCAGGAGGAGCTGCAACCTCGGCATCAGGAGGAGGAGCTGCAACCTCGGCATCAGGAGGAGGAGCTGCAAACTCGGCATCAGGAGGAGGGATCTCAAGGCAGTCCTCGTCCACGGCAGGAACCTCCGATCCTTCTTCAGGAGGAACCTCGGGAGCCGGAACGACCGAGATGGGGGCGGGATCCATCACCTCCTCAGGTGGAGGAGGGATCCACTTTCGTAAACTCGTCCTCGGAAATGTCCCCTTGCAGTAACTGATGGCCGCGTAGATAGGGTCCATATTCAGGCTCGGCAGCACCATCGGTATCATCTCGGCACAGTCGCCAACTCCTCAAGACGGATGGCCTCCTTCTCGGCCTCAAGATCAGCTTCTCCCTTTTCCAGCTCGATCTCTCTCTCCTCAAGATCAATCTCCCTCTCCTCGAGCTCAGTTTTCTTCCTCTCAAGACTGTCCGGACCCGAGCAACCTCCTCATCTTTGCTCTTCAATTGGCCTCAGCACTGGCTACCTTCCCCTCAAGACCCCAATTTCGGATTGAGCAGCCTTCAGGTCCTCCGGGTACTATCAGCAAGTTTCCTTCTAGCACGGCAGCTGCTTTGAGAGCCTTGTTCATTTGAAATTCTCAACAGCGGCCGCCTCGTGATTCTGATCTCCTCTTCCCGATCAGCCATTTTGCCTCCACCTCGGAGAGACGATTTTGGAGCCTCTGGGCCAGACCACCCTCGGACAGCAGGGTCAGAAGAAGACCTTGTCTTGGCCATAAGGTAGTTGGCCTGCACACAAAAAGGAAGGAAAAAGTTAAAACAAGAAGAGAAAGAACCAGAATCCAAAAAACCGAGAAGGAGAGTGAAATACCTTGGCCATCTGAGAACTCATCTCAGCCACAACGCCTTCAGGAGATACGTCCTCGTACCTCGAGACCTCCTCCGGGGGAACCACCTCGGCCAGTTCATTAAAAGCCGGCAATAGGTGAGAAGTAGCCTCCCGGACGCCCTCTCCCAAGTCATCCATCCCGAGAACCACAGGGCCCTTCCGTTTCTTGGAGGAACTTTCAGAAGACTTCTTCCCCCTGCGAATGTCTTTCTTCTTGACCAAAGCAGCTCCTTCGATCTCTCCCTCCCGGGCCAACTCGGCCTCCTCGGTCCCGAACTGACGCCTCCTCTTCCTAGGAGGCTTCGGCGGACTGGCCAGATGAGCGGATCCTGATGATTGTCCACCAGAAGGCGAGGGTAGTCCCCGAGCACTCGTTTGGACTTGTCCAGGAGATATGTTCTCAGCAAGATCAACCCGAGCCCGAGAAGCTTCAGCATCAGAATGACCGGCCTTCTTCACAGTACCGGCCAACTTCTCGAGAAATTTCGGCCTCTTCGACATGCCTACAAAAAAAGGGGGCAGAGAAAATAAGTCAAAACCAGAGCATATGAACAGAAGAAAAAACAAGGAAGAAAGACATCAAAACAAACAAACAAGGAAGACAAAGCATCCAGCAGACCTCCACCAATCCGACCCGAGGCCTCCGGAGGGGCAACCCGAATAAGGCCCGAATCAACAAAGGCCCCATCATTAACCAACTCCTTCCAATGAGCAGCATACCTCCGGGCCCAATGTACCCGCCTCCGGACTTGACGAGAAACCTTGGGAGCATCTCGCCAACAAGCTGGGAGGAACCAGAGAAGTTAGAAAACCTAAAAGAAACTAGAGAACGGGAACAAAGAAAGAAATGAAAGGGTGTCAGACTCCCAACCTCCAGCCCGGAAGACGTCCGGAACCGAGACATCCTCCTCAAACGATCTCAGGACCCGACCCCAATCCCCATTAGAACCAAAAGTCCTTAAAATTCTTGTTAGAGTCGGAAGTTTCTGGACGAGATTGGACGAGCTGTCGTAGGCAGAGAGGTAATACCAACCATAATGAGTCTTTGGGTTGGATTTCAAACGATACAGCCTCTTCACTTCTTCCAAGCAAGGGACACCCAAACTGCCCGATGCCAAACCACGTATATACCGGCCACAATCCTCCAACTATTCAAACTTAATTGGCAAGGGGCAATCTCCATCTCAGCAAGCATCCAAGCAAAATAACGCTGTATCGGCAGACGTAGCCCACACTCGAAGAAATAGGAAGAAGTGCCACCGAGCCCCCCTCGTCAGGCTGACTGGCACGATCCATTGGGCCAGGAACTTCGAGAGCAATGTCTATTGGAATGCTGTATCGTTGTCGCAACAGCGCCAGGTCATCCTCAGTTATCTTAGAAGGACGATTCATATCCAAAGCCGACGACCCAAGCTCCCCGGGCTCTGGGTCCTTCCGAGGAACCCTCTGATGATAGGAGTCATTCTCGACCTCAGAAGGAGTGGGGGTAGTATCATCAAGATCTTCTACACTAGGCGCCCCTGAGCCCGAGGACAACTCTTCAGCAGGGGGAGTTGAGATTTTGACAGGCCTCTCAGATAAAGAATTACTATCAGACATCCCTGACACCCAGAAAAACAGAGAAGGAGGGAAAATCAGTCTACCGAGAAGCTACCCACGGTACCCGTGCTAAACTAAACATAAAGTCTCTAAAGAAGTGCCCTAAAAGCAAAGACCCAGCAAAACTACAAGTCTCTACCTAAGCAAAACAAGCAAACGAAATCACAAAACACCAAAAGAGGAAAGATCACTCAGAAGACTTACTTGTTCTCCTCAAAGCAAGAAGCTATTCGCTGTGGAGATGCTCGTTCCTTAGGTGCTCGGCGATGAAAGAGAAAATAAAGACAGCGATTGGGTCCGGGAAAACGGAGTTAAAAGGATTGTAAGGAAATTGCAGAAGAGAAGGAGAAATTGCCGAAAAAATGGAACAGTGAAACCCTCGTTCTCTTATAGTCATAAACTGGGGTGCACATCGCCGTCGGTTTTAGCGGGAACCCAGCGGATGTTTGACAAGTGTCGAAAGTTAGAAGAAACCCTAAAGTTGATTTGATGGGCATTTAAGAAGACATGACGGTTGTGCGTCTCAAGGAAAGACGAATGAGACGGCAAAAAAAGATTCTTTTTTGTATTCTGAGACGACTACCTGCAGGGACAATCAGCACACCCTCTTCATGTAGTTCCCGGCACCAACTCACATACTCGTTGGAACCGAGAACTAGGGGACAGATGTTGATGGTGTTTTCAAGCACTACAATATTTACAACAGCATGACAGAGGCAAAAGGGTAATTTCCTTTCTCTGGTTGACTTCATGGTCAGACCGACCACTTCATGGTCAGACCGACCACATCATGAAGAGACCGACCACTTTGGTTCAGATGACCGAGCATTAAAGAGGGCGGAAAAGACACTCTCAGCATAGAAGGATCGCCATGACCGACCTCATGCATACCGACCAGATAGCAAGGCGTGTTCAGGAAGAGAGAGCCCCCTATCTTTTCGGATAATGAGACAAAATTATCCTACTATCACGGGAAAACTGGTGGAATTAGTATTTTGATAGGAGAAAAGGAGTAAAGGTGACTTGAAATTAGGAAACCTTGTAAGAAAAGGAGATTGCTCAACTATGAAGCCTTGTAGGAGAAGGAGTCTAAATTCTGTTATTATAAATAGAGGGCAGGGCATGTGTAAAAGGACATCTGAAAATCATCACAAGAGTGAAAGATTCGAATTGTAAAGTTCCAATCTGTAAGAGCGAAAGAGAGGCCTGAGAAGTGTATTTGAGTAATAAAAAGCACCACCCTGTTCTTGCCCGTGGACGTAGGTCGGATCCCAAAAATCCACCGAACCACGTTAAATCACCTTGTCTGATTGGCGTATTTTCTTGTTTTCCGCTAAGTTTGCTTTTGGTCCCCCATAACCAAACAAATTCACAGTTGAAGGAGGATTCCCTCGGAGGTGATATTCCCATATTACCCTGAGACCAAAATCCACCGTCAACACAACCTTTAGTGGGATTAGGCTAACAATCAGAATTCTTAATTAATCTTTTTTATGAAATAATAAGCAACGCTCTTGAAACAGGATAAGACTCCAAGTATTACCGTTCACCGGTTACTCCAAACCCCATAACCAGGAACCACTTATGCATTATTGTTTCCACGTGTCCCAAAGACGATGACATCGCATATCATTTTTCATTAATATTAGGTCTTGGTTTTGACACTGAAGCCATTGATAGTTGAGATAATAAAGAGACAAAAACAGCACAAGAGGCAAGAGCCACGCCATTATTTTAAATAAAGTTAGTACTCATTTATCGTGGTCCCGTTGTGATATAAGTCACCGCTAGAACATGGACACGTGCCCCTGTTTTTTTGTCAAACCCCATTACCCATAATCTCCATGCAAATTATTACTTTATTAGTACGTGAAAAGACAGTTGCCCTAACAGGTGGCAGGGACCAGTTGCATCTTCACAAGCTCCGGTCGATTTGCCGGAGCTTTTGCCGGAATTTGACTTGCAATTGGGATCTTTTGAAACCAAAACTTGCCTTTTGCTATTTTTATAATTACTTTAGTGTATTCCAACTTTCTTGTTCTCCTTGTCTTGTTTGGTTTTGCCTTATTTATTTGATTTTGATTTCTTTGTACATTTTCGGATTTGATTTGGTACCAAACTTTCTCCTTATAGATCGACATTGGTCGTTTGAGGAGAGATTTAACAAATGAACTGTAGATAACTTTTATTAAAAAAGTGTCATATAATTTAGTTTATGTTATTTAATTATTTAATTTATTTTTAAAAATGATTTGGCCCTTTTTGGGCAAGTAGAAGAGTTAAATCATATAATTAACTATTGTTCATCTGCCCATTTGACGTAAATTCAACACACAATTGGATACTTAAATAGCAAATTGAGCTGATAAGATCTAAGAAATTATTAGAAAAATGGAAGGCATATCAATAATGGAAACTTTTCGTTAATAAAAGAAATAAAGAAAGAAAGAGACAATATTATAAAATTTTACACGTATCCACACACCTCACTGACTCCAAAGCCCAGACAATCAAAAGTAACAAAAAGGGGTCTGGATTAGTTTCGCATTAGATTACATGAATTGGTTGATCATCCAAGATATCTGAGATTTCAAACTTCAACAAATTGCTGCAATAACTTTCCCTATCACCTTCAGTGCTTATATATGTTGAAAATGAATCCAATGGAATTGGACTTGATGACGGCGTTGATAAAACTGACCCAAAGTTGAAATTCCGGTTACTGTTGTTTGAATGGAAGTTCGAAGTTTCTGATGAAGGAACCATGATCGTTTCACCAGAACCACAGTAACTGTAGTTCGTTGGCATAGGCACATAATCTTCAGTCAAGTCTGAGGGCTTCCCATAGCTTTGCAACTCACTTTGTTCAGAAATTTGGTTGCTAAAGTTGGTAAAATTTGCAGAGTATTGCTCTACATTAGGGTGCATTAACTGTTCTTGATCATTAGAATAAGAAACACATGGAGTTTCTTGAAATGTGATTTGAAGTTGGTTACTTTCAGGTTGGAATTGTTGTTGGAATTGCCTTTGAGGATTGCAAAGCTGGCTTTCTTGAACATTTTGAAAAAGAAAATTTTGGTTTTGGTTTTCACGTTGAGTTGACATAAGTGATGTGGCTCGTCTTATGAGCTCAGGGTTAACTAAGGGTTGGACCCCGAGCAGCCTCGAAATGTTCATTTGAGATGAGCTAAGAATCGAAGATAGGTCAAGAAGATCAAGACGAGGACTATGAGTAACTGGATCGATTCCCATACGAAGAAGCCTTTTTCTAATGTGAGTGTTCCAGTAGTTCTTGATTTCATTGTCTGTTCTTCCAGGCAAGTGAGCAGCAATTGCAGACCACCTATAAACCAAAAAGAAAACCAAACAATAATTTAATTTTTATTAATGTTTTTCTGTGAAAATGACAATAAAAAAAAAAAAATTCAGTGTCTGCAAGAAATAAGACTTGCTTGTTTCCCAATCTACTATGTAGCTGAATTATTGTCTCTTCTTCTTCAAAAGAAAATCTGCCTCTCTTGATATCGGGTCTCAAATAGTTAGTCCAGCGGAGACGGCAGCTTTTTCCGCACCTTCGCAAGCCTAAAAGTTCAAAACAACGGAGTCCACAAAAGAAGCCGTTAACAATTCTACCATGCACAAGATTAATGAAAAGTTGAACATCATTAAAAAATTTAAAGACTTATTCAAAAGAAGAATAAATCAGATACCAGCATTCTTTGGAAGTGTTCTCCAATTCCCATAGCCGTGTTTTTGAATATAATCTATCAGCATCTGATCTTCCTCCGGAGTCCATGGACCTTTTTTTAGCCCATTTTTATCACAGCAAGGTGCTCTACCCATCGAGTTTCAGCTAGTTTGATTTTCTCTATAAAACTTTGTGTAAGGTTCTGTCGTGCTTAATTAAAATTTTAACTTTGAGAGATAGCTAGAAAGGGAGATTTATATTTGTAGCAAAGAGGGATATAGCGTCCGTTGCGAACGTAGTTGTATAAATAGGAGGGAGCAAAGGGTTAGAAACAAAGCAAATTCAAAGTGGTGGTGTATTTACTTCAGGATAATGGAAATTGAGAAATGACAATTTTCTTTATTTTTTAAAATTGAATAAAAATGAAAAAAAAATGAGGTACACATATTTGTGAATGAGAAATAAGAGTCTCATTCACCACCCCACAAAATGAGATTCTCATTCCCATTATTGATGATAAATTATAATATTACTAATAAGATAAATAATTAATATTAATTTATAAATAATAAATAAAATATATTATTAATTATTAATAAAATAATATTTACTATTTTAATAAAATAATAGTTTAATAAAAGAATAAATTAAAATTTAGTAATTTAGTAATTTAATACATTAATAATTAATTAATAGAGTAATACTTTGTTGATGTGTTTTCAGGACCTATGTTATTTAAGGAGTACGGCAGGGGTAAAAAGGGTAATTCTCTTCTCGAACGAAATCATTAAAAAGCCGACCCGACCACATGAGTAAATGGCCGAGCACATGAGTGTTATAAAGCCAAACAATAAGTGACCGAACACTTTATGATATGTAACTGAGCACTTGGGTTTAGATGACCGGGCAATTATCAGATCGGTAGTAGCATTCTCAGTTCAAATGACTATCATGACCGACCTCATGAAGACCGACCAGATAGCGAGATATGCTCCAGAAGATGACACCTTATTCTTGCGGATAAGATGACAAGTTATCCTACTTTCATGGGGAAAACTGGTGAGTCAGAATCCTTGTAGGATAAAAAAGTGAAGTCAGCTTCGGATTAGGAATCCTCATAGGAAAATGAGATTGTTTCAAATGAGAATCCTTATGCTAGAAAGAATCTGATTTCTCTTTTATTATAAATAGGAGGGTAGAGTGTGTGTAAAATGACATCAAAATCATTACCATCAGACTTGTAAAAAACAAAAAGCAAAGCTGAGAAGCGCGTTTGAGTAATAAAAGTATCATCCTTTTGTGCCCGTGGACGTAGGTCGGACCAAGATACGCCGAACCACGTTAAATCTCTTCGTCGATTGGCGTATTTATCTGTCTTTTGCTAAGTTTGCTTTTGGTTCCCCATAACCAAACAAATTCACTATTGAGGGAGGATTGTCTCGGGAGTAATATTCTCATATTGCCCTGAGACCAAAATCAGCCGTCAACATACTTAATTAATACTTAATTTATAAATAATAAATATAATTAATAATAAAATATATTTAATATTAATTAAAAATAGTTTAATATTTAGTAATTTAATACAGTAAAAATTAATAATAATTAATAAATAAAAATTAATAAATTAATATATAATTATAATTATTAGTATTTTTGTAACTTTTTAATATATTCATTTCGATTACTAGACAAAGTAAACACATCAATAGTAATACTACTTTATTCCGATTAAGTAAACAACTTATCCTAATTCCGATTTGTCATCTCATTTTAGCCCATTCTAATTCTATTTCATTCTGATTCGATCTCCGATTACGAGTACGTAAACACCCTATCAGAGCCGTCCTTTGTAGGAAACCATGAATCACGTCACTCTTACCCAATTTAATAACATATTATCACCGGTGTTAAATAATAAAAATAATTAAATAAAAAAATTTAATTTCATATAATTCCTATAAATTATTTGAAATATCACATTACCTATATAATTATCAAAAAAAATTCTTTAATCACTAATGCGACGTGTCCCCTTTCATTGGGGAAATGTGTGACAAATCTAATATCTCTCTCTTTTTACTTGGTTAATTAATTAATTAAATTTTAATAAGTAATCGACATTTGTTAACATTTATCTCACACTAAAGTCTCTTTCTTTACCTGATTACCAAGCTATCATTTTCCGGCGGAGTGTGTCACTCGCTCTCTGGATTCATATTAGCTGTCATCAGCATGGATAAGCCACGTACCCCCGGAAATTGAACATGACTCTTGTTATTATTTGGGGATTCCACGGGTTTCATTTTTGCATGGCTCCACGTTACAAGTTATCTTGACGAGCTCAGCTTCTTTTTATTAATTTTGTATCATGGCAAAATACTATTATATACGTTTAAACAGATTATTGGACAATGTTATAACATATAAGTTCCAAATGCTAAAGGGAAATTTCAGCATTTTAAGCATTTTGTACGGTCACTTTCTTGACGATTAGTCAATTTTTTTATGTGAGATAATAAATGCGAGGTACTCCAGGATGAGCATTTAATTCTTGATGGCAATAATAGAGTTCGGTGTTTGCCGAAATACATGAACATTTATAGTTAAGTTTATGCGAATAAATGAGTTCTCCTCCAATAATATATGAGAAAATTTATATTATTTAATCAATAAATAATAATTATTTTAAATATTATTATTTTTTTGTATATTTTGATTATTTTTTCTCAAAATAATTGACAAACATATCATTTATTGATTAAATGATCATATAAAGATAATTTTATATAAGTTTTCCTCCCAATAAAAACTGATGGTTATGGTTTGGGGTGGGGGTGCGAGTAAAAATACGAAGAAAAATGAAACTGGGAATTAGGGCAAGAAAATAATTATTAATTTCTTATGTGTGAATACAAAACATTAGTATGCAAGAAAAAGAGAAATTGGATATATATTAGTTCAGCGTCACATAACTTTTGATTTTGCTTGTGAGCATGTTTTACCATTTATTGGGGCTGCATCGCAAGACAGCTAAAAATTGAGAAAGTACTCGAGCATTGATTTAAAATCCAGGTCCGGTCTATTGACCCGGAATTGGGGAAAAGTCAAGGATTAGAGGTTATTGTCACGATCCCCTCTCTAGAGCGGGCCCAACTCTAGAAAAGGGTCCGCGAACCACTTCAGCTCGAGCACCTATATGTCATGCAATTGAACCAAAAGTTCGTAAAGAAAATAATATTCCATAAAATGCAATCAAATAAATCACAAATAAGTGTTTACATCAAAAGTGTCTGAAAACATGAAATTATCCTAAATGTCCTATCTCAAAAGCCAAAAAAAATGTCTGGACCAACCCGACTGACGGCTGTGGCAAACGAGTCAAATCCTGGTACTGATACTGCTACTGTTGCGCTAGCGAACTACCTGGAATGTTTGGGAAATGGGGGGTGAGCTTAAAGAGCTCAGTAAGTAAAAACACTCATACCCTTAGCATGACCTCACCAACAAAATATATATATATGATAGTGAATATATGAAAACAACAGTTAATATATATAAGAGCTAACTCAGGCAAAACATACTCACGACAACAAATCTCAATCAAATAAGGTTTGCTATCCGGATTCAGTATATAATAATGGATTGAAACCATTGAGAGAGTCTCTCTCTTACCCCCAAGGTTTCCCACCATATAATCCAGCATAAATGTGCAAGAGGGGGATTGAACCACACACCCCTCTGCTAATCTCGCATTTCCGACCATTATCATACTAAATCCAGCAGCATAACAACATGTTCACACAGCATCCAATATAACACATCTCATCGCATTTCATCCATCAACTCATCTCAAAATCACATAATACTCAAATACTGCGATTCATAGTACAAATATACAATTTATACCCAACATTTATATTCACAATTTATGTTCTCATGCTATTGATTACTCGATCAAATTTCCAACATATATGTATAATTATATTTATACTATAATACGTAAACTCATATATCAAACATCAACCAACAAACAATTATGTTAAGAGAATCATCGTGCTTTGTACTTACCTCAATCCACGCAAAACTCTCTATATCTATATGTCATCGCTAAAATCTGGAAAATTATAAAATTACGATCAGGTCCATATATTTTACTAAAATTACGATTTTACCCCCTAAACTTTCCAATTTGTAATTTAACTCTAATACTCTCTCCAATTATCAATTTAGTCCCAAAACTTCCAATTATCTCCTATTACTCACTAAAAATCAGAATTTACTCATTTAGGTTCTAAATATGTCAAATTACGAATATTCTAAAACTTTCAAAATATTACAATTACACCCCTAAAACTGTGAAATATAACGTACCGAGCTCTAACGACTTCAGAATTTCAAAACGAGGTGGTCCACGGACAATACACGTCACCAGGATCACAACGACAGTGCTGGTAATAGCGGATGCTCGACGATCACCGATCAACAATCGAACAACGTTAACTCTCGTTCTAGGCTCGATTCACGACAACTGAAGGTCCGAATTGGGCAAATGAGGTGTCTAACTCACGTATCTCGATGATTGGAAGATTCTGGTCCGTGAGGTGTACGGCACGCACAGTGGCACGTGGAACGAGGAAGTGACGACGCATAAGGGGCGCGTGCGGTGGATTCAGGCGGTCAGACCGACGACGTCAGCTTCGTCTCGAAGAGGGGATTCTCCTGGAGTGTCCACTCGCCGGAAAATATGGCCGGAAGACGTCGAAATCCCTCTTTCTCTCTCCTACCCACTCGTTCTCTCTCTAAACTAAACTGGTTTGGTTTTCTCTCTATGCGTCTGTTTTTCTCTATTTAACTGTTCAATGATTTTCTGAAAATTTTCTATTCCATATTCCTCTACTGAACAATCACTCTACTCTTTTCTCTTTGGTTTTATAATGATAACACACATCAAATAAGCTTTTGTGTTTTGATTGATAATATATTAATAGCCAAAGTTAGTTTCTCTTATGTTTGTTACTGCTGGACAAGGAATCAGGAGTAGTGGAGGTAAGGGAAATCAAGAGAATATGGGGGGAAGTTAAGATAATAGGATAAGTTTTATTTCAAAAAAAAATAACCACTTGAGGTAGGGTTTCATAATCTACACACCTTACAAAAAATTTCATCCTCGAAATTTCTCAGTCTTCAAATAGCTCTGGATATTTCTCTCTCATGTCTGGTCCACTTCCCAAGTTGCCTCATGTATGTGATGATTAGTCCACATGACCTTTACTAGGGGGATCTGTCTAGATCTCAACTCTTGGACTTTCAGCTCTACAATCTTCACGGGCTTTTCTTCATAAGTCATATTCTCCATCAATTCGACCGGTTGGCTCTCCAGGATGTGAGTAGGATATGGTACATACTTCTTCAGCACTGACACATGAAACACATTGTGAATCCTCTCTAACTCCGGTGGTAATGCCATACGATATGCCACTTTGCCCACTCTCTCCAATATTTCGTAAGGACCAATATAGCGTGGTGGTAACTTTCCTTTCCAGCCGAATCTCAATACTCCCTTCCAAGGGGAGACTTTCAAGAAGACTTTAACCCCCACTTGGAACTCAAGGTCCTTTCTTCTTTTGTCAGCATAACTCTTCTGCCGGCTATGCACCTCCAACAGTCTAGCTCGGATAAGTCTGATCCTCTCAGATGTCATATCTACTAAGTCTGAACCATGAATCTGCCTATCCCCAATCTCGCCCCAACAAACATGAGTCCTACACCTCCTCCCATACAATGCCTCAAATGGGGTCATACCGATACTAGTCTGAAAGCTGTTGTTATAAGTAAAATCTATCAGATGTAAATGACCATCCCATCATCCAGCAAAAGTCAATACACATGATCTCAGTAGGTCCTCCAATGTCTGAATAGTTCGCTCTGACTGCCCGTCAGTCTGAAGGTGAAATGATGTGCTCATAGTAATCTTCGACCCCATAGACTTCTGGAAACCCTACCAAAAATGAAAAGTAATCTGGCATCTCTATCTGATACAGTCGATGTTGGTACTTCATGTAACCGCACAATCTGCTCCACATACAGTTTTGCTAGACTCTCTGGTCCCCACGTAACTCGAATCAGTATAAAATGAGCAGACTTAGATAATCGGTCCACTATCACCCAAATTGCATCGTATCATTTATGTGTCCTCGGTAGCCCTACTACAAAATCCATCGCAATATTTTCTCATGGCCACTCAGGTATAGGTAGAGGCTGAAGTAATCCAGCTGGGTGCTGATGCTCTGCCTTGACCTGCTGACAAACCAGACAACGAGATACAAACTCTGCACTCTCTCTCTTCATTCCCGACCACCAGTATGTTTTCTTCAGATTATGATACATCTTGGTACTCCCAGGATGCATGTTATACGAGGCATCATGAGCTTCATACAAAATCTCCTGCTTAAGTGCTCCAGTAGACGGTACCACAACTATGTCATCAAAAAGTACTACATCCTCTTAACTCAGTCTGAAAGTACTAATCTCTCCCCATGCAGCTTCTGTTTTCCATTTCTTGCATTGCTCATCCTCGTGTTGTACTGTTTTGAGTCTATCTAACAGTGTAGGCCGAACTTTCATATGAGCAAGAAGCCATCATTTGTCAGATACCTCAAAGGTCAAACGTAACGTCGCCATCTCATCAAACATCCTCTGTCTAGCTCTCAAAAATTACAGTTTTCCCATGTTCTTCTTACTGAGGGCGTCAGCAACTACATTGGCCTTCCCCGGATGGTAATTAATAGTACAATCATAGTCACTGAGGAACTTCATCCAACGTCTCTGCCTCAAATTCAACTCTCTTTGAGTGGGAAGATATTTCAGGCTCTCGTGGTCGGTATAAATCTCGCATTTGGCATCATATAGATAATGCCTCTAAATCTTAAGAGCATGCACAATCCCTGCCAAATGTAGATCATGGGTGGGATAATTCTTCTCATGGGTCTTCAACTGTCTCGAGGCATAAGCAATCACTCTCCCATGTTGCATCAACACACATCCTAACCCCTGATATGATACATCCGTATAAACCACATATCCATCAAGTTCAGACGGTAGAGTGAGTACCGGTGCGGTAGTCAATTTCTCCTTCAAAATCTGGAAGCTCCTCTCACAATCATCAGTCCACACAAATGGTACTTCTTTTCTCATCATCTGTGTCATCGGGGCAGCAATAATAGAGAAGTCTTGGATAAATCGACGGTAGTAGCCTGCTAACCCCAAGAAGCTCCGAACCTCTGTCGCCATCCTTAGTCTCTCTCATTTCAGAACTGCTTCGACCTTCTGCGGATCTACATACATACCCTCTCTTGAGATGATGTGCCCCAAAAATACCACTATGTCCATCCAAAATTCACATTTAGAGAACTTGGCATACAACTGCTCCCTCCTCAAAATATCCGATACCAATCGAATGTGCTGCTCGTGATCGATCCGAGATCACAAATATACAAGGATGTCATTAATGAACACCACAACAAACTTATCCAAGTACGGCTGGAACACTCTATTCATCAAACCCATGAACGCTGCAGGTGCATTAGTAAGTCCGAATGACATCACTAAGAACTCATAATGTCTGTATCTAGTGCGGAATGCAGTCTTCAAAATATCCACATCTCGAATCCTCATCTGATATCCCGATCGAAGATTGATTTTTGAAAACACCAAGGCTCCCTGAAGTTGATCAAACAAATCGTCGATACGAGGCAACGGGTACCGGTTCTTAACCGTTACCTTATTGAGCTGACGATAATCGATACACAATCTTAAAGTCTCATCCTTCTTTTTCACAAACAGTACTGGTGCTCCCCAACGTGAAACACTGGGCTGAATAAATCCTCGATCTAACAGCTCTTGCAACTGTTCTTTCAGCTCATTCATTTCTACTGGGGCCATACCGTATGAAGTTATCGAAATAGGGGCAGTGTCAGGTATCAGATCTATAGTGAACTCTAGATCTCTACGTGGAGGCAATCTAAGTAACTCATCAGGAAAACGTCATGGTACTCCCTCACAATTGGAATATTCGCTATCTGCGTCGATCCACATTCCTCCACTGTAGCAATACTCGCTAAAAAGTCTTTACACCATTGTCTGATCATTCTATAAGCCGACATAGGAGAAATGATAGGTGCCACAACCCGACTACGATCACCAACTACCTTGAATTCTTCGTCATCTGACTTAAACCTCACTTCTTTGACGCTACAATCGATAATGGCTCCATGAGCTGTCAGCCAATCCATCCCCAAAATCAGACTGAACTCCTCCATCTCTAACGGGTAAAGTACAACTGGGAGTTGTCTCCCCTCAATATCCACACTCAATCCTCTGTATATTGTATCTATCCTGATGTCCTTCCCCGAAAGAAGACTCACAATCAAAGGAATCATGTTGGACTCCGCTACACTACCCAAACAAGGAATACAAGCAGTGGTAATAAAAGAATGTGTGGAACCCGTGTCAAAAAGAGTTTGGACAAGTGTACATGATACTCGAACTATACCAGATACAACATCACCACCATCATGTATCTCCTGCTCTGTCATGGCGAAAACTTGTGCCCTGTCAGCATCGGGTGCAGTATATGTCTGAGATGCATGTCCTCTACCACCATATGCTCCACTCAGAGTCTCTCTGCCTCTTCCCTACAGATAACCTGAGCCTCGCCCATGACTACTACTAGAACTGGTCTCTCTACCATGTCATGTTGTCACTGCTCCTCATGCTGGTTGCTCAACTCCTCGAGATTCATCACCAGTGGAATAATCTCTGGCTAAATGTCCAACCTGCTGACATTCATAACATCTCTTTGCCATGTTGCATTGTGTGCTGATATGTCTCTCCTGACCACAATTATAGCATCGACGTGTGCTAGTCGGTCGAGATGCTACACTCGTTGCACTCTGATCAACAGATGATACAATACCTCTACTATATATATGCTCAGTCCGACCCCCACGGAACTGTCCTCTAGGAGGTGCACTATGTGTGCCTCTGGGTGGTATCCCAATGTGTCTTGGCTGCGGAGAATACTGTCTACTATTAGGTTTGCTCTGTCTCCCATCAGAACCTCTCTCATCTCGCCCCATCTTCCTACTGTCTCGGAAGGCTGCCATATTCTCCCTCTCGACCTTGATGTCACTCTATGCAATCATAGCTCTGTCAACTAGTACTGTATATGGCAGCTTCACCAAAATCGAGATCCATGACCTAATCTCTTTTCTTAGCCCGCCCTTGAACTTCTCACATTTGTCTTCTTCTCGTCGAATTAAATCTGGGTAGTACCGGGATAGGGAAATCATCTGCCTCTCATACTCCATTACTATCTCTGATGGTCCCTAAACCATATGCTCAAACCGACGACGTTGCTCGCTACGATAAGCATAAGAGAAATACTTCTCATTGAAGGCTTCCTCGAACATATCCCAGGTGATATACTGAGGTCTTCTAAGTCCATCAGCTCTCCAATAATCATGTGTTCCCAGTCTATCTGTCGTATAGTCTCAGTGTGTTTCCACCAGGTCTCCGCCTCACGTCTCATCATAAAAGCAACAAACTTAACATTCTCTTAATCTGTCAAATCTAACACACTGAATATATGCTCAATATCATTCTTCCATTTCTCAGCAGCAAGAGGATCAGTTGTATCATGAAACTGAGGAGGCCTCAAATTAAGAAATTGGTATAGCTTGTTCGTACTACCACCCGCTGCTCGAAGGTACATTAGTCACTGGTCCTCTGGAAACCATATGTGCAACAACATCAATAAACCTCCCCAAAATATCTTCTAGATTTGTGGCAGTCGGGGGAACCAAAGGAACAGCATGAGTCATATCAGGTGCATCCGGAGGAGCCGGGTCAGGTACAGATGCAGGAATAGCGGTGGGGCAGCTGTAGAAACTACTGAAGGTATGCGCCGAGAACCTTCGCCAACTTAAAAATCGACGGAACACTAGATGAAGCTACATTCGGTTCAGGGTCTACATGCTGAATCTGAGGTCTCTCAATATTAAGCTCTGACACTCTTGTGTACCGTCGAGCTATCATTCTCCCACGTTGAGTATCAGTATCACAGCTACGTCCAGATATTTTCCTACAAACACAAAACTATTATTCAATACTCTCATGTCTACAGAATCTATAACCTACGCTCTGATACCAAAATTTATCACGACCTCCTCCCTAGAGCGGGCTCAACCCTAGAAAGGGGTCCGCGAACCACTTCAGTTCGAGCATCTATATGTCATGCAATTGAACCAAAAGTTCGCAAAGAAAATAATATTCCATAAAATGCAATCAAATAAATCCCAAATAAGTGTTTACACCAAAAGTGTCTGAAAACATGAAATTATCCTAAATGTCCTATCTCAAAAGCCAGAAGAAATGTCTGGACCAACCCGACTGACGGTTGTGGCAAACGAGTCAAATCCCGGTACTGATACCGCTACAGTTGTGATGGCGAACTACCTGGGATGTTTGGGAAATGAAGGGTGAGCTTAAAGAGCTCAGTAAGTAAAAAACACTCATACCCTCAACATGACCTCACCAACAAAATATATATGATAGTGAATATATATGAAACACAGTTAATATATATAAAAGCTAACTCAGGCAAAACATACTCACAACAACACATCTCAATCAAACAAGGTTTGCTACCTGGATTCGGTATAATAATGGATTGAAACCATTGGGAGAGTCTCCCTCTTACCCCCAAGGTTTCCCACCATATAATCCCGCATAAATGTGCAAAAGGTGGATTGAACCACATACCTCTGCTAATCTCGCATTTTCGACCATTATCATACTAAATCATGCAGCATAACATGTTCACACAGCATCCAATATAACACATCTCATCGCACTTCATCCATCAACTCATCTCAAAATCACATATACTCAAATAATTCGATTCATAGTACAAGTATACAATTATATAACCCAATATTTATATTCACAATTTATGTTCTTATGCTATTGATTACTCGATCAAATTTCCAACATATATGTATAATTATATTTATACTATAATACGTAAACTCATATATCAAACATCAACCAACAAACAATTATGTTAAGGAATCATCGTGTGTTTTGTACTTACCTCATCACGTAAAACTCTCTATATCTATATGTCCTCGCTAAAATCTGGAAAATTTATAAAATTACGATCAGGTCTATATATTTTACTAAAATTGAGATTTTACCCCTAAACTTTCCAATTTGCATTTACCCCAATACTCTCCAATATTATCATTTACTCCCAAAACTCCAAATTATCATATCTCCTATTACTCACTAAAAATCAGAATTTAACTCATTTAGGTCCCTAAACATGTCAAATTACGAATAGGTCTAAAACTTTCAAAATATTACAATTACAACCCCTAAAATTGTGAAATATAACGTACCGAGCTCCAACGACTTCAGAATTTTAGAACGAGGTGGTCCACGGACAATACACATCACCAGGATCACAACGGTAGTGGTGATAATGGCAGATGCTCGACGATCACCGATGAACAATCGAACAACGTTAACTCTCATTCTAGGCTCGATTCACGACACCGAAGGTCCGAATTGGGCAATGAGGTGTCTAACCCACGTATCTCGACGAGGGGAAGATTCTGATCTGGGAGGTGTACGGCACGCACGGTGGCGCGTGGGCGCGTGGAACGACGAAGTGGCGGCACGTGGGAGCGCAATGTGGGCGCGTGCGGTGGATTCAGGCGGTCGTGCCGGCGGCATCAGCTTTCGTCTCGAAGAGGGGATTCTCCCGGAGTGGTCACTCACACGACAAAAGTGGCCGGAAGACGTCGAAATCCCTCTTTCTTTCTCCCTCCTCCCACTCTTCTCTCTCTCTAAACTGGTTTTATTTTCGCTCTCTTTACGTCAGTTTCTCTCTCTTTAACTGTTCAATGATTTTCTGGAAATTTTCTATACCCTATTCCTCTACTGAAAAATCACGCTAACTACTATCTTCTCTTTTGGTTTTATAATGATAACACACATCAAATAAGCTGTTGTGTGTTTGATTGATAATTATATTAATAGCCAAAGTTAGTTTCTCTTATGTTTGTTACTGTTGGGCAAGGAATCAGAAGTAGTGGAGGTTAGGGAAATCAAGAGAATATGGGGGGAAGTTAAGATAATAGGATAAGTTTTATTTCAAAAAAAAAATAACCACTTGAGATAGGGTTTCACAGTTATATCGCAGGTCGATCGAGGGTCGATCGAGAGTCACTACTCAATTATATTTTTTTTTTATAAAATATATATATATATATAAAAGCTTAAATTTAATAATTTTTTTAAAAAAACTGGCACCTTTTAGCTAATAAACTCGGATCAGGTCACCGATTCAGCGAATCTGAGGCCGGTTCAACCCCTACCCTGTTGAAGGGATCACCCGAACCGAACCTTTAATCGAATCATGAATTAACCGATCGAACCAGCCAATCTGATCCGGATTTTAAATCCCTGCTCAAGTTCTTTCATATTCCATATGGAATGAATTTTCTTTGACAATACCCCAAAATTTTAGGCATTTTTCTTGGATTGTAAACTTCAAGAATGACAATAACAATTGAGACGGGTGATTCATATAGTCTATTTACATTTTTTTTTCAATTTGTGGGTATTTACTAGAAAGGCAACTAAACAGTACATCCCAAAATCTGGAAAGTTTAATTTAGTAATAATTTTTGTCAATCAAAACATATTATTTGTTCTTAATCAGAGATGGTATTGGGACCGTCAGTATAGATAATTGACTGACTGTTAAATTAACAAATATAATCGTGTTTGGCTTCTAATAAAATGAAAGTGTAACACCTCAATTTATTTTCTTTATGTTTTAATTTATTAATTGGGGGTGTGTTGGAATTTAGGAACTTAATTATTAGATTTGTAAAAATTTGAATTAAAATAATAAAGGAATAAGTTGAAGGGAAACAAATGATATTTATCATGGTAGTGTATCAACTTTTGTATCACATTTTCATTTTCACAGAGGCTATCGCGAGAATAAACAGAGGGTGAGAAAGAGATGAGAGAAAATAGAAAAAAGAGAAAAGAGAGAGTGAACTCAATCTGTCTGATTCAGAGTCAATCTCTATCGGGTCTTTTAGGGAAACGTAAAGCTCGACGAGAGGATCATTTTGATAGTGATATTATCGCGGGAAACTACCGATTTTTTGATAATTTTTTTTTATGAATTTTCTCAATTTCTCGTTGATCCGGAACTTCGATTGACGAACTATCAGCGGCATTAGAACTGGGAGGGGAAGAGCAACAAACGACCACCAGAAAATTATAATTTCGATCGGGTGCGTGGCACTCACACCCGCCTTAAGCAGCGGCGCGTGTAGTTTCTGCTGCGTAGTTTCTTTATCGATAGTCAGCTCATCGGGTGCGTGGATAAGCTTGTAACATTGATATTTTTTAAGTATATAACTATGTATGTTTTCTTAAATGAATTTTCAAAGTAATGCGTTAAATGATTTAGTTTTTAGAAAGTTTATAATTTACTATAAAAGAATGGATCAAATATTGATTGTGTTGAAATCATAAGTTTGTAACATATGAGAAAATTTACATGATTTTGAGATACATAAACATGTATTTTAAATATGTCTTTTATGCTAGGATGCATTTCGTGTACATATATATGCCATGTTATTTGTCATGAGACGATGTCTCATATTGCCAGTTTTGCTCCAGATGCCAGATATTGATGTGGGGATGTCCCATGTTGCCAACTTTACCGATATGTCACGAGTGTGCATATATGTAGATAAATGAACAGTTTTTATTTTATGCAGAATGAGATTTATGAGAAATGAGATTTATGATTTATGATTATGAAAAGTTTATACGCTAGTTTACAGATTTATGTAATTATTGTATTACAAAATACTTATTCGATCCACCTTATTACTTGTTTATCCACGACACTAAGATGTGATCTATTGCACTAAGCGTGAGTTTACTCGTTTTTTAAATTTTTCAAGTTAAGAATATCTTAGATCTTTCATTTTATTCTCCTCTATTTTCTTTATCATATCATACCGGTAGTAAAGGTTGTGCCAACAGTAGAGTAACTTTATTATATTTTGATATAAGGATATAGATATATCTTTCCTACGTAGATTATTATTTTGATATGAGCACATAGCCTAATTTTGATACATTGATGTATATACTCATTATTGTAGATGATTATTTTAAGATGGATCATGAAGATCCTATATATATATGACGATGTTGTTCATATTATTTTTTAGTATTGTTTTTTCAGTGAGAGATAGTCCGTTATTCTGGGGAAACTCTGTAGAATTTTCGACTCCGTCTCATCCCTACCCTACTTAAGAGGATGTGTGTGACAGAAAAAAAATTCAGAGGAAAATAGTTTGGATCTGAAAGAATATTATTTTGTTATCCATTCATCATAACAAACTACAATTACAAAATCATATATTTATATCATCATTATAGGCTTTGATTATTAGCTTCTAGAGCACGTTTCTAACAGACTTTAACAATCATTTAACCAACTGTTGTTGAGCTATCACTTAAGATAGAATCTGATGTGTTAAACTTTACCATAGCTTAAATGAGCTCCCTTGACATCCCTCCTCAAGCTTAAGGGACAAGGATGAATATTAATCTTAGCATTGAAGTAATTAAAAACAGTGAATGCTAAAGGCTTAGTCAGTACATCAGCTAGCTGCTCATCGATAGGAATGTGTTTGACCACAAGTTCCTTGTTGATCACTTTGTCTCTAACATAGTGTATGCCAAGTTTTATATGTTTAGTTTTGGAGTGATATACTGGATTATGTGTCAGTTGAGTAGCACTCTCATTATCACACCAAATAATTGAAGGTGTTGGACTTGCAAGTTTTAATTCATGAAAAAATGATAGCACCCATGTAATCTCTGTACTAACAGCAGCTAATGCCCTATATTCACTATCAATACTTGATATGGCCACCACTTGTTATTTCTTTGATGACCAAGAGATTAAATTATGTCTAATAATACACAATATGCACCAATTGATCTTCTGTCATCCAAATCACACATCTAGTCAACAACTGAGAATCTAGTGAGTTGTAAGCTTCTAGAATATATGAACTGAAGTCCAAAATCCTGAGTAGTTTGAAGGTATCTGAGGACTTTCTTGCAAGCTATTAAATGTTGTAGTGTATGAGTAGATACATATTGACTTAGTTCGTGTAAAACATATGAGATTTCTGGTCTAGTTAGAATTATATACCGCAATCCTCCAACATGGCTTCTGTAGTCAGTATTATCCTTTATAAATTGGCCTAATTTTCCTTCTACTTGCTTCTCTAGTTTGAGACATGTACCAAAAGAAATATCACTACTTTTACAACCAAACATCTGAACTTTGAGTAGTGAGTCACTTATGTACTTTTTCTGAGACAGATGCAAACCATTGTTCATGTATATTACTTCAACTCCTTAGAAGTAAGAAAGAAGACCTAGATCATTTAAGGAGAAAATTGAACTGAGCTCTTTAATAAAATTGTCTAATACAGTCCCACTAGTTCCAGTAATTAGGATGTCGTCATCATATATCAATACTAGGATGATTAAACTCTTATTATGCTTGAAGAATAGAGAAGTATCAGCCTTGAAGTTCTGAAATTGCCATTGTAGCATATACCCTTTAAGTTTATCAAACCAGGTTCTAGGTGTTTGCTTCAAGTCATACAAGGCTTTATGAAGTCTGCAGACATGCAAGGCCTTACATTGATCCACAAAGCCTTCAAGCTGTTGTATATAAAGTGCTTTTGTCAACTCACCGTGAAGAAATACATTATTCACATCTATATGTCTAATCTGCCACCTATTCATGATAGCAAGGCTGAGTATAACTCTGACTGTAGAAGCCTTTATAACAAAACTATAATTCTCTGAATAATCTACCCTTATTATTTGTTGGAAATCCTTTGCCACAAGTCTGACTATATACATGGATAAACTACCATTAATATTGTATTTGATCTTAAAGATCCATTTGTTGCCCACTATCTTGGCATCGGAGGGTTTAGAAACTAGTGACCAGGTATGACTTTTGGTAAGAGCATCAAATTCATTTTTCGTAGCTTGTTTCCTCTTGAACAGTGTCAAGTTCTATAGTATCTACGGAAGCTGAATAAAGTTTGGGTATAAAAATACCAGATTTGGCTTTAGTGGTCATATGATGAGTGTTTGGTTGAGTAGATGGATATGTAATGTAAGGCTGAGTAACTAGTAAAATGTGTCTCTGAGGTTGAGGGAAGTGTGAAGAATGAGGATCTATCAGATTGTGTAGTTGCTGTTTCATATTGAACAAGGTTAGACTGAGTTACTTATTGTATGGACCCTTCTGAACTGAACTCTATGAAACTATTGAGATGAGGTGCTGGTAATGTAGATAAATGATATGTTTGGAAATGGGAGTAAGTAATCTTTGAATGTTGTGGTTTGAGATGGAAAATAGTGTCAATAGAGAAAGGAAATGTGTGTTCATCAAAGATCACACGAATGGCTATATAGATTTTTCTAGAGGGATGCATGCATTTGTAACATTTATATGTAGGACTGTATCCTAGAAACAAACATTTACAAAAGTGAAAATCAAACTTATGAGTTTTGTAATCTATTAGAAAATGAAAACAAACACTCATAAACTACTTAATGAATGCATAATCTGGTTTTAGATGGTAGAGTTTTTCAAAGGCAGTTAGTTGGTTAAGAAATGGAGTAGGTAACCTATTTATATGGTAAACAGCAGTATCTAAGGGGCAGTTTGGCTTGTGACAGTAAAGTTAAGCCCATTTCAACTATATGTCTGTGTTTTCTCTCTACAAGTCCATTTTGGTGATGATTATAGGGACAATAATGTTTAAAGATAATCCTATGTATATGCAAAAACTCAGTAAAAACTATATAATATCCCCCTCAATCTGATTTTAGAGATTTAATATTTTGGTTGAATTGTTTTTCCACTTGACACTTGAATAGCTTAAATATGGCTATGTCATCAGACTTGAGTTTAAGAGGGTATATCAAAATGTATCTTGTGTAATCATCTACACAGGAAATGTAACCTATATATCAGTGTGAATAAACTCAATGGTAGAAACTATTTAATTTATATCACAAGAAAATGTAACCTATAACTCTTGCATATTTGGCTTACATCACATAATATAGCATCATTGAATTGACATAGAGAAAAAATTTTTACAAGAAAGAATTTGTTTCAAAGTTTGATGAGTAGGATGACCGAATCTCTTAAGAAGCATTGTAATATCTTTTGTTGTATTACATGTAATGGTGTAATAACATGTTTTTGTACGGTCACTACTTTATTATTGGAATAAAAAACATGTTGAAATAAAGATAGCATAGACAATGGTTTTGACAATGAATTACTGAAATGAGTAGAATGTGAAGATTGTTGGATGACATAGAGGGAAGTTCTCAGCAGTAGTTTGTAGAGTCCTTGTTCGGCATAGCCTTGAAGCATAACTTGATCCTTCTTTTTATCCTTTATGAAACAGACATTGCCATAAAATTCAACACAAAGATTGTTATCGGTGGTTAGTTTTGAAATACTTAAAATTTTGTTGGTGATATAAGGAACTGACAACATATTTTTTAAGAAACAAATTATATGAATTTGTTTGAGGTATAAGTGATCGAAGGAAAGCATTATCAATGTGAGTGATGTTAAGGCTTGACCATTACCAATGATCAGTTTATCATTACCTTTGAACTTTTCAATGACTTGTATATTTGCTATATTGTGAGTAAGGTGGTGAGTTGCTCCACCGTCAGAGTACCATTCATTATCTGCAGGTTCACGATCAGCAGGTCCAAGAAAATTCTTTGTGAACTGATTCATGTTGTCACTAGTTGGATTTCTAGTGACTATATAGGTTATTGTCTTTTGGCCTCTTCCTCTGCCACCAGTCCTAGGTGGAACATGAACATAGTTTCCAATAAACCTATTCCACAAGATGTCAGCAGTGTGATATTTCTTAAGACATATTTGACACATATGTATCCATTCTTCAGGATACAAGCTATAAGTGACTTCTGGTGGATTTCTAAAGCCTGCAAAAACACCTTCTTTATTCCCATTGCTACCTCTTCTATGATTGTTATTATCGTATCATCTACCATAACCATTGACATGTCCTTGATTATGTGTACTCTGACTATGTCCCAGACCATACCAATTGTTTGAAAGTGGTCATCTGCTATAGTTACCTCTACTATAACCTCATATGTTATTACCACCTCCAAATTGCCTCTATACATGAGACTATGACCTTTAATCTGAGCATAATTGAAATTAAACAGATTTTTAACACCGACATTGGTTTATTGTTCAATATATTCTTATAAGTGATTAAGAGTGCATATGCATCATCAAAACTCATGCGACTATAAGTTATGTAAGTTGAAACATGAAAATAATATGATCCCAAGCCTAATAAAATATGTTTAATCAACTCATCTTTAGAAATTAGAGTTCATGCACATGTCATATTATCTGTAATGGATTTCATCTTAAGAAAATATTCAAAAACAGTTAGAGAGTCTTTTCTTTATTGTGTTTGGCTGAAATCTGAGATGTACATATCTTGCCTTTGATTGTGATCCATATTGTTTCTCCAATGCTCTCCATCATGTGTCATAGATAAAAGTAACCAACCAAGTAGCAGTTGATCTTGTGTGTTCCAGTTCACAAACTCTGGATTTTCATATATGAATACTAATCCACCAGTCAATCGTTTCTTAAAGAATTGTTTTGGAGCAGGTTTGTTTCCATTAATGAAACCTTCAAGCCTATTATCTTTTATTGATGCAAGGACCTGTGATCTCCATATCAAGTAGTTTGTGCTATCAAGTTTGATTAGTGTTGTAAAGGAAAATTAAATTTGAGATGATGAAGATTGTGCTGTGATTGTGGCTTGAGCTGCATGTGAATAATGATTTGGAGCTTGTGGAGTTTGATTCTAATTTGTGTGATTATGAGATTCATTTGAATTGTTCATGGCTCCGATACCATGTCAAATTAACAAATGTAATTGTGTTTGCTTCTAAGAAAATGAAAGAAAGTATTTCAGAGGAAAACAGTTTGGATATGAAAGAATATTTGACACGAGCCAGGCTGGGCCACCTAGTAATGGCAAGTGAAATTTTGAATCGACCACGAGTATTTCTAATCTTTATCTTTGATCCAGGTTTGGATTCGAGGAAGAATCCTTTCGAGGATTGAGGGAATGACATGATTCTCGTAGCATAATAATCACTCAGCTCAGAGATACATTCCCAACTGCATCAACGACACAATTTGAGCATTTTGACGAATCAAGACGAATCAAGTCCAACACCAAAAATTCGACAAAGACAAGACTTAATGGACTTGAGACACGTCATTTGGGCCTTGTAAATGGAAGCCCACGAAATTTGGAGGATTTTGTGCAAAATGGACGATTTTGTCATTTTGGGAAAAGTTACCTCTTTTGTTGACTTTTTAATTTTTATCTTTGTAATGTTGACTAATTATTACTTTAGTTATTATTTGTAACTTAATTAGCTTAGCCATTTAGGTTAAGTTGGATTAGAACTAAGTTAGTTAGTTAAAGGACATGTTAGACATTCTTTAGAAAAGATGCCTCTTTTGTTGACTTTTTATTTTTGATCTTTTTGCCACTTTCATAAAGATCTTGGTGGTGATATTTGTAATATTTAGTAAATGACTACTTAGTGCTTTAGCTTTATGTAGCCATTGGGTAGTTTTAGGACCTTTTGGTCTTTTTACCTTCTGAAGGGCATTTTAATAAATTTGCCTTATCCTATATATTGTAAACTTTGTCTTCTTCAATAACAACTTGCAAATCTCAAATTTATTCAAAGAAAAATGGCTATGGTCGAATTTCAAGCTTAAGGGAGGGATTCCCCTTTGTTTCAGCTTTGACTTATCTAAGGCGTGGCAACCTTGGTGGCGTCTCCGTGCTAGCAGAACACTGCAAGGAATCATCTTAAGGGTTCTCAAAGACAAGTTCTTTGTGGGTATTCTTTGTGGCCTTGGAAGGGTTTTGTTCCTACAAAATCGAATTCGCGGTGCATGAGGTTCTATTTGTTGTGAGGGGTTTGCTTGGCCTTAAACATCCAAATGAGTTTCGCGTCAATATTATTCTGTTATTCATTCATCATAACAAAACTACAATTAGAAAATAATCTATTTATATCATCACTATAGGCTTTGATCATTAACTTCTAGAACACGTTTCTAACATACTTTAACAATCCTCTAACCAACTGTTGCTGAGCTGTCATTTAAGATAGGATTTGTTATGTTAGACTTTACCATAGCTTATATGAGCTCTCTTGACACTGTTCCCAAAATTAGGGGGCTCTAAATCTAAGGAGTTTTTAAAATATGATTCATATTGATTAAAAAATATTTTATTTTATTTGTTCAAAAAATATGTCTCATATGGATTAAGAATAATTTTTTTTTCTTATTATAATTATTAAATTTTTTAAGAATTAGAATCCTAATTTTGATTTTTAACGATTTTAACAAAAAAAAAAATAACTCATGTATTGTTATAAAATCATAATCTATATATCTATTTTTTAAATTTAATATAGACCCCAACTCAGGTCGAAGGAAGACCCTCCCTCTCTGCCTTGCACACCTCAAGAGCTCGCATAGTCACCTTCATTGACTAGTGCTCTATTAATTGTTTAAGTAATTATTATATAGGGTTTCTATAAATATTAAAAAAAAATGAGCAGACAACTAAGAATAGTTCTTAGTGTGATAGCTTGTTATGCTTGGATAGCTATATGTAACATTTCTTGTCAATCACCACACTTCCCTCCAAGCAGTAAACAACCTCTCATTCATTTGGAATTTTATTTTCCCTTTAATAAAAAGCTCCAAATTAAGCCTGACCATACGATCACAATTGTACGAACAAAATTTGGGTTTAGGGGCAAAAACATTTTTTTCACTTTAGACCTAATGCAAAGTGATGTCCAAAATAATATCTGGCCCAAAGGACTTAAATTATTCTCATCTAAGGCCCAAGTAACAGACAGCCCAAATAACGTCTCATTAATTCCTCAACTGCTATATCCCATCTTTTCCCAAAAAATATACCAACCCATATGTAAATATTCTTCATCACCGAAAGCTTAGATCTCAAACACGTTGTGGGTCCCACCTCCATAAATACAGCTACTGTGCCAACTAAAAAGGTAATATCTATAACTGTATAAATAGAAGCAGAATTCAGAAATACAGGGCATTCAAGTCTTAGCTCCCATACTTGAGCTTTTTAGACTCTTCTCCTTCTAAACATTAACTCATCGCCCTCACGGCAGTCAACAGAGATCAAGGTAATTTCAGACCTTCCATCATTTACAGCTCGTATTCACTACTGACTTGAGCGTCGGAGTGCCCACGGCACCCACTACACCAGTGGGGCAGTAACTCCTCACTCACTCTACCTTTGTTTTGCTGTATCACTAGTGTCCCAAGCTACAAATTCTCGATTGTGGATCTCAAGAGAAATCCAGTATCTACAACAACCACTCGCTCCACAACCACTTTATACCTTATGTTGACGGTTGATTTTCGTTCCAGGGGTAATTCGGGAAGAACACTCATCGAACAATCTTCCCTCAATTGTGAATTTGTTTGGTTTGGGGACCAAAAGCAAACTTAGCAAAAGATGGAAAAACACATAGACAAAATATATGGTTTAACGTGGTTCGGCGAAATAAATCCAGCTTACGTCCACGGGCACAAGGGAAAATGAAGTTTTATAACATGGTCGGGTATGACCGACCTGCATTAGCTCTTGCTTATAAAAGGCTTTTTGCTCTCTTTTATAAGTTATATGTGTAAAAGAATCAATCCATAAATGAGTTATCAACCTCTCTTTATATAGTGCGTCTGAATCCACTGGTCCACCGCCTATGACATTAGCTCATGTCACATATCAACATTGCAGTAGCAACTTTCCTTATCTTCCCACAATTTGTCCAATCAGAACATTTCATTCTCTCTCTCTGAATAGGCCTATGGCGGCTCTGCTCTGCCACCTACATGTCACTGCACCGGCCTATGGCGGCTATGCTCTGCCATATTTATGTCACTGCACTGGCCTATGACGGCTGACAGAAGCTACTTTCGACGAGAACTGTTGCTTTTCTCATACGAGAGCTCGGGATACTGTAAACCATCTCTCGGTCTACAGGCTGGTGTGCCGAGGCAAATGACCACCTCGGGTCCAAGTTCTTTGTTGAATCTAATATTTTCTCATCAGGTTGGGTCTGATCTGTTGAGCTGATCCTCATTCTGACACGAGGCTCTGAATGCCGAGCTCGATGTCGAGGCTGACCTGACCACCTCGGGTCAATCATTATTCACAAATATTTCAGTGTTGCCGAGTCCTTATTGTCTTATAAGGTCGGGTCGGTTCCCAACCCATCCTCTAGTTCTGTCTTGGGTTGCCTCTCCGCACCTCGGGTTCAGGACTCTCCATACCCCGGGTTCGAGTCATGATCTCTTCTAGGCATCACTTCGGATTCGGACCTCTATGTCTGACTTCTCATCCTCATAAGGACCTTGAACTTTTACCTTGTCAAGTGTAAAACCAATTTTACTCTTCATTGGGATTCTGACTTCTTGGGGCCGAAAAACCACCATCAACACCTTAACTTCATGAACTGCATGCATATTATATATGTGCATGTATGTATAAATATTTGGGAACATATGATCTTAGTTATGTCAGCAAAGGGATTCCTCTACAGTATTGATGAATGATGAGCCATCCCCCAGCCACATTGATAGTACCTCAACCAGCATGATCAGAAGTTATGTTCAGTTTGGAATGAGGCAACATAAATAAAATTTTATGTCAGGCAAATTTAAAAAAAAAAAAAAAACATGTGTGCTGTTCAAAACTCAACCTGATGATGTCAATTTTGACCGACATCTGTAATAAATAAAACAGTGGTCGGCTTAAGACTGACGATCGATATCGGCTCCAATAAAATGCAGCTCACCAGGGTTAATAAATGCCATTATGGTCATTTTAATTTTATTATAAAAATTATAAGAGTCTACCAGAGGCGTGGCCTGGTGATGTAGGATTTAAGATCTTATATTGAGGTCCTGAGTTTGAATGATAGCCGAAAATTTTATCTACTCCACTTAAATATGAAAATGATGATTTGGCGATGGAATTTCCAAAGATTCAAAGAAAAAAAAAAAAAAAAAGCTAAAACTAAAACTGTAAGACATTTTGATATAATATTCCAAAACAGAAAACTATATTTGCAATGCATGCATGACGACCGATCACCATGTACAAAACTCTCGTTCCTTATCTTGTGTTAATTATTTTTTGGGTTAAAATATAATGAAATTATTCTTTACTTGCAGAAACTCTGGCTTCCACGTGTCTACATACAAGTCGCTAGCTCCGTAACTAGGGTCCACGTCTAGGAAGACTGGCAGCCTCATCAGCCCATCAGGATGCCGCCACGTCATATCATCTGACGCCTGCCTAACTCCCAACAAAGAATGAGTCATCACGGTCATAACGTAAAAAGAGTTTTATGAGCCTTCTCCCCTCCCTTTCCTTTTAAAAAAATTATTAAATTTTATATGGTTGTAAGATTTTGATAGTATGCTATTGCAAATTAAACACGCATGGAAAACTGAATTCATGTGAAAATACTGTTCATTTTCCTTGTAATTCTGAAAGCTTATCAGTGTAAGTTGATTTTTTTTTTCAAAAAAAATCTAACCTTGAAATCTAATTTAATTTTCACCTTTGGTTCAACTGAAAAAGTAAAAAAATAAAAGAAATTCTCTATGATAATTACACATGCATGTGAGTCCATGTTTATAAACTAGAGAATTAGAAAGTGAAATTATATTGAAACCGGAATATAAAAATCTCACCCACCTTTAAAGAACAAATAAAATAGGGTATATATGGCCAAATAATATTTTGTTCATCTACTGAGATCCTCATCAAATGTCATTAGAATGATACAGTATATAATTTTGAACTAATTTTCCCAGAGCCTCATCAGCTTGCTTGTAACCCTTTCTTACCTTAACTTATAACATATATCTTAATTAATTATTAATTGAAAATTAGCTCGCAAGATTAACATTCCCTAATAAGAACACTTGCAGCGATAAGTAGCAATACTATATATTAATTAATCATACTTTAAGCAAACAAAGCCACACTAATATATACTAGATGATTTTGATTATCACGATCATAAATATTTCAGGCTAATGTCTCCCTGTATGCTATCAGTACCACGACACGCTATGTTAGGTAACGAATCAGAATTCTGTGTTACGCCAAATTATGAATTGTTAATGGATATTTTATACTTAATTTAAAAGATCTGCTTACATCTTATGCATGGATTACCTAAAGAAGGCGCCTACGTGTTAGTGTTGACCAACTATTATATATATACACGTACAGAAATTTGGTATATTTATAAATATAATTATAATATAAATTATGTTGTTAGCTGTTCGATTGCTCCAACAAACTTTGAATTTTGAATATTCAATAGTATTTTTATTTATTAAGTCATTCCTTTAGAAGTTAGAACAATGACAAAGATCCAGCCACATCTATTGTAATTTTCAGTGTCCATAATATTTTCCTTTAATTATGTTCATACTTCAATGCTATTTTTGGATACGAGATCCAAAGCATTTGTGGTTGCAGTGCAATTTTTTTTTCTAGTAGAAGCTTATCTGCACATAATATATCAGTTAACTACTGTCTATTTTGAGCCATTGGTGTGTAATAGTAATACTATAATGGAGATGACTAAAGAGTAGTAATTTTATATCTTTATAGGAGAAGAAACATCTAGTGTTTGTAAGAAGACGACAACTATTACCAGATTAGGGCTTTAAAAAATATAGATGATTTTGTATCCAATGAAAGCATCTTGGACACGTGGCGTATGCGGGATGTTGGATGTTTTAATGATGATCTGATGATGAATCCAGATTCACGAGAAGAATACGAGCCTCCACCTAATTGGTCCAAGATGATAGAAAATATACAAATAATTAGCTTAAATATATCAATGGTGCTCCCTTCGGACAAATAATAGCCCGCTTGAGCTTGAACCCTAGTTGGGGCTGCCCATGGTTTGTAGCAAGGCTTTTGTGACTGGCCCATTGGATGGCTTGTAACTTGCAATTGGTAAGCAACAACAATTTTCTCAATTGTAAACAACTAATTGAAGAATTTTGTCATGAATTGACAAAATATTTGAAGATTTAAATCACTATATTAGAAAATGAACTGTCTGAGGAGGTAGATACATCAAATGATAATGGCATTCATCCATTATTACAAAATTGAATCATGATGAAGATCATTTCATGTGAGCTTACCTATCTTTTCAAGAATTGCAGAATCACCTAAACCTATATCATTTTTTGTTTTTCCTTTGTTCGCATGTGAAAGTAAATCTAGATCAACAGCCATCCACCATCAAACAATTGACGAACTGGAAGAGATCATCTCCACGATCTGATGATGTAAGTTTCCATTTGTCACAAGAACACCACCCGAAGGGAATATGGCTCTCCTTTCAGCTTGATCCGCATCAAGATCAATCTGAATCCCTCCCCAGTCAGTAACCTGTTTGAGTTAAAGAAGTTATTCTTTCATATTTTAATTGGAAAAATGAATTTATTCATAGAATGAGTACTTTATATATGCTAATGGAGGTTAAAGACATATCAGAAAGGAATTAAGGACATTTCAGAAAGGAAAACCCAATGCTGTTTATCGATAAAGCAGGAACCTAATTATTTATTATTCAGAAACATGATTTTCTGCAACTACAGGGTATCCAGTCTGTTTTCTGTCTCTGACATGATGTACTGCCACTGCATATATACTGTGCTATAGATATGCAAAACTTAAGTTTAGTTTATTTGCTTAGAGTTAGTTTCTATTCTCACAGTGCAACCAAGAAGCATAATTGCATTTCAGAACTCATTCTAAATTCAGTTGATTAATATACTTATGATACTAAATCTTCAATACATATGAAACATCATGCAGCTTTAAAAGAGGCCAATGAAAGACATACCTTTCCTCCTGCTTCATGAACACATATTATGCCAACAGCATGATCCCAAGCCTACATCATAAATAATGATAGAAATAAGCTCAAGCTACTACAATACATTAATCATGCAACTAGAAATCGACTCAATACCTTTATAATGGTTTGAGCTCTTGCTCGAAGAATGAAAACCGACGCCCTACCTGAAGCCACCATCAAGTACTTGCACAAACTGCATAGAAGTAGACAAACTGTATCACATAGATGTTATGAAGATGGTTAATTAAAAAATAAAACCATTAACTAATACTGACTATCAGAGAGATTAAAACAACAAACTGGAACTAGAAAAGACAGTATAATCCAATGTAATATAAAGTGCTATCTGGATGAGAGAATCAACAAACTGTGTTATATAAATTGAGATATATGTAGTTCAACTCGTAAGTGCGCTTAAGAAATCACTTTATCATACTCTTCAAGTCTGCATTTTGCAAGGCTGAAGCTAATTGTTTGGTGGATTACTTTAGGTGGAAAAACAAATCCTCAAGCTTGTCTTATCACCGGGCTTTGCCACATCTAAGGAGTAACAATTGCATTGACATTGCTTACTGCTTACTGCTTAGTGCTTAGACAACTTGATTAATATGACTAAAGGCATGATAAGTTAAACTGAAGCCCCGCTGCAACAAGTGGAGACTCTAGGCACAGCAGTTCATGAGCTATACCAAGGATGACCAAAAAAAAAAAAAAAAACTGACTGAAAATCTTCTAATAGAAATTCAAGGGAGAAAACTTGTCCAAAATTTAAGATAAATTATAGTGTAATTTGTTATAGCATGCACTGTTTGGCAAAGTGAATGCAGAACATGGATGTGTATGTAAAGCATACGGCATCTCTTGAAAAACTGAAATTAGTCATACCAGTGATCACTACTTTAAAACACTAAATCAACCAGAAATTCAAGTATAAAAAAAAAGGGCATTTTATTCTATTAATTATCATTGATATGAGAAAGAGTAACACCAAACCTGCCACAACATGTGGGCATAAGAAGAATTTCCTTGTCCCCAATACCATCAGCATCAGTTTTTGCATTGAATAAAGCTGAAAGAGGCAATGATTCCCATGTTTGACTGTCTGGAATACAAAAACTTGCTTCGTGTACTAAGCCACACCTATCAACAAAGCATCTGCTCCAATAATCAGGTGTTTGGGGTGTATCCATCATACTTGACAACCTCTTCATCCATGTTCCACAGCCAACATGAGCAACCATGACAATCCCTGATCCAGCAGGTGTGCTCTCATCTTCCTGCACTTCAGCAGCAGATTTGTAGGCTTTATCTTCCAACCAGTTAGGGCAGCCCATAACACCTAAAACAATCTCCCCTTCAATGACAAGAGCCAAACCTACCTAAAAATCTGGGGTAAGCCCTTAGCTGAAGAAGAAAACCAAAATAAAGATGATCCAAAATTCAACTAAATTTTAATGCAATAGCAAGTTACTGTTAAAGAAGATAGCTGGAAAAAATAGATGTCATTAATGTTGCTTCGAAGAAAACAGCCATTAAGGAGCTTTTTCTTTCCCCTAAGACCAATATATTTTGACAGGGAACATTAACAGTGCCAAGTCTACTACAATTGTGCTCTGTCTAACCATAGATGCAGGTCAATTGACTTAAAAGCAGAACACCTCTTCTCTTTTCCAGACACACTTAGCATATATTTCACCACATTAAGCAATCTTACAAATTCATAGAATAAAGCAAATTAGCTATCAGCAGAAAATAAGCCATACCACGTATAAGGCCTCACTCCCTCTTAGAAAACCTCGTGTGCCATCAATTGGATCCAGTACCTGGTTTGAATTTGTGGACTTCATTAAAGTTAACAAAGTATAAATTCAACTGTGAACGGTAATCAAAACAATCAAACAAAATTGTAATATTAGATAACACGCCATAAGGTCACTGATAGAACCCCAAAAATCACATAGCAATCACAAAACAAAACACTCAAAAACAGAAGCTAAATTATATTTTTATTCACGAAAATGAAGCTACAATAACAAAGATAGTTGAAGGTGAATAGATTCACCAGCTCTTGCTCAACTTGAGGTGTTGGCAATCTCCCTAGGGTTTTCCCCTCCAATTCCCAATTCCCAATTTTCACAAAATGATAGCATACCCCCGACCCGAAATCAACAATTCATTCTTATTTATATTTAAACCATAATGACTAAAATGACATATTTACCCCTTGGGTCCTAACATTACTCCCCCCTTGAAAACACGTTGCCTCAACGTGGGAGCGCGGATATGACTATCGCCTCAAAGGATATCCTAGGCCTGAACGGCATTGTTCTGATGAAGTCACAAGCTTCCTCCAGATAACCCACAAATTCAGCTGATTGATAAGAGTGCATAATAATCTTTTGCAAAACCGATCCGAAGACAACGAATCCACCAACAAAACCTAAAAATAGGGGTGGGCATCAGATCGGATCGAATCGGATCCGATCCGATTATCAAATCCGATCGAATTGAGTTGATCCGGTTCGACGGATCTCGGATCGGATAGGATTTTATCTGATCCGATCCGCTCGAATTTATTTTTTATTTAATATGCAAAACGACGTCGTTACATATTAAATAAATAAAAAATTCGAATTATTTCGGATCGGATTTTATCCGATCCGATCCGCTCGATTTTTTTGACTCAAAACCAGATTATGCTTTCAGTTTGTGGTCATGTTGTTTGTACTGTGTACCAAATTCGGATCGGACCAATCTAATCCGAAATCATCCTATTTCGGATCAGATCGGATAAGATGATCCGGTCCGAACGAATCAAACATCTCAGAGCATTTCGGATCGGATCGGATTCGGATTCGGTTCGATCCGATCCGAATCCGATAATGCCCAGGGCTACTAAAAAATGCTCCACTAGCACCTCCAATTTCTTCGCTTGAGGGGCACGATCATCATTCTCAATTGCCACATATTCCACTACATCAACCTTTGCACTTTTCGTCTCATTACTCTCTGCTTTGAAGCTCACTTCTTCATTCTCAACTTGCTGCTGTGGGTCTAAATGGGCAATTACATCGGGAGTAGGATCATCCTCATTTGCGATCATTGGCTCTACTACGCCCCCAACTTGTTCACTTTGCTTCTCATCATCACTGTTCCACATTTCCAATGCCCTTACCCTCTCTGGATCGACCCTATGTCACCAATATGCTCAACTTTCTCACTATGACACACGTGGTTCGGGTGGAATCTCTCATCACATCTGAAACATAGACCTTTATCGCGCCGAAACTGAAAATCAACCATTGAGAGTTGCTTGAATTTTCCCGATCGGTGTTTGAAAGGTTCTCAGACTGTTTCCTATTGCTCTCCACAAAGGGTGTCGGGCCAGTACTTGCCTCTTGAAGTGAGAGGGTGACATCAGTGTGAATCACGGAATTGGTTTTTGATCCCTTTATCATCTCCTGCATTTTTTTTCTCCAACATTGAATCAAGTTTTTTGCAAGGATCTTCCTCAACTCTATTTATCCTCCTCCAACATTTGACATGTGTGTGGATCCATTACTAGCTCGGGATCCTTTAAATTTAAAGGGCCCGATCATTCTTCGCTTTCTGATTTCTGTCAATCTGTCCAATTCTGCTAGTTTATCTTCCGCTTCTAAGACTAATTTTTTGACCCCTTTAAGATCGATCACCCTCAAATACTTTAAGTCATCTTGAACCTCCGATTGCAACTCATGCCGCAATCCATTGATGAAGATTCCAGGGAAATGGTATTCGGATATAGATGACACTGAGCTCGCCAAACCATCAAAATTGTTAATATAGTCACACAGAGAACCATATTGCCGAATGTAGCCCAATTCGTACGAACTCCCAATACACCCTTTTTTTTTCTTTTTTTTTTCTTTTTTTTTTAACCAATTCAACAATAATAGATGCAGGACTAAAATGCAAGAAATTGAAACTGTTTGGGCTAAATTATAAAAAACATAAACCTTAGGGGTAAAAGTGTAAATAACCTTCCGTGGTCGGAAATGCAAAGGGGTGGTCGGATCTGAGAGAGTAGAACGTGCTGAGCACGTTGGTGGTGGCGGCGACGTCAGAAGCTCACCGTAGGCGGCGATCGACGCGAAGAATGCCACGCCGTTGTGTCTGTTTCTTGAGTTTTCCGGCGCTACAGACGTCGATCGGCGTTGACAGAAGCTTGGGTGAAGTCGCCGGCGTGAGAGGGGTGTGATGGTGGCTTGATCGACGGCGGCTTGGGCTGAGAGGCGGCGGCGAAACGCGATGTGATGGTGGAGTGTGCGGCGGTTCTGGGGTGATTTGGCATCGGCGATGATCGGAATCTGGTTGCCGACGTCGTCTGAGTACAATGGGGGTCACGGCCGACGGCGATGGTGGCTGTGGAGGTGGTGGTGGGTGGCGACAGTCAGGGTTACGGTTAGGGTTTTCTTTTTTTTTTCCCGATTTCTGCTTTGATTTTCTTCTTCTCCGAGCCAACAGTAATCACCACAGATCCAAGGAACTTCAACTTCTGCTCTGATACCAATTGATAGAACCCCAAAAATCACATAGCAATCACAAAACAAAACACTCAAAAACAGAGGCTAAATTATATTTTTATTCATGAAAATGAAGCTAAAATAACAAAGATAGTTGAAGGTGAATAGATTCATCAGCCCTTGCTCAACTTGAGGTGTTGGCAACCTCCCTAGGGTTTTCCCCTCCAATTCCCAATTCCCAATTTTTACAAAATGATAGCATACCCCCGAAATCAACAATTAATTCTTATTTATATCTAAATCCTAATGACTAAAATGACTCATTTACCCCTTGGGTCCTAACAGTCACATTTGTGGAGCAGAGCACATTTAGAAATCATTCTTCATAACAACTAATTTCCTTGTTCATTTACATGCAATAGAGCATGCAAAACTTATCATTGTGTTCCATCCATACGTATCAATTGATATATAAGGTAAGAGAAAGCAGTTTACGATAAATAAAAATAAACGAATCAAAATTTTACGTAGATCTACCCAATATGTGGCTGGTTTTGTACAAAACACAACAGCATCCTTTCCCCCTCTGTCAATTGCTTCCAGTACATCAGCATTTGTCAATGGTTCATCACCAAAGGTTGCTTTATCAGCTACTGCACTTGCCACAGAATCCACCAGATTATTTGAACGTAAAAAGGCAGAGTCCTCTTCAGCCACCAAGGGAATAGAGGGGAATAATTTGCCTAACTCTGTCAGCCAAAGCACAAAACCAACAAGTTAAGGACCACTATTTTAGCAAGTTCTGATAAACTGTTGGCAAATTGTCATAAACATTTTAATGCATGCTTTTCATCAAAGTATTTCTTCAACACTAAATTAATTTTTCCAATTAAGCAACATTGTGAAATGAGGCAAATTCGTATCTAGCTACTAATGGCTGGTTTTTCCACTTCAGTTGTTCAATAGCATATTTTATTAGACAAAAATTTGAAAATTTTGTAAAAGAAAAATTACCCAAGCTGACTAGAGCCTGCACCCCAAAATCAGCAATGGTGACTGGAGTTTGGTCATTCTTCTCAAGAACCCCGCCTTCACTTGAGAACAGAGATTTCTTCACCTTACAATTGTAACCAATAAACATGAAACAGACGCCAAATTTTGACATCATCGGGAGAACCAAAGAGACAATCGAACAAATAAAGTCAAAACAAAATCTAATTTCTACATTGTTGTGCTACGGATTCCTATGTTATTGAAAACACTAGCAGAACTTCTTCTATTTACCACATTGTCCATGAAACTAAACAAAGCACGAGAAAGATAAATAGAGGTTAAGAAAAGTTACGTCAATGCAAAGCCGACAAGCTCTCTCCACAACGTCTGCTGCAGCTTCAAGTTCTTTATGATATATCGCTTTATGATTTGGAAATGGAAGACTCGACCTGAAAATTCAGCAAATTTTTTAAAGAGTAATTCAAAATACAATTGAATGCTGAAAATGAAAGCAATCAGAAGTTTTATTTTAATGAGACAGACAAGTGAAGAGACCTTAGGGTGAAGGATCGTCTTCGGGGAAGCGTAGGGGAAGAAGGATGGGGGCGAAACAATCGGAGGGTAGAGAATTGGCAAGTATAGTGGACGAGAACCATGACAAGTATCAGGAGGTTGATGAATTGGAATCAACGGTTGTGATTGAGTTAGCGAGTAAGTGTGTGAGCTGGGTAGCGAGGCATCAAAAGAGGATACTGTCTGTGAATAGCAGTCGAGTGATGGAAAGTTATGAGAGCCGAGAGGAGACTGAAGATTGAAGAAGGACTTAACTGTCCTTTTCACCGGTTGGTTTTTTGGGCTTATCAACTTCATATTAAATTGGGCCGTGGTCCGTGGTCCGTGGGCAGAATTATATTCTGATTACACCCACAGTGAAAGAAAAATGAATTAAAATTTTCAACAAGGGCGATGTTTGGTAAAAATGAATTTAAAAGAAACGTTTTTGTCAACTTCCGTATGCTAAGAACATCTTAAAATCGAATTACCCAAACAATAAACAACAAAGAATCAAAATTCAAAAGACGGAAGGTTCCAACAATCCAATCCTACGCAAGTATTAAGTAGACATCCAAATTGTCCTTATCCGCTTATCCCCTAATCCTGATTGGCATGTAAGACTCACACGTGGCATCCATCCACATGATAAGGCCCCATCAGCCCCCAGTTTTGTTTGCATTTTCCGCTGAATAGTAGTAGCTGCTATCTCATCACATCATTTCATAGCCACTTGTTTTCCTAAAACGTGGGCTTCGCTTTCCCATCATTATATATCCCACTAAACTAAACTTGAATCTCTCCCGATATTAAAAAACTTCATCACACGATTGAGTTCAGAGTCTAAGCGACCGAGGTTGAGGCATATGAGCAGGTTATTTTACCAAACAGGAATGAGGGTGATGCAGGTGATGAGAGACCAATTATCAAAGGGCGACTCAGGTTTCAAGTCTATGAAAGATTCTGCTTGCTCTTCTTCTACAAAGCAGGCTAGGCGTTTCTCTAGTGCTGCTGATTCAACTACCTTTAACTCTGCCAGAAGCGAGAAGCTTAGGCAGGCAGAGGAGTCTCTTCGCACGATCATGTACTTGAGCTGTTGGGGTCCCAATTGATGTTATTGTAACAAGCAGGAGAACAAAGTCCGATCTTTACTCTTTAGAATAATAGTTGTAATTTGTTTTTGTACATATATCCATCCCTACATGTGCATATTTTTCGATTTTTTTTTAATCTTTCTGTTTAAGTAAGATATTTCAGAAGCGAATAAAAAATAAAATCAGATCGTGTGTCTGTTTGTTAAGAGAAAATTGCAATTAATCACGAGTTTTGGGCAAAGTTGAATCGCAACCCAGATATTTTTCTTTCTTTTTGTCACAATTGGGATCTCAAGTAATTTAACAACTCTCATCAGTGTTCATAACTATGATTCTTTCTAATTTAATTTAAAATATGAAAGGAAAAAGAAAAGACCAAGATTTTTCAAGGAGAAGAAACGATCCACAAAACATAATTGCAATAATGAAGAAAAAATAGTTTTCGAAACTAATTATTATCTTTTGTGTCTAGTACTCAAATGGTGTGTTTTTTTTTTTTTTATAAGAATTTAGGATAATTTTACGTGATTTAACGGTTGTGTTTCTAATTATTTGAGGGGAAAAAAAAAAGCCGTTGTGACTTGTGTCTAATACTCTCGTTTTACACTTCGCCGCCGCAAGTTATTAGGATACCATTTAGCGCTAGCTAAGAGGTAGCCATGTATTGGCCCAACCCAATAAAACGGAGCATTGGAGACCCAAGCGAAGCTCCGTCCCAGCTGACAGCTGTGAGCTGCATGAGAACATAATCAATCACTTATCCGAAACTTCGACTCCATTACAGCCCCATAAAGCAAAGCAAAGCAATAATCCATATTATACCGAACCGATGAGCTTTCTGTTTCTGCTCATCTTCTTGTTCCTATTCAAGTTTAAAACAAAAATCTGAAAAAATAACCAAAAACCTAGGAAGCACGGAAACGTGATTAGCCCCATTTTTGCACGTTTCTGAAACTGAAACGATTTGAAATGTTAGGAAACGTTTCCAAAACGTTTCTGAACAATTAAAAAGATGATAATAATACTGAAACGTTTTGGAAACTTTTTAGAAACGTTTTTTTTTTACAATTTCAGAAACGTTGAGCATAAATTTAGGGTTTATATTTTCCAAACTGAGAACAACCATTGGCTTCTCATTCGAGCACGCACATCGCTGCCACCGGCTTCTTATTGGCCGGTCGACGCGACGACCCCTCTAGCAACTCGATGATCGACATCACTACTCACTGTTCAATGATCGGTGATCGCTGTTTCAAAGTCGTTTGCGACTATGGACTTTCATCTTCGTAAATTTTTATCAGGTTTGATTAACAATTGATGAGAAGCAATAAAGAATGAATGAAAGTGATAAACCACTTTGGGGATGTTCTTTAGAATGACGTGTTGCAGTTGCAGACTTGCCGTGGACATTTAAATCAAATAGAAGAAAAATTAAATTATGTGGGTGACAGTTGTATTAACTTTCAATCATATTATATTCAATAAAAATGAAAGCCTCCAATATTTTTTAACCTTTCCATTATCCATGATTTTGATTTGCTACTCTAGTTTGTTAATCAGTATTTGGTTCCAAGACATTTTTTAAAAAAAAATTTGAAAATTAATTAAAATAAATGAGATTAATTTTATAAATAAAAAAAAAATTACATTGAATAGCTTGAACTTAAATTTTTAAAAATTTAAGTTGCCTACGTATCCTCCAATGGTGAGAGGAATCAAAGCTCACGTAGTTCCATTATAATTTTAAGACATATCCCATTTGTAAATTATAATTTTACAATTATCATTATCAATTGATCATTCGGCTCCGGTTCCGCTTGCACTTATTGCAGAAGCATTATCGAACAAATCTTCAAAATCATCAGAGGCATCTTCTTGTTGTCTCAGATCAGCTCGAGTTCAATCATCCACACAAGCTGTTGCTTCTAGAGTGCTTGGATGTAATGAAGATCGCCTAGCTTCCAATATATTACCTTCCAAGCTGAAGGCTTGCTCAACCGCAACGGTGGAAATAGGTGATGCCAATATCTCTTTAGCAATAATAGATAAAACATGATATATATTTTGATGTCGGTTCCACCATTCAAGGATTTTAAAATTTTTACTGCATAAACTTTCATTAGAAAACTCAAAATTTGTAGATAAATAATTATCTAATTCAGGGTTATTAGTTGTCGTATCCCTAGCTTTTTTATTTCGTAGCAATAACCAACGATTCTCTGCGTTAAGTCTTGTTTAAATTACCGGTTCGCTACTACTAGATTGACCTAATGTTCCTAAGTTATATCTTACAATATAATCATTAAATAAAATAATTAAATCACTTCTTAATTTCGTCATTATGCTCGTAATATCAATTTCATCTAATATTCCTAAATAATCATAGTAAGCTTGTAAACCACCATTCAAACCTTCTAATTTAAATTTAGGATCAAAAACAGCAGCAATAAGATAAAGTAAAGGAATTTCTCTAAAATAATTCAACCATTTTACCTTCATAGCAGTAAAGGCTTCGAACAAAACAATATCATTAGGGTCGTCACTGTCAACATGCTCATCGAGAGTGCCAACAATATTCAAACTCTCAAGAAGAAATAAATGTGTTGTAGGATAATAAACACCGCTAAAAACTAAAGTAACATCATTAAAACTCTTAAAATATCTAAAAAAATTTCACAAATATCCCATTGACTAGGATAAAGTGTGATATTTTGAACATGTTGAGAAAAAAAACTACATAATGCATCTTTGTATTGAAATACTTGACATAAAAGAAAATAAGTAGAATTCCAACGTGTTGGAACATCTCTTGAAAATTTAATCGGTTTAATACCATTTATTTTACAAAACTTGGTCCATTCTCTCCAAACTTGAAAATATGACCAAATACAGTTAATTGTCGTTTTTAATTGGATCAAGGAAATATGATAATAATTTTAGTCTGTCATGCACACATATGTTAAGGACATGACATGTATAATGAATATGAAAAAATCGACCCCCTAAATTTGGTTCACATAAGGATTTTAAATCATGAATGGATGCAGTATTTGCAGATGCATTATCAAATCCAATTGTTAAAATTTTTTCTACTAAACCATATTCATCAAAAATTACCTTCATCATTCTATAAATATTATGTGCAGTATGTGGGTCATCAAAAACTCTAAATGCAATAAGTCTTTTTTGTATGGTAAATGATGCATCAATCCAATGACAAGTCACACCCATGTATGAGTGTGTTTGCCAATGGTCACTCCAAATATCAGAACATATAGAAATACAACCTTTCATCTCTTTAAATATTTCATTTAAAATAATTTTACCTCTACTAGATGATGCGTACATGCCCATTTGAGTTTGCGTCGTATCAATGCCAAGTTCAACCGGATGATGTTTTTCCATGTGCTTGATCATATTGCCGTATCCACCAAAAAATTTATAGATAACCCCACAATAGTTGCAAATTGCTCGTTGTGAACCATCTTCTAGGCGTTCCAAATTACAATGAATTTTGAAAATATCCGAGGACCGAGCCTTAACTTCTCTTCTTCGTGATTGTGCACTGACACTAGGGCCGCTCTTTTGGGTTGGCATATTTGACATTATGTTCTCAGATGAGCTTGCCATTTTTTTTTTTGAGAAATTAGGAAGAAAAAAAAAGAAAATTGAATAATTGTGAATGATAACAAATTAACAACTAAATGAATTGAGATTGAGAATAAGATTATAAGAGAATTGTATTGAAGTGAGATTGAGAATAAGAGAATTATAGAAAATGAGAGAGTTGAGAATTTGGTGTGATGAAATTATGAAAAATGAATCATATTTATAGAATTTTAGAATTTTTTTTGATACCAAAAATGCCCCTAAATATAACCGTTTTATTACCGTTATTAGGGGTATATTAGTAATTTACATTTTAAATAATAAAATTAATTTTTTTTTAATTTTTTATTTATTTATTTGGGCAGGGAGCCAAACGGCTCCCTGCCCACCCCCCAACGGCTACTAGCCGTTGGGGGTAGGGTTCCTGTTGGAACCCTACGGTTCCACCGGTTCGGGTTGGGGTCGAACCCCAACCGAACCGGTCGCCAACGGTTCCGGTTCCAACCGGTTCGGTTCCGGTTACCTGGAACCGTGGCCGGGTCTACCTTGAGCTAATCTCTTATTGTTTTCACGCAATAAGCTTAGGAATACGTTTATTTGCTAATATGATGGTCGGTCATATTTCAGTAAAGATTTTAAATGGGTAGCAAATAAGGATTGGTGCGGAAAATAAAAATCTTTCATATTCCCTCTCTCATTTGATCGATTATCTTCCATACTCCCTCTCAGTGAAGGAAGGGAATAACGATGGATTCCTATAGAGCATCCATGAACAAGAAGATTCAGCTGGTGGCCGTGTGTGAATTCTTCCAAAGCAAGAGGTGACTTGATTTGACATTGTTGTTTAATCTGATTTGGTCGAGTTTGGTAATGGTTGAGGTAGTAAACTCAGATTCGGTAAGAATCTCATTTTTTTATAGTACGAATGGGGAATTACTCAAAAATTGGATAGGGGTCGGACGCAGACGAGGTCAAGCGTCTGCGGCCGATTCAACTATTTCCTTCGTCTCTTTCCTAAACCTAAGAGGGACATAAGAAGAGATGTATGAATTTACCTTCGGTAGTGGACGCCTAACAAAACTCAAGTGACCTTTTTTCGACCGAAACTTAATGCAATTAGTAGGTTTATGATGGGGGCAACTCTTGACTTTTGTACCATCCACATATAATAGAAGGTGTTCGTTTCAGGTCTTGGAAAATTTCATAACAAATCAAATTTAATCGAACTGTAATGAGTATTGAAGATATAGGAATAATTGGACATCTTTGAAGTTGTTATATAAAGATTTCTCGTCAAGTTTAAGTTGTCGTATTCAAGTTACGTGCGAATGGACATTTGAACGTCCACTTCAGAGCAGTGCTCAAGTGCGAATGAGCATTAGAATGCTAATGCGATAAATTAAGTGTGTGAAATCACATTTGAATGCTAATACGATTTTAACTTTCATGAGTTCTAAATACTGATTTTAGAGGATGAGAACTATAAACTACATAAACCTTATCATACATATTTTACTCTATCTGGAAACACGAATAGAGAAGCTTTAATTCTTGAGTTTCCACCTTATTGAGAGAATTATTATTGAAGATTTCATTCATCATATCTCTTATTTATTTTTGTAAACCTATTCATTGATAACCATCAAAATACTAAACCATATCAAAATAATCAAAGCATAACATTTTGATTTTTGAGCTGAAGATTGATTGTCGAAGTTTCGACTAGAACGAGTTTGCTATTAGATTCACTACAAAGAATTTAGAACTATCAAAAAAGGCTTCGTGGTACGGGTTTGAGAAGTTTTTCATACTACTGCTTAGATTAAGAATGTTTTTTGTTTAGATTTAAACGTGTTTGTTCTTGATCATACAAATATTATTATAAGAATTGTCTTAAAAAGTGTAGTTAAAATTTTAATTCTATATATTTATACCATATCAACTTTAGGCCAGTCGATCGAATCGTGCGGTCATGTGTTTTATACAATAAAATAATGTTATTTTATGAGTCAATGAATAAAACAACGTTGTTTTATTATAGAAAACACGCGACCGGATAGTCCGATCAAACGAACCTAAAGAGCTATGTATTTATATCTATTATCCATAAGTGTATCAGGGTCATAAGGTTTGGTGGTATAAGACTTAGAATTCGATTGCTCAGAAGATTTTACATGTTATATTTAAACCCATGTCAGATGATTTGGCTGTGAGGATTCTCATATTTCTAATAAAAAAAATAGTAGGGTCATAACTAGGGATGTCAAAAATCCCTGCGGGGATGAGGGCCCGCGGAGGCCCGATATGTTAGGGGTGGGTATTTAGCAATCGTTTTTAAAAACAGGCCGGGTGCAGGTATAATTTTTAATACCCGTTAGGTATACGGGCCGGGTACGGGTATAAGAATCTCTAACCTGTACCCGCTCAATAAACACATTTGATTTTGACTTTTTAATTATTAACTTTTATTCAAAAAATTTAATTACTTATTAAATAAAATAGGAAAAACATAATTTATTATCATTTATCCAACTCACATACCACTTAACAATTACCAACTTTCCAATTACAGTACCACTCACATTGGGAAGGTAAAGAATATGAAAAGTGCGGTATTAAAAATTTAAGACTCCACCGAATTGCTTTTCATCAAAGCCTTTTAAATTTTTGAAGTTTTTCAATACACAATAATCATTCATCGTCATCAAGCATCAGGTTCAGGTAAACGTCTCTCAACACTTTTTCAATTTTATAGTATTGATTTTGCAAGAATGCGATGATTTATTATTTTACTATTTTGAATAACATGTGTTCATTAGATGTATGCAGGTGATTTAATTTTAATCCCAACTAAAATTTTACTGTTGAGTTATGTAAAAATTAATTTGTTAATTTTTTTTACAAAAAAATAATATTGTAGGTTTAAGATGTCAACTCATATACCAGAACTTATAGATGTAGATGACGAATTAGACAATGTGCATGTAAATGATATTCAGAAGCCTACAAAAAAAAGGAGAATTTTTGAAGCATGGTCGCATATGGAAAAAAAATTATTATGGGGATACCGAAAGCGGTATGCAATTATTGCAAGGCAAAGCTTGTAGCACGAGCAACAGATGGAACTCGGCATTTACTTGACCATATAGGAACTTGTCCAAATCGAAAACAAATGGAATTAGAAAAATGTTCGTCAGGTAAGTTGAAAGTGCTGAAAGATGGAGAAGGAAATGCCAAAGTGGAGACTTATGTTTTTTATCCGAATGTCACAAGGAAAAATATTACAGAGATGATTGTTTTGCATGAGTACCCTTTAAGTTGTGTGGAGCATCGAGGATTTAGAAAAGTTCTATCTTCCCTTAATCCAATGTGGAAGGATGTGTCTCGTAATACTATTAAAAGGGAAGTAATGGATATATATCAATTGGAGAGGACTAAGATGGTGAGTATTTCAAGTAAGATTGCCTTTACAACAGACATGTGGACAACAAGCACACAAACAAAGGATATATGACACTTACAACACATTATATAAATGACTCTTGGACTTTGCGAAGTCAAATTTTTAGGTTTATTTTTAGTTTTAATTAATTAATTGCTTATTCAATTACCGCATATTATTTTAATTGTTTATATTTCCATTATTGTTAAATTTATAGGTAATAAAACAAATTATAATGTCTTTATTTGTTTTTTTGTAAGTTTGTTAGGGTTGGTGCTCCGAGTGCCAATCCGAATTGTATTTATGTCCGATTCATAAATATGAACAGTTCCGTTTTCCATAATATTACTAATTTAACGGTAGCACCCTTGTCTTTTATACACTTATTCGATCTAATTGCGATTAGATATCTGATTACGATTAGATCGAAACTGAATTTGGTTCAGTGATACGTGTATATTAGACAAAGACCTTAGGATTTACAATATAGTGCGCAGTTACAACGTAGCTTGTAATTGACATTGGGAAGTGTGCTATAAGATATATATTCTTAAATAAAGTTTCTGGTCAAGATTTGCTAACACATGTCGGTTAGTAAAATCCGCTGAGACCAGTACATGATGTATATCGTGACTTGATCCGATGGTTTTCCTAATGAACCATGAGTCTCGGGAGACTAGTATAGACACGTAGGTGTTTATTTGATAAGACATTGAACGACTCACTGAATGTTTCCTAATAGATGGTACACCAACGTCAATAGGAACCTTCTCGAGTTGAGCGATCATAGTGGTCCTTTGACTTGAGATACCACAGTGGGATATATGAGTTATCATGATTTCCTATCAAATACTTCGATAAGAAAATATCAGAATCATTAAGTATCAAATACTTTGTAAATGATTCTGATTTCCTATTAAACTTATACGACAGTTGTCTCTTTTCATCTTATTAATTATGTAGTTCCATCACAGTTTATCATTTTCTTATTTGACTTCACTAAGTCAAGTCATTTCTACAATCGTCAACATCCAATGTCAACCACCAAGTAACGAAATAACTTCATTACTCGGGATCATAGAATACAATATTATATCAAATAGAATACAATATTCTATTAAATACAATAAATGATAAACCTATCACTCATACCTCAGAGGCATAAGTATTTTCAATTATATAATCATTATACAAAAGAAAGTTTCAAATCTCAAACTTTTCAAGATTCGAATTTTCTACTATACACATCATATATGTGATTGTAGAAACAAATGAAACCTTAATTAAATAGACGAATTAGCGTTACTGGAGCATAACCCCAAGAGTATTGAAAAATAATTCAGTAACACTCAATATCAACGAATCAAATCATATAAGATTCGATTGCTCCCACTGACCAATTCCATCAAAATGGAATCGCGGAAGTTTAATACTGGGTAAGAATCATATTCATTAAATAACTTTAGAACTAATTGCCTCAAATTCATGCGTTTGATCAAATCAAACATCTTTAAACAATTTAAAGACGCGCAATGAATTTTAAAAGACAAAGTTTTCAATATTACAGATAAAATATCTTTGAACTATTCAAAATACTCTATCTGAGTTTCATTAGAAACACATTGACAGTTCTTGAACAATTCAAGACGTTCAACATGTTCTCTATTAGAAACACGTAACTAAGTCATGACAATTCATCAACTAAGTCACAGAGTATAGAAAACTATCTAAGGCAATTTCTAATTCATTAAACTACATACATCCAATGTATTAGTCTAATAAATCTGTGGTCCAATGACAATCATCGGTTAAATGAGATTTAATCACTTCCTGAATACAATATTCATTAAATGGAAAAGGATACGTGGTGTGAACTCGTATCAAACCATCATTTACCATAAGGATCGAACATCTAATGCTTTTATGATAAAATCTCATAAAGCACAGTTCTAAGTTATTTATTACCGAATAATTTCTTAATGTTTATCTTTCATTAATGACACTACTAGTCATCTTAAAATATGCAACAACTGTTTATACAGAACCAGTAACTATCCAATAGTCACAAGTTCTGATATCAAATATCAAAATAGTTGTTAAACATTATTTTAAGTAACTAGACGGGAGATCAAGTATCCAATACCTACAGTTGTTGTATTGTGAGAATCAATATTCTCTATACAAAACTATACGCATCTCTTTTCTTAAGCTTTATAATTTGCGTTCAATTATTGGCAACAATTGCAAATAATCGATTAGCAAACTGTGTCAGACACGTGACTTCTAAAAGTCACTAAAAGCCAAGAAACGTCATTATAAGATAAACAAATACTAAATGAGTTTTCTTAATGCTAGTCAAGAATCTCGAGAGATGAACTATTCAAGTCAATTCTTACTGCATAAGAAACAATTCTAACTAGAATAATATCCTAAACACATATATATATTTAGATTACCTAATCGTGACTTAGAAACTAAGTCACAAACCATCTTGATTTTCAAAAGAAAATCGGAACAACAGTTCCCGATGGTTTTAACTAATCTAACTATATCTAAGTCTACTGTATTTCTAGAACCTACACAACCATAATTAAAGATAGAAAACCTATATATTCAAGTAATATACATGCAGTAGATTAGAAGTATAAATCTATAAACGATATAGAAGGTAAGGAAAAAAAAGCAGCAAATTCCAAAATATTACGCACTGCTTAAGTTATGGATTTTAAACTCAACAGTGTCTCCCACTACTTTACGTAATACCGTAATCCCCAACGGACAACGGGAATTCAACAATTAAATCGAATTCCATAGTGAGAGTGAGATCCCATGAATATATTTCGACTCACAGCTTTGGCACGTTCTCGCCTACATATATTCATTAGGTAGACAACTCGTTGTCAATCACTCACCAGTGACTCCCAGTTTTGGTCCTGACCGTTTCTCGTTGTGACAGCTTTGGCACGTTCACAGGGAGGCGTATCAAGGCTACACTTGTCAATGACAAACTCAAGCTACCGGTGTAGTCCTGACAGCTTTGGCACGTTCAAGATTTCCATTTTCACTTGAATTTGTCTAGTATCATTACACAACCGGCATGGATAAAATTCTATCAACTACACCCTCACTGCTTTGACACTTTCTCGGATGCAGCCATAGAGAGTTACCCATAAACCGTATTGACAAGACGGACCAAGAAATATGTATCCAATACACGTTACTTTACAGCCATATTTAAAAGCGGGGATTTTCCTACGAAAGTCATACTATACATCCAATGCAAAATATTAATCTAAATCATTTTCTAAACAACTCAGTTCTACCTATAAAACATAACGTAACTTAACCATTAAATTTCCGTTACATTTTCGTTAGCGTCGAACCGAAAAGAAAAAAAAACATATCTAGATTCTAAGCATATGCGAACAATAAAATTAGATTAAATATCTAATATCAAGCATGAATAATGTAATGGATGAAGCATCGGACCCGCTCTGATACCATTTTTGTTGGGGTTTTGGGCGATGAGGCGCAGCGGAAGCGCGGGTCCGGGCGAAATCGTATTTTAAAACTTTTTCAAAAATACCGAATAAATTATTCAATATCTAATATGAATAATTTATTCATATTTCACCTTAAACAATTTATTTAATATCATATATTAACATAAATAATGAGAAAACTCGCGAAACTTTTACGAAAACCGTTTTTCCGCAAAACTAATCTGACCTAAATTTTGATGCAGTGAGAGTGTCACTGTTGATTCTACTATACTAGTGGAATCAGTTGCAGCTTAAGAAGTATTGACTTATGAAGTTGCATAGTGACTTCATAAATTAGAAGTCTTCATATTAGTATAGTGCTTGCGGTGGTCTCAAAGTATTTGGATTTGATCTCTAAATACATAGATAATTTAGTAGCTATAGCACAATACTGATATAACGTCTGAGTCATATTGATGTGGAATTTGGATTCTACAAAATATGAATGATGCTAGCTAAGGAAAATGGTTGGGTTTGTTGGACAGACTCGATTTGTTACAGCAAGTTTACTTGTTGGTGTCTACCTCTTGAGTGCTGGTGAACTCTTGAAGGCCATGAGTATGCGATACACATTGAGATGTGTATATGATATCATGGACTGGCACTAGAGTGAGTGAGAGAAATTGTTAGGGTTGATGCTCCAAGTGCCAATCCGGATCGTATCTATGTCCGATTCATAAATATGAACAGTTCCGTTTTCCATAATATTACTAATTTAACAGTAGAACCCTTGTCTTTTATACACATATTCGATCTAATTATGATTAGATATTTGATTACGATTAGATCGAAACTGAATCTGGTTCAGTGATACGTGTATATTAGACAAAGACCTTATGATTTACAATATAGTGCGCAGTTACAACGTAGCTTGTAATTGACATTGGGAAGTGCGCTATAAGATGTATATCCTTAAATAAAGTTTCTGGTCAAGATTTACAAACACGGGTCAGTTAGTAAAATCCACTGAGACCAATACATGTCGTATATCGTGACTTGGTCCGATGGTTTATCCCAATGAACCATGAGTCTCAGGAGACTCGTATAGACATGTAGGTGTTTATTTGATACGACACTGAACGACTCACCAAAGGTTTCCTAATAGATGGTACACCAACGTCAATAGGAACCTTCTCGAGTTGAGCGAACATATTGGTCTTTTGACTTGAGATACCACAGTGGGATATATGAGTTATCATCCACACTTTGATGGCAGTCACATCAACGATCTATTCATGATCAGACCTCCGTCTGTTCGTTGGGTGTGGACTGATGCTCATGATATTCTGTACGTATCAAGATATGATCCGTCAGTCCTGTGTACAAGGCATATGCAGCCTCACGTGTTTACGATCTAGTAAATTCATGGTTGTTGTATAACGTCGGAAACCAGTTTCGAATGTTATTTTGAGATCGTAAATTAAAAGTCGAATGTATTATACCGAATGTATTTGACGTTCTCATCTATATCCCATGTATAATATGGATAGCCTGTGACATAGGGATTATACGTATGCTATGACATCGGCTTGTATAGTTTAGCGAGATTATCTATGGTCGTCATAATCTATGAGTGGGTGGATTATGGACACGAAAATGGATTTCGTGACGGATAAACCTAAAATTAGAGAGTCCCACAATATGAAGTGTACTCGTTGAGCACTTGGGCAACTCGATATGAATAATACGGATTATTCATAATATTTCACCGAATTAAATGAGTTAATTCAGATCGTTTAATCGTTAAACGACAACACGTGCAATTAGGGGATTTTGTCCGCTAATAATTATTGTGTATTTGTATTTGATACATAATACAATTAGATACACGTTAACTCTCTATGGATGCAGCCATAGAGAGTTACCCATAAACCGTATTGACAAGACGGACCAAGAAATATGTATCCAATACACGTTACTTTACAGCCATATTTAAAAGCGGGGATTTTCCTACGAAAGTCATACTATACATCCAATGCAAAATATTAATCTAAATCATTTTCTAAACAACTCAGTTCTACCTATAAAACATAACGTAACTTAACCATTAAATTTCCGTTACATTTTCGTTAGCGTCGAACCGAAAAGTAAAAAAAAAAACATATCTAGATTCTAAGCATATGCGAACAATAAAATTTGATTAAATATCTAATATCAAGCATGAATAATGTAATGGATGAAGCATCGGACCCGCTCTGATACCATTTTTGTTGGGGTTTTGGGCGATGAGGCGCAGCGGAAGCGCGGGTCCGGGCGAAATCGTATTTTAAAACTTTTTCAAAAATACCGAATAAATTATTCAATATCTAATATGAATAATTTATTCATATTTCACCTTAACCAATTTATTTAATATCATATATTAACATAAATAATGAGAAAACTCGCGAAACTTTTACGAAAACCGTTTTTCCGCAAAACTAATCTGACCTAAATTTTGATGCAGTGGGAGTGTCACCGTTGATTCTACTATACTAGTGGAATCAGTTGCAGCTTAAGAAGTATTGACTTATGAAGTTGCATAGTGACTTCATAGATTAGAAGTCTTCATATTAGTATAGTGTTTGCGGTTTTGATATCTAAATACATAGATAATTTAGTAGCTACAGCACAATACTGATATAACGTCTGAGTCATATTGATGTGGAATTTGGATTCTACAAAATATGAATGATGCTAGCTAAGGAAAATGGTTGGGTTTGTTGGACAGACTCGATTTGTTACAGCAAGTTTACTTGTTGGTGTCTACCTCTTGAGTGCTGGTGAGCTCTTGAAGGCCATGAGTATGCGATACACATTGAGATGTGTATATGATATCATGGACTGGCACTAGAGTGAGTGAGAGAAATTGTTAGGGTTGATGCTCCGAGTGCCAATCCGGATCGTATCTATGTCCGATTCATAAATACGAACAGTTCCGTTTTCCATAATATTACTAATTTAACGGTAGAACCCTTGTCTTTTATACACATATTCGATCTAATTACGATTAGATATTTGATTACGATTAGATCGAAACTGAATCTGGTTCAGTGATACGTGTATATTAGACAAAGACCTTAAAATTTACAATATAGTGCGCAGTTACAACGTAGCTTGTAATTGACATTGGGAAGTGTGCTATAAGATGTATATCCTTAAATAAAGTTTCTGGTCAAGATTTGCAAACACGGGTCAGTTAGTAAAATCCATTGAGACCAGTACATGTCGTATATCGTGACTTGGTCCGATGGTTTATCCCAATGAACCATGAGTCTCAGGAGACTCGTATAGACATGTAGGTGTTTATTTGATAAGACACTGAACGACTCACCGAAGGTTTCCTAATAGATGGTACACCAACATCAATAGGAACCTTCTCGAGTTGAGCGAACATAGTGGTCCTTTGACTTTAGATACCACAGTGGGATATATGAGTTATCATCTACACTTTGATGGCAGTCACATCAACGATCTATTCATTATCAGACCTCTGTCTGTTCGTTGGGTGTGGACTGATGCTCATGATATTATGTACGTATCAAGATATGATCAGTCAGTCCTGTGTACAAGGCATATGCATCCTCACATGTTTACGATCTAGTAAATTCATGGTTGTGGTATAACGTCGGAAACCAGTTCCGAATGTTATTTTGAGATCGTAAATTGAAAGTCGACTGTATTATACCGAATGGATTTGACGTTCTCATCTATATCTTATGTATAATATGGATAGCCTGTGACATATGGATTATACGTATGCTATGAACTCGGCTTGTATAGTTTAGCGAGATTATCTATGGTCGTCATAATCTATGAGTGGGTGGATTATGGACACGAAATTGGATTTCGTGACGGATAAACCTAAACTTAGAGAGTCCCACAATATGAAGTGTACTCGTTGAGCACTTGGGCAACTCGATATGAATAATACGGATTATTCATAATATTTCACCGAATTAAATGAGTTAATTCAGATCGTTTAATCGTTAAACGACAACACGTGCAATTATGGGATTTTGTCCGCTAATAATTATTGTGTATGTGTATTTGATACATAATACAATTAGATACACATTAATTATTCGTCAAATGAGATTTTGACACATGCCATAAATATATGTATTTATTATTTATTGTAAATAAAAAATACATATATAATAATAATAATAATATTATTTGATTATTTGATATTTAATTGTTAAATATTAGAATGATTAATTAATTTAACCATTTTCATTAAATATTATGAAATATGGTGAGTTTTTATTGGTACACATGACATGTCTTATATTAGGCTTCATTTGTCCAAATTTGATTTGTTCAAATAAAGTAAGCATTAAATTAATTGATTTAATTTTTTCTTTAGGACAAAAATGCCTCAATTTAGTGAATCATCCTTATTTAAAAGGGAAAATTTGTTTCTCTCACTTGATCACTTCCTTCACTGCCGAAAGATCAAAATGAAATGGGTTTCAACTTTGTTTGATCAACCATGAAGATTTGAAAGAAAAAATCAAAGAAAAATGCTTGGATTTAGGAGATTTAAGGAAAGTCTTCAAAACACATGGCTTAGAAATTTGATTTCTTATTTTCTTGATGACTTAGAATGGTTCTAGGTTTCTTACAAATCTGAAATTTTGGGGCTTTTGGTTGTGAATGGTTGATTGGAAGTTGTAGGCATGTGTGAAGTAGATTTGAGAACTAATTATTTTTAATTTGTTTCCAATTTGTTCAAATTGTTGTTGGACAAAGTTGTTGCCATTCTAGAGTTATTGATCCACTCTAAGATAGCCTATAATTGTTCTTGGTTGCTTCATGTGGTGGGACTTTGATTGGTGTTTGATTAATTTGATTAATCTTGTAAAATTGGATTTAAAGCATGTTAAATTGGTTATTTTGGTTTTCTGATCAGATTCGACTAAACTGGAATTTCTGGGATATTATTGATGTCCTACGAATGTTTTGGATGAGTTTTGGGAGTTGGCACAATTGCCGGAAAGTGTTTCCGACTTGAAATAAGCGAAAACGACCAAAAACGGCGTTACCGGGTGGATTTTGAGCCAACCGGGTGACGACTGTGAAAACAGTGATTCCGTCACTGTTTGGGCAGCTCATGAACTGTCTCGACACTATTGGAGCTGACCTGGGCAGTTTCCATAAGTGTCGGGTAGTCGGTTCGGTCAAAAACGCGTTTTCGGCAATTTTACGGAAAAACGTTTTCGTAAAAGTTTCGTGAGTTTTCTCATTATTTATGTTAATATATGATATTAAATAAATTGGTTAAGGTGAAATATGAATAAATTGTTCATATTATATATTGAATAATTTATTCGGTATTTTTGAAAAAGTTTTAAAATACGATTTCGCCCAGACCCGCGCTTCCGCTGCGCCACATCGCCCAAAACCCCAATAAGGTTTATATATGTGCGTGCTCCACACACATCTAAGACATTATCCGATACTTTGGTGCGTTGTTTAATGTAGCAAAATCTTGATAGTAAGATTTCTGCTTTGAATGTTGATACTTGCAGTATTAATGATCGTATGATTAAGTATTTGTTAGAAAATCTTGATAATAATGATTTGATCATGCATGGCAAATTGTTTCACGTACGTTGTACTGCCCATATTTTAAATTTGATTGTCAAGGATGGCTTGAGTGTTATCGGTGATGTGATTGTGAAAATTCGAGAGAGTGTTAATTTTCAGACAACAAGTGCTAAGAGGAAGGAAAAATTTGAGGAACAACGACTTAGGATAATAGTACATGTAGTCAAAATCTAAGTATTGATTGTGCCACCAGATGAAATTCAACATATATAATGCTTTCCATTGCATTACAATATAAGAATGTTTTCTTTAGGTTGAAGTAACTTGAGTCACAATATAAGAGTTTCCCTAGTGAAACATAGTGGGAGTTGGCTGAGATATTGGGTGCTAATTTAAAACCATTTTATGATGTGACAGAGTTATTTTCTGAAACCAAGTACCCAGCAGCCAATTTATTTTTCATGCATATTTGTCATGTTAGATTGTCATTGAAGAAGTTGCTTGATTATACTTATGTTGAGATTAAAACAATGGCATCTTCAATGATTTTAAAATTTGATAAATATTGGAATGATGTAAATGGAATATTAGTGGCAGCTGCAATGTTGGATCCCATATATAAAATAAAGTTGGTTGAATATTATTTTATCATGATTTATAGTGTTAATTCATCATTTCATATTAAGAGAGTTCAAGAGTTTTGTCGGGATTTAGTGAATGATTATCAATCAAAGTGTCAAGTTGTTACTAATTGTTCTAGTTTTAATGGTTCTTCACTTGTTCAATCTTATTTGGTGGAGTCTCCATCCCAAAAACAAGTTGCACTTAAGTTAGGATTTCAAGATTTTATAAATATCGATACTAGTGGAGTTGTGAAGAATGAGTTCGAGTTATATTTGGATGAAAAGCTTTGGCCTTTAACAGATTCCTTTGATATTTTGGGCTGGTGGAAGGCAAACACAACTAAATACTCTTTATTATCCAAAATTACTAAGGATATATTGACAATTCCAGTATCCACAGTTGCTTCTGAATCAAAATTTAGCAGGTGGTAGAGTTGTGAGCGTACATCGTAGCAGACTACATCCAAATACATTGGAGGCATTAATGTGTAGCCAAAGTTGGTTGCATGTTTCCATTAGAGGAGGTATAAATTTTATTTTAAATAATTATTTGTTAAATTTAATATAATATTTTTCTCATTGTTTTGAAGATGAGATTTCTATCAATATTAATTAATTAATTAATTTCATTTTGTTTTAAAGATGAGATTTCTACAACAACAGACTTACAAGCTATATTTGAGGAAGAAGAAGTTTTTATTGAAGAGAAGGAAGACAATGATGAGTTTCAATTTGAAGAAAATCAAGAAGTTTGAAGAGAAAACTTTAGATGAATGTCTAAAGGCATTCACTACATCAGCAAATAACAACTAAAATGAATCATTTATTTTATTTTTATATTAATATTTCAACTATTTGGTAACTTATGTATTTTTGTTCTTTATTTAAGTATTAAAGTAAGTTTAATCCTACAATTTAGTATTTTTATTTTATATCTACTTGTTCCAATAATTTTTTAATTGATTTTTTTTTTGTTAAAAAAAAGCATGAAGATAAAAAAAAACTAACTAATAAATAAAAGGGGAAACGAGATAAGGGATGAGGACGAGTATATCTTTTTTCTATACGGGGAATTCCCGACCTGTACCCGCATGATTGATGGGCCGGGATTGAGGATATTATATATCACACGAGTACGGGTATTGACATTCCTGTTATATCCGGTCCGTTACCATCCATAGTCATAACTCATAACCTTATACTTTCGGGGAAAAAACACAAATTTTTTTAATCAAGAATTTTTTACAAAATTTCTTGTTTTATCAGGGAAATAATGGCAATTTTCACCTACCCAAAATCCTATTATAAGATTTTTGGTTTCTAGTCGATATCAGAGGCTTTTGTTTTGAAATTTGAATATCAATTACCAATTTTGCTTTAATCTAGCCGTGATTATTGATGGAAGAATTCAAATGATGGAGGAAGAAACAGTAAACCCAACTTTCTTTTTAGTTGGTTCTTAATGTCCCATTTGCAAAAGCGCGAAATTTCATTTTTTCCTAATAATTTAATTAAAACCATTAAAAGAACTTGTCATTTCACGATTAGTTCCACTGTTAAAACAAAACCCGAAATTTAATGGCACCAACAGTTAAACAGAAGTCAAGTCAACCAGAAAGAATGCGACGTCGTTATAAGCCATCGTTTTGTACCTTGTTTCTTGTTCCAAAAGGCCTCTGAAGAAAATTAAAGGTAACAGACGCGGAAGCCAACGCGAACGCGGCTAATTAAATTCAGTTCAATAACTCTCTTCGAAAATCACCGAGGAAGGCAAAAATCAGTCAGCAGTCAAAGCCAACGACGCCGTACTGTACGCTTTGATTTCGGGCGAGAGAACAAATGGCGATAGATGACCAAAAATCACCGGCTGATAATAAAGGCTGGGGATTCTTCAAGCTGCCGTTTCTTCAGTCGGGGAACAACTCAAACACGACGTCGTCTTCGTCGTCTTCCTCAGCCGCACTTCCACACCAGAATCAAAGCAACCAACAAGTCGAGGGACTGAATCCGCATGGTTCCAATTCGGTTTCTTCCGTTGCACGATCGCTTCTGCCAAAACGGCGTCGTCTCAAGCTCGATCCATCAAATAAGCTCTATTTTCCCTGTAAGTGCTTTCAAATTTTTTTTTTCTTTTTTGCATGTATAAATTATTAGAATTTTACTTGTATCATTAGAGCTAGTAAACAGATCAATTTATGAAATAAGATGGTATGAAACAAAGAGAAATCAAGGAATTTTTTTAGTAAATGACGAGAATTTCACCTCACAAACGAGAAATTTTTTAATAATTCCAGCTAGCTTTGAACAAGTTTTGTTAGTGGACTTTCCAGAAAGAAGGAAAAAAAAAAAGCCGCCCTTTTATCCTCCAAACAAATTATTGTGCTACTGTTGTGACATGAGGCAATTCAGAATGTGGTTTTGCTGATTATTGTGATTATGCTGTTTTAGTTCTAACTTTTTTCATGCTTTACGTCTTCTTTTTTGCTTCAAGATGAGCCTGGCAAGCAGATCAGGAGCGCAATCAAGATAAAGAACAAAAGCAAGTCGCATGTAGCTTTCAAGGTAAAAGCTTGAGTTTGTGCCTTCATTACATTTTTAATTTTTATTTATTTGTTAGACTACTTTACATTTATAAGCTTCTTGCATAGTTACAGATTAACTGGACAAGTTGTTTGCTTTCTTGCTTTAGTTTCAAACAACAGCACCGAAAAGCTGTTTCATGCGTCCTCCAGGTGCCATTCTTGCACCAGGCGAGAGTCTCATAGCAACCGGTAACCATCTATGAAATTAATGGTTTCCCTTCAATTTGGATTGTGCTGGTGTTTGTCACATAGTTAATTACCATTTATTGTTTTTAACCAATGCTTAAAAATTTTACGATTGATTTTGAATCATGTGCTAGTCTTCAAGTTCGTGGAGCATCCAGAAAATAATGAAAAACCAATGCATCAAAAGAGTAGGGATAAGTTTAAAATAATTAGCATGAAGGTGAAAGGGGATATCGACTATCTCCCTGAGCTGGTATGTTGAATATTGCCCACAATTGCTACATCATCTAATTGTTATCATGCCTTATTGCTCAAGTAATTTTGTTGAACGCAGTTTGATGAGCTAAAGGATCAACCAGCAACAGAGCAAATATTGCGGGTTGTTTATTTAAATCCCGAGCGTCCTGATCCTGTAAGTACTCTACTATTACCTTCATGTGACAAATACCCCTGGGCCCCTACCACCTTCCCTCCATCAAGGGGGAAAAATGGAAAAACCATTAATACAACAAAACACATGCTCTGAGAATGCTGATTTATCCAGTTGCATCTCATTTGTTTTTGAAGGCTCTTGAAAAATTGAAGCGCCAGTTGGCAGACGCTGATGCTGCAGTAGCAGCACGCAAGAAGCCACCAGAAGATGCACGTCCAAGACTTATTGGGGAAGGGCTTGTCATAGATGAATGGGTGTGTTATCTTATAACATTATGAAATTTGCATTCCAAAAACTATTACTAATATTATTTTACACCCACGCCCATTTATTCGTTTTTATGCAGAAAGAGCGAAGAGAAAGATACCTTGCTCAACAGCAGGTTGAAGGAGTAGTAGACTCGGTATAGAGCGATTGTTCTTCTGTTTGCTTTTTCAAGTTGATTGTATTTGTATACCTCCCAAATCATCCATGTAAGGTGAGTTAAAACATTATTGTAAAAATGTGAGTTAATTATTGTGATTTGAGATGTTATAAACTTGGCTAAATTCATGGCTTGATTTGATTTATGTGCATGTATTATTACTCTTTAAATTTTAGGAAGGGGATCCGAAATTATAACCTCTTCTATCACCTTAAGCAATAGAATAAAATATATCCTACTCACTACTGTATTGTATTATCTCAACTTTTTAAACTTAGTTTTTTAAAGCATTCATTGATTACGTTTGGTTGAAAATTAGTCTTGTTTTCGGTGATATAACAGAGCGCAACAGAGTTAACATAGCACGATTTAAAAGAAAAATACACAGGGACAGGGAACTCGAAAATAACTCACATTATTTGTACTATGTAATTTTTTTTCAAGAAGGTAAGGGGGTTGACTAAAGTCCAAATTTATTTGACTTCTTAAAAAGCATTCGGCCACCCCTTGCAGCAAAACAAAACTTATTTGTTTTATGTAATTGACATTAATAAGCTGCCAATAGATTGAGCATAGAAGCAATGAGATGATAATTAGGAACCACTTTCGAAAACGTTTACAATAGAAACCAATAGTACTTACTGCTATAAAATATGAAAACAGAAACTAAATATCACACATTCTCAATAGTGTTGCGTCCATTATGCATCGCCATGCCTCGATTGGGGACGAAATCATTTTCAGCAACATAACAAGACCAGAATCGATGATTCTTCCACACTTGACCTATGTCTTCAATTGGAATTCCTTTTGTCTCGGGCAAGAAGAAGTAGATAAAAATTGACATCATGATCGCAAAGAAAGCGAAGAAAAGGAATAGGCCAAACTTAAGATGGCATAGCAGTTTCAATATGACTTTTGCAATTAAGAATGTGAATAACATGTTTACTGGTTTGGTTACGTATGATTCACAATTTCACCTTGAGATTTTGGGTTCGATCCAGGGAGTGTGTTTCTTGTAAGAGTCTGGGACAGCCAGGGATTTTACCTGCTCCGCTTAAACCCGGAATGAGTGATTTGACGGTGGGGTTTGACGGTGAGATTTCCAACTATTTCAAAAAAAACATGTCGACTTAAATATTCACACTCTGCATATGGGTGACATCATTATTGTAATATTTGCTCGAGACTAGTTGGGATGTGTTTTTAAAATTGGATTGTTGATTTAAAAAGTTCAATGAGTCATTAGTTTGACCGGTTAAACCGTTCTGAAAAAATTAGTAGAATCAGATGACGTCATAAATAGTTTTATTTAATTAAAACTTATAAAAATATTAATTTTTAATTTTTTGTTTTAAAAATTTTAAAAAAATTGAATCGGTCTTGTCCGATTCACTAATTTTGACCGGTTTTTTTGAAGACCGGCTTTTAATGCCTAGTCGGACCTGATTTACGACAGTATCGGTTTGACCGGTTGAACCGGTGGATCCGATTTTCAAAACAATAGTTGGGATTGACTGATGCTTTATAAGTTTACTGACTCTGTACAGACTGTGCTCCTTATAAGCCGGCTTTTAATGCGGCTGGATTTACGACAGTATCGGTTTGACCGGTGGATCCGATTTTCAAAACAATAGTTGGGATTGACTGATGCTTTATAAGTTTACTGACTCCGTACAGACTGTGCTCCTTATAAGCCGGCTTTTAACGCTGCTGGATTGGTTACCCAGGAATGGATGTACAAACTGTGCTCTTTATAAACCGGTTGATCGTTTTACGGTTACTTTCCGTTTCTTTCTTACTATTTCATTCATTCCCGGGACCTTGTAAATGTCATTTGAGCTGCAAAAGCCTTGTAGAGTTCATAAAATTGTATGCTTATAATGTATAAATGAAGAAATATAAAGAAATAGATATTGACTGATATAATATATAAGATAATGAAAATTGACGGCTACTTTTCGTTAGAATGGTGATTTGAGAATTCAATCCCTTGAACAAATCTCACAAAAACAATGAATTTATTTGGTTAGTTAAGAAATAAAACAAACTTAGCAAGCAGACAAAAAATCACATAAAAAAAGAGAGACAATTTTTGTTACTTGCTCAGGTCAAAACCGACATGTTTTCTCTCTCTAATACTAAACTTTCAGGCCTCTATTTGCAAGTGGTGAAATATCAAGATTGCTAACAAAAGAGCCAACCCTAGAAATATATTGATTCCTTTATATAGACTTCTGAATCTACTATTCTACCAACCCACGACATCAACCCACATCACTCTGACATTGTTGTCCATGCTTCTTTTTCTCAACCACTCTGCAAATAGTAGCTCTAACCTCTGACTCAACCATCCTCTATCAGCAGAAGCTCATCATTCCACTATTTTGTCTACTGCTGCACGTTCTGCTAACGTGACAGTCTGTGACTTAACCACTGCAACACTGTTCCGTCTGTCAAAGCCTCTTCCCAAGAGAAGTCGCTGACTTACTCCTGTCACATCAGCCATCTGGAGTCTCAAACCTTCATGTAGGGCATACATCATATGCTCTCTCAAGGAGATGATACCTTGTGATCTCAGATCTGCTCCTTCGGTCGGTGTGTCGAGGTGAACGATGCTTGGTCATGCCTCTTCCAACTTCCTCAACCGAGTCGGGTCAGTAAGTATTACCTCATCGGGTCGGCTTCCACATGTGTTCAAATACTGTCAAATCTGATACATTTCCTTTAGGTCGGGCAAGTATCACATCCTAGCCTCGTCAACTAGCTCTTTCTCTAGGTGTTCCTCTACACTTCAGGCTCGACCTCTCTATCCGACCTCTCCCTCTTCAAGGACCTTGGGCCTCTATTATCTGTCAAGTGCAAATCATATTCTACCCCTTCCTAAACTTCAAACCTTTTCGGGTAAAAAACCACCAATAGGTTATAATCTTTTGCTGAGGGTTATCACAGGCTAACTGCATTGTTGTATTTTTCATGGATCGCACGTGACGTCCTACCATGGCTGAATAGTTAAAGGCTACGAGGCAGAAAGCAAAATCTACAATTATTTTTATTTTTATTTTTTATTTTTAAAATTTCACTGTAACCGTAGCTAGCAAATAGTGCATGTAAATACAAATCCCTTGTTGGTTGGGAAGCAATGCAAAATAGTTTATTTTATCGTTCAGTGTACTCCGTTAAATTACAATCCGTAACAATCTTGAGATTACTTTTAAAATATTTCAAAGCCACCTTTTTAACTGTGTATAATTTGGACATAAACGATTTCTTCTTCTCTCTTCCATGGAGCTTTTACTATAAATAGATGAGGGCTTTAGAAATTCATAACACAGATCACAGAGAGAGTTTCCATTGAGCAAGAAAAAGGAAATACAAAAAGCAATGGCCAGCCCCAGCAACATCAATTTGGCTTTGGTCCTTGCCCTTCTCTTCGTTGTCTCTGCGGCTGGGAGTCGCACATTTGCAAGTAAGACCTGCAAAATCATTAAAGCATCTGATATTCATATTACATGCATTTAAGATTTTATAAGTCTATTAAACATGTACATAATAACCGATGTGACTTTGTGGCAAAATGTTTAGAATTTGGTTGATAGGTCCTGAATTCGAGTTTAAATTGTGTATTTTTTTTAAAACCTTAGAGCAACGATGATTTTATCTACTCCGCTTCACTTTTTGTTGGTCAATGGTTATGTGTTGCCGACTCAGCTTAAGCTACTTATCAACGATATTTTCATAATCGGACTGGTGATTGAATTGGTGATCCAAAAGATTCAATGGGTTACTGGTTCAACCAGTTAAACCATTTGGAAAAAACCGACATAATCAGCTAACGTCATAAATAATTTTATTTAATTAAAAAATATTAAATTTTAATTTTTGATTTTAATATATATATAAGGTCATGCTAACGAATGTCCTAATGGCACTCATTAATAATCAATTTTAGGAAAGTTTTTACATCATTTTCATGGGGAATCAAAAAAATTATCAAAACATTAATTAATTTTTCCTGTTTATTATGAAAACTTTCCTAAAATGGATCATTAAGGAGTGCAATAAGGGCACTCGTTAGCATTTCCCATATATATATATTATATATATTGAACATGTCAGTTCGATTGTTTTTGATCAATTTTTACCGGATTTGATTGGTTTTTTTATAGATTGATTTTTTGTGTTTGAACCCCACTCCAAATGTAGACGGAATTTAAATACCATGAGAAAATCAATCTCCTGAGCTATATTATTCTTCAATTCCAAGAGGATTATAGTAAAAATTTGTAAAAACGGATGGTCTATAATGAATGCAAGGCTTCGGATTCAGGCCGATGTAAAACTACAAATAACTAGACAAGTATTGGGCTTTATTGATCAGAATCTCAAAGTACTTAAATGGGCTGGCCCAAATCCACTTTTTTTTTAACAGAACATTATTCCCCTTCAAAGAATTGAAACAGCACATAAAAGTTGAGGAACAAAGAAAGCATATGATTCCCAAGTTCTTTGAGGACATAAAGAGAGAGAGAGAGAGGTGGAACAACTAACAAGTAACCAATAAGATAACAAATTCCATTTCTATCTCAATCTTAATTTGAGAGGCAAAAGTTCCCCAATATAATTAATGACTAGTCATGCGATTCTTCTTTTGTTTCATTGCAAGGCCGTGACCAATTTGATAAACTTATCACCTTTTTTGCCTCCCCCTAAAGTTTTGGCTGTGTATATCGCTTCTTACTTTTTCGATTTAAATTCACCCTCACACTTGTCCCATAAAGGTCTTGCAATCTCACTATTATGAACCATAAAGAAAATGCTGCACAAACATCATGAGAAACTTGATTTCCCACTTGCCGTAAAGTTGTGCATTTTGGATGTGCATTTTTTTTTCTCAATGGATAATTGTGGATAAATTTCCATCTAAGGTATCAATAAGTGGTTATGGATAAATTCGGTATTGAGTTGAGTTTTCTAACGATTTTTTTTTTTTTTGAAAATTATTAAATGATAATTTATGTATTATTAATAAGGGAAACGTGACAAAAGTTATTGAAAAATTTAACAAAACTTAGCTATCACTAGATCTAAATTTAATAATTTGTATCTTCAATGAATTAACATTATCGATTTACTGTAATAGCCTATCGGAATTTGGATTAGATCTGGATGAGGTTGATGACATGCAAGTATGCAACCCTGATTCTAGAAGCTGGTTCCAAAAGTGAAAAGTGTTGAAAGGACTTTATACAAAAATGTGCTTAGTGCTTTACTCTTTACCATTGAAGACTTTACAAAAAATAAAAATATAGTGGGAAGATTATGGGCCAAAAACTAATGAAATCATATTCAACTCATTCTAAGTTTATATATATTTTGCTTGGCTTAGTGCTTTACTTTTCTGGTAAGAGTCTTGGACAATCGGAGATTTTACCTGTTTCGTTTAAGTCCGAATAAATGATTTAGCGGCAGAGTTTCCAACGATTGCTAAAATATATATTTATAGTTTGGTTATGATTTCTTTTGTATTTGGTGCGGTGTTACAACTGTGACATATGGAAATGCATAATGGAGATCAACAGAGTTACAAGGAACCCAAAATTAAGCCAAATAATTTTTGCTATGCAATTGACATTAATAAGCTGACGATAGATTTAGCATAGAACACTTCTGTATTGAGATGATAATTAGGAACCAAAGTTCAGAACATTGACAATGAAAAACCAAATAGTATTTTCTGCTATAAAAATATAAAAAAAAAAAAAAACAGAAACTAAACAATAAATTGGAGTGAATATTATCATCACACATTCTTGATAGCATGGCTTCCTTTCTGCAACTCCATGCCTCTATTAGGGACGAAATCATCTTCACCAACATAACGGGACCAGAACCAATGATTCTTCCACACTTGACCCATTTCTTCAATTGGAATCCCCTTTGTCTCCGGCAAAAAGAAGTAGATAAAAACTGACATCACCATTACGAAGAATGCGAAGAAAAGGAATAAGCCAAACTTGAGATGGCATAGCATGTTCAAGAAAACTTGTGCAACTAAGAATGTGAATAACATGTTGACAGAAACATTCACACTCTGTGCTGCTGATCGGATTTCGAGTGGGAAGATTTCACTAGGCACCAACCATCCAAGAGGACCCCATGACCAGGCAAATCCGGCAACGTATATGCATATGAAAAGCACAACAACAATTGCATACCACTTAGGCAATTCTCCAGGATTCCCATCAATTCCAAATTTAGCACCAATGCAAGCAGCAACAGCAGCCTTATTAGCACACACAAAAACAGATTATTCTGTTAGTGTACGTCTTGATAGATAGTTTAGTTACTAACAAATTACTAAAATTTCTACAAGAAAATTAAGTACCTGACAGATTAACATTTGTACACCACCCTCGAGGAAAAGAAATCTTCTTCCCCACTTATCGACACCATAAATTGATACCATTGTTGCAACAACATTAACAATACCGGTGATCACAGCAGACATGAGTGAAGCATCGTCACCGAAGCCAATTGTGTTGAACAAAACAGGAGCATAAAACATAATCACATTAATGCCAGTGAACTGTTGGAAGAAGGGAATTAAAATGGCCATGGTAAGATGAGGCCTATACTTCTTTTGTAACAAATTCCTCCAAGGATGTTCAACTAGTTTAGATGCTTCACTAGCAGCAACAAGGTCATTAAATTCTTCATCGACATCATTAACACCGCGAACTTTTCTAAGCTTCTCTCTGGCTTCATCGTGCTGGCCACGTTCGATCATTGAATTTGGTGTGTCCGGGAGGACTAATGAACCCACAGTGATTATAAGGGCAGGGACCATAGCACCACCTAAGCTCAAACGCCATCCCCAACCACCCTCAATCTTAGCAAAGAAGTAGTTCAACACATTCGCTACGAGAATTCCAACTGTGATTGACAATTGAAAGCCAATGTTCAAGGCACCTCTGAATTTGTATGGTGCCATCTCTGAGAGGTACAGTGGCACAGACTGTAATTACAAACAAAAAAAATCATATAATCAAACTCTAAATTAATAATTTTTAATCAATTTATCATAAGCAGAACAATAAATGTCTTCTTTGGGGACCACAGGTTCTGTCAACTTGTCTTTGTTTTCTACAGTAACGACACAGCTTTTTTTTTTAAACCCAGATAAAACAAAGCATAAGAATACAATTTGCGTAATTAATATAATAAAATAAGCCGCTGTCAACTTTTAATTTTATATTCAATGCCGTTACAATAGTAAGGAGTGAATAATTAAGGGAAAAATAGTGCACAAAATGTCAATAACAAAGAAAAAAAGGGACATGTTTTATGGTATGACTTAGAAGAAGTGACATTTCACAAAAACCAAGTCCTCATTTTTCAAACTTCTATTCAATTACTCTAGCTCTCCTTTTTATTTTCCTACGTTTTCTCATCAACCAAACAGATCAATATACAGAATCACAAATGATTAAACGAAAACTCAGTGGAAGCTAAGAAATTTAACTTTGTGTCAAAAACACATTGTTGTCGTTTTCCAGGCAAGAAACTACGTGATCTCTTGCTGAAACCATTACAAAACAGATCTGAAGAACATGGTTCAACTCAAAATTAATTACAATAATAATACTAACAACAAACAGAGTATAAACAAGTGAAATAGTTCATGGATGGAATCATAAAGATTCTTATTGTTGTCGGACAGCGTACACTCTTTCTTGTTCTGTTCTTTTTTCTTGTGAATAATAATATTAATAACCAACCAAAACAAACCGAAAAGAATCTCAAAGACAAATCAAACTCTCGATCCAAACAAGAGGAATAGCAATAACATTAAAATTTCAAAAAAGAAGAAGAAGATGAAGAAATGTTACCTGATTAGCAAAACCGATACCGAAGCCAAGCAAAAGACGGCCAACAATAAGCATGGAAACGTTTTTGGCGAAGCCATTGATCAAGGCACCAGCAAGAAACAGGAGGCCACCAAATAACATAGACAATTTTCTTCCGAATTGTCTCGTAACTCTTGAAGCTGCAATTGATGATAATAAAGCAGCCAAGTAAAGCGACGACGTGAACATAGTCAAAGTCTCACTGTCATACTGACAGTACTGATTCGTTGACGTGTTCGCATTTTTCTTCCTGTACACCGACGGGAAAAACTTCTCCAAAAATGGATCCATTGAAGTCACACCACCTATTACAAACCACCATTAAAGCCATAATTAGCGTTTAAACACCCAAACCAAAATAATAATAATAATAATAATAATAATAAATTTCACCTCTATGAACAAAAAATACATTTAACAAAAATTAATAATTAATTACCAGAAATCCCAATATCATAACCAAAGATGAGGCCACCCATGGCAGCAACAATACAGGTTACTAAAACAAATGGGGTGAGGTTTCCAGGGTACTCCTTCCCATTACCCTTGTCAAATCCTCCAACGGCAGGCATTTTTTGTGTGTTTTGTTTTCTTAATTCTAAGAATAACGAAAGAGAATGATGAATATGAATACGAAGAAGAAAACTTTGAACTCAAAAGAGTAACGAAAGAAGATACAGAGCTTTTTCACAAGTATAGGCAAGTTCTTATATAGAAAAAATGTTCCTATTTTCTTAGGTGACGGCCAACTTCTGAGCTGTCAATATTAATTATTAATTATCATAATTGTGAATCAACTTCATATATATATATATATATATATATATATATATATATATATATATTTATAATATATGCGGGTGTTAAAATGAAAACTGATATGTTATCTTTATCGGTTAAAAATTATTTCGAGACAATGTTATTTTTTAAACTGAATACGAGTAACAAGTGTGTGTAACGACTAAACAAACTATTGTTCTTGTTCCTATAACTACTTTTCTACCGTTGGATGGTCCTAGAAAATGGACTTAAGAAATTTAGTTTCCCATCGGACGGTGGGGACGCTAGGATTAAAAATAAGGAAATGGGAACCAATTAAATTTGTTAATATTATCAACCACCAATTCTATCGTAGAAGATAAACAATAGGTCAGAATTAAAATTACACGTCAGAAATGAGTCAACTAAATTTTGCTCATTCACCTAATTTAATTTTCTTGCTTCATCTAAAATTGGATAACGTTGGATTTGAAGGTCTCTAAAGTTTTTAAAACGTGAACTCTAAGTTCTTTACAAAAAAGTTCTTCCATGTGAATCCAAGATAGCACGTATAAAGAGCATTGAATGTCAGAGTGACAATTTAGGTTAGGATTCGTTTATCCGTTTGATTTGATTCGTTTTAAACCGAATACGAGTTTGAAAAAATTGATTCGTTTAATAAATGAGTCGATTCGATTCGATTCGTTTATTAAAGGAATCGAATATGAATTTAAACTCATTGATTTGTTTATTCGTTTATAATTTATTTTATTATTTTCTTTTACTAATTATTGTTATGTTTCAATTAAAATTCAAAAAATATGTCTAATTACCATAGAATAATATTATCGATATTTGGTGAGCTACTTTTAATAAATATATTAATTACATATTTCATATAAATATATTTACAAAAAATTAATGTAAATAAATTATGATAATTTATGTTATTTAATGATATAATGACTAAATGAATATTCGTATTCAATTTGTTTATTAAACGAATCGAATATGAATCATTATATTAGAAATCATTTAATAAACGAATCGAATATAAATTCATCACATTTTGATTCGATTCATTTAAAAATCGATACAAATGTGATTCGATAATTGATTTTGCCACCCCTAATTGAAAGACGTCTGGTAATAGACCCGGCCAAGGTTCCGGTTCGGAACCGGAACCGAATCGGTTCGGTTAGGGTTCCTCCCCTAGCCGAACTGGTTGGTTCCGGTTGGAACCGGATTAATATTTTTTTTTTAATTTTTTAAATAAGAATTTTATTTGTAATTTAGTGTAATTATGTAATGTAATTTAACGTAATTTGTAATTTACATAATTTTATTTGTAATTATGTAATTTTATTTGTAATTATTTTCAAAAAAAATAATTTAAAGTAATTATTTGTAATTTAACTTTTATTTTCAAAAAAGTAAAAAAAAAAAAAAACGAATGGAACCGGAACAGAACGGTTCGGTTCCGGTTCCGGTTCCATTTTAGTGTGGAACCGGAACCGGACGGTTCGGTTCGGTTCTGAACCGGAACCGAACCGCCGGCCCGGTCTATCTGGTAAGGACTAATTATGACTAGACATGAATTAAAATTAAAATCAAAATTAAATTTACAATATGAAGTATGAACAATTTTTTTAGTTGAGTGGCAATTCCGAGAATTATTTGAAAATTTGAGGGGTGTTTATTTGAATGGATTGAGATGATGTACTCGAAAAGCTTTGGCTCGGCTGTCACGTCCTGAACTTGCGGGATGTGGTAAACTTACCGAAAAGAGATTCTGAACCGGCTTACTTTTCTGACAATTTTACCCTCCCATTTGGATTTACCATTTATTTATGACCTGCTAGATGCTTTGCGATTTTAAAGCCAAACAACGATTCTGTCTATGAACTGAGTTTTGCCCGTATATATGTTGTTTTGTCAGTGTGATTTTTATGAATCAATTTACTCACAATCCTTCGTGATTTTGTTTCTTTTTGAAGAAAATTACTTAATATAAATTTTTTATGTTTCGTTTTTTCCAGATATTTTTTTTAATAGAATTATTTAAAGTAAAAATATTGACTATTGGATTTAAGATAATGTTTAGTTCAAAAATCGTATGTTTAATATGGAAATATTCCTGTTTGGTATAATTATGAATAATGAAAAGAGAACTTATGTATTAACTAAAAATTTTATCTCTCAGTTATTATTGGTTTATTTCAACTGTAATATATATATATCAAAAAATTAATGAGTATCAAATTACTCGTACATTTGTCTCCCACAAAATTTTTTCATTAATGGGAAATATAAATTTTTTTTTCCAGGTTTAATGTGATAAGCCAACAGATATTTAACCCAACAATACCAAATATAACACTGAAATATTGTTCCAGTTTAGGAAGAATGACTATGAATAATGCCAAACTATGGCCAACGTTAAAGTTACCAACAATATATTTATGAATTATGAGAGTATGTAAAATTAGAGTTGATGTGAATTACAAAACTAAATTGAATGTCAGGGGATTTTGTTTAGGTACTTTAGTACAAATATTGAAAGAAAAACATCAAATAAGCCTCATCTTCGGTCCCTAATTTCAATAATTAAAAGATGGGAAAATGAGCATAATCCTCTCATATTTGTCAAAATTAATTGAAATATCTATAATGTTTAAAAATTAAACAAAATTCCATTGTTATTTATAACAAACCCCCTGATAGTAGGGTTGTCGTAAAATCTCAAATTTCGATTGGGATCCCCTCCCGTTTGCTACGGGATTCAAGATAATTTTTCGTTGGAAATTAAAATTTCGGTTGAGATTCAGGATATTTTTTTATCCTGAATTCTGATCGGGATTCAAGACTATTTTTTCGTCTCAATTCAAAATACCGATTGGGATTCTGGATGATCTTTTCATCCCGTATAGTAATCGAGATGAAATTCATTCGGGACAGGACGTCCTGATTGTCATCCCATCCTGATAGCTTTATTGAGATATTTTTTTTGAAAGATATGAGGTTTTGTTTAGTTTTTAGACATTATGAATCTCGATAAATTTTATCAACTATCAAGGGTTATATCAAATTTAAATCGTTGAAACGACGTAATTTGATTAACTTCATATTTGTCCTAGTTGGCTAAATTATTCCCAGATATTTTCAGAAAATAATTTTGTTTTGATATAATAATTGAGTCATAACAATCCAAAAACCATAAAAGCCATGAAATCCAAGAATCCCACCAAAGCACAGCTAATATTTAAAATCGATTGGCATAAGAATTAAGAAGATAAAACTTTAAACAAAATTAGTAAAGTTTTTCCCCTTTCGACTTTATTCCATGTCCAATTGCAACTGTATCATATGACCCACAAATCCTCTAAAGCTACATGAACCATTCAAGCAATTTTCACACACTCATCTAATTACTTAAATACCAATTTTAGTACTTAATTATTACAATAGAAAAGTCGGTAATCAACTTACAAGAAATTTGATTTAAGAGTATTCAAACAAGGCTGCTGGATTGCCCATATATATATATATATATAATATCACTTGATCATTTAATTTCATTTAAATGAAAACAAAAAGAAAAAGAAAAAACGTGCTTGACTTTATAAAGTCCAGCAAAGTGATAGGGGTCCCAACGATTGCTCAAGGCAGCAGCATCATTCATCAAGTCACTATAAAAGACTCTGCAATTGTTGATCTCTATTAATATGCAGGTCGCTTGTAAGTTGTAACTTGACTGTACGTGTTCACACCTACTTCAATGTCGATTAGTCACATTCACACTGATTCTTTCCGTTTTATACGTATATAATTATTGTATTTGTTGTGAAAATCACTATATGCCTTTACATACTATCGTCATGCTTACGTCTTTGTTTCATTTAATACATATATTCACCATTTTTTTTTCCTCTTTCTGTATGAAACTCACTACATGCCTTTACTCATAATGCTTGTTTTTTCTTTTTGTTAGTGTATTTGTTAATTCCAAAACTAATAAAGTAATCATATAAATCTTAAAGCACTTTTTGACTAAGTTAGCTAGGCACATGAAATTTTATATATTATCATAAATAATATAATGCATGATAGGAAATGAGGGAAATTTTAGAATTTTAAAATAAATATTGTGCAACTCTCAACTCTTAAGTTGATTTTTAGGTTGAATTAGGTTTAACAAGACCTAAATTAACTCATATTTTCCAAAGATATATATATATATATATATATCATCAAGTTGGTAACTTAGGCTGTATGTGTATGCATTGCTGGAGCTGAGAATGCCAAGGTAATGGATAAAGATGATTTATATATATCATTGTATAAAAACAATTAATAATGATATTCATTCATCTAATTAAACACGAATGTGCATATTTTTCAAGGCCAAAATGTTGGCAAACTCGGTGTGAAATGTTGTAGTTGTAAATTAAATGCATTACGTTTTGGATAAGATGGAAATTATACGAAGAATTAATGAAAGATTTGAACAGCCGTGAGTCAGCTACCATTTAAGCAAATATAATGGTGGCAAATGGCAATTGCTTCTCTATGGTTTCCTTTTACTGCTTGGAGCGCATTCCCATTAATTTCTGATGAACAAATTTCGAAGTCATATATAGTCAAAACTAAGCGATGCAAATTCTCTTTCTTCCTTTACTCCGACTCCGAGAGAAGATAATAATTAATATTCATCCACGAAGAATAAGAAGAAGAATAAGAAAATCTTAACTAGGATGCCACCCACAACAACGCATCAATTGATAGATATGTATTAATATTTTTCATCAGGATAGGGTAACGAAGTGATGAATATTGAATACAGATAAGTCAATGCTTCAGCAATATATATATATATATATATATAAAAAGTCAACAACCCTAATCGCCTTATTAAAATAAGAATAAGCTGAATGTCCGTCTGTCAACAAGTTTGCTTGCTGAAATTATGGCCCATAAATAGACCTAGAACATGGACCATAGAGCTTACATTATGAGATACGTGACGTTGAATAGTTTTGCAATCGTATATAAAATTTTCACTAAAGGGTTTTATTAATATATTTATAAAGAAACTTTAGAATGAAGCTGACGTTAAATAAATGAATATTCAAGATAAGAAATAGGGTAACATAAGACACTTTTTTTAAAGGGCAAGGGATCCTCATAGAGGCGTTGCTTCTCACTTTCTTGTTATTTTCTTCACATGATATCTCAGCTGTCATAAGTGCTAAAATAATTTGAAATCTGGTGGTGCTCATGATTTTCTTGGCTTGGATTTTCAATTCATGGTTATAATTTTTTAGGTGGCGGTGCTTTTTTTTTTTTTTTTCCTAGCCAGTGCCAGTTTGATCTCAATATATATCACGTGACATCTTAGTATAATTCAATTCATATCCATACATAGGAATAACAATTTTAGTAGTAAAAGGCTCCTCTTTTTAACGTTTAACGTATGCTAGTTGTGGCCAATGAGGTAGTGGCCTCATTAGTAACCCATGTCTCTCACTTGGTTCGAGTCCCCACAAAAGCATTGAGAACTCAAACTTTCCTCTTTAGGAGGAAAAAATTATCCTATATATGGGAGTTGATTCTCAAGTTGTGTCTTGACTGATTTAGAATTTGTAAGTCCCGAGCTATATCTCGGTTGATTTCTAGGCAGTGCTATAATTATATGTATCTAGAATCCCAGTTGATAACATATTGTAATATATGTAGTTTGTAATAATTTAAAAAAAAAAACATATGCTAGTTGTCAAATAGGCTAATCTATAAAATCAAAACATACAAAATTAAATTCCTTTTATGGCTCAGTTTCTTAAACAAGGTTTCGCCGCATTCCCATCGTTTTAGGGTGACAGCTTTTCAATGATTCTTTTCTATCTCTATAATTGGATTTATTATTGACATATTAAAAGAAAAATTAGTTAATGATTTTGGCATTAACCTACTTGTTTTTGTTAATTATAAGATACTGAACGTGCAAAGGCGTGTTGTTTGTTTAATATTGAAATGATTATTACTTTATTAGCTAGTTTGTTGTTTTCTTGTTTTGATTTGTTGTTTGTTTGTTTGTCTGCCTCTCAACATTTTCGAACAGTTTATAACGATGTTTTAAATGCTACTTTTTTTTTTTTTTTTAATGATCTTCACTTTACGGGATAAAGATGGAGAATGTCAGTGTTAGGAAACATAATCCCTAATATATTTATATGTTTGTCCTCTTAGGATCTAACCATACATGTATTACTAGTCCTATATTTATTTACATGCTTAATTGAAATAAATCTAAGTTAATCACAACACAATTGCATACCTTTTATGCTTGTAGAGACCTCTTAATCAAACTTAATTGATTGCTTAACTCAATAAGCAAAGTCTTATTTATAGGAGGGAAATCAAGTCACTATGTAATCACATGCATTGATTACTATTAATCACATTATTAGGATGCATAATGACATTTTCTAACCCTTCAAAAAATGTTATCATCATGGGTGTACCATATGTTCCCATTTAACATTTTACTAATTGTTGTCACTTAACAACTCTTGTTGTTACTTAATTATTTGATTAACAACTCTTGTTGTTTACTTAGTAATGAAATCATTACTAATTGTTGTTATTTAACAACACCACATAATTAACTTAATAATTTCCAACATGAAATTATTACTAATTGTTGTTATTTAACAACACCAAATAATAACTTAATAATTTTCAAATGAAATTATTACTAATTGTTGTTATTTAACAACATCAATAATTAACAACAATTAATTTCCAACATCTCCCACTCACACATGATGGGATCAACAATTTTTATTATCTCTACAAGAATAATTCATACTTTGCAATTGTGTCGTGCGACCAGCATACTTCGAGAGCTCACTTGCTATACATCTGTTAGGAATATATAGCCGCTCGAAAAATGGATAGAACCATAGTGGATTATGTATGCAGTATCCTCGATCATTTATCACATTAAATCTCTCTCGATCTCTTTTCGAATGTAAAATTTATTTTGTATTCACAATCATGTTTGATCACATAGGATAACATAATTGGTCGACCAGTGAATACAAGCTAATGTGATATTACTTATATAATGATCTTTCTCTCTTTCTCGAATCTCTCAACTTTGATTCAATTCGCTTTTCCAGAGATGTCCTTTCAGATCGAATCTCTCATGATCTTTCAGTAACATTCCAAGATAGCAATCATCAAATCTAAGTTTTAAGAAGCAGACAAGAGTCTAAAGGGTACAATGTGAGATTGAAATAATCTCAAGGGTCTCACACAATATCAAGACTGAGATCTTTACTTGTATTACCCTCAATAGTCACAAATGTACACATGGTATGAAAACATGTGCTACGGTATTCTCTCCTTTCCCATGGAGCGCATGTCTCATAAAATACCGTACAGATTATAGTTCAGACAAACACAATGTCTAACTCATAACTGACATTAAGACAAGTAAGGTGAAACAAACTTATTCACCTTAGGTCATATCACAGAGAAAATGACCTCATAACGACATTACTTAATTTTCAAGCTTGGGCTCTCTAAATTATCACTCAGATAATTAGCTTAAAAATTCATCTCTCATTAACACAAAGTAATGGAGGCGATTGCCCGTGTGAGAGGGCCAATCATTCACTTGTCCGACATACTTCTCATACTAACTAATAGTATTTTTGTTTAAACATGTATCAACATAATAACATGTAAGCATTGAACACAAATATCAATGAGTATTAACATTAGTAAACATTATTTGGGAAAAATACATATCATAATATGTAAGCACATTAACATCTACGCAATCCCTGAGTTTTTACATGTCTAACAAAGACATCTCTAGGAACAGGCTTGGTCAATGGATCTGCTACCATTTCTTGCGTAGAAATGTACTTCATGTTTACCTCTTTTCGTGCAACTATGTCTTTCACAAAGTTATATTTGGTATCTATATGTTTGTTTTACAATGGAATTTTGGGTCTTTTGTGTAGGCTATCGCTGCTTCACTATCACAGTTAACTAATACTGGACCAGAAGCTTCATTTGACATACCCAAATGATCCAAGAACCTTTTCAACCACACAGCCTCTTGTACTGCTGATGAAAAGGCCACAAATTCAGCCTCCATTGTGGATAAGGCTATACAAGATTGTTTCTTACTGCTCTTGCATGAATGACACCATTGTTTAGCAAGAAAACAAAACCGGAGGTAGATTTTCTTTCATCTAAATCTCCTCCCCAGTCAGCATCAGTATAGCCTCTCAATTGCAGATCATTTCCTTGATAACACAATGAGTAATCAGCTGTCCCTCTCAGATACCTAAATATTCTTTTAACTATTTTCCAATGTGCTAGTCCTGGATTGGATTGGTATCTACTTACCATTCCAACAGCGAAACAGATATCAGGTCTACAACATTGCGTACATTAAACTCTTCCAACTGCATTTGCATAAGGAACTTTCTTCATTTGTTCCTTTTCCTGTGGAGTTTCAGGACACAATCTACGACTCAAAGCTTCAGTTTTCGTGATAGGAGTATCAATGGGTTTGCAAGCCTGCATTTGAAAGCGTTCAAGAATTTTCTTTATATATGACTCATGTGAAAGAGATAATAAATTCTTTGAACGATTTCTTGAGATCTTAACCCCAAGAATATATGCAGCTTCACCCATATCTTTCATCTCGAAGTTAGATGATAACCATTCTTTAATGTGTTTTACAAACTCCTTATCATTTCCGGCTATAAGTATATCATCCACGTACAAAGATAAGATAATGAACTTATCTTTATCTCTCTTGGTGTACACACAATGATCCTCATCTATCATTGTGAAATCATTCGAAATGATTGTATTGTGGAATCGTATATACCATTGTCTAGACGATTGCTTGAGACCATATATAGACTTTAAAAGTCTACATACTTTCTCCTTTTCATTTTCTTTTATGAAACCTACTGGTTGTTCCATGTAGATTTCTTCATCAAGTTCTCCATTGAGAAAAGCAGTCTTTACATCCATTTGATGTAATTCTAGATCCATACTTGCTACTATAGCCAGAATCAAGCGAATTGAGGTAAACCTTACAACAGGTGAAAAAGTCTCTTCATAGTCAATTCCTTCATGTTGCGTATACCCTTTTGCCACAAGTCGTGCTTTATATCTTTCGATATTGCCATCGGCATTACGCTTTATTTTAAGAACCCATTTGTTCTTAACAGCTTTGCGTCCTTTGGGTAGATCAACCAATTCCCAAACTTGGTTGGACCTCATTGACTCCATCTCTTCTTCCATTGCTTTCATCCATTTTTCCTTAGCAGGACACTGAAGAGCCTCTCTTATGTTTCTAGGTTCTTCATCATCTTGAGGTAGAATCATAAAGGTTTCTCCTTCGATATCGAAACGACGTCGAGGAATGCCTATACGATTACTACGTCGCAATTGGGATTCTAGTGGTGGAACTGATTCCTCACTTTCGATATTATTCCCATTTGGATCGTGCACATTGCTCCCACTTGGATTATGTACATCACTCCCACTCGGATCACGTAAATGAGACTCGTGTGAAACTAATTCATCATTTTGAGATTCATGTGAAAAATTCATCATGTTTTCTCAAATTTCTCTCATCACTCCCACTTGAATTAGGTAAACCCGAGTGTTCACCAATCATGTGATCCATGTGATCTTGAGTTTCATATAGAGATAAATCTTGACCTATCTCTCCTGCTTAGGAAAATCATTTTCTAAAAATGTGATATCTCGTGATTCAAATTCTGTCACGCCTCCACTTTCATGTTCACCTATGCAAACATATCCCTTTGATTGTTCAGAATATCTTATGAAGATACTCTTTTTTCCTCTTGGGCCTAACTTTCCATGTTCGTGAGAACGCACATGACATAAGCCGCACAACCCCAAGGTTTTAGAAAGTGAATATCTGGTTTACGACCTGTCCATAACTCATATGGTGTGGTGGACACAGATTTAGATGGCACTCGGTTAAGTACATATGTGGCAGTTAATAATGCATCACCCCAATAGGTTATAGGCAAATTTGCTTGTGCCATCATAGACCTAACCATTTCAAGAAGAGTTCTATTTCTTCTTTCCGCAACACCATTTTGTTGAGGAGTAGCAGGAGTAGTCAACTGACGACTAATTCCTTTTTCATCACATAATTCTCTGAACTGATCAGATAAGTACTCACGACCACGGTCAGTGCGTAGTGCTTTAATTTTCTTGTCTAATTGATTTTCTGTAAAATTCATAAATTTCTTGAAACATTCTAATGCTTCGGATTTATGAGCAATCAAATAGACATAACCAAAGCGAGTAAAATCATCTATAAATGTGATGAAATAAGATGCTCATCATTCCTTGCCCTGACATTCATTGGACCACAAATATCTGAATGAATTAATTGTAATGGAAATTCTGCTCTAGTCCCTTTTCCAAATGGTTTTCTCGCAGTTTTTCCTGCCAAGCAATATTCACAGGTTGACAATTCTACCTTCTCAATATTTCCCAGAAAGCCTTCTTTGGCTAATCTGTTCATTCTTTGCTGGCCAATGTGGCCAAGTCTAGCATGCCACACAGTTACATCACTATCATTACTGACAGATGAAGTAACAAACGAAAAACCGGAATTGTGATTAAAAACATTCAACTTTAATACAATAAAACCATCCAGAAAATAACCAGAACCATAGTGTATTGTACCTAAGTACAAATCAACACCAAATTTATGGAAGTTCAAATTGAAACCTAAATTAACCAAAACCAACACAGAGACTAAATTTCGACACGAATTTGTGGAGCAAACAATACATCATGTAGTAGTAAAGTTTTTCCACCATGCATGACTAACTTGCATGTTCCTATGCCTTTGACTTCAACCCGTGAGTTGTTGCCAACATATATCCACTTCACCCCAGGTGAAATTCGTCGAAATTCCACGAAGGCATTCTATCCTTCGCTACATGGTCTGTGGCTCCTGAGTCTACAGTCCACAAAAGATTAGATTCAGTTAGAAAGATTGAACTTGAAACACATATTTCATTTAAATATGCACGAAAGGTATTCACCTTTTTAGGCTCAGTGCAGTCACGAGCAAAATGACCTTTCTAACCACAGTTAAAACATTTAACCTTTGCCATGTTTTTCTTTTTGGTAGGACGTTTTCCTTTCCCATGTTGATTGGTTTTCTGTTTCTTTTCTAGCTTGGAAGAATTTTGTTCTTTTCCGAACTGGAACCCACCACCATGAAATTTTCTTTTCTTCTTGAAACCCTCAGGTTTGCTAGTTTCCGTCATATACACTTCAGTATTTGACTTAGCAGCCGCAAGACGATCACTTTCTAATTCAAGGTGACGTTTAACATCATCAAAGGTTTTGATGCTCTCATTGGTCAAATGCATCTTCATATGCTCCCAGCTATTTGGAAGAGAACAAATGACCGCTTGGACTTTCTGTTCATCTGTAAGAACATGTCCAGCATCTGCTAGTTCAGTAATCATGTTTGACATTTGCCTCAAGTGTTTTGACATAGTGAACTCAGGACGTTTCTTGTATGTGTCAAACTTGATTGTCAGTGACCTGAGTTTGGTTATTGAGGTACTACCAAACTTTTCAGCTAGTGTGGACCACATGTCCTTAGCCATGTCATATTTCCTGAACTCTTTCATTAGGTCATTATCCATACTGCTCAGCAACGTAATGCGGGCAATTGAATTCTTTTTCTTCCAGGCCTCATAAGCCTCTCGGTCTCGCCTGTGTTGGGCCGTAGTGCCCTGTTCAGGTTCATCCATGCTCATTTTCAAAGTTTCAAGAACCTCTTGTTCTTCTAGCACATATTGGATTTTCATGCTCCAAATTTCATAATTATCGCCATTCAGTTTCTCACCCTTGTTGAGTTCAGCAATAATGTTCTTTGTTGCGGAAGCCATATTAAAAACACAAAGTTTCTACAGACATTCATGCACAATTGTTAATACTTTTATTTATTTTATCATGAAACGAATTATGTTTAATAAAATTCTTCAATGGGGTTGGAGTCAAAAGGCCACTATGTGTCCAATCATCATCCAATTACCCAATGTAAAAATATTATCAACATAATCAATCATGTAAAATCATTTTCTAAAAAATTACATAAATTCTTAGAACATCTTAATCATGCGACCATTGTACATGACAATCATTGATTTAATTACATAAATTCAAAATCAACATGAAACATTCATACATATAAATACAATAATTACATGCCATGAAGTAACATATAATTACACACATAAATATAACATAGTTTTATCACAGAAAAACTAATATCTAACACTTAAAACTTTTCCGTTCTAGTGTTCCAACGATAAAAGTCTTTGGATAAGAATCTTCAAATTCTTTCGGTAACTGGTAATTGATCTTGGACAACCATGGAAACCTATTGCAAATTTCGGATCCTTGCAACGTTTCTGAGACATCAAAGGAAAAATGGTATTATTTGCCTTAGATTGAAGATACTCAATCGCTAACCTCTCAATGGCTATGTTGTATTGAACACGTAGTTCTTCTGTATGAGTTACTAATTTCCAAATATCAGTAAGCCTTTTTTGCCATGTTTCCGAGAGAGTATTTCGTAGCAATCTGAGTCTGTTCGGTTGTCCTATCCAATTACCCTCCATATAGATTCTTGTAACATGTTATTAAAGGTGATTATATGCGAAATCATATCATCATCTTCTTTCATCCGATACCTATCCAATCCAGCAACATGTCTTTCAATTTTTCACTGTGGGCGGATGTCATAACCCTTTTTGCAGTTTTTTGTCTGATCGGCATGATTTTTTTTCGCAGTGATACAAAGAAAATTCAATATAATGAAACACAAAGTTACATTAACTAAAATAAACATCACAAAGATATTCATTTACATAAACACAAAGTTTATATGATAAAACAAATTTATCATGACCGATTAATACAATATGCAAAAGGACTAGACATTTAATCATGACGGATCAGAATTACCAAAGCAAACCGATACAGACATGACCACACGGATGTCCACGTGCCACTCACGTGCCACATGAGTGTCTCACGCGCCTCCACGCGCCACCACGCGCCGGCCACGGACTCCCACTCGCCCTCACGCGCCATCACGCGCCGGCCATGCTCGGCCAAGTTACACGCGCAGACGACATGTCGTCCGCGAGTTCTGTGGCTGTATGACATGTCGGTTGTCATTTACGGTATAACCGACTTGTCGGTTTGGATGTTGTGGATGACATGTCGTCCGTGAATAAGGCACAAGTACGACTTGTCGTACGGTAGAAGCGGACGACTTGTCGTCCTCTTCTCTAACTAGCGGATGACATGTAGTTTAGAAACTCGGCCAACGTACGACATGTCATACAGAATCCGGACGACTTGTCGTCCTATTCTCTAAAAACCGAATGACATGTAGTACATCTATTCTGGGAGTGTTTTTCTGGGTAAAAACAGATTCATCTTGCCAACTTTTAGGGTCCATATCTTTCTCAATTTTAATCCAAATTAAGCAAATGATATACCAAATTGAAGATCTCATGACCTAGTTTTCAAAACATATTTGAACATGCGATTATCAATTTTCTATAGAGAGTTATTACGGCCCAAAGTTGGAAAAATCATTTTTTTAAAAACCAAAACCAGAATCATTTTAAACATTTTTCATGCTTGTTCATGCAATTTTTGTGTAATCCAACTAGAATACATGCATTTAAGCTACTGATACCAATGTTAGGAAACATAATCCCTAATATATTTACATGTTTGTCCTCTTAGGATCTAACCATACATGTATTACTAGTCCTAGATTTATTTACATGCTTAATTGAAATAAATCTAAGTTAATCACAACACAATTGCATACATTTTATTCTTGTAGAGACCTCTTAATCAAACTTAATTGATTGCTTAACTCAATAAGCAAATGGTCTTATTTATAGGAGGGAAATCAAGTCACTATGTAATCACATGCATTGATTACTATTAATCACATTATTAGGATGCATAATGACCTTTTCTAATGCATAATGACCTTTTCTAACCCTTCCAAAAATGTTACCATCATGGGTGTACCATATGTTCCCCATTTAACATTTTACTAATTGTTGTCACTTAACAACTCTTGTTGTTACTTAACAACTCTTGTTGTTACTTAATTATTTGATTAACAACTCTTGTTGTTTACTTAGTAATGAAATCATTACTAATTGTTGTTATTTAACAACACCACATAATTAACTTAATAATTTCCAACATGAAATTATTATTAATTGTTGTTATTTAACAACACCAAATAATTAACTTAATAATTTTCAAATGAAATTATTACTAATTGTTGTTATTTAACAACATCAAATAATTAACAACAATTAATTTCCAACAGTCAGTCATATTTTAGACTATTCGATGAATTTAAATTACTTCATGTTTGATTAATAGATGTAATTTTAATATGTTAAAAAAATATATATAATTTTATCTACTAAACGAATTTGCATTGATTATCCTAAACTGGCTCTAAATGACCAAAAAATTAAAAATTAAAACATCAAAGCTCAATCAAATGTGTTTTTTTTTGGGATCTTTTAACCATCACAGTTTGATTTTTTTTTTTTTAAAAAAAAAAAAAATTAAAAAATAGATAGGTATTGCTAAGAAAATCATCACATATACCATTCTTGATTTAAAAAACTATAGAAGTCGAACATTTTTTTGAAACGTTGGAAATCCGCTACCAAATTATCATATCCGGACTCATATAGAACATGTAAAATCTCCGATTGTCTTAGATTCTTACAAAAAATATATTCACTGTACTCGAGCCCGGGATTTGACAGCTAAATTTTAAATTTTTTGCCACCAAATTACACCCCGAGGCATGTACATCCAAAATGATAGAGATAAAAGATACTATATAAAGCCAAGATGGTTTCATGGGTCAAAATTCAACTTTGACACTAATTAGAGGTAATCTCGTGGAGCAATCATGCAAGTTAGAAAATGTATCATTGTTTTTAATTAGGTTGGCAATTGATCGACTGAGGTGGAGATTTGTCAATTATGATTGTTGATGGTGTTTTCAAGCACTACAGTATTTAAGACAGCACGACAAGGACAAAAGGGTAGATTCTCTCTCTGGATGACATCATATGAAGACCGACCACTTCATGGTCAGACCGACCACATCATATGAAGACCGACCACTTCATGGTCAGACCGACCACATCATATGAAGACCAGACCGACCACATCATGTGAAGACCGACCAGATCCTGGCGATGACCGACCAGATCCTGACGATGACCGGACATTATAGAGGTCGGCAAGAACATTCTCAGCATAAAAGGTTGCCATGGCCGACCTCATGAATACCGACCATATAGCGAGGCGTGTTCGGAAGGTAGAGCATCCTATTTTATCGGGTAATGAGACAAATTATCCTACTTTCACGGGAAAATCGATGAAATTAGTATCTTGATAGGATAAAGGGAGTAAAGGTAGTTTGAAATTAGGAACCCTTGTAGAAGAAGGAGATCGACTCAACTAGGAACCCTTGTAAGAGAAGGAGTCTGATCCCTATTATTATTATAAATAGGAGGGTAGAGCATATGTAAAATGATCATCTGAAAATCATCACAAGAGTGAAAGATTAGAATAAAAAAAGCTCTGATCTGTAAGAACAAAGAGGCCCGAAAGGCATATTTGAGTAATAAAAGAGTACCACCCTGTTCTTTCCCGTGGACGTAGGTCAGATCTCAAAATCCGCCGAACCACGTTAAATCGCCTTGTCTGATTGGAGTATTTTCTTGTTTTCCGCTAAATTTGCTTTTGGTCCCCCATAACCAAACAAATTCACAGTTGAAGGAGGATTCCATCGGAGGTGATATTCCCGTATTACCCTGAGACCAAAATCCACCGTCAACAGTTGGCGCCATCTGTGGGGAACTTCACAAAAAGCAACTCGCGTGATAAGACAAATGGCGGAAGACGGAGATCACCAACCAGGAGGTCCGACAATGGGCTGGATGAAAAGAATGGAAGATAGCATGAGGACTATGATGGATCGACTAGAAAGAATGGAAGGAGCGGACAACGAGAAACATGAACCGGCGGGCCGGCCAGAAGAGGAAAGAAAGGGAAAAAGGGAAAAGAGTAGCATATGTAAGCGAAGACGAGGAACCCAGAAAGAGAGGCCCTAATGGGATAAGATCTGAAGTGGTAGGAAGAGAGCCGCGATCAGAAGACACATGGGAAGAAGAGGAGGAACAAACACCCGACCCCTCCTCCGACAGTTTTTAACAACTCCAAGAGGGATATAGAAAGTACAACGAAGACGTGCAGGAGACCTCCGGGCTTATGGAACGCCACACCCGGAACGACAGACGAACAGAAGGACACAGAAGGCGACACGGGGGCACAGCCCGTGGAATAAAGTCTTGGTTGAGAAAAGAGATGACCAGATGGGGAGAATGCCTCAAGATCGGCGCGGGAGACACCCGAGGCGAGGAAGATGGGTCTCCCCTTACGGAAGAAATAAGGTCAGCACAGTTCCCGAAGCGGTTTAACATGCCGACCATGGTACCATACAAAGGCCACTTCGACCCAAAATCCCACATCGAAAACTTTGTCCTCCTGATGGAAGTACAGGGGGTAACGGGCGACGCCATATGCAAAGTATTTCCCTTAACTTTGGGTGGACCTGCCATCCTATGGTATAGAAGTCTGGCCCCGGGGAGCATCCAGAGCTTCTCCCAGCTTAAGAAATCATTCATCTGACACTTCAAATGAGCCTGCACCCCTAAAAAGACAATAGGAGAACTAAGGCTCATAAAACAGGGAGATGACGAAACACTAAAAAACTTCATTGATAGGTACCACAACACCGTGCTCGAGGTCGGAGGATACGAATCCTAAGAGGCTCTGGAAAGTCTGAAAGGGGCCCTAAGGGTCGGGAAACTCTGGACCCACCTGAGAATCCATGAGACACCAGACTACGCTACCGCACTGGAGATAGCCAGGAAGTACGTCCTACTAGAATGAAGAAAAAGTATCACGGAGAGGGACAACCACCAGAGAAAGGGTGACAAGGAGGGAAGACCACCGGCGGCCGGAGAGAGAATTCCGGAAATTCAATCCAAGACCCAAAGAATTCAAGCCAATGGCACAGAAGGATCAAGGAAAGAGGCCCACAACTCAGGTAAACCACGTGGTTCGAGAGGAGGCATATATCCCTTTGAGCAAGCCGCCAGGAGAAATCATCATGGAAATACGGGAGAAAGGCCTCTTAATAGAACCAGATCTCAGGAGGTTTCCCCCAGACAGAAAAAACAAAAGGTCCTACTGCCTACATCACAACCTAAAAGGGCACACAACCGATGAGTGCAAGGATCTGCGGGAACAAATGGAGGCCCTGGCCCGAACGGGTACCTAACAATTACATCGACCACGAGATCATGGCCGCCAGACAAAGGGCAAGGAATCGAGGGGTAAACGTCATCGCAGGAGGGGCAACGCTGGCCGGGGACTCTAACCGGTCAAGAAAGAATTACAGCCGAGCACGGGGACAGAGGTGCTGAAAACAGAAAAAATCTCAAACCCCCAAGGAAATCGGTCAACACCCATTATGTTCACCGATGAAGACGCTCAGGGGGTAAGTTTCCCCCACGATGACGCACTGATGATCAAAGCAACGATCGGGGCGGCGCAGAAGTGGACCGAATCCTGGTGGATCCTGGGAGCGCGGTAGACATAATTTCCAAAGAGACTTTGGAGGACCTAGGGGTAGAATGCACAGCCCTAACCAAAGACAGCACCCCCTGTACGATTCGGGGGTTCAACGGTCATCCCCCTGGGAAAAATTCAGTTAGCAATGACGATCGGGCTGCCCCCAAAACCCGAACGTTCATGATAAACTTCACCGTAGTAGACTGCATGAGCAGTTATCAAGTCATTGTCGGCCGCCCCTTCATGATGAAAACCAAAGCCGTAATGTCCTGTCATTACTTGAAATTGAAGTTCCCCACACGGGAAGGGATCGGAATCGTATGCGGAAGCCAGAAAAAAGCCCGCAGCTGTTTTGCCACTTTCTCGCGAGAAACCCTCTGCGTAGAAAAAGGCACCAAGAAGAGACAGAGAGACGAGGATGACGAATACAAGGAAAGACCCTGCTCCTCGGCCCGATAAAACTGCACGGCTCGGATCAGCCGAAGAGTTGGAAGAAGTAAAACTGTTCGGGCCAGAGAAGACATAAAAATAGGAGGAAGTCTAGACAAGGCCCTAAGAAAAGACTTGTTGGAATGTCTACAGGAGTACCCCGACGTTTTTGCGTGGGGACACGATGACATGCCCGAGATCGACCCAAAATTCATAAGCCATCGCTTAGCAGTGAACCCATTACATAAGCCAGTAAAACAGAAGAGGAGAATATTCAACCAGGAGCGGTGCGGAGCAATAGCAACCGAGGTGGAAAAGTTGCTGAAAGCCGGCTTCATCCGGGAAGTAAAATACCCAGAATGAGTGTCCAACGTGGTATTGGTGAAAAAATCTAACTAAGGAAAGTGGAGAATGTGCGTAGATTTCACCGACCTCAACAAAGCATGTCCAAAAGACAGCTTTCCCCTCCCAAATATAGACCAACTGGTAGATACAACAGCCTGCCAAGGGCTGCTAAGCTTCATGGACGCCTTCTCGGGATACAATCAAGTCAAGATGCACCTGCGGACGAGGAGAAGACCACCTTTATTACTGACCAAGGGCTATACTGCTATAAAGTAATGCCTTTCGGATTGAAGAATGCAGGGGCGACTTTCCAGAGACTGGTGAACAAAGTCTTCAAACCACTCATCGGCACGACCATGCTGGTATATGTCGACGACATGATAACAATGTCCGAGAACCAAGAGACCATGTAGCCGACCTGAAGAAAACTTTCGAACTCCTGAGGAAACACAGTTTAAAGCTCAATCCAGAAAAGTGTGCATTCGGGGTAGCCTCGGGAAAATTCCTGGGCTACATGGTAAGTTCACGAGACATTGAAGCAAACCCGCAAAAGATACAGGCCGTGCTAGACCTGAAGTCTCCCCGGACAGTTAAGGAAGTGCAAAGCCTTACAGGAAGAATCGCCGCACTCAACCGATTCATCTCGCGAGCAACCGACAAGTGCCATCATTTCTTCAAAGTCATCAAAAAAGCTCAAAAAGGGGTCGACTGGACACCCGAGTGCGAAGAAGCCTTCCAGCACCTAAAACAATACCTGGCACAGCCCCCTCTCCTAGCCAAACCCCTCCCATGGGAGACGCTGTATCTATACCTGGCCGTCTCAAAACACGCAGTAAGCTCGGCACTGGTACAAGAGACCGACCACGTCCAGAAACCAGTTTACTACTCGTAAAAGCCCTGCTGGACGCAGAAACTCGATACCCCATACACAGCTCATTGCCCTGTCCCTGGTCACTGCAGCACGGAAGCTACGACCCTACTTTCAAGCCCATCCGATCAAGGTATACACGGATAATCCCCTGAGACAATCTTACAGAAACCGGAGGCCTCAGGGAGACTGATGAAGTGGTCAGTAGAAATAAGCGAGCACGACATCTCCTACCTCCCAAGAACAGCAATAAAAGGGCAAGCCTTAGCAGACTTCATAGCAGAACTCACAGAACCGCAGGTCTTAACCGTAGAAGAAGACATGTGGGAAATGTCTGTAGACGGGTCCGCAAGCTCGCACGGATACGGAGCAGGGGTAGCACTAAAAAGTGAAAAGGGAGAAGAAATACTGCTCGCCCTCAAATTCGCCTTCAAAACTACAAACAATGAAGCAGAGTACGAGGCGATACTGGCCGGACTAAGGCTGTGTACGGTAGTAGGAGTCCACAATGTAGTGATAAGGAGTGACTCTCAGCTAGCAATACAACAGCTGAAAGGAGATTTTCAAGCCAGAGAACCAGCCATGGTAGCTTACTTAGCCGAAGTAAAGAAGTGGGTGGAGAAAGTGGGAAACGTACTCTTCAAACAGGTCGGACGAGAAGACAACTGCGAAGCAGATTCCCTGGCCAGGCTTGCCTCTTCAATGAAGACAGGAAACCCCAGGGTAATCCCACTTATATACCTCCAAGAAAGAAGCATAGGGGAGACAGAGGTGGATGTACTAGAAGAAGAAGACAAAGATTCATGGATGCAACCGATCAGGAGGTACCTGGAAACAGGAGAAACCCCTAAAGATAAAAAGGAGGCCAGGAAGCTGAAGTTCAAGAGCACCAAGTTTTCCCTAATTGGAGGAGTACTCTACCGGAGAGGATACACCGTACCCCTCCTAAGATGCCTGGCACCAGAAGAAGCAGACTACGTGCTCAGGGAGATTCACGCAGGCATCTGCGGAAGCCACGCCGGGGGAAGATCAATCGCCTTCAAAGCCTTGAGGCAAGGATTCTACTGGCCAACCATGCACGAGGATGGCATGAGGGTAGCACGGAAATGCGAGGGATGCCAGAAGAATGCCAACCTTTACCATCAGCCGGCGGAACAGTTGACCACCATATCCAGCCTGGCCCTTCGCACAGTGGGGGCTAGACATTATAGAGCCGATGCCGAAAGGACGAGGTCATGCGAAATATGCAATCGTGGCCATAGACTACTTTACCAAATGGGTAGAAGCAGAACCATTGTCCACCATCTCGGAAAAGAAAGCCACGGAGTTCCTGAAGAGAAATATAATTTGCCGGTTCGGAATCCCCGAGGCAATCATCACCGACAACGGAAAGCAATTCGACAGCAGGGGATTCAGAAAACTTTGTGAAGACCTCCAGATAACCTTAAAATTCGCCTCGCCGACCCATCCCAAGTCGAACGGGCAGGTTGAAGCCACCAATAAAACCATCAAGTCAAACCTGAAAGCTCGGCTCGGATCAAGCAAAAGCCTATGGGTCGAGGAGCTACCAGAGGTACTGTGGGCACACCGAACGACCTTCAAGGACTCAACAGGAGAGACACCCTTCTCCCTATCATACGGATGTGAGGCCGTCATCCCGGCAGAGATCGGAATATCAACCCACAGGGTCCGCCACTTTGAAAAAGAACGGAACGAAGAACTTATCAAAAATCACCTCGACCTGATCGAAGAAAGAAGAGAGCAGTCAGCAGTAAGAGCAGCCATCTACCAACAGAGAATGGCCCGATTCTACAATAAAAGAGTTCGGACCCGCTCCTTCCTGCCAGGAGATCTAGTACTAAGAAAAGTGACTCTGAACACCTGACGACCTGAAGAGGGTTCGTTAGGTGCCAAATGGGAAGGACCTTACAAAATCACCGAGGTAGTAAGATTAGGGGCCTACATCCTAGAGCATCTGGACGGCACGAGGTTGAAGAAACCATGGAACGCCGAAATGTTAAGAAAGTACTTCCCATAAAGATCAACTTTCCTTTCTTTTATTTTCTTTTTTGCAGAAGCCGGACAAAACACCCAACCAGAACAACTGTTGTAAAAAGGGCGGTCCGCCCCCAAACATGAATAAAAATTCTTTTTTTGTCGAAATCCTTTAAAATCGAAAAAAGACGGATCGGGGCTGGATTTCGTTCCGCTGAGGCCGCTTGTTTACTTAGCTCGGGGTCGGGTTACGTCCCACCGAGTCAGTGTCTTTGGACTGGGGACGTAACATTCCCCAGGGCCAAGTGATTCAAACAGCTCGGGGTCGGGCGATGTCCCACCGAGTCTGTCTTTGGACTGGGGACGTAACATTCCCTCAGGGCCAAGTGATTCAAACAGCTCGGGGTCGGGCGATGTCCCACCGAGTCTGTCTTTGGACTGGGGACGTAACATTCCCCCAGGGCCAAGTGATTCAAACAGCTCGGGGTCGGGCGATGTCCCACCGAGCCGGTCTTTGGACTGGGGACGTAACATTCCCCCAGGGCCAAGTGATTCAAACAGCTCGGGGTCGGGCGATGTCCCACCGAGTCTGTCTTTGGACTGGGGACGTAACATTCCCCCAGGGCCAAGTGATTCAAACAGCTCGGGGTCGGCGATGTCCCACCGAGTCTGTCTTTGGACTGGGGACGTAACATTCCCCCAGGGCCAAGTGATTCAAACAGCTCGGGGTCGGGCGATGTCCCACCGAGTCTGTCTTTGGACTGGGGACGTAACATTCCCCCAGGGCCAAGTGATTCAAACAGCTCGGGGTCGGGCGATGTCCCACCGAGTCTGTCTTTGGACTGGGGACGTAACATTCCCCCAGGGCCAAGTGATTCAAACAGCTCGGGGTCGGGCGATGTCCCACCGAGTCTGTCTTTGGACTGGGGACGAAACATTCCCCCAGGGCCAATGATTCAAACAGCTCGGGGTCGGGCGATGTCCCACCGAGTCTGCTCTTTGACCTGGGGACGTAACATTCCCCCAGGGCCAATGATTCAAACAGCTCGGGGTCGGGCGATGCCCCACCGAGTCTGTCTTTGGACTGGGGACGTAACATTCCCCCAGGGCCAAGTGACCTTGAGATCGGGGTCGGGCAATCCCACCGAGTCTGCCCTCTGGACTGGGGACGTAACATTCCCCCAGGACCAAGTGATTCAAACAGATCGGGATCGGGCGATGTCCCACCGAGTCTATCTCTGGACTGGGGACGTAACATTCCCCCAGGACCAAGTTATTCAAACAGCTCGGGGTCGGGCAACGTCCCACCGAGTCAGCTTCTTTGGTCTGGGGAGGTAACATTCCCCCCAGAACCCAAGTCTTTCACTCAACTCGGGGTCGGGTTACGTCCCACCGAGTCAGCTTCTTTGGTCTGGGGAGGTAACATTCCCCCCAGAACCTAAGTCTTTCGCTCAGCTCGGGGTCGAGATACGCCCCACCAAGTCGGCTCTCCGGACCAGGGGACATAACATTCCCCCGGGTCCAAATGCCTCACTCTTCCCAGGGTCAAACCAGACCCCTCTGACTCGTGCTGACCCCTGATGGGCCTTAAAATTGCCGGGATGACAAGAAGCATAAAGGAAAAGAAGAAGAAAGAAATAAATAGACATAAACGTGTATATATACATAATATAAATTGTAATGTTATTACAAAAAATAGACATAATGTTATGTACATAGGGCCCCGGTAGGGTTACCCTTTCTCATTCATCCCGCACAGGGGCATGAACTTCTTCCTCAATCGGCTCAGATGGCGGAAGGAACGGCTCGGCATCAGGAGGAGGAGCTGCAACTTCGACCTCGGCATCAGTAAGAGGAGCAACGGTTTCAAATTCAGCAGCAGGGACAGCCTTTGCTTCAAGAACAGGAGGAGGAATCTCAAGGCAGTCCTCGTCCGCAGCAGGGACCTCCGATCTTTCTTCTGGAGGAACCTCGGGAGCCGGAACAACCGAGATGGGGGCGGGATCCATCACCTCCTCAGGTGGGGGAGGAATCCACTTCCGAAACTCTTCCTCGGAAATGTCCCCTTTGCAGTAACTGATGGCCGCGTAGATAGGGTCCATATTCAGGCTCGGCAGCACCATCGGTATCATCTCGGCACAGTCGCCAACTCCCTCGAGACGGATGACCTCCTTCTCGGCCTCGAGATCAGCTTCTCTCTTCTCCAGCTCGGTCTCTCTCTCCTCGAGATCAATCTCTCTCTCCTCAAGCTCGTTTTTCTTCCTCTCAAGACTGTCTCGGGCCCGAGCAACCTCCTCATCTTTGCTCTTCAACTTGGCCTCAGCACTGGCTACCTTCCCCCTCAGAACCCCAATTTCAGATTGGGCAGCCTTCAGATCCTCCCGGGCACTATCAGCAAGTTTCCTTTCCAGCACAGCAGCTGCTTTGAGGGCTTTATTCGCTTTGAAGTTCTCGACAGCGGCCGCCTCATGATTCTTGATCACCTCCTCCCGGTCAGCCAATTTTGCCTCCACTTCGAGAGACGACTTTGAAGCCTCTGGGCCTGGCCGCCCTCGGACAGCAAAGTCAGAAGAAGACCTTTGTTCTTAGCCATAAGGTAGTTGGCCTGCACACAGAAAGGGAGAAAAGAGTCAATAAAAAAAAAAAAAAAAAAAGAACCGAGACCCAAAAAAAACCGAGAAGGGGAGTGAGAATACCTTCGCCATCTGAGAACTCATCTCAGTCACAACACCCTCGGAGATACATCCTCGTACCTCGAGACCTCCCCCGGGGGAATCACTCACCTCGGCCAACTCATTGAAAGCCGGCACTAAATGAGAAGTGGCCCCCCGGATGCTTTCTCCCAAGTCATCCACCCCGAGGACCACAGGGCCCTTCCGTTTCCTGGAGGAGCTTTCAGAGGACTTCTTCCCCCTACGAATGTCCTTCCTCTTGACTGGAGCAGCTCCCTCGTCTTCTCCCTCCTGGGCCAACTCTCGTCTCCTCGATCCCGAACTGACGCCTCCTCTTCCTAAAAGGCTTCGGCGGACTGGCAAGGTGAGCAGATCCTGACGATTGCCCGCCAGGAGGTGAGGATAGTCCCCGAGCACTTGTTTGGACTTGTCCAAGATATGTTCTCAGCAAGATCAGTCCGTGCCCGGGAAGTTTCAGCATCAGCATGGCCGGCCTTCTTCACGGTACCGGCCAACTTCTCAAGAAACTTTGGCCTCTTCGACATACCTGCAAAAAAAAAAAAGAGGAAGAAAAAGAAATCAAGATCCGAGAACATAACAAAAGCATCAAAACACGTAAACAAACAAGCATCCAGCAGACCTCCACCTCCACCATCCGACCCGAGGCCTCCGGAGGACGGCCCGAATAAGGCCCGAATCAACAAAAGCCGCATCATTAACCAACTTCTTCCAATGAGCAGCATACCCCCGAGCCCAATGTACCCGCCTCCGAACCTGACGAGAAACCTTGGGAGCATCTCGCCAACAAGCTGGGAGGAACCAGAGAAGTTAGAAAACCTAAAAGAAACTAGAGAACGGGAACAAAGAAAGAATGAAGGGGCGTTAGACTCCTAACCCCCAGCCCTGAAGACGTCTGGAACCGAGACATCCTCCTCAAACGATCTCAGGACCCGACCCCAATCCCCAGTTGCCCAGAACCAAAAGTCCTTGAAATTCTTGTTAGAGTCAGGAAGTTTCTGGACGAGATTGGACGAGCTGTCGTAGGCAGAGAGGTAATACCAACCATAATGAGTCTTTGGGTTGGATTTCAAACGATATAACCTCTTCACTTCTTCCAAGCAAGGTTCACCCAAACCTGCCCGATGCCAAACCACGTATATGCCGGCCAGAATCCTCCAGCTATTTAAGCTTAATTGGCAAGAGGCAATCTCCATCTCCGCAAGCATCCAAGCAAAGTAACGTTGCATCGGCAGACGTAGCCCACACTCGAAGAAAACAGAAGAAGTGCCACCGAGCCCTCGTCAGGCTGACTGGCACGATCCATTGGGCCAGGAACTTCAAGAGCAATGTCTATTGGGATGCTGTATCATTGCCGCAATAGCGCCAGATCATCCTCGGTTATCTTAGAAGGACGGTTCATATCCAGAGCCGACGACCCAAGTTCTCCAGGCTCTGGGTCCTTCCGAGGAACCCTCTGATGATACCTCTGAATGAGTGGGGGTAGTGTCGAGATCTTCTACACTGGGCGCCCCTGAGCCCAAGGAAAGCTCTTCAGCAGGGGGAGTTGAGATTTTGGCAGGCCTTTCGGAGGAAGAATTATTGTCAGACATCCCTGACACCCAGAAAAACAGAGAAGGGGGAATAATCAGTCTACGAGAAGCTACCCACGGTGCCCGTGCTAAACTAGACATGGAGTCTCTAAAGAAGTGCCCTAAAGCAAGACCCAACAAAGCCACAAGTCTCTCCCTAAGCAAAATAAGCAAATAGAATCACAACACAACAAAAGAAGAAAGATCGCTCAGAATACTTACTTGTTCTTCTCGGAAGCAAGAGGTTATACGCTGCGGTGATGCTCGTTCCTTAGGTGCTCGGCAACGAAAAAGGATGAAGACCGCGATTGAGTTTCGAGAACACGGAGTTGAAAAGATCGTAAAGAAAATTACAGAAGAGAAGGAGAAATTGCCGAAAAAATGGAACAGTGAAACCCTCGTTCTCTTATAGTCATGACTGGGATACACATCACCGTCGGTTTTGGCGGAAACCCAGCGGATGTTTGACAAATGTCGAAAGTCAGAAGAAACCCTAAAGTTGATTTGATGGGCATTTAAGAAGATATGACGGTTGTGCGTCTCGAGGAAAGATGAATGAAACGGCAAGAAGATTCTTTTTTGCATTCTAGGACGACTACCTGTAAGGACAATCAGCACACCCTCTTCATATAGTTCCCGGTACCAACTTGCATACTCGTTGGAACCAAGAACTATGGGACAGATATTGATGGTGTTTTCAAGCACTACAGTATTTAAGACAGCACGACAAGGACAAAAGGGTAGATTCTCTCTCTGGATGACATCATATGAAGACCGACCACTTCATGGTCAGACCGACCACATCATATGAAGACCGACCACATCATGTGAAGACCGACCAGATCTTGGCGATGACCGACCAGATCCTGACGATGACCGGACATTATAGAGGTCGGCAAGAACATTCTCAGCATAAAAGGTTGCCATGGCCGACCTCATGAATACCGACCATATAGCGAGGCGTGTTCGGGAAGGTAGAGCATCCTATTTTCTCGGGTAATGAGACAAATTATCCTACTTTCACGGGAAAATCGATGAAATTAGTATCTTGATAGGATAAAGGGAGTAAAGGTAGTTTGAAATTAGGAACCCTTGTAGAAGAAGGAGATCGACTCAACTAGGAACCCTTGTAAGAGAATGAGTCTGATCCCTATTATTATTATAAATAGGAGGGTAGAGCATATGTAAAAGGATCATCTGAAAATCATCACAAGAGTGAAAGATTAGAATCAAAAAAGCTCTGATCTGTAAGAACAAAGAGGCCCGAAAGGCATATTTGAGTAATAAAGAGTACCACCCTGTTCTTGCCGTGGACGTAGGTCGGATCTCAAAATCCGCCGAACCACGTTAAATCGCCTTGTCTGATTGGAGTATTTTCTTGTTTTCCGCTAAATTTGCTTTTGGTCCCCCATAACCAAACAAATTCACAGTTGAAGGAGGATTCCCTCGGAGGTGATATTCCCGTATTACCCTGAGACCAAAATCCATCGTCAACAATGATTATGTAATTGGGTCGAAAAATTGTCTTAAAACTTTATCTTTTATTATTATTATTATTATTGTTGTTGTTGTTGTTGTAAAAAGATCCTCTTGATTTATACTGAATAATATTCCAATCTTGATAATTTGAAATTTTGTTTGGTAAGTGTCATATAGAGCAGTTATAGAAAAACTGTTAAAAGACGAGTATAGCAGCTTTTATTTAGCCAGTGAGACTGTGACTGGTATATCGGGACTCTTAACAGATTAGCAAAATTAGTCATAATTGGGTGTTGATGATTAAAAGTTCAAATTGTCGATTCAGAGAAATAGAGAGAGTTGATCAAAGAATCAAACAGAGGGCCCATGCAGGAAAAAAATTAATCTTGGTAATTAATTTAATGAAGTGGTCCATATCCATCTCTTTATTTGAACCCATATCTGGGAAATTTATTCTCTTTCTCCTCCAGTCCACAACTTGGTTTTCAATTTGACACATCTGCTATATAGAGCACTTCCAGATCCAGTTTTGAACATCAAATTTTTACTGCCACTTGAACCGGCAACACTGTTGTGTTGCCCCTACATTTAATTTTGTTTCCCAAGTTACCAAGTTGGGTTATTTTTTGAACTAACAATTTAGCAACTTGCAAATATTTAACCACGGGCTCTTGAAACTAGCAAAGTTTGTAAAGATGCAGATAATAAGACCAAGATAAGAGAATCTACCCACTTTCTCTTTCTTTTTACTTTTTCTTGGAGAACATTATGAAAGCATAAGAAAAATGGATTAAAATATTAATCATAAGATATCGATGACTCACCCCATCAAGTGATATTTCAGGGCAATTTATTCAAGAACCTGATGATATACTAATGAATAAGGCCTTTGATTTTGAAGGTTTTTTACAACCCAAAAAAAATAAAAATAAAAAAGTGTATGATGCCATCCACCCACCCACCGACAGAAAATGTCTTTCCATCTTCATACCTACAATTCCACATGCTTTGGTCATTGATGGTTTCATTGAAACTTAATTAAACAAACCATTTAGGTTATACTTTTCTTGGAGAATTAAAGCAAAGTTGGGTTTCTGATTACAAATTTAATGCAGTTCAAAGCCAATTAAATGCTGCTTCTGCAGTTTGAGCAATTTATTTTTATTTTTTTTTATCATGAAGTTGTTTGACTGGAGGAAGTCAATTAGCTTAATTTTAAACAGGTGAGCAACTAAGCATGAACAGACTTGATTCCAACAGTACACAACTCAAATGCCAGACAGTATTATAAGGCAAGGCTCTTTTGAGCTGGCTGTGGTCCTGGAGGGAGGGCTTCTTGTTAATTTATCCAATAAAGCTGTTCAATTATGATATGAATTCAGGTACCAATCAATAATATGAAACCAAGTTCTTAAATCTGAAATTGAGTGGACTGTTGTTATGTTAGATTCATAGGATTTCATATTTTTTTATTAGTATATCTGTCAAAGGTGCTTTTATTTATTTATTTAGGAGATGAAAATGTGTCGTAAATTGACATTTGGATTGTCTTCTTAGTAGATGTTGCAACTTGCAACATCTTTAACCATTTTGGCGGCCGACAAGATTTAGAAATGTTTAATGGGTTGAAACTTGAAACTTAAGCTTTAATAATTGTGGGCCGCGACTTTGTCCAGGGCCCATATTTGAATTCTACATTTCAAAAAGCCCATAAATATTCACCAAATCATGTTCCAGGCCCATTAAATTTATAAGGTCTTAAAAGTCGGTTCATCAGCGGCCATCGGTTTCATGCCAGCACCGCATGTTCATCCAATTGGTAGGTTCATGAAAGCAGTCACGCTTGAATACAAAAAACAAGCACGTGATTCATATTTTATTGATTGCGATATTTTCTCAGAAATTAATATATGTTATTTAACAAATACACAATAACTGGTATGTCATTCGTAATTAAAAAGAATATCATGATAACACTAACTTCTTATTATTATTTATGTACAGTTTGTTTGAAAATGCTCACTAGTAAGTATTTTGAGGTATAATTTTAAACATGGTCCACTTGAAGTTAGTGGTTGTTTTGAGTGATTCGGATACTTTTCCGTGAGTAGTTCGGAATTGTATATTCATATATTTAAAATGGTGCTTGGGTGAATGAAAAATTATTGCTCAAAATTCAGCAATTGATGTTGAAAAATAAAGAGAAATAAGTTTGTCCCACATAAGAAAGCTAATAAAGGAAAATTGTGTTTATATATGATTGCTCATATGTAGATAGGTAAGTGTTATAAGGATATAGGTTCTTTCAACGTGGGCGCGCATGGGGTGCAAAATTAAAATCCGAACAATTCTGACTCGTGTGCACCTGTGTACACGAATGCCGGACCAAAATTGTGCGGGCCCGGCCCGGCCAAAGCCTCCCACCAACTCAATTTAATTGACATGTTTATTTTTCTTTTAATGATGGCAGTGTATTTCGTTTTTGAGAGAAGAAATAACAAAATATTTCTTTATTGTTTTGTTGAAAGAGTTCGAACACTTCGTGGTTCGTTAAGGACGATTTTGGTGGTGTCCATTCTCGTTTATTTCTGTTGTATCCTGGGAAACAAATGTTTCGCGTTCTACTGCACAATTCGGTAGGGGACAAATTTATTTTAACGAGATTGTTGCCGCATCAACAAGACTTGTAATCTCTCTGGCGCTGCTCACTTTTCTTGTTGTTGTTCGATACTGCACTGCCTTCGTTACTGAACTGTTCCTGTCGCTGGTTCATTGCTGCACCGCCGTTACTACTTCGCTGTCTGCAGTTGTCCTTAGCCTTGTTACTTTAATTACTCTTGTTGTGTTGTTTCCTCTTATATTGTTTCGTGTTTTACTATTTGTTCAGAGTTTTTGTAAGAATACAGTAATCAAATATATGTAATATAATTATTATCTCACGGGTACAGATATAACAAGGCAAGGGACCAAGCATGACTAAAATATCTCCAAGATGGCATGGCATTGGCAGATGGGTCATGTAACCAGACTGAGACGAGACAGACAGAGCAGTATAATGCACAGAACTGACCCATTTTAACATTTACTACTCGCATTGCCATGATCGCATCTTTTTCCTGGAGATTTTATCTCTTTTTATGAATAATATAAATCGCACTCGCAGTACGCCCAACGAGAAGCTTGGCAGTGGGGGACAGGATGGTCATTTCACTCCACGTTTTCCAATTCAAGGAAAATTAAATGATAATAAACCGTTGTCATAAATCGTTATTATACGATATCATGGAAAATTAAATGATAATAAAATTACAAGGTATTGTGGTTTCATTTGGTGACTTTTAACTTCATATATTCTTGTTGCATTTTAAACGCTCAAGCCGAAACGTGAGAGTTGAATCAAATGACTCAGTTTCCTCCAGCATCTCATCCCCTCATTCCTTTAATCCAATATTTGATTGGAATGTAAGAATTGGAGGAAACAAAAATAGATCAACAAAACTATGTGATACTCATGCCACAGCTTTGAACTGAAAGTAACTACAAGATAAGAAATATCTTTTTTGTACAGGAACAGGACTATGGCTACATAATTATACATACAAGTCCTTAAAAAGAAACCAGACCCACAAAGAATTCAGTGGTAACAAGGATGTGGAACACATGGGTACGTACCAACCTGTCAAGAATCAAAATGACTCTTGCTGGTCCACATACTATCCTTGGCTTGTAATTATCAATTTTTAGTTACCCTAAAATAGAATGGCTAGGTCCGCACCAATAAGCATATGGGTAATTACTCATCTTTCTGTTAGCTGTTAATTAGAATAAACAAATTGATGGTAATCACAATTCTGCACCCCCATTTACCCAAAATTATGTTTCTCAGACTCTGCCAATGGTTCCAATCGACAATGCCAGAATATCACAAGGGGAATGTATAATGAGTCGCAAAATCTTTTATTAGATATCTATTCGGGTTACATTAAACAAAAAGCTGTTCTATAACTGTTCTTACAAAGTTAAAAAAAAAAAGGGTGAACATTTTGTGTGTGGGAGAACTTGTAAAAATAACACTTCTGTTAAAGATATAAAAGAGGGAAGATTCAGAGATTTCATTCAAGAATGCCAGATTCCACTTAACATGCTACGGAATCTGTTTGTAGACAATTTCCTGACAAGTCTCTTGGCATCAGAAACTTCTGCTTCTGCAAGTTTCTCTATATTTTTTAGATAGCCAGAACTTGAAATCTTTCTTCTTCCACTATTGCAACTTGTCAATGACATTAATATAGAAAGCAAGAACTTTTTGTTACCTGAATTTGTCTCTTCTTTGTCAAGCAATTGCAGAATGAAGCCAATGTTGCGGTCATCTTGAACAAATCTTTTTCGATTTCTAGGAATAGAAACCATGCTGTATAGTGCCTCAGCAGCCATTTCACGAATTTCAAATGATTTTGAATCAAGAAATCTAACGAACTCTGGCATGAATCCAGCATCTCCCATTGCCTTTTTAGTCTCCTCAGTTGTTCCGCATAGCTTAAATGCTACCTTCAATGCCAATTCTTGAACCGAAACCTCTCCCTTGCGAAGAAAGTAAAGTAATTCCTCCATAAACCCACAATTCATCAAAATACTTATAGCATTCGATGAAGAGAAACATATTTTTCAATAGCTCTCAATGCCGTCTCTCTTATTTTCGAAGAGAATGAGGATTTAGGATCCAAAACACGCACTAATACCCGAATTCCGCCTTCTCTGATCACCATTTGCCTAATTGACTCATCCCCTGAAGTTATATTTTGAATAAACTCAATTGAATTTATCTGCACAATCTCATCTTTGGATCTTGAAAGCTTAATAAAAGTTGAAATTGCACCTTCTTCAACTATAAATCTCTTTATTTCTTCAACACCGACAAGATTTCTTAACACGCCACAAGCAGGACCAATAACCTCTCCTCTGAATTCAACACCAGAACATATTTTCAATAGGGCTGTGACACCACCATGAGCTGAAACTGACCATGCATTATCAGAATTATGAGTCAACTTTTGCAGACTCCTTGCAGCTGCTTCTTTACCGAATTCATTGCCACTTTCTAAAACCCGAATTAGAGGGCCAATAACTCCAGCACCAATTAAAACACTCTTAAATAAATCAAACCCAGAAATCTCACAAACCACCTTAGCTGATGCTTCTTGAATTTCGACTTCCACAGAATCAAGAAAATTTACCAATATATTCACAATCTCATTGACTTCAAGAACAACTATTTTCACATACTTTTCATCTTCGGTTACCACCTCATGCAGATTCAACAAAGCTTGCTTTTTCATTTGCGTGTCGCCAATCTTCATTCTTGTTAACAAATCCCTTATGTAAAATCTCATATCATCTTTGCTAGCATTGAGACCAGGCCTTGACACAACAATTGCAAAATCTTGAGTCAGAATACCAGCTGTGTAAATCCCATATAGATTCTTTACATGTTGATCAAATTTTGAAGACAGAACATCCAAATCACTCTGCATCAACAGCTTGCCACTATAAGAAAGATCCACACATCTTCTTGCAAGATCATAACATTCATTCACAGTGACCATAATAGCCTCAACCAGGCTTGAAAGACTTGAGCTTTCAGAAGAATCACAGTTTTCAACAGCGATCAAGCCAGAATTCAACTCTCCAAGCTTGTTTCGAATCAGCTGCCATTTGACAGTAAAGACTTTGATAGAATGAGAAAGTGAAATCAAAGAAGATATGACTTCAATGGCTTGCTTGAGACTGCAGGGTGAGTTTTGATCTTGTGGGTATTTTTTTCCTCCCATTTTTTGCTAATCATTAAGTTTGGACCAAACTCATTTTTTATTCTTTGATGAAGAGATGAGGCAGAGGCAAAGCAACTGACTCTTGCATGTTCATGTTTGTGTAGTTATCTAATCTTCTGTTTGTAGCTGAAACTGAATGGGATAATATCATTGTGCATTTACAGGTCTGACCTTTTGGGATGTTGTGTAATAGGGACAGGTCAATCGTGTAAAGATAAGGGTAATTATGTCAAATTGAAGGATGTAAGTTAATGAAAACTGAAAAGGGTAGCTATGGTAGTGTATTAAAAAAAACAAAAAAAGTATATTAAAGTCACGGCTTGTTAGAGGGAAAAGTTTATAATGAAAGGACAATTGGAGGTCGAGGTATTAAGATTTCTTCTGATGTGAGATTGTTTTGTACGCGAAAATTTTTTATAATGGAAGGAAGCTCCTGTTTTGTAAACCAGATAGTGGATATTGATTATTTTATTTTGTTACTTTCTAATGGAGTGTTAATAGCCATCTGCACATTATTTAAACACAATTTTGGGTATCTTATTTCACTGTCCATAATTTATATTTAATTACCGACAAATTGTTAGTTCAATGATAGAGAGCATTTTACGATTGAGTCATTTTAAAAACCATTGAGATCAATTATTTTTCTTTTTTAAAGATAATGAAGTCAACTTGACACATACACATGTGACAATCCAATTTCATTTTATAAAAAAATAGTGTTGCGGGTACCGTTTTGTTCAAGATTTGAAGAATGTTACAATATTTGTCGAGTTTCGAGCTTTTTTTTTTATTTTCCCCTTCTAATCGAAGCTCATTTTATTTAATTTTTTAGATTTACTTGTAGGGGCGAAGCTTTTTGTAATTGAGGGGTTAGCCGATTTTTTTTTAAAATTTTTTTTCCAATAATTAATATTAAATAATAATAAATATAATATAGCATCTTTTATATATATATATATATATATATTGTTGACGGCGGATTTTGGTCTCAGTGTAATATGGGAATATCACCTCCGAGGTAATCCTCCTTCAACGGTGAATTTGTTTGGTTTATGGGGGACCAAAGGCAAATTTAGCAAAAGACAGAAAAACTCACCAATGGGCAAGGATATTTAACGTGGTTCGGTGGATTTTTTGATCCGACTTACGTCCACGGACAAGAACATGATGGTACTTCTTTATTACTAAACACACTTCTCGGGACTCTTCTTTGTTTTTACAAATCAGAGCTTGATGATTCTTTTTCTCTCACTCTTGTGATGATTTTCAGATGATGCCTTCAACTTGTCCTTCAACACTCACTCTACCCTCCTATTTATAATGGTGAAGAAATCAGATTCCTATTTGTACAAGAATTCCCAATTTGGAGATGGTCTCCTTTTCCTATCAGGATTCCTAGTCAAAACTATTCATTTTTCCCATAAGGATTCCTAATCAAAACTACATTTACTTCCTTTATCATATTAGGATATTAAGTTATTACTTTACCCCCTTAAAGTAGGACAACTTATCCCTTTTCCGCAAGAATAGGATGCTTTATCTTCCTGAGCACGCCTCGTCATGTGCTCGGTCTTCATGAGGTCGGTCATGATAGCCATTTGAACTGAGAATGCTGATGTCGATCTGATAATGCTCGGTCATCCGATCTCAAGTGCTCGGCCATTTAGTATAAAGTACTCGGCCTCTTACCGTCAAGTTGTCGGGTCGGCTTTAACGATCTCGATCAATGGAGTTACCCCTTTTACCCCTGTCGTGTTGTTTAAATAACATAGTGCCCGAAAAACACCATCAACATCTGTCCCCTAGTTCTCGGTAACAACGAGTTTGTGAGTTGATGCCGGGAACTATAAAAAAAGATGGTGTGCTGATCGCCTAGCTGGTGGTCGTTCCAGAAATCACCGAGAAATTGTCTTTGCCATCAACTAAGTCTTCTGTTTCTATCTTCATATCCTCGGTTTATTGGAGATGCTGACTCTATTCAGAATGATTCTCCACCTCAAAGCAAATTGCTTACTTGGGACGTTCCATCAGGAGATGAAGTTCCTCTTGTTGTCCAAACTAAAAATGACTCCTCATCTGTAATATCTGTACCAGATATTTGGGGGTCCTGACCCCTGACTGATCCAATCTCGATTGTGAGGAGAAAATTTTGCCTCTGAGCTAACGATGATGTGCTCGGTGGCATGTGATCATGTCTCGAGCTGTGAGAGATGCTCGGGCCTGGGGGAACGTTACGTCCCCAGTCCGAAGGACTGACTCGGTGGGACGCAACCCGACCCCGAGCTGAGAACGACACTTGGACCTGAGGGAATGTTACATCCCCAGTCCGAAGGGCTGACTCGGTGGGACGTACCCCGACCCCGAGCTGTGAAAGGCACTTGGACCTGAGGGAATATTACGTCCCCAGTCCGAAGGGCTGACTCGGTGGGACGTACCCCGACCCCGAGCTGTGAAAGGCACTTGGACCTGAGGGAATGTTACGTCCCCAGTCCGAAGGGCTGACTCGGTGGGACGTACCCCGACCCCGAGCTGAGAAAGGCACTTGGACCTGGGGGAATGTTACGTCCCCAGTCCGAAGGACTGACTCAGTGGGACGCAACCCGACCCCGAGCTGAGAACGACACTTGGATCTGAGGGAATGTTATGACCCCAGTCCGAAGGGCTGACTCGGTGGGACGTACCCCGACCCCGAGCTGTGAAAGGCACTTGGACCTGAGGGAATGTTACCTCCCCAGTCCGAAGGGCTGACTCGGTGGGACGTACCCCGACCCCGAGCTGTGAAAGGCACTTGGACCTGAGGGAATGTTACGTCCCCAGTCCGAAGGGCTGACTCGGTGGGACGTACCCCGACCCCGAGCTGAGAAAGGCACTTGGACCTGGGGGAATGTTACGTCCCCAGCCCGAAGGACTGACTCGGTGGGACGCAACCGACCCCGAGCTGAGAACGACACTTGGATCTGAGGGAATGTTATGACCCCAGTCCGAAGGGCTGACTCGGTGGGACGTACCCCGACCCCGAGCTGTGAAAGGCACTTGGACCTGAGGGAATGTTACGTCCCCAGTCCGAAGGGCTGACTCGGTGGGACGTAACCCGACCCCGAGCTGAAAGAGGTACTTGGCTCTTGGGGAATGTCACGTCCCCAATCCAAAGGAAGACTCGGTGGGACATCGCCCGACCCCGAGCTGTAAAAATCACTTGGTCCTGGGGGAATGTTACGTCCCCAGTCCAAATGGCAGACTCGGTGGGACATCGCCCGACCCCGAGCTGTAAGAATCACTTGGTCCTGGGGGAATGTTACGTCTCCAGTCCAAAGGCAGACTCGGTGGGACATCGCCCGACCCCGAGCTGTAAAAATCACTTGGTCCTGGGGGAATGTTACGTCCCCAGTCCAAAGGCAGACTCGGTGGGACATCGCCCGACCCCGAGCTGTAAAAACCACTTGGTCCTGGGGGAATGTTACGTCCCCAGTCCAAAGGGCAGACTCGGTGGGACATCGCCCGACCCCGAGCTGTAAGAATCACTTGGTCCTGGGGGAATGTTACGTCCCCAGTCCAAAAGGCAGACTCGGTGGGACATCGCCCGACCCCGATCTGTAAGAATCACATGGTCCTGGGGGAATGTTACGTCCCCAGTCCAAATGGCAGACTCGGTGGGATATCGCCCGACCCCGAGCTGTAAGAATCACTTGGTCCTGGGGGAATGTTACGTCCCCAGTCCAAAGGGCAGACTCGGTGGGACATCGCCCGACCCCGAGCTGTAAGAATCACTTGGTCCTGGGGGAATGTTACGTCCCCAGTCCAAAGGGCATACTCGGTGGGACATCGCCCGACCCCGAGCTCTAAGAATCACTTGGTCCTGGGGGAATGTTACGTCCCCAGTCCAAAGGTCAGACTCGGTGGGACATAGCCCGACCCCGAGCTGTAAGAATCACTTGGTCTTGAGGGAATGTTACGTCCCCAGTCCAAAGGCAGACTCGGTGGGACATCGCCCGACCCCGAGCTGTGAAAGGCACTTGGACCTGAGGGAATGTTACGTCCACAGTCCAAAGGGCAGACTCGGTGGGACATCGCCCGACCCCGAGCTGTAAGAATCATTTGGTCCTGGGGGAATGTTACGTCCCCTAGACCAATGAGCATGACTCGGTGGGACGTAACCCGACCCCGAGCTGTAACAAACATCGATCTCGACGGTACAAGAGCATACCCGAGCCGGAAAGAGACATCGTTCTCGGCGGTACAAGAGCAGACCCGAGCCGGAAAACAAATATCAAAATCATTGTGTGAGCCATAACAAACAAGCATAATCAAATGTCAACCTAAGTCAGAAGAGGTTTACTCACCTTTTTGGGATCTGTTGCCTTTCTTGCAACTCTACACTGGTCACTACAAGCAAGGCTCTTCTTAATATATCATCTCTGCATCTCAGCATTCCACGCATCCGACCGGATGACTTCCGCTATCAACTTGGTCGACCTAAAAAACCGAATGGTCTATGTACACACCGAGATAGCCTTCTTTTACCAAGTCTTCCACCTGCTCCCGCAGGTCTCTGCGCCCGTCCGTTGCATGTCCTCTGGATTTGTGGTGTATGCAATAAGCCTTTTGGTTCCTCTTGTCCGGGGAAAATCTTCTTTGGTCGGGTTCTACTAAGAGGCATTTCCCTTGGATCTCCACGACAATTTATCCCAGTGGTTTATTTAGAGGAATGTATGCATTTTCCCCGACCACATGGTTTACTTGGGTCGGCGCCCTTCTCTATTGGTTGTCACGGTGCAGTGGTTTGAACTATTTGTGCTTCAGGGGTGGTTTTCTGGGTTCTCTTTCTATACGGCGGGGGGCGCCCTCCCTTGTGGTTCTTTCTCTGATGGTGTTCCCTTATCGGGATATTTTCTCCTCGTTCTCCAATAAAATGAATTTTCGGGCCACCTCCAGGGCAGTGGCGTAGTCCGGGGTGTCTTGGATCCTTAGATGGGTCCATAGTCTTCCGACCCTCAAGGCTCCTTTCAAGCTTTCCAGCGCCTCGGGGGATTCATACCCTCCGACTTCGAGTACCATATTATGGTACCTTTCAATAAATATCTTCAGAGGCTCATCGTCTCCTTGTTTCATAAGTCTTAGTTCTCCAATTATCTTTCTGGGGACACAAGCCCCCTTGAAGTGTCGTATGAATGACTTTCTCAGTTGTGCGAAGCTGCTGATGCTTCTTGGGGCTAGACTTCTATACCATAGGATGGCCGGTCCGGCTAGAGTTAAGGGGAACACTTTGCAAATGGCGTCCCCTGTTACCCCTTGTACCTCCATTAGTAGGAAGAAGTCTTCGATGTGGGTTTTGGGATCGGTACGGCCCTTGTATGGTGTCATGGTCGGCATGCTGAATCTTTTTGGGAATTTCTCCGATTTTATTTCCTCCGTGAGGGGGGACTCATCTTTGATGTCCTGGACATCTCCCCTGTTTGTACTGGGGTATACTCCCCATTTGACCAGCTCCTCCCGTAACCAAGATTTCATGCTGCTGTCTTTGATTTCATGCCGCCCCATGTGGTTTCTTTTCTTTCTGCTACCTCGGGAGTGGCGCTTCTCAGGGTCGGTGTCGTCCCGCACTTCTTTGGTATGTTCTTTTCCTCTCCTCCGGGTACTGTGAGGGCTATCGTAGGAGGGATCTGGTGATGATTTGTCATCTTCCTCTTCCCATGTGTCCTCGGTTTGGGATCCCTTTGTACTACCACGGATCTCACCCTGTAGGGTTCCCTCCTTTGAGGTCTGTCGTCTTCGCTTGTATCAACAATTCTCTTTCCTTCCGCTATCTCACTCCTTCGCCGGCTAGTCCCGGCCTCGAATTTTCCGTCGCGTGCTCCTTCCATCCTTTCCAACCGGTCTACTATGGTTTTTAGTAGAGTTTGGTTTTCCTCCATTTCCTTCCTAAGGTTTTCCTCGATCTTTTCCATCCAGTCTGCAGCCGAGCTCCCTGATGATTGTTGGTTTCCGCCTTCCGCCATTTGTTTTATTACGCGAGTTGCTTTTCGTAGAGTTCCCCACAGACGGCGCCAACTATTGACGGCGGATTTTGGTCTCAGGGTAATATGGGAATATCACCTCCGAGGTAATCCTCCTTCAACGGTGAATTTGTTTGGTTTATGGGGGACCAAAGGAAAATTTAGCAAAAGACAGAAAAACACACCAATGGGCAAGGATATTTAACGTGGTTCGGTGGATTTTTTGATCCGACCTACGTCCACGGACAAGAACAGGATGGTACTTCTTTATTACTAAACACACTTCTCGGGATTCTTCTTTGTTTTTACAAATCAGAGCTTGATGATTCTTTTTCCCTCACTCTTGTGATGATTTTCAGATGATGCCTTCAACTTGTCCTTCAACACTCACTCTACCCTCCTATTTATAATGGTGAAGAAATCAGATTCCTATTTGTACAAGAATTCCCAATTTGGAGATGGTCTCCTTTTCCTATCAGGATTCCTAGTCAAAACTATTCCCTTTTCGCATAAGGATTCCTAATCAAAACTACATTTACTTCCTTTATCCTATTAGGATATTAAGTTATTACTTTACCCCCCCTTAAAGTAGGACAACTTATCACTTTTCCGCAAGAATATGATGCTTTATCTTCCTGAGCACGCCTCGTCATGTGCTCGGTCTTCATGAGGTCGGTCATGATAGCCATTTGAACTGAGAATGCTGCTGTCGATCTGATAATGCTCGGTCATCCGATCTCAAGTGCTCGGCCATTTAGTATAAAGTGCTCGGCCTCTTACCGTCAAGTTGTCGGGTCGGCTTTAACGGTCTCGATCAATGGAGTTACCCCTTTTACCCCTGTCGTGTTGTTTAAATAACATAGTGCCCGAAAAACACCATCAACATATATATATTAATTCCTTAAAAATTGAAAAATTTCCCCTCAAATAATCTCCTCACTTCGCATCGGCTTACTTGAGAATTACTCTTTCGAAATACTAAAGGGTTCCTAAAAATGAAATGGGATATGGGATTAGGGGCATTGAGTGAAAGACAAAGGCCTTGATGGAATTATGGAATATGGACCACAACTTAAGGACTCTCGTTTCAATCATATGAAAAGGAAGAAAAAGGATTAAGCTTTTAATTTGGGGATAACTCACATAGTGGGTCAGATAAAATCTTTAAAATTGGACTAAAATTAAGAATTTCAAATCTTTAAAAAAGTTAATATTTATTATAATAAAAACATAAAAATTTTATTTTTTTTATTGATAAAAGACCATATATCTTAGAAAATAAAAATTAGCTTAGGGACTTCAAAATTTAAGGGTGGAGATGACACAACAGCCCCCACCATGTGAAGGGCTAGCAGTCACCTTTTCCAATAGCAAGTGGAGATGAACCTACACAACACATTAATTGATAGAAAAGTTGCTCTCTCTTTTCTTTAACCTTTTGCGAGTTAAGGGATATCGATGGTGAGAGAAGCTAAAACAAAAGCCAAAAGCTGCTCGATCATATGTCAAAAACTATATATGCAATGCATAATAAAGGTAGCATAAAAGTTTCTTGACCATCCCCTTCACATATTAAGTTAAGTTATTTAAGCTTTACAGGATTCCATGGAATATTTAATTTGGTGGCAAAAGCATCATTTACTTTAAAATTAATCTGGAGAAAAATAACAAATGACCCATGATATGATTAGTTGTCTCAGTCTCGTTAAATGACAAAGAAACCTTATTATTTTGCTTGTCACGGATGCTGTATTTTATAATCTTGTTTCAATGAGAATGCTTTATACCCGTTTCAAGGATGATCTGGTTTTTGTTTTTTCCTACTTACAAAATAAAAAGAGAATTTTAAATAGTGGGGGAATCAATCGTTACATTTTTTTTATTGTCTTCACTGTTAAAAAATCGTTACACATTCAACAACATGCTGGCAAAATGACATTTTCAGAAAACTTGTTTGTTGCATCCAACACTGATCTCTTCTTCACTCCTCCGCATAATTAGACGTGCACACGACTTCAATCTATCATCTGCAGAGACCTCATAAAATTTTCACATAAACTAATAAGCAAATTCGCCAGCATCATCTTTTGTGGGTCTCGCTCAATTTCCATTTACGTGTATCCAGTGAACAAATCCATTACCATGGAGTAATTGGAGTGGAGTTGTTTTAACTTTCAATATATATATATGTTTTAATCCATTTCATAAATAAGGAAGTGATGGTGGACAGTGGACACCTTTGAGTAAGGAACAAGGGAAGTTAATTAAACACAGAAGCATGGTTACAAAATACCTTCGGTTTGAAGAGAAATGCACACGTGTAACAATATTTTCATGCTCGTGTACTTCCAATAAGAGGCTATATGATTGACGAAATAATGAGATGATTAAAGATCATATAAAATATGAAGAGCAAAAAGAAATTGAGATTGCTTAAGGTGGACATTTGGGTTATCAAATTTACATCTTGGATTTGATTTGATCGTAAAATTTGGCATTAAAGTAATGTATATCTCATAATGGTCAAAAAAAGAACTATTATTTTATACTTTTGGTATTCAAGTTAATTAAGCTCTTAGAAAGACAAAAACTTCATCATCTAAACCACCTTATTATATGGGCCATTATCTAAGTTTGTCGATGATAAATTAAAGATGATAACACAATTTTCAAATGTAGCTTAAGCTATAAATTGAAGTAAAAAGATTTGAAATCTGGATGATTTTGACCTTGACGCGATATATCAGAGGATTGTACATTAAGATTGATAATGACTTTGCCAAAATAATTGAAGTCCTTGTAAACTTGTGTTAGCTAGCTTGGGTCGACTCTTACATAATTTGACCAATATATATCATAAAAACAATATTAAGGGCCTGCCGAGTGCCGAACAATGTGCCAAATCTTTAGAATTCTAGCCGTAGTTTCTTCATATGTTCAAATACAAATTAGGCATCATTAATTTGTGATGTAGACTGTAATTATTGAAATTAATAAGACGTAGACATTTAAAGACGCATGGAAATATTTGAAAGCTACATGGTTTGAATCTGCAAACGAATCGGCATTACGCTTCATATCTCAGGTTAGATCCGACCAAAGTTTCGGTTTCGAATCCTAACTGAACCGGAACCGAACCGGTTGGAACCAGACGGTTCCGTTTTCAACCGGTTCTGGTTCCGATTCCGGAACCGAAACCGAATTTTAGCGGTTCGGTTAGGGGTTTTTACCACAACCGGACCGGTAGCAACCGCTGGAACCGTTCCTATGGTTCAAACCATAGGAACCAACCCTCCCCAATAGCTACTAGTCGTTGGGCTGGGGTAGGGAGCCCAACGGATAGGCTCCCTGCCCCCACGTTATTAAAAATAAATTTGGGATTTCCCAAATTACCCCTAATAACATTAATAAAACGGATAATTTTAGGGACATTTTAGGTATCACAAAAATATTCTAAAAATATATAAATATGGGTCATTTTTCATTATTTCAATACATCAATTTCTCAATTCTCCAAATTCCTACAATTCTCTCATTCTCAATTCTCTAATATACAATTACAATTTATCATTCTCAATTATCGAATTCTTTAAAATTTCTTAACCAACAAATGACAAGCTCATCTGAGAACACAATGTCAAATGTGTCAACCCAAGAGAGCGGCCCTAGTATCAGTTCATAGAGAAGAGAAGTTAGGTCCCGTTCCTCGGATGTTTTAAAAATTCATTTTCATTTAATCGATACTGCAAATGAAGGTCCAAGAGCAGTATGCAACCATTGTGGGGTTTCTTACAAATTTACTGGTGGATACGACAATATGAACAAGCACCTGGAAAGACATCATGTTGTTGAGCTTGGACTTGATACGACACAAACTCAAATTGTCAGGTACGCATCATCTAGTAGATGTACGAGTTCTTTATATTTATGTAAATATTTTGATGCTAAAAATATAGAAGAATTTGCTAAATTAACTTGTATGACATATCTTTATTTAAGTTTTGGTGAAAAATTTACTTTTACTAATTACGTTCAAAATGCTTTAAATCATGTTGCTTGTAGAATGACTCGAAATGCAACAAAACGTCAAATTTTTAAATTATATAAAGATGATAAAATTATTTTAAATGAAATATTTAGAGATATTAAAGTTCGTCTTTCTATTTGTTCTGATATTTGGAGTGACCATTGGCCAACACACGCATATATGAGTGTGACTTGTCATTGGATTGATGCATCATGGAACATGCAAAAACAACTTATTGCATTTAGAGTTTTTGATGAACAACATACTGCACAAAATATTTATATAATGATGAAAGTAATTTTTGATGAATATTATTTAGTAGGTAAAATTTTAACAATTGGATTTGATAATGCATCTGTAAATACTGCATCAATCACTGATTTAATATAAATATGCGAACCAAATTTAGGGGGTCGATTTTTTCATGTTCGTTGCACATGTCATGTCCTTAATTTATGTGTTCAAGATGGTCTGGAAAAATTATCACCTTTCATTGATCATATTAAGAAAACATTTAATTGTATTTGGTCATATTCTCAATTTAGGAGAGAATGAGTCAAGTTTTGTAAATTAAATGGTAATAAACCTCACACTTTTTCCTAGTCAATGAGAAATTTGTGATAAAATTTTAGAGATTTTAAAAGTTTTTAATGATGCTACAAATATTTTTAGCGGAGTTTATTATCCTACAGCACATTTATTTATTCTTGAAAGTTTGAATATTGTTGGTACTCTCTATTAGCATGTCGAAAGTCTTGATCCTAATGATATTATTTTGTTTGAAGGTATTAATGTTATGAAACGAAAATGGTTGCATTATTTTAGAGACATTCCTAGACTTTATCTTATTGTTGCTGTTTTTGATCCTAAAATTAAATTAGAAGGTTTGAATAGTGCTTTACAGGCTTACTATGAATATTTAGGAATATTAGATTAAATTAATATTACAAGAATAATAGCTAAAATAAAAATTGATTTAATATATTTATTCAATGATTATATTATAAGATATAACTTGCAATCAGTATGACAATCTAGTAGTAGCGAACCCGTAATGCAAACAAGACTTAGCGCAAGTGATCGTTGGTTATTACAACGAAATAAAAAGTTAGGGATAAGACGACTAATAACCTGGAAATAGATAATTATTTATCTACAAATTTCGAGTTTTCAACTGATAGTTTAGTTAGTAAAAATTTTCAAATTCTTGAATGATGAAACTGACATCAAAATATATATCTTATATTATAAATTATTGCTAAAGAGATATTGACAACACATGTTTTCACTGTTGCGGTTGAGCAAGCCTTCAGAATGAGAGGCAATATATTGGAAGTTAGACGGTCTTCGTTACATCCAAGCACTCTAGAAGTAACAACATGTGTGGATGATTGGACCCGAGCTGATCGGAGGCAACAAGAAGATGCCCCTGATGAATTTGAAGACTTGTTCGACAATGCATCTGCAAATGCAAGCGGAACTGGAGCTGAATGATCATCAGACACTGATAATGATGATTGATAATTAAAGAATTGTAAAATTACAATAGGGAAATATCTTAAAATTGTAATGGAATTACGTGAGCTTTGATTCCTCTCACAACTGAAGGATACGTAGACAACTTAAGTTTTTAAAAATTTAAGTTCAAGCTCTTTAATTTAATAATTTTAATTTTTTTAGACAAAAATTTTATTTGTAATTTAATGTAAGTTTATTATATAAATTCAAATTCATAATTTTAAATTAATTTTTCAATCTCAATTTTTTTATTTTAAAAAAGTAAAAAAAAAAACCAATGGAACCGGAACGGGAACCGAACGGTTCGGTTCCAATTCCGGTTCCACTTAAGTATGGAACCGGAACCGAACCGGATCGAAATTAACCGGTCTGGTTCTGGTTCCACACTCGTGGAATCGGACCGATGGCCAGGTCTACCTCAAGTTCTCTTAAATATTTTGAATTTGTTTTAAGTATCTCGAGTCTATCATTCAAAAAGATGGAGAAGTCGATCAAAATATTTTGCATAAAATTCAATCGGACTGGGGGAAATAGAGATGTATGTTAAGGGTCTTATGCGATTGCCGTAATTTTTTAAAACTTAAAGGCAAATTTTATATGAACGTTGTGAGACTTGCAATGCTTTATGAAACATTATGATAGACAATAAAGTATCAACACGCCAAAATGGATGGTAGGTGAGACGAGAATGTTCAGATGAATTTGTGGGTGGATTAGAAAAGATAGAATTAAAAATGAAGTAATTAGGAAGGACTTGGATGTAGCATCGATTAATGAAAAGTTGAGAAAATTAAGGTTAAGATGGTTTAGATATATCCAATGTAGACCTTTAAGTGATCCATTGAGAAAATGAGAGCATATATTGATGTCATATATCAAGTAAGAAATGTGAAGACTTAAATTAACATAAACAGAAACCATAAAAAGAGACTTAAGTTTGATGATACCTAATGAATTAATGATCTCAGCTAGAGAACATTGACATAAAAGATTCATTTAACCTACCCATCTAATGAGAAAAGCCTTTGTTTGGTTTGGTTTCACGATATAGTTTAATTATCAAAATTTAACATGAAAAGGATGTGCATGAGCTAGGACACGTTCCCTAGCCTAAAGATTCGTATAAGTATTGCTGGGTTCAAATTAATTTTGAATGGGACAGTTCACCAAAACCTTAGATACCTATTGTCACTTCATTTTTAATCGTAGAATGTTATAGGGTTGGAGAACATAACCACAACTGGCCATCAACAGGAATAGACCCTTTACCAAACCTAGCGCTGAAGTTATAATAATGACAAAATCTTAAATGTTTTTCGGGTAAATATGAACCTGAGAAACTGAATCATGCAGGTTGATATAGCCATTGTGAAAATCTTACTTTGAATTATATATAATGATTAGAGAGTATCTAAAAAATGTGATAAAACCCCTCAAAAGTATTTAGTTACCAAGTTGTCATCGACTTAATTATTGTCTTATTGATGTGTTGTTGTTATGTATGACGAATCTTAATAAATGAAGGAAGATGTACCAAACAGTCTAAAGACTCATGGGAACACATGATTTTAGTTACATGTAGTTGGTGAAGAGTAAAGATTAAAGAATGGCCAATTCACAGATTCCCTGCTCGAAGCATAGTCCATTGGGGCTTCTTTTTAAAAAGATAATTAATCAGTTCATATGGGCATATGTGAAACCCTCTCATTGGTGAAAAAACTGGGACCAATGAAAGGTGGGCCATTGACCCTAGCTAAAAAGTGAAGTTGCGTGAACTCAAATGATGAGGATTGAGGAATCAGTCGAAAGAAGAAGAAACTGAAATGATGACGGGTGAAAAGTGATTACTTGTGAAGTGAAATCTTAGAAGCAACTCCAAGAATGCCAATGGCGAATGGCCATTTGAAGACATGTGATTGCGATACCACTGTTATTTTTCTTATCAGGGCAATAACTAAAAGTATCAGGGACAACTAGTCCTTTTCAGTTTTCCTTGGAACAGTAAAATGGCGGGTAACTGAGAGGTTGTTGATTTGGGGTATACATAGAAGAAACTGGGGTGGTGATAAAAGAAGGGCCTTCCTGGGCCTAAACTAAGCACACTATCCAGAATAGGATGAGTGACGCTAAATAAACCTAATGACCATACTAACTACACCAATATTCAGAATAAAGGACAGAAATCTTTCGGAAAAAAGTCTGGGTGACCGGCCCTCCAGGATAAAAAAATCCTTGGCCGGGCCGTAGTTTTAGAAGCCCGGCTCGGACTCGATGGCTCAAGCAAGGCTCAGCATATTTAGCTTAACCCGGCTCGGGCTTAATTTTTTTTTTAATTTTTATTTATTATTTGTACTTTATAGTATTTGAATTGTTAGTTTATAACTAAATTTTTAATGTATTTATGAGTTATCTTGAAACAAATTACATCTATTTTTTTTTTATATATTCTTAATTATATTTTTTTAAACAAATCGGATAAAACCAGGGCGGACCAAAATTTTCTCGCCACTCTTACTTTCACTTCAATAAAATGTCATAAAGAAAACAAGCATCTTCCAAATTCCATGATTAATCTGTATAAGATAGAATGCCCACTTACATCGAATAACCCGCAATATCGTGAATGAAGAGTCTAGCAATGGAGGCCAATTAAGTTGACAATTTTGCCCCATCTAGCCAGTGTTCCAAACAGAAAACTACTAAAACCATGCCATTTATAATTTACGAGAGAAATATTATTACTAATTGCCATCAGAGAGTGAGTACAGAGAGAGGGCCATCCTTTCTTGGTCCAGCAACAGTGCGGTAAACACAAACCTTGTCAGCTTGATTCTCATCACTCTCATCTTCCTTGATCACCTCAACATTCAACCAGCGTTTTTTTGCTAACCAATAGCTTACAGCCATCCATTGTCAAATTGCAGGCTGACATCCAAAGTGACCTCATTGATTCTTACTTCTCCATTCCTGACAGCAAAGCCGCATCCCCAAATCGGCAGTCCCTTATCTCAAATTTCCTCATCTTTGGACAACCTCTTGGAACACACTGCATTCCCCAATCGCTGCTCCCAGCAAAAGCTACTGAAAGGATTTCCAAATTTTTGGCATACTTGCCAATGTACTCAAACGTAAGGTCTGTCAAGAGACCTGAAAGGGAAAGCCTTTGGAGTTTAGTACAAGTCTTCACCACCGCACCAAAAGCTTCATCCGTGGGTTCATTTGTCACGTAATCTGGCTTTGCTGGGTTCATTACGAACAGACGGAAGCAGGTGAAATCGGGGCAGTTCTGCACAATTGTTGCCACAGCAGCATTGGTCATCGCCTGACAGAAGTAAAGAGCATACTGGAGCCTCGGACAGCCAGAAGACACAGCTAAAAACCCTGCTTTTGAACCCCATAAGTAATTTCCTGATCGAAGGGATCACCAGGGAAAACGCGTAGTTCTTCTAGCAATGAACAATTGGAACCAACGGCCTGCAGCCCTTTGTCTTCTACCGTGTTCAGCACCTGTGTGAAGAAAATAATCACTAGTGTCGAGTTAGTGTTGTGAGACAGTGGACTTATGGTTCCGAAGAGTTTCCAATGCGAATCAAAAGACAGTTTTGTTGGGTTTAATCCATACTATTGTAACTTGGCGTTTATTAATGAGACGTTGCAAGATGAGTATGGAAGAGAAGTATGAAAGTAAGGAAGAGGTTTAGTAATCAATTCGGTATTTGCTTACTTAAAGCTAGCATTCGGATGAATAAGTTTATGAGGTTGGAAAAAACAGATGAAATCATCCTCAAATCTTGACAGGTTCTTATCAATCCTTTAAAAAAGAATTCCCTAAGTATGGGTGGTATAAATTGAATGTTGATGGAAATAGTCGGGGTAACCCAGGAGAGGCGGGCATAGGAGGTGTCTTAGAGATATTTACGGTCAATTGAAGTATGCTTTTGTGAACAGTATTGGGCATGGAACAAATACTTATGATGAATTACTTAGTCTTTTGGATGAAGTTGAAATCTGTAGAGGAGAAGGCTTCCATAATGTTGAAATTGCAATGGATTGGATTCTCTGAATATTGTGGAGTGGTTTAAAAAAACATTACCGTATTTAGTGATACAAAACCGGATACGAAAAGACGAAATCCGATCCAAAATCCCGTAGACCCCGAAAGAACTTGTCCTTGAAAACCCTTGAAGATAGCCTCAAATGAATTTTGCCAGCAAATTGGACGCCACAAAGGATGCCAACCCTTTGATAAGTCTTTGTTCAATCACTGAACGTTGATAAAATTTTCTTACTCTCAAAGAAATTCACTATTCACGCTCATAAAATTGGGTCCTTCATTAAGAGTTGTTTTTTAGTTTAAATAATGACATGCTAAAGCTCTAAGAGGCCAAAAAAAAACTAAAATAGCCATAGACTACCAATTACCAACTAAAAGCGTATAATTCATAATTTCTAGCCCATTTTAAACCCATAAATAAATAAAATAAATTAACCCAAATAGTAAATAAAAACGGTCATCCACGTTGGTTCCATACGTGCAAATAAATAATAAATAATCTTAAACGAACGAAATCGATCCATGTTGCTCGTCGATGATTTGGGTCAAGTGTATAACTCTTGAACCCTCTTCCTTGAAGTCCAATTGGTCTCGAACGTGCTTGTTCAATTCAGCTACATGACGTTGGGCCAGGCCTGCCATAGCGTCCTTGATCTTCTGAGCTATGTGTCTTGTAATTGGTCCAACCGGTACATGGATTGGATCTATTGTACTATGGATCGAATCAGGTGCTGCTAGGATCACATTATTCTCCCTCTCTTGAAAATGATTCGTCCTCGAATCCGTGCCCGGATCATAGATAGTAATGAGAAAATCAACTGGACGATTATTCTGGAACAAGGAAAAATCATATGAAAGAAAAGTGTCAATGTTAGTATAATAATGCTTATGTATTGTTCCATCTTGCTCATACTCTTCCTCAAAAAATATTTTCATTGCATTCACCACCCCAATGAGATTCCAAATTAAGTTCACATTCTCAATCTCATTCACAACAAATTCTACATGCTTAACACTCACAAAACTCTCACACATATTTACCCATGTGTTTCCCAGCTTACTACTCTCATTTGGATGCTCAATACTCTCAACACATTCGACTACACATGTAATTTCATCAATACAGTTAGCCATGTATTGAGCTTCAAATTTATCATCACCAACAACAGCTACGTCATCCACTTCAACAATAGCAACAACCTTCGCATCACACTCACTCATCACTACTTATTTACTCACTACCATGCTCATATTTTTCTTTTACATTAACAATATCACTAGAAAGTTTATTTGCGAAACACTTAACATCTCTTTCTTTTTTTCTCCTTTCAACCTCACTTCTTCTCTTCATTTTTAATTGATCTGTAAAGGCTTGTTGTGGTGTTAAAAGAGGAAGAATCATTGAATGTACCTACTCCTCTCAACATGATGCCACACTTGCCTATCATATTTCCATGAACCACCCAACAATACATGACAGTCAAGCATATGCACCACATCACATAATACCTCATCATGAAATCTCATAGTAGAGAATGCAACCATAACTTGATACTTCACCTTAGCCGCAGCACAATTAGGCAAACCTTGTAATATATAAGGCTTAGGATGATTTTGCAATGGCAACTTCAATTTCTCCACGAGATTAGTACTCACTAAATTAGCCCAATGTTCCCTATCAATAATCATACTACACACCTCATCTTTCACAAATACTCTAGAACGAAAGATATTATCTCTGGTTGTCCCATAATATCAACCAACACACTGGTCATCTTGACAAAACAAACTTAAGAAGAAAGAAAATACCAAAAAATGATAAAGACAAAGACAATACTTAAAATAAGACTAAATACAACTAAAAAGATCACAGAAGATTGAATTTTTTTTTTTTTTTTAAAAAAAACACAGATTCAAAATCAATGATAAATTCAACCAAAATTTCCTTCTTGATTAAGGAACACTAAAGCAATCTCTAACACAACTTAACACACAGGTAATTGCTTAAACTTTACTACCAGATCAGAATTTTTTGTTTTTTTTTTACTGACTCAACTAGCAAGATTAACAAAGTAAACCGAACGATTTATGCTTACAAGTGATGACCTAACAACTAACGAAATCAGACCTAATATGCATGCAAAGTTCATACCGAAATATACATGCAAATTAAGCCACTTAAATGCATCCAAGATAAATAACTTTGACCCATTAATTTGCTACTATAATATGCATGTTGAATAGCACTTTTGGTAACAAGCCACTGACAAACTGACGACTCATTAACCACACACTACTACTCAATGTTTATAAAATCAAACCTTTTAGCTTACTTCATGCAATACAAAATATTAATAAGATAAACAAAAATAATAATAATAATAATAAGAGGACTGATGAAGACAAAGACAAAGACAAGTCAAATTTGTTTTTTTTTTTTTTAATTTATTCACAGGCGTGAACCTTTTTTTTTCCCTTTTTTTCACTGACAGACACAAATATAAAAGTAAGAAATAGTTTTTTTTTTATTGACAGCGGTGGAAGGCTATCAATGACACAATGAATATGACAGCAAAAACAAGACTTTAAAGATCGAATTAACAGAAAAAACGAAAATAAATAAAACTCAGACCTGAAATATGGCTCTGATACTAATTGATACGAAACCGAATACGAAAAGACGAAATTCGATCCAAGATCCCGTAGAACCCGAAAGAACCTGTCCTTGAAAACCCTTAGAGATAGCCTCAGATGAATTTTGTCAGCAAATTGGACGCTACAAAGGATGTCAACCCTTTGATAAGTCTTTGTTCAATCACTGAATGTTGATAAAATTTTCTTACTCTCAATGAAATTCACTATTCATGCTCATAAAATTGGGTCCTTTATAAGAGTTATTTTTGAGTTTAAATAATGACATGCTCAAACCCTAAGAGAGCCAAAAAAGACTAAAATAGCCCTAAACTAATCATTACCAACTAAAAGCTCATAATTCATAATTTCTAGCCCATTTTAAACCCATAAATAAATAAAATAAACTAACCCAAATAATAAATGAAAACGGTCATCCACGTTGGTTCCATACGTGTAAATAAATAATAAATAATCTTAACAAACGAAATCGATCCATGCTGCTCCTCGATGATTTGGGTCAAATGTATAACTCTTGAACCCTCTTCCTTGAAGTCCAATTGGTCTTGAACATGCTTGTTCAATTCAGCCACATGACGTTGGGCCAGACCTGCCATATCGTCTTTGATCTTCTGAGCTCTGTGTCATGTAATTGGTCTAACAGGTACATGAATTGGATCTATTGTACTATGGATCGAATCAGGTGCTGCTAGGATCACATCATTTAGTATTTGGAAGATTATTGGGAAGAGTTGCAGAAGCATCTCTCAAATCTTAATGTTCATGTGAACATATGTTCCATGAAAGCAATGCTTATGCGGAGGAAAAATGGACGGAGTTTCATTCTTTCCATTCAAAGTTTAAGGGTTGACTCTGTACTGATAAGATGCAAATCCCCTATATGCACAAGTTTGGAAAGTTCACTACTCCCCACAGTAGCATAGCTCAGGTTCAAGAATGTCAAATTTGCACAAACATGGGATAAAAGTCGGAAAACACAATGCTGTTGCTTGCCATAAACCAGAGAGCGTATGTATATTCTTGCAGTTGCTGAATGCACTCTCCAGCTCAGCATACTGATAGTCAGTTGGCTCTTGCGGGAATGGACCGGTGCCAAGTTCCTCTAATTGCGGAGCTAGAACAAGTAGTTTCTGTAATTGCTCCGAGGAAATATTTTTATTGACTTTCAGCACTCTCAATGACTTGCACATGTTTACAAGTTTCTCAAGTGCATCAAAATCAACTTCAGAGTTCACATTGGCAAAGTTGAGTACTTCCAATGAGGTAAAGCTTTTTGGGAAGCAGCTCAGCTAGCTTCCGCTTATGTCCTCAATATCACTCTTCTGAATGTCTAGATCAGTCAACAACTGTACACAAATTAGAGTTTACAAGTATATTGATGTAGGGAAATATAGGGATAAAATGGATCAATAGAGTAGAGTACCGAGGGATGTTACAAAGTCGCTCTACTTAAGGGTATATTTTTCTATATCAACCTTTAGCACAATAGATTATCGTAGAATTTCATCTAGGATACAACAATTTCAGCAATTGTACAACCGACGGAAAACTCATTGAGAATTAGGGAGAATAAAAACATGTTTACAAGTTTCTCAAGTGCATCAAAATCAAAATGTGATGGATTCGTATTCGATTCGTTTATTAAACGAATCCTAATATCAAGATTCGTATTCGATTCGTTTATTAAACGAATCGAATACGAATATTCATTTATTCGTTTAGTCAATAATATTATTTAATAAAATAATCTACCACACTTGATTTACATTAATTCTTCATAAATATATACATATGAAATATGTAATTAATATATTTACTAAAAATACCTCACAAAATATTGAAAATATTACTTTTTATATGATAATTAGCTATAATTTATCAAATCTTAATTGAAAATTAAAAAGAACTAGTAAATAAAAATAATAAAACGCATCCTAAACGAATCAATGAGCTTAAATTCGTATTCGATTCGTTTAATAAACGAATAGAATCGAATTGACTCATTTATTAAACGAATCTATTTTTTCAAACCCGTATTCGTTTTTAAAGCGAATTGAATCGAACGAATAAACGAATCCTGACCCAAATTGCCACCCCTACTCGTTTGAGTCTCGTATGACTCATGAACCAACACGCTCACCATAGACCCGGCCGACAGTTCGGTTCAATTCCAAACTGGAACCGAGCCGCCCGGTTATGGTTTTGGTTCCATTCGGTCTTTTTTTTTTTACTTTACTGAAAATAAAAAATTGAGATTGATAAATTAATATAATTTAAAATTATGAATTTTAATTTATATAATACACTTACATTACATAATTACATTAAATTACAAATAAATTCTTATCTAAAAAATTAAAAAAATTATTATATAAATTCAAACCAGTTTGATTATGGTAGGAACCCTAACTGAACCCGTTAGGTTCCGGTTCAGTTCCGAAACCGGAATCGGAACCGGTTGGTGACCCATCACAAACCTGCGCGACCCACACTGCTTGAACTCGTGCCACACATGATTCAAGCCTTGCACTTTATCTTACTTCAAAAAGAAAGGTCAATCAATACTATTTCAACCCTCTCACATCCCACTAATATTCCAATATTAGACTCAGTTTTCATTTTTTGAAAAAACCTAAATAGTTTTTATATTTTCAAAAACTCCAGTGCCACACGATAAATAGTGAGAAAGCAAAAAAGAATAAGATTTTTAGTGGTGAAGTTCCATGGGTTATGATTTGATTTGTATTTGGTATTATGTTAATTCATGTGATTTAAATTAGGGGTGGGCATTATCAGATTTGGATCGGATTGGATCGGACCGAATCTAAATCCGAATCGATTCGATAAGCGTTGATTTGCTTGGTTAGATCAGATTTTGAGTCCTTATCGGATCGGATCAGATTTGATCTGAGAATTATCGAATCGAATCGGATTTATTCAATTTGATTTGATATCTTAACGAATCGGATAAATTCGATTTGATAACATATCTGAATCCGATAGAGCATCCGATTTGATAATGAATCTGATAGTGGATTCGATTTAATAACAGATCCGATTCAATAATAAATCCGATTTGATAAAATTGATTTGAATTTTAAGTTATCTGATCTGATTCCAATTTTCAGATCAATTTTTCGAATCGGATTCGCTATCGAATGAGATTTATTATCAAATCGAATCTACTATCAGATTTATTATCAAATAGGATACTCTATCGAGTTCGAATCCATTATCAAATCGGATTCTTTATCGGATTCAGATTTGTTATCAAATTTATTCGATCCGGTCCGAAATTCGACAAACCAACTAAACATTATTTGATCGGATTCCAGAGCCATATCCGATTTGATCCGATATTATCGGATTGGAACTGACCTGATCCGATCCGATGTCCAGTCCTAATTTAAATAATGTATTGAAAGCTGGTTACGACGACGCGATCAAGCCGATTGAAAAAAAAACTATACAAGAATATGATATATGAAATTAATAAAATATTATAATACATAGCGTATCAAAATGAGGATTCATTTATGAGTCATCCGTAAGAGTAATTTTTTGATACAAGTGAGATATGAATGACGTGTTATCATATACAAATTAGTAATTGACATATATTATTTAATATCCATATTTTTATTTATTTTTTTAATTTTTAATCACGCATAAATTATTACATCAATGGCGTTATAGTTATGTTGTATTATAAAAAATTTTCAACTCTAGATATCTAAAATTTTACAGGCTTAGGATATTGATGTAGTTTTTGAAAGCACCAATAATAACAAGGAATCATGGATATAAATATTGACAAATTTAAGGATAATTTATTGGTTTTATTATGGAAAAAGCACAAATAATAACAAGGAATCAGGGATATAAATATTGACAAATTTAAGGATAATTTATTGGTTTTATTATGGAAAGAAAAAAGAGAGGATATTTACGACTTCTCACCATCCAAATTGGCGTGGATTCGAGTTTTTGAAGAATAAATAATTTAAATCCCAACCGAGGATTTAAACATTTGGCATGGTCCATGCGATTCCGGATCCGGATTCGAATTCGAATTTGCCAAGATAATAATTTATTAAACTCGAATTCAGATATTTTAATTATGGATTCATATCTTTTCGGATTCGAATTTTCCGGATCCATACGAATCCAAGTCAGATTCAGGTAAATTTGACACCCGAACACATGGTTATGTGTTTAGAATCAGAATCCAAATTAGTGGCAATGGCGGCAAGACCATCAGTGCTGAACCCATCACAACTGAGAGTTATATTTTGGTGTAAAGAAAATATTGGTGACGTGATATCATTAAAAAATTAATAAATGATATATATGAGTTAATATTTATTTTTTTTAATATTTTAATACATGTGATAATAAATTATTGAATTGTTGTACGGATAGCGTGTAACCTCAATTTTCTCCTCATCTCGAAAGGGAAAGAACCTTAAAATAAGGAAAATTAACTGCCAATAACTCTAAACTCTCATCATTAATGCTCATTCTCTTCGGCCTCATCTCCTCAAGCAACGAATACTTTTCAGCAAACGCCACAAGCCATGGGTGAATATCAGAGCCCCAATCTTGAGGAACCAAGTTGAAATCTGAGAATCTCGGCTTCCCTTTCACGCTCCGAATGTTGGGAAACCGGCGCGTGAGAATCTCGGGCAAGACCGCATAGCATAGCAGTTCCCGATCGATAAATACGTGAGTTCTCGACAGCCGTTCAGCTTCATACCACTCTTCGAAGACAAGAGCGGCTGAGTTGTCATCTTTATGGACAGTTAAGAGAGCGAGTACTTTCGTAATAGCTTGTGTAATTTAAACAGTCTACTTATGTGGAGTTTTAGTCTTATTTTTTTATTATGTGATGACGGCTGATTTTTATTTTATGGGTAAATTGGTAAACTCACTCATTAAACAATCATTCATCAACTGTGAATTTATTTGGTTTGGGGATCAAAGGCAAATTTAATAAAAGATAGAAAACACACAGACAAGACATAATGTTTAGCGTAGTTCGGCGAAATATATTTAACTAACGTTCACGAACACAAGGGAAAATGAAACTTTTAATACATGGTCGGGTATGACCGACATGTCTATATCTTGCTTACATGTCTGACCAACCTCTTACAGACTCACTCTTACACTGAAGCTTTTTGTTTTCTTTCGACAAGTTGTGCCATAAAATTAGATAACCCTTTACAATGAATTCTCAATCCTTTTATATACTATGGTAAATCCAATTGTTACAATATCATCGTGACGTCAGCCACGTGAGTCTACCATTAATGTTATGGTACTCTTCCCCAACTGCTACGTCGAAAGTAGCTCTGCCACTTGACATCACATTGAACAATGTCACTTTTGGCCACTGCCACACGGTACCTTCAGTTTATATTCTATCATCTCTCATGTGATAGCGTGTGCTAAAAGATAAGCCGATGATTTATTCAGGTCACGTCAGACCTCTTTGGAAGGTGCAAGTCCCTATAGGGCTTACGTCATCTTGACTTGATCACACCACTAACACCCGAACCCGAACGATCGAGTCGGGCAACTAAAATAACTATCAATCTGCCCTGCTGTGCTACAAGGTCGAGTCGTCTCTGAGGCATTCACTCTACTTTGATCTTTTGAGCATCTTTCCAACTCGGGTCATGACCTTCTCTATGGACAACCTCGGGTCTGATATCAAGTGCAATCCATTGTTGATCTCGACGCTAGGATGGATACCTCTGTCTTATGGGCCTGGGCCTCTGAATCCGAAAAGTGGATATCCCTTTGTAACGACCCCAAATATTTTTGCTCGTCTAGGGACGCTTGGGATTTTCTTTTCCGGGCTAGTAACTAATTTTCTGGATCGATTTATGGACAACGAACACCTACATAATTTTAAGCATAATTTTCCTTTGATTTTCTTACATGGCCTAACAGAAATAAAAAGAAAATAAGAAAGAAGCTCAAGGCCCAACAAACAAATAAATAAAATTACCTAGATTTTTCTAGAAATTGATTAAGTAAATAGAAAAAAAGAAATGCTCTCATTTCTTTGCCTTGGCCGTGAGAGTGAGGAGAGAAAGAGGGAGTTTGCAATTTTCTTGGAAAAGACTTGAAACTTAACAAGAGTATTTCATCCAAATAAACCTAAAAGAAGGAAAAATGAGATCAAGGTGCATGGTTAGGGAAGAAGGAAATTGAATTAAGGTAAGGCTACTGGACCCAATCTTTGGTGTTCTGAATTTTTATAGTTGGATGATTGTAGTGTGTTGTTGGCTTAATGATAATGTAGTTTTGGTAGTTTTATGTGAAGGAAATGATGTGTGGGGAATTTTCATGTATTGTTTTAAGTAAAGCATTAAGAGATGATGATAGATTTTTGGTGGAGATGAGGTGATGGGGGTGTGATATGATGGTTAGGATATGTTGAAATGAAATGAGATTTGGGGATAACCATAGGAGAAGCAAAAAAATCTGGTCCTAGAAACGGCATCGCGTCGCGATGCAAACGAGACATACGCCTGCCCAAATTTAACGAGGTCGCGTCACGACGGAAATGGACTGGCATTGCGACGCGTACCTAAAAAAAATCAGAATTTCTTTCGGAAGTTGCGACACGTAACTAAATGTATGAATTTTATTTTACATTTCTTTTAAGGAATAGAAAATGTTCTAAGGAAGTAATCCAACTCAGTTAAGGAGATTAATTTGATTTCGAACTGTTTTTATTACTTATGATTCTAACCCTGTTTATTCCACATAGATACTCATCAGGAGCCGCGTTCTCCCCAGGGACGTGAAGGAAACTTGATCGAACTTCAAATCTGTGAGTGGATGTTTTTCTTTCAAAGTTGAATTGTGTTCATTTGTTATTGATTCAGATTTATTTTAAATGTTTTAGGACGTTAGCCTTATTGATTATCAGTTATTTCTTGCGTAAATAAGTTTAGAAAATTTTAAAGTTTTAAAAGCATGAGTTTTTATGTTTTCGAGGCATGAGGGAAAAACTCACCTCAGCTTTGATTTATGGAATTGACGGACAAAGAACGTATGCATACGTAGTTTAGGGCTAGGGGGACGACGATACGTAACACCCATAGACCCTAGTTTCAGGGTTAGGAGTAGCGTGGATCAGCACTACCGGCTCTAGTTCAGTGGCTTGGGGGACGGCGATACATAACGCCCCAAGAACACTAGTTAGGTGTATGGGGGAAGACGATACGTAACGCCCCCATGCGTCAAGTTTTCCTCAGTACTAGAGATTTTCTTCACATAAAGTTTTTTAAAAAAAGGTTTTCTCCAGCTTAAAAGAAAAAAATCAGTTTCCAAACAAAGTTTTCAGAAGCATCTTAAAAATAAATGATTTTACTCAAATGTACTGATTCAGTTTCTTGTTTTTGTAGCTCCACTCACTAAGACCCTCATGACTCACCCCCACCACTTCCAGTTCTTTTGCGGGATTCTTCTTTTGGTGAGCCATTTGCTACTTTTGGAGACCCGGCTCGAGGACAATGTTATGTGCAGTCACTAGTCATCATGTTCATCTTTTCATATCTATGTTCATGCAGAATGTAGTTTTCTGGAATGTCATTTTGTTGTATCGTTGACATGTGTTTGACATTGTATACATATTATAAATACTTATATAGAGAGAGAGACACATATTCATGGTCTCGCACTTCAGTTTAATTAAGTTTTTTTTTTAAAAAAAAAGTTTGCATGTTGATTAAAAATAACATTGCATAGCATTAAAATAAGAACAAGTGTTCTAGTGCATGAGTTAGAGACTTAGGCGACAGTGGAATTTATTACTTGCCAATAACATTCCCGTATTAGAGATATTACACCCTTATATACCCTTACTCGAGATTTTGACTTAATAAAGAATAAAAATCACCATCAACATTATGTATGTCTTGCTATTTAGAAGCAAAGACAATTTTTTTCAAGTTAATGGGAGGGAGATTTTTGTTTGCATATGTAACAGTTGTTAGCTTTGAAACTTGATGCATGTGCTGCTTTGGATGCATAATTAAATTGCCTGAAGGATATATACAAATAATACAATAGAATAATAAAATTTCAAGATTAAATCTAGACATGTGATTAAAAGATAACATTTATATGTGTATTTATTAAATTCTAATTACTCATCTCATTCAACACCAAGAGTCAAAAATCTCAATCTCAATCTCAATCACCAATAACACTAGCACACATCCAAGATAATCTTACGATTAAAATTAATATTTTCTAAAAACAAATAGAAGTAAATGCGAGTTTAAGTGACACTAGGTGATATTTGATTATTATTAAACCTACAACGGGTTTTATTTCAAATTATCAAACTCTTAGAACACTTATCAAATTCTTCCCTATCAAGCAAGCAGGTAATTGATTGCGATTATAAAAGTACCACTTTCAGTAATGGTATACATTTGAGGAAAAAAAGAAGTTAAAATACAGGTATTTCTAAAACAAAAGCTCAAATGTGTATATATATAGCTGATCAGGGATTCAGGTTGTATGCCACGTAAGTAGTTTGGTTGGGTGTAGGTGTAGTAAGAACTTTAATCTGACACGATGAGGTGTTGCATATTTTGATACAGACGATAACACGTACGTCAGTTAACTTGCATGCTTAAAAATAGATCATCATTTTTCATGGCAAGTTATTTCAGAATTGTTTTCTCACATCAATAATGCTTTAGAAATCAAATTTATAAGCGCTTCTTAGTCAATGAATCAATCAGTGCAAGAAGCCAAGGATTTCAAATGAAATGGAAAGACAAATTATGAAAAAGTGATAAAAAGAACAAAGGCAAAAAAGACAAATTCATTATCAAAGAAGATAAAACATCCACGAAGGACCTGGAAATTCATGGCACAGTATTTGTCTTACAACCACAAGCATCACACATCAAAGATAACGCGGACCCATTCTCATTTATGCAAAGCACCAGAAGGCGCCCCATCTAGCCGTTGATCTTGATCCCCTTGCATACCCATCAATCACCTCCAAAACGAGTGGCAATTTGGATTAGAATTCATTTATTCGTTCGATTCGATTCGCTTTAAAACGTATATGGATTTGAAAAAATATATTCATTTAATAAATGAGTCAATTCGATTCGATTAGTTTATTAAAATAATCGAATACGAATTTAAGGTCATTAATTTGTTTATTCGTTTAAGATTCGCTTTATTATTTTATTTTATTAATTATTGTTATTTTTCAATTAATATTTGAGAAATTATGATTAATTATTATAGAAAAAATATTATTGTCGATATTTGATGAGTTATTTTTAGTAAATATATTAATTACGTATTTCATATGTATATAATTATGAAAAATTAATGTAAATAATTTATAATAATTTACGTCATTGAATAATAACATGATTAAACGAATCGAATACGAATCATGATATTAAGATTTGTATAATAGATGAATCGAATACGAATCTATTATATTTCAATTCGATTCGTTTATAATTCAATACAAATTTGAAATTCGTCAATTCCTTTTACCACTGTACCTCCAATCATCTAAACTGGTCCGATGTTTGCATGGGCCCTGCATTACCGCCCCGCTCTTATCCATTGAACCAGTTTGCTGACACCTTTATGATCAGATTTAGAGCCACCAGAAACCACCCTTCGTTCACCTCCTCTATATAAAACCAACCACCACTGCTTCCAAGTTTTAACCCTTATTAACAAAGCCTTTTAATTTCAGCCATGTTAGAAGGTAAAGCTGTTATTGGCGAGACTGACATGATTCAAAAAATGCAGCAAGATGCACTTCATTTGGCTGCAAAGGCTCTTGATCTCTTTGATGTAACAGAGTTTACTGATATAGCCGGCTTCATTAAGAAGGTGACAATTCCAAACTCATATTATCATGAATCTGTTTCCCCAATCCCCAAAGAAAAAACGTGTCTTTTAAGTTTTATCTCTTCTAACGCTGTGTTGTTTGTTTCAAATGCAGGATTTTGACAGGGCATATGGGCATGGGTGGCAATGCATAGTAGGAAGAGATTATGGTTCATTCGTCACCCACAGCCATGGATGCTTTATCTACTTCGCAATAGGAAATCTCTCGATATTGCTTTTCAGGGGTGCAGTAAATCAAGCAGAAGAAGCAAACTCGATTCCAGACTTGGAGACTGTAAATGCATAAACATTGTTTCTTTTTTTTTTTTTTATGGGCTTTTCCTTGTTCAATCAAGGCTATATATGAACATTGACCCAGCATCTAGATGAGGGGAAATTGAATTCTGCTGAATGCGTGAAATTCATTATCAAAGATATGAATTAAAATTAAAGAAATATATACAGTGTCAGAGAACTAACACGTTACAGAACTAATTCAATTCAAAATTTTCAGAATATAACCTTCCGTTGGAAGTGAAGTAACAGTGTTATAAAAGACCCCACGACACTATACAAATGATTCAGTGCCCAGTCTCAAAAATAAAAATAGAGAATGCTAAACAACATCAAATAACTTAAAGACTTTCATCAGTGAGGAAATAGCAATGGTTGCCCAGAAGACAATTGTGCCCAAAACAGCAAGTGTTGTCAAGTAGCAGGAACTTGCTCAAGAACCTGCTAAACCTTGCCGCTTCTTCAGATTAAATGGCCAAAGTGCATCATGCTCCTGATGAAAAGGCTTGTACTAACCTAAGCCGCTTCCATTTTCAGCGAGGATCCTACCAGGTTATCGGCCTCTATGCATGCGTGGATTTGTGAGTGTGTAAGAAAAAGGAGGGAGGTGGTGAAAGAGGGAGATGACCTATTATTTCTTAAACATCATAGAGTGAGTACAGACGGCGGGGCATCCCTTCTTGGCCCAGCAACAGTACGATAGACGTAAACCTTGTCAGCCAGACTGTCATCACTTCCATATTCCTTCATCACCTCAACGTTCAACCTGGGCATCTGACTTGCCAATCGCCTACAAGCATTCATCGTCACATTGCAGGCTGACATCCAAAGTGATCTCATAGACTCATACTTCTCCAAACCTGACAGCAGTGCTTCGTTCCCAAATGGGCAATCCCTTATCTCAAGTTTCCTCAACTTTGGACAACCTTCCAAAACACACTGCATTCCCCTATCACTGCTCCCAGCAAAAGCTACTGAAAGGGTTTCCAAATTTTTGGCATACTTTCCAATGTACTCAAATGTTAGGTCGGTTAAGAGACCTGAAACTGAAAGTCTTTGGAGTTTACTGCATGTCTTCACCACTGCACCAAAAGCCTCATCCATGGGTTCATTGGTCAGGTAATCAGGTTGCCCTGGGTTCATTATGCATAGACGAAAGTGGGTGAAATTGGGGCAGTTCTGTACAATTGTTGCCACAGCAGCATTGGTCATCTGCCGACAAAAGTAAAGGACATAGCGGAGTCTCCGACAGCCAATAGAAACAGCAACAAACCCTGCTTCAGTAACCCCGTGGATAATTTCCTCATCAAAGGGATCAGCAGGGAAAACACGGAGTTCCTCGAGCAATCCACAATTAGAACCAACAGCTTCCAGCCCTTTGTCTTCGACCGTGTCCAGGACCTATATTAAGAAAATAATCATCAGATTGAAAAAAGAAGTTTGAAGTTACTAGGAGTAATGTGTTAGATTCATAATCAACATGCATAGTATATGCCACAGAACTCAATAACATTGTTGAGGTTTACCAGCAATCAAATGTTTTCTATAAAACTTTTTGGAGAGGTATAGCAGAGAAACCCATTAGTGTGGCAACAGAAGTCACCCATGAGTAATTGGAAGAAATAAAGGATACTTACCCAAAGGCGCCTAAGACGAGGGCAGTGCACAAGGAGCTTGGCAAGTTCACCACTTTGCAGTGCAGCGTAGCTCAAGTTCAAGAATGTCAAATTTGAACAAGCAGGGTATAATGCTGGGATATATAATGCTGTTGCTTCCCACAAACCAGAGAGGGTATGTATATTCTTGCAATTGTTAAATGCACTCTCTAGGTCTCCATACTGGCGGGCAGTGAGATCTTGCAAGAACGAGCCAGTACCAAGCTCCTCTAATTGAGAAGTACGAACAAGCAGCCTTTGTAATTGTTCCAAAGAAACGCTTTTGTTAACCTTCAACACCTTCAATGATTTGCACCTGCTTACAAGTCTCTCAAGTGCATCAAAATTGACTTCGCTGACAAGATTGGCAAAGTTCAGTACTTCCAATGATGTAAAACTTTCTGGGAAACAGCTCAACCAACTTCCACTGCTATCTTCTATACCATTCTCCTGGACGTCAAGCTCGGTCAAATTCCTGTAAACAAAATAGAATTTAAGAGATTACAATTGTAATTTATATCAAACATGAAAAGTAAATTGTTACACAGCACAGGCATAAATTGCAATTTTTAAATTCTGAGAAAACACGACACTGAGAATAAATAGACCTCTAACCTGGAAAGTAAAATAGAAATGAAAGACATTCTGTGAAAAATTTATTGAAAATTCCCACCAATAGTCTATAAATATTTTCACATCGCAACTTATTTGAGTTTTTGACCAATTCCAAGCTCCACAGAAGAGGATGAAGCTACACCCAATAATTTCCCAAATGACATATGAAATTGGAAGAACTATTTGTACACTTCACTAACTGGGATAATTTGAAGCTTAATTAATTACAAATATACTGGAGGAGATTAATCAAACTAGCAGTCTAGCACAATGAACACGTAAAGCCCAGATGCATCATGCACATCACGATTAGCAAGTTAGACCAAAATTTCCACAAAGTAGTAGTAGCATTAGTCAATGTTCATCTATCCCACCTCAAAGATCTTCAAAGTTGAAAATTGATTGCCTAAGGAATTGATTTAGGGATTCTCAACTTTTAAAAAGAATAAATATAAATGGGTTCTCCATTTTCAGTTTCGCTGTTTCACTCCATCTATTCCCTTTCTTTCCAGCCAGGAAATAACATCAATCATGATTCTCCAATATTTAACCACAAAAAATTACGGAAAAAGACTTGATGTCAACAGGAAAAAAAAATGAAGAATAAAAGGAAGGAAAATAAATGAGAAAAAATAAGTTTTATTCTCTAATAACAAAAAACACATAGTAATCGTGCATAATTAAAGATCAGTTCCGACAGCAATTGTGCTTCATGTAAAAATGAAACAATTTCTAGATCTAACATCTCATAATCGTGCATAGAAATGAAAATTAAGACAAGATAATCGAGAATTTGTAGCACCAAGCAACAAAGTTCAAAGTCAACTTAAAAAAAATAGCTAATTGCTAAGTATCAAAACAAAGAAACCAGTCAAAGTTCATCTATCATATATTTTTGTTAAGAAATAACATTTATTAAATTGAAAAATAGCAACTCGTTACTATCCTCAGATGCAAAAATCGCACCCAAGTAAAAAGAAAAAGAAAAAGGTTAGTCCATGGTAGATAAATTAATTTTCTAATAAATTCGTGATATTTTTCTGTTGGATTACATCAAGAATATGCAACCCAATTAAATGCGAATAAAAGGCCATAGGTCACATCTTGAAAATAGCAGAAGAAAAAGAAAATAAAAGAAACACTTTTGCTTTTTCAATTTTTTTTTTTAAAAAAAAACGAATTTAATTCTCAACGACAGGTTCAAAAGAAATTACCACGCTCCATCACACACAAAAATAAGGGCATCTACAGAAATATGATGCTCAAATTAGAACAATAGCAAGTTCTGTGCCTTTTTAATGAAAGAACTGTGCAGATCTCTTGCACAAGAAGGCCCATCTTATTAAAAGAAATAACTAAAAAGAAATTGATAACTAAAACAGGAAAAAAAACGTACTTGCAATGCGTAGCAATGGCAGCAAGACCGTCGGTACTGAAGCCATCGCAACTCAAAAGCGAAAGAGCCTTAAAATTGGGAAAGTTAACAGCCAAGAACTCCAAACTCTCATCACTAACAGCCATTCTCTTCAGTCTCAACTCTTCAAGAAACGGATATTTATCAGCAAACGCAACAAGCCAGGCCTGAATATCGGCGCCCCAATTTGGCGGAACCAAATTGAAATCCGAGAATCTCGGTTTCCCCTTCAACGTCACGCTCCGAATGTTAGGAAACCGGCGCGTGAGAATCTCCGGCGAGACCGAGTAGCAGTTGCCGATAAATACTTGAGTCCTTGACCACCGCTCCGCGTGGTACCAGTCTATGCAAACTAAAGAGACTGAGCTCCGATCTCTATGTGAAGTTAAAAGAGACAGCACTCGCTCCAGTACCTCGTCCGGAAACGACGTCGTCACAGCTAACTCTGCCGGGTTTGGAGATTCCTTTTTCCGTTTCTCCATTTAAAAAACAAAATTACTAAAGATATATAATGGTAGATTCAGGTTATTGATTAATTGAATCTACCTTGAGAGACGGATCTCCAAAACGGAGTGTGTGTGTGTGTCTCTCTCTCTCTCTCTATTAAACTGGAAAAGCTTGCAGGGCCAAAGAAGAAGGAAACATAAGAGCTTGCGTATTATAGCAAAAGGAAAAAATAAACTATTTAAATATTTAATAATAAATTTTAAATGATTGTAACAATATTAATAATAATAATAATTTTATTATTGTCTGAGTTCAGTCCTTAGCTGAAGCTGACTGCTGACACAGACACGGCAAGAGAGAGAGAGAGAGTGAAAAAGGCCTAGAAGGTCGTAGCCCACCACCACACCTAACCTATCCTGAGTGCGCACTGCGCATATCCTCTTATCTTGTGACACGTAACTCGCAATGCGCGTAAGGTACAGGTTGGAGGGGTGTGTTGAGTAAATAAGTGGCTAAAATGTCAAGCAAGTGAGCTGAAAATTGTGAAAAATAAAAATAATGATATAGTTACTGATACCGACGGGTCAGTTGATCGAATGATTTTATTTTTATTTTACCTGCCATAAATGGGATGGGCCGTACATCCTCTGCGTCATCATGTCGAGAGATTTCCCCGGCTGTATTATAATTATTTTAGATCTTTTTACCTCTCTAAATAGTAAATTCCGAAAATTTATTTCATAAATAATAATAATAATAACAATATACATACACCTAAAAACTAATTTACAACACACACTTAACGGCATTATTTTGATGCTCAGTCTTTTTTATTTTAATTCAAATTTTACTCTCACAATGTAAATTTATAAGTTGAATATCTTGTGTGTGTGTGTTTTTTTAGTGTGTGTTTATGATAGTTATTTCATAGATTCAATTTTCCGTGGTATTGTAGAAAATTTTTCTAATAATAAATGTATTTATATAGTGTTTTAGTGAAAAGTCATGTCTCTATATCTAATTTGTGGAGAAATATTAATTGAATGGATATATTTTTTAAAGGGAAATGATATAACTTTTGTTTTAGAAGAGTACATTCAAGAATTACAACTCTTTAAATGATTGCATCTTTGTGTCTAAGAGTATCTCTTTAATGACAACATTCTATATCTATAATTAAGGTATGTAGGTTCTTCATTTGTCATTTAATTTTTTTTAAATCTTAAGCATATTTTCTAAGGTCTTCATACATAAGACAATTTCCATCATTTTGTCTTAATTCGTGTTTTTGATTCGAAGAGTTTTCCTAAATTAAAAAGTCACCAAGAATCATGTGATAACGTTAGCCACAATAATTTCGTAGTGTATCGAGACAGGACTAATAAATTCTTAAGGAAATAATAATTCACTCGACTTGGTTTGAAATATTCATCTTCTACGATATATTTTCCAGATTTTTCTTAATTTTTTTGTTTATGTTTGATTCATGAATTACATGTACGCTATTTAATAATTTGATTGAATTATCAATTATACATATTAAAAAGTGATTAACCATACATATACCTCCAACAACAATCGATGGAGGAGTGCCTTTGACTTGAAAGCGTTGAATTATTCGAAACCAAATTTAAAGCTCATATCTCAACCAATCAATGACAGATTGAAGCTTATCATCTCCACAAGATGAGTCAAATCTTCATAATTCAGAAATCTACCTTCTTTTGTTTGTTTGTTGTAAGATTTTTCCAAGGGCCAAATCTCATTCTCAGGCTCTCACTCATCCATTACTTTTTTCGTCTCCTTTTTTCCAAATTAAGTTCAATTTGTCTCGATAAACTTCCAATAATACTGCGGACTGCTGAGTAAAGCCTGAATTTTCTGTGCCAAAAAAAAAAAAAAAAGACGTTACGTTGCATGCTTATGCTTGTTAATATTTTGATACCCGCTGAAATATTTTCCAGAAATAGTTTCCACACAAATCCCAATTTTCTCAATTTGAAGTGAAGGCAAAAAATGCGAGTCCTCAGGCTTCTGTTCTGGCGTTGAATATCCAGTTAACCTTATCATCGCGTCATTGAAACATGACTTATCATCTCAACACCATTAATGTTCCCTGACCAATCAACTTTTTATGGAAAACAACGTCCGTTTTCTTTAAAGACTTGATTACCCTCGGTGATTACATAACAAGAGAGATTTCCGATGGATAAAAAGGTCATTTGATATATTATGAGGGTTTTGTCTTCCGTTATCATACCTTTTTTTTTTTTTGAAATGTCTTCCGTTATCATACTTGGCCAGTGGAATAGAGGAGGGTTATTAAGATTAGACGTATACGTATTTGCAATAATGCCACTGACTTTTGTTCTGTAGCAGATACAGTGAGCGATGAATAAAGGAGAGGCCACGTGAGGGTTTCAGCTTTTGTCAGGACTCGCCTTGGTTTCTGCGATCAATTTCCTTGCCATTTGTCCTGGGTTTTTTTGTAATTATAGAGGAAAATTAGGATTTTTTTTCAATTATCATCGGATTGTCAGATTTGCCCCTGCCTAGTTTATTATGATTGGGCGACCCAACTCGAAAAACAAATTATGGAAGAAGAAAGATGTGATGCGAGTAGTCTCCAACAACCAATCGTGGCATCCTGTCCTGTACTGTGAGAAAAGTTAAAGTACTGTTTCGAATGGTCATTTTTATGACAATGATGCCCATGTGCGGTGCAAAATGACAGAACAATCCCTATTACTCTTTCTTTCCTTCTCAAAGTGTTTCCTTTTCTTTTTCTTTTTTTTTTAATTTCCAATGGGGGCATATTTAATATTTAATTAGCTTTTAAGGGAACAAGTTGGCCTCCAAAAATAAATGGCATAGTATGTGATGGTGGTGACGTATAGATTTATTTATAAATGCGTTTGTAATTGTAATATTGTGCACTCAATCGTGAGAAATTATGTAATTATAAATATACACATAATTAGGTATTGATGTTGATATTGATAGTTTGTATCTATGCTAAAACATCATAAAAATATGTCCGTCATTGATGGGTTCCTTAGATTTAACACATTAATAATGGATAATAAAATAAAATAATTTATTTTATATATTTCAATTTACAACAAGTAAGTGGTAACATTTTTTTTTAAACGTTGAAAATTTCGCTGTCAAACTACTCAACACATTGAGGACAGTAAGTGCTAACACATTGTTGAGATATATACCATATATTTTAACAGTCTAAATGTAGTAAATGAGAGAAAAAAGTAATTTTTATGAGATATTTTTATAGTTAAAAAATGTTTGATATCTTATTTGAAAAATAGCCTCAAAAATGAAAATAGTGAAAATGTGTTTGGTAATTTTATTTTAAATTTTTAAAAATAGTTAGTTAGATACATGCTATCATCATTAATTAATATATGTGTGTTTATTATAATTTCCGAACAAGTGAAAAGCAACATTAATTCATTTAGTCATTTTCATCTACTATTGAAAGGGAAAATCCTCAAGTCGTGTATGCCTACAATCACATTTCATGTGGATAAGCAAATGATATTCGAAAACTATGAAATTGAATAATTGTGTCTCGTAGATATGAGTATTATAATTAAATAGGTAATCTAAAATATTAATTATATATATAAATTTATTTATATTTAAATAGTCTTTTGAAAGTGAATTTTTATTTTCACACTTGATACATAAGTAAATAAATAATAAATTTAGATTTGAAGTGGGCCTATAAATGTTGAGAAAAAAAAAATCATTTACTATTTGGCTTTATCAGTTGTATTCGCCGGACAAGGCGACCATTCTTAAACAGTAACATCTACTATAATAGCAACGTATTGTGAAAGTGATTTCAAAAATCGATAAGCTTGATTACCGACTGACAGATCACGTGATAGTCGCACGATGAGGATTAATTGAAGCATCTAATCCCCTTACAGCTAATGTCCTCAAATCTCTATAATTAAAGATCATGACGGAATGATTAACGTGCTATTATTTATATATTAATTACATTTATAGAGAAGTACGTTATATAGTAGCTGATAATCAGCACGATACACGGTTCATTTTATTAAGGATAAATTTGATAGATATTTGTGTATCATTAAATTTCATCATGTTTTATTGATCATGTGTCGCTATTCTAATAAAAATTTCTCAAAATTTTTTTGTAATGGAACCAAAACTCAAACATCACTATGAAGTGACATCACTCTGAGATTTATCTAATCTAATGTCAACTTATTACAAAAAGAATTTACTCTGAAATCCATAAATCAAATAGGGGTATTGAATGAAGGTATTCTGACCCATATAACAGCACTCCGGCTCCGAATTTGGATGTCGATTGACATAAAATCGACATTCTGAAGTTACATCACTAGTGATCCCTGGAGATTAGTTAATTCACTACGATATATGTTCATTCTAAAGTCAACCAACTCCGTATTGGTCTAAATCTATAATCCGTGAATTAACAAGGGAATAAAATGGACCCTACAACAACATTTCGGAATACATGAGGTCACGCACTTTAATTCAAAGTTAATAGACTTTAATGACAATCCACTTAACTTGACAAATAAGCTTACTTTGACATGCTTTATGACTAGGGATGACAGCGGGTAGGGTTTGGTGCGGGTTTTCCATTACCAAACCCGCACCTGCATATGTGAACAAATTACCAAACCCGCTGCGGATTTTAATTTTCATTACCAAACCCACACCCGCATGTAAAAATAAATTATCAAACTCGCATTTGACAATAACTCACTTGGGTTGGAAACCAAGCAAACCCCCAAGCATCTTTCTCAAAACCCCAAGAACTTTGAATACTGATTTTGTAGGAACAAAACTCAACCAAGATCAGCCCCTAACCACCATGAAACTCACGTCCAGGATAACCACAAGCATGAAATCAGATTGTATTTTGCTAGCAATGGAGACGCCACTAAGTTGTCAAGCTTAGATAAGTCAAATTGAATTTGAAAAGGGGAATCCCTCACTCACAATAAATTTAGCCATAGCCAAAGCTTAAAAGCTTGAAAGTTTCTCAAAATGTCGTGTATGTTATTGCAAAGAAGAAGAAAACAAAGTTTAAATAGGTTACAAATAGAAACCCTAAAGGTGTGAATGGACAAAAATGTCCCTAAAGTGAAATTACCAAAAGACCTAAAAACTACCCAAAGCTTTCACTCAAGCACGTCCCCAAAAGTCTTTTCCCACCTAAAGTAGCTTAAAACAATGATTAGAAACTAATCTAACTTAAGCTAATTTGAGGTGCTTACATCAAATAGTAAATTAACGTGTTTACTCAATAAGCAAGGTTCTAAGCATAATTAACCCTAATGACCTGGTCAACTAGCTTAATTACATCATAAATAAAGTCAACATGTCGAGCACAAATGACAAAAAATGCCCCAATTTGGCTGAATTCAACATAGTCCCAAAATAGGTCAAATTGGGTCAAAAGAGTGCTGGTGCTGAAGCTGTTCTACTATGCTTCAGTTTGAGCTGATCTGGGTCAAATGAAATAGCTTGGGGACCTCTCTGGTTATGCCCATATGTGTCTCTGGTGTGCACTTGACTTGGTTGCTGCAACTAGTCACATAGCTCTGAGCTAGTCCCGCAAAGGCCTCTCTGATCTTCTTTGCTATTTGGCGTGTGATTGGACATGTTGGCAACTGCATGGGTTCCTCCAAGTTGTTAGTTGCATCCTGTAATGTCTCTGGTGTGGTTGGAGTCATGTCAGCATTGGTACCCAACAGATTTTTTGCGGGTTTTTAAAATATTGAATTTTCTTGTATTCTTAATAATATAATTAAACAATTTATTTTTAATTGCTAGCATTTGTTTTTCATTTGTTTTTCATTTATGCATGTCTATATTTATAGTACATAGATAACAACATGCAAATATTGACTCCTAACTTTTGTTGCATGATATGTATAGCACACGATAATTGTATATGCTTACAAATAGGAATTTGTATGAAATACTTAGTACCATATGTTTATTTTTTTCATATAAAAAATTTACTGCTCAACATTTGAGATACGATTACATTATCATAATTTTTTAGATTGCCCTACAAATGTTAATTAAAAAAATGACTTTTACGGATATGCGGATTTTGCTTTAAAATACCAAACTCGCACCGCACCCACATCGGGTTTTGCTTTAAATTACCAAACATGCACCAAACCCGCTAATATATTTACTAAATCCTACCCATTGTGGATGGGTTTTTGCCCATTTGCGGGTTTGCAGATAAAATTACCATCCCTATTTGTGACAGGTACAATCACGCCTAATTTTGCATGTCACATGACAAATATTCAACATTTATACAACATGAGTTCATAAAGAAACAAATGTCAATAATAAGAAAGGAAAATCTCCACTCACATGAAAAAGAGTAAGACTATAAGAACGAATGAAGAACTCTAAAAAAAAGTGCGTGGACATTCTAAGGAAAAAATTTTTGACAAAAATATTCAAATAACATAGTATTGGATAAAAAAATTCAAAAGAAAAAAACTGTAAATTGATTTTTATTATTTTTTTTTTTAAAAAAAAAAAAAAGAAGATTATAACCTCAGTTTCGAAGTGTTAATATTTCAAGAAGCTTTTATTGGTCTTAATGCAAAGCAAAGTCGGGTCATCATACATTTATAAGACCCATTGAGAAGTGCGAAATCTTATTACTTTTTTTTCCCGCCGTCAATATCAAATATAAAAAAATATATACATATATATTTAGAATTTTATATTTAATTATATTTATCCAACTGAGTCATGTTCTTTAATATTATTTCAAATTAATAAATGTTTCTTCTAATTTATTCCACTTTATAACTTTTATTGATAGAAAACAAGACTCTTTGTACAATCATAAATTTGGCTATGTTTATGAATACTTTTATAGTTAACATAGTTACACTCTTGAACTTCTATTAATAAATAAGTTGGAGTTAATGAAAAATATGAAAAATTTAACATTAATAACTAACGATTATATATTTAATTAAAGTACTTTCAATCATTGATAATTTTAGAAAATGAATAGTTTGGAAGAGTTGGGAAATGAAATGTTAGATATTGAAAAATGTGAAAAGTTAAATATTAATAACTCATTTGAAAGTTGAAACGAATAGACATTTAATAAACGTATTTTCAATCATTAATAATTTTAGAAAACGAAAATTTTGGAAGAGTTGTGAAAATAAAATATTAGAAATTGAAAAATATGAAAAGTGAAACATTAATGAAAAATGTAAAAAGTTAAATATTAATAATTTATAAATTGAATAATATTAAAAGTGAAACATTAATGAAAAATATTAATAATTCATTTTACACATTAATAATTCATTTAAATATTGATAACTCACTTGTTTACATGGATAACCTCCAAATTGAATACACTTATGTGGACAATCCTTAAAAGAAAATTATTTCTCATTTGTTATATATGTTGGGGTTTTGGGCAAAATATCCGGGTACGCAGCGGAATGCGGAAAAATCAAATTTTTCTCATTTCTTTAATTTTTCTTGGGTGTTTATTTTAATCACTCAATACTCAAAAACATAAATTTTTAACCCATAAATCATAATTTCAGTAAATTACCATACAACCCCAAAACTTTATATTTTAATTATTTTAGTCCTAAGTTGTTCAAAACAAGCTTAGGTGATTTTCAATCACAGCTAAAATGATTTGTACATCAAATATACTTTTTAAAAAAGGAATTCAAAATTTTTTTTACAGATTTTTCAGTAATTACGGAAATGCCCCAAAACTTTGCATTTTGATCATTTTAGTCTTAATTTGTCAAATACACAATTAGGTGATTCCAAATCACTATCAAAATGATATATACATGTCTCATACATGAAAAAACAAATTACAATTCAAGAAAATAATTTTCCCTAAATTGCCGAGAGGTCCATCAAGTTTCCAAGAATTGCACTTTAGTCCAAATTGGTTCAAAACCATTCAAGATCAAGTCCAATCAATACCAAAATTAATATGCATCATATATACATCATTAATTAACACATATATGAAAAGCCCCAAATTTGGAAAGGGTTATGACCCTAATTTCTCAAAATTGTCCAAATGGCCAATTAACACCAAATTAATAAAATTAAACACTTTAATTCAATCCTTACTACACCAAACAAGTCTCACCATCATGAAACAACTCAAGAACAATTATAGGTCATTTATGAGTGGCTAAGCAACTCTAGAATGACTACAAAGTTATCGAATAACCAAAAGTAAGCTTAATAACACTTAATAAGCTTTCTTTACTAAATACACATGCTAACACCTTTCATTCATGCTTCGAACAAACTTATTACAAACCCAAGAGAATAGAGAAAAACATGACAACATCATATGCTGAAGTCTAAAGGCATATAAACAATTTTCAAGTAAAGAAAAGTATGAAATTGCCTTAATTTCCAAGATTTTCTTCACAAGTTTCCTTTAGCACTTAGGTTTTCTCTCAAATCCATTTTTTTGTAATCTATTTTTGAATCCAAAAGTAAAGCAAAAATGAAAAAACTCAAAGCTTTACACAAAGGGCATGACCGACTCTTGAGGGTAAAAATGGAATTTTGATTTTTACAAATTTAATCAATATTAAATATGCCAAAAATCAAGTTGTCATCCATTTTAATTAATATATGCACAAATGTACCAATTACATTTTGCCATATTAAAGTTAAAATATATTTATATTTAATTAATCTAATTATTTAATAATTAAATAATTAGATAATTACAAATATAAATATCCAAATATATGTATAATATTTACATTAAATATTCCATAATACATATATTTGAGACAAGTGTCAAATACTTTATTTGACAATTAATTAATGTGGATTTAATAAAATCAAGTATTTAAATCAAATACACATTAATTAGGAAAAACCCAAAAAAACCCTTAAAGCGTGTATTTATCGTTTAACCGTTAAATGATCTATAAATAATCAATATTATTTATAAAAGTAGTCATAGTGCTCTACGAGTATGTTTCATTAGTGAGACTCTCTAGATTCAGGCATATCCGTCACGAAATCCAATTTCGTGTCCATAATATACCCACCCGTAAATTATGACGACCACCGATAAACTCCCTGAATCATACAGGTCGAGGTCATCGCATACGTATAATCCCTCCATAAAAGGTATCAGGATTATCCCAGAGATATAGATAAAAATTTCAAATCTCTATAGGTGTAATCACGTCGACGATTTTATTAGCAACCTCTTAATAACACTCAAAACTAACTTCTACAGTGTACCACGGGCCCATGGATTTAACAGATTGCTAAATTATGTTCTGTACACAGACGGATGTCTGATCTTAATAGATCGGTGACATGATTGTCATCAAAGTGTGGAGGATACCTCATACATCCACAGTGGTACCTCAAGTCGAAAGATCACTATGCTCACTCAACCCAAGAAGATTTCAATTGACGTTGGTGTACCATATATTATGAAATCTTTGATGAGTCGTTCATTGTTTATTCACTATAAACACTTATACGTCTATACGAGTCTCCCCAGACTCATGGTTAATTGGGATAGACCATCGGACCAAGTCTCGATATACGACGTGTACTGGTCTCAGCAGATTTAACTAATCGACCCGTGTTAGTAAATTTTGACCAGTAACTTTATTTGATAATATACTTCTAGTAGTGACACTTCTCAATGTCAATTACAAATTACTTGTAACTGCGCACTATATTATATATTATTGGGTCTTTGTCTAATATACACATATCACTAAATCATATTTAGTTTCAATATAATCGTAATTAGATTGAATATGTATATAAAAGTAAGAAGTACTATCATAAATAAGTAATATTATGGAAAAAGAAATTGATCGTATTCATGAATCGAACATAAATACTATCCGGATTAGCACTCTGAGCACCAACCCTAACAATATATCCCTTAAAAATGAAATTTACCAAAATTAGCCAAAAAAAAACTGTATCATTTGTCAAAATGAGTCATAACGTTTGGGTTTTGCCAAAATGATCATTTTTCCGAAGTAGACTTCAGAGATTCTAAATTATCCGAAGTTTACACCAAAGTCTTTTTTTAAAATTTTTTTAATTGAATCTTTGGATATTTGAACTTCGTTTGGCTAGTTTTTTTAATGTAATATTTCCTTTATATATATATATATATATATATTAATAAAATAAATTTTATTTATTTATGATTTGTTGACTAATATGGCTAAATTATTTTTTTTATTTTTTTTTTGCTTTTGGGACTTATACGTAAATAATATATATAAATTATTTATACATCAAATTGAAAATAATATATAAAAAAAACTACATATCATCAAAATCAATGTCAACTAATACATTATCAGATATAGTATCTATATGAGATGACATCATTCTCATATGTTATAACGCCACCTCCACTAACCGCTCGATTTTCTTTTATCGCTTATCGATCCTCATTTGATCCTCATCTATCATAATCACGCGGTCACGTAACAACCGGACACCCCAATACCTCACATATCAAGTTAGAGGTAATATCCACCATCCTCTCGAACAATTAAGTAAAAAAATTAAAAAGGGTGTTTCTGAATCGTTTTTCAGATCAATGTTATTGATGAATACTCTACATATAAATGTTGTCTCATCGCATCTCGCACAGTAGATCGATATGTCCATATTTAGTAATATCTTATATATCTACTGCATATTATATATGAAAACTAGCCAAACGAACATCAGATATATGAAATTTCATATCAAATAAAAAATAAAAAATCGGTGTAGACTTCAGAGAATATGAATTATCCGAAATCTATTTCGGATAAAACGATAATTTTGGCAAAACTCAAACACTAGGGTTCATTTGGGCAAATGATAATATTTATTTTTTATTAGTTTTGTTAAATTCCCTATTAAATATATGTTGGGATAAAAAATTTATATTGAGCATCAGCTGGCAGTCAATCTCTCACCTAGTCTAGCTTTGGACACGTGACCCCTCTTGTTTCACGTATTTATTTCCTTTTAACAGTAACATAAACGAAGCACTTGTAGTTTGGCTAATTTAGTTGCTAATTTACATATATACTATTCACATATTATGCTACTATAGTTTGGCTTGTAACCCTTCACTACTTGCAGAAAACTTATATATTTTTTGAGCATATACATATTTTAATTTAGTAATTAGTAGTGCACGATGAACAGTGATGTCTATAATCATTGCTCATGTACATTACATGTGATGTTATGGTTTTTTCGGGTTTTCATCAACAGTGGTATTATATGTTCAGACCATAAACGTTATTTTATCTTTGGTATCTTTCGAGTTATGAGGTAATGTGTCATGACCCCAATGAGTATGATTTGATGATAAATAATTTGGAACTTTATTGTCAGGTAATGAGTTCAAGTTTATAGATGTATTTTTTTATAAGAGTACGAGACATCTGAGATTTCACTTATTTCGGTTAATTTTGGATAAGGTGATTTGATGATGAGTTTCCGATATTTTAAAAGAACAAAGATAATGTGTCATAGTAGAGAGATTTTATATAGAGGCAGCAAATAATTTGATATGGTTAATGATTTCTCACATATAAGCATGAAACAATAGGATAAGTGGTGCTCGCAAAACAAATTCATCTAAATATATTTCAACAAGGCGGTGGCAACTCATAAGAAGAAAAATACCATGTAAATTTTTTTATTGTAGTAAATTACTTAATATCTTGAACCACCTAAAAATCACATCTTCTTTTATTTTTCTTTCTATTTTTGATAATAAATTCATTATCATTATCTAAATATGAGTAAGGATGATATATTTAATTAATATTTTAACTGATCGTGTCATATTTTTTATATTTAGTGGATTCTACTAAATTCATAGATTATTTTAATTTCATTGAATTATTTTATTAATATTTCCTTGGAGTCTAACAAGTTCATGAACTCTTTTAGTAATAAAAAATTAAAAATTGATTACGATAAAAACAATAGAATAAAAACCACAATGCTTGATTTTAAAATGAAAATAAATTTCACAAGGAATCTCATGAGTAAAGAATTTCCAAAAATAAGTGGCATATGTATATTTTGAATTTGAAATTTAAGATATTGAAACAAAGATATACGGAAAAAAAATTATCAAGAGTAACTTATATTAATTCATATGTTAGAAGAGATATTATTTATCAAATCTCTTAGATAATAAACACATTTCGCATTAAACTTTTATTTATGTAAAATACTTGAAATCCTTCCCAATTGATTCATCAACTTTTAAAATATAAAATAAATATATAAATTCTAAAATTAAATTACACCTTTTAACCCTGTACAATTAAATCCTACACCGCTCACTATGTGATTGTGATCTGTGAATGTCATTCATCATTAATGACATTTTTTTTTTATTAATTAATATCGCTGCTTTATTTTCTCCGTCAAATGAAAAAGGAATTTGCACTGCTCTTCTTTACCGTAGAAAGTTTGTCATCATATACCCCCAAAAAAAAAAAAAAAACGCTAATTTTAGATAAGCATCTGCATGTGATTTAGATAGAGACTAGGGTCTAGGGTGAAGCGACCACGTCATTTTCTGAAAAATTAATTAATTATTTTTTTAAAATTTTTTTTTTTTAATAAATTAAATAGTGGCATATCAACTGTTTGATCATGTGAAGAGAACATAGGTGGGGTTCCACTGCCCCATTTGTGGGTCACTTTCTTTAAAGTTTAGGTATTGGGTAATGGCCATTCAGCGGCTTAAAGGGCCACGTACAAAACTTGTTGCATTTCTTCCATTATACTTTCTCGTTTATTTTACAGTATTGGAAACTGCCCATGTTCTCTATCTCTCTCTAATAACATCATTTCTCCCGTGCAAGGTGTCACGGTCCTAGGATCAGACTAGGACGTGCAGTCACTTTACAAAGGAGCTCATGTTTCGGGACATCGGTTTAAGGTCGTTAAGGGTTATATGTACCCTTCATGTACCCTTGTACTGGCGAGTTTCCATCCGTGAAGCCTTATTCGGAAGTTTGCCTGGAGATTTAGAAACGTGCTCGCTTGCCGCTAGGAACTGGCCTAGTTGTGCAGCGTTGTGAAAGAGCCTATATTCCGGAATGCCGGATTGAGCTTGCTCCAAGCCCTAAGTAACTCTTAGGGGTGGATGTACTGGGAAGTTCTCACCCGTGGGGTCCCGTTCTGAAGTTTGGCGGGAGATTTTGAGATACGCTAGCTTGCCGCTAGTCGTTAGCCTAATTTGGTGCATTGTGAAGGAGCTAACGACCCGGGGTGTCGAATCGAGTGGGACCAAGTTCCAAAGTGAATCTTATGGTCACTTGTACTGGGAAAATATCAGCCCCAGAGTTGGATTCCGAGATTTGTCGGGAGATTTTGGCAGTAGGCCCGCTTTTGGGTCTTTTCCGCTAAAGTGGGGGTGTTGTGGAAACCCATCAAGACGAGCTCGTTTAGGGACGAGATTTTAACCCAAAGTCGCTTATATGGTGGCTTACTGAATGCCCGGAAGAGTTCCTGAAAACTCCTCTTAAGATAGATTTTAGAGGGGGGTGTGACAACTCAAGCGCCAAGTGTGTATACTGGTGAGACATGTGCAATGTCTTTAAAACCTCCTTAGGGGGGGAAGCCTAGGTGAACCTTGGGTGTGGCCAAGGGGGCTTCGGTGGTCTTGGGGCTTTAGCCGTGAACCCTCTCGCCCTTAGACAACGTTGGGACAATGATGGATTGTCGAGATTGAGTTGGCGGAAAAATGCCATATTTTATATCCGGTTGTGCTATTCGAGTACCGGGTCTCGGTGTTGAACGGGCCCGCTAGAGTAAGCGTTGAGATAGCTTGTGAGCTTTCGTAAATCAATAAAATTATGGGTCTGAAACCTCCTCAACAATGAGAAATTGGGTGTAGAGGTTGGAGATAGACTGACTTACACGGGACGTGACCGTGGTAAGTGCCGCACGAGCCCTTTCTCCGTTAAGGAAAAAGTTGGCCCGTGACACAAGGCCTGTCCATGTCTAAAACTCAAACCCTCTCAATCAAAAACTGGTTATAAATTGTTCACAGTTGTTTTTAGTTCTAAGAGTAAATAAGAGAATTCACCTTTTGATTTAATTTTCATCTAACGTTAATTTTTTTGATTAGCTGGGAAACACACAAATTTGATAAGCATAGGAAATAAACACAAAATTTTATGTGATTTAGCGGAAAGTGACTTATACCTACGTCCATGGGTGAAAGAGAGATATTTTATTATGCATCGGGGTCAATATCAACCCGAGCTTATAAATAAAAGAAGTAAAAATATAATAATATAACACATCAGGTCTTAACGAGCCATGTATAATTCTCTCAAGTGGTCGGGTAACTGACCAACTTTCTCTCACTTTCTTAAGCTCTTAAGTTATGAATTTTACAAGTTGTAATGCAAAAATTGCTAACCATTGAAATTGCCACTTCAACCCCTTTATATAAGCTCACAAATCAACTATTCCCCGAACTCTGACAAGCTCGTGTTACTTAGTTATCATTGCAGCCATAACTCTCCTCAATCACCATCAATCTAGCCAATCATATATGTTTATTTCTTTGCTACTGCAATAGCCTATGGTGGGTGACAGGGCATATTACCACTGTGAACAACTGTTTTCCCTCCATCATCATTAGCATTCTTGAAGCAAATTTTTCATGTATGACATACTTCACGACCCCAATACTCGTCGGCCTATGATCCCATCTCCGTTCCTCAGGTCGGCTTATCGAGGCAGATGATACTTATCAAAGTCATGCCCAACTACGGATGTCAGTGGATATGATTTGGTGCAGATTTGTCATTACCAAACTCGCACCCACATATGTAAATAAATTACCAAACCCGCACTATATCAAACTCGTACCATACCTGTTGCGGGTTTTAATTTTCATCACCAAACCTGCACCCGCATATAAAAATAAATTATCAAACCCGCATTGGTACTCAGCGGATTTTTACAGGATTTTAAAATATCATATAAAAATAAATTTCTCGTGATACAATTTTCTCCATCTATAATATGAAAATCAAATTAAACAGAATATTAAACCATCTATAATTTTTTCACATATTAGTGGAGTTCGGTTTGAAGCTAATATGAAGTGACAAATATTAAACATAATTTTATACCATGAGATCAGATAATTTTATCAAACCCCACCTCTCTTTGTGTTCTTAACCTTTACTATCTCATTTCGTATTAGTATAATTTCTATTATACTGCTTATCGATATCTAAATTTTATTCGGAGTAATAGCCTTCAAAAAAAAAATCACCACCAACAACAAAAAAAAATTGTTGATAAATGCATAAAATATTTGACAAGCATCGAGGTTTCGGTTAACCAAAAATCCGAGAAAACTTTTAATGTGTGAGAATATAAGCCAAGGCAAAATTAGCCACTAAATTTGACCCGTCACCACAGTTGAATTATTGCAATCTTACAGGGTTTCGTGTATAATCATTTTTTCAACCCTCCAACCACTTGCAAATTTGATTGCTGCGTTGGCAGGAAAATGTTATTGTCTTGACCTAACGTCACCAGATATTTTGAATTTTTCGAGTGAATTTTGATGATAAAGACCAAACCCGGTTTGGTCTCATCATCACAAAATATACAAATTACTACAATAAGATGAAATTAAAAAGTCTTTTTTGGACCCAAGAAAAAAAAAAGAATCCCACCGAGAAAATACAGTTACAATTTCAGTGAAAATATGTTTCAAGATTTATCTTTATATTGAAATAGTCAAATAAAAGACGCTCACCCTTTTGTCACCCAAAAACTAAGAACTCCATGTTCCACCAACAATGCTTTTTTTTATCCTCCTCAATGTCCATATCATTATCCTATCTCTTATGTACCTAGTCTTTAAAAGCCTAATTTCACTTGAAAAATATTGATGGGGTGCTGGTGTGGGGGGTTTACACGTGGCAGCTCAGCTTTTAGACAAAATTGGTCGTCTTCTCGTCTATCTTTCATCTTCTGTGATTCAGGCAAGTGGCACTCGATTACTGTTGATTATGGAACTTGATGGCATATTTCCAATGTTTATGATCATTCAGTATTTGATTACAATGGCAATAAAATTTAGTGGGCTCTTTGTAGTTTTCTGAGGATATGCGTTCTAAAATTCAAATCATATTTGCCCAAGATCTCTCCCGATATTATTGGAGGAGATTTAACGACTCTACCCTCACCACCACGGTTTCGTTCGTCATTGATCTTAGGGATCAAATTTAAACTAATTGATTCGTTTAAGGTTTTTTTTTCCCGATTAATTGTTGTTAATTTTCAAATAAGATTCAAAAAAGTATTACTAATTTTAAAATAAAATAATGTTGTCTAAATTTGATAAGTTATTTTTAGTAAATATATTAATTATGTATTTCATAAAGAATTAATATAAATAAATTATGATAATTTATATGGTTGAATTATGTCACGACTAATCAAATATTCGCTCAGTATTAATTCATTAAATGATTCGAATGCAAATCTTGATATGATGATTCATTTATCAAACAAATTGAATATAAATACATTAAATTTTGACTCAATGAGTTTAAGACTAAGTTTGGATTGATGGAAGAAGAAGATTTATAATGAAATATAACTCAAAGGAATGGAATGTAATGGAAAGTAACGTACAAAAAATTTATTTGAGAACAAATGAAAAGTTTATAATATAATATTCCAAAACATTATTTGGTAAATAAATAGTAATGAAATGAAATGTAACTAAAACAATTGTAAACTTTTATATTCTAAAAATAAAAAAGATAAATATTTTAATATTATTTTTTCAAGGGCCAATACAGAGCGAAGGAATTTGAGAGGATGATCAATATATTTATTTGTTGTTTTCCACTCCCCACCTATTGCAAATAAAAAAACATTAATTGGTGTGTGCTCGCTCATGTTAGACTCGGACAACGAATCCTTCTGGGCTTATTTAATTGGGCCCAATCCATCTACAAATACTCAAAAATTTGAACTCACAAATCCCAAAATTCTGTTGACACCACCAATAATAAACAAAAATTTGAGAGGGGTCTGAAAGAATTAATACCCCTCGTGTGATGGTAAATTACTAAATTTGCATGCGTGAATTATTTTAATAAAGTCAAATTATAATATTAAAAATAAAAATGATAGACATACTTACAATTCTACATAAAATAACTACATCCATCTCATTGTAGCTATCGTGATCACTGTACCTACAATGAGAGGAATATAATTATTTTATATAGAAGTGCAAATATATCTATCACTTCTCTATTAAAAATGACTATCGAGGATGCAGCTGCCTCAAATTCCACTTGAATCCCTCCCGAAAATAAAACGCCTCATCCAATCTGACACCACCAAAGCCCTTGTGCGCCAGCTCACTAGCTTGCTGAATATTCCAATGTATAAAGAGAAAAAAAAAATGAAGTTTCAAAAAACCTGCTAGATTTCAATTTTGTTTATACATTATGGAAGCTAAGAAGGGAAATTTACCTTGCGTAGACAGAATACCAAAGCCACTGTGTGCTATGGCCTATTGAAACCCAATCACCGGGAAGCTGTGCCGCAGTTTGCTCTCCTCCCAGTGGAGCAAATTGTCCCAAATGCTTATACCTGCTTGCATGATTCCAATTAGAGGTTCCATATTGAATTTTACCGCATTTATTTTATAACATTTGATGATCAGGCATTATAGATATATGCCTAGGGACAGAAAAAAGAGTCAAAAAGTTACCTAAATGGCTGAAACCGATGGCGACCTGTTGCCCTGAACCTGAGAGGACCTTCTGGATTTTTTTCAGCCTCCTCCATTCGGTTGAAACACTTTGCAAGATAGGCACCTTGCTGAGCTGCGACCTGGATAGTAAGGCCAATGAGAAAGGCTTAAGCAGTTGTCAGGAAGATGTTTGTAATGAAACAGGTGCAATACCTGTGCTGTTGCCGGAAGATTTTTCATCTGAGAATCCACTTCAGAAAGAGCTTTTTTAAATTCTTCAATGTTCAATTCGACAGTTTCTTGGGCAGCACCCCCTCTGGCCTCCTTCAATAAATCGCCAAAATCATACATCTTCTTGTTCTTGAAATAGAGCTCCACTTGAGGGTATCTTTCAAATATGTCGTTGATGACCTCTTGAAATTCCTTGACAGTTAGGGTTCCAGAATTGTCCTTATCTGCCTTGCTAAATATAGCTGCGATGTCTTCCTGATACAGTTTATAACAAGCAAGAGAAAAAATATCAAAACTCAAAATCACTCATGATTAATCAATCAATCATAAAGTACCATGACTCTGCGCTGGTAAATTGTTGCGCAATCACCAAGTGCATAAATGCTATCACATCCCTCAACCCGCAACCATTCATCAGTTGCCAAAGCACGCCTGTTAGTCTGTGTTAACAGGAGCAAATAATAGAAAATCACTTCAAATGAACAAACTCTAAAATCACAACTGAATAATATTAGATAGAGTGAAGACATTGAAAGCAAGTCAGCAACAAATAGTTAATTTTACAGCACAAACTCTTTAACACTACACACCTGCCCAACTTGCTTCATAAAATCCTTTATAATAGCATGGGGTCCAATGCCAGTTGACCAGACAACCATTCCATATGGCATAGAAGAAGTTTCCCCCTTTCCTCTTACTTTGGTGGAAATTTCTTTATCAGTCACTTTTACAACCATTGATCCTAGTTTTACATCAATTCCATCTCTGGAAAACTTCTCTTCAGCAAAAGCAGTTATTCTTTTGTCAAACCTGCAAAACAAGAACTACAAGTATGAGCAAACTTTAACTGTATGCATTGATTATATTTCTCATATATCATAGTTAACTTGCACATCCGCAAAAGTAAAGATGATTGATCGTGAATCAGTGGCCTCCTATTGAAGTTAAGACATGCAAGATGTAACTTGATGACCAGAAGGAAGCTTCGAATTTTTTTGTCAGTGAGAAGGAAAAAAAGAAGAAGTAAACAGAATCCATGGCGTCACATATTTTTTCATATCTCATATGAGTGCATATTCAATAAATGCGGAATCAATGGTCCATTGAACTTAGTGTCATTAGAATCCGCATTCTTACATGTTCAGGATATGATCTGCTGCCTCCAGAAGTGTTATTTTCACTGAATCTTTGACTCTAGGGTAGAGCTTCACTAAATCCTCAGTTACAAAATCATGAAGCTCGGCAGCAAACTCCACCCCTGTTGGGCCACCGCCAACAATCACAAAATGAAGAATTTTCCTTCTCTCTTCATCACTTAGAGTAGGAAGGCTAGCCTTCTCAAAGGATTCAATGACATTCCTGCGGATTCTCTTAGCATCTTCAACTTCCTGCATGAATTAAAGAGCATTTCCTTGAGAGGTAAAAGTAATAATAACAGCAATATGTTCATTATGATTCCTTCACCAAACTTCTCAACTATCAACTGCTCTACATAATACATATAGCGAAAGGAATATAAGAGAGCCGAGAAAATTACCTTCAAGAAGTAACAATTCTCCTCTACTCCAGGTGTATTAAATGTGTTGGAGCGAGCTCCCATGGCTATGACAAGGTAGTCGTAGTCCATGGCAAATTCTTCTTTTCCATTCAAATTGGTATTTTGACTAGATCGACAATAAACTTTCTTATTTTCTGCATCGATCTTGAAACATTCAGCTTCCCAAAAACAAACGTCAACATTTTTCTGCTTGAGGGAATATAAAAATAGGAGTATTGTCACAATTAGACCTCAAAATGACGATAACCAGAATTCTAAATAACGATCACTGCACTAAGAATCAATCATATAACAAAAACATCATAGTCACATCTAACAGTTATTACAGTGCTAATGCTGTGTGTTCATTACCTTCCTAACAATGTTACGAACTGGTTCAACAATGCTGCGAGGTTCCACAGTACCACATGTAACACTGGGAAGCAAAGGGGTGAATGCAAAGTAATTACGAGGCGATATCACTTGGACATCGTATGAGGGGTCGTTGAGATTCTTCAAGAAACTCGTTCCTGCCCACCCAGTTCCAAGCACCACCACCTTCTTTTTCTTAATACCCGTTTCGGGCGGAGCATCAGTGTATGCATTTGCCTCAGAATAAGCAATAAGGCCACCACTACTGCAATAATACGCAATTAGCGTGAGCCAGGGCAAAAATGAAAACTATAAGAAAGCGTGTATTGATTCGATATACTAATTGTTGGGAATGCAGTGGAAAATCTAATTTTTGAGACGTGTATGTCATTTTTTTTAAAACAATATTTGCTCCCATTATAATTGAATGACAAATACATTATAGGATACAACAAAAATTTAGAAATACAATACAACACTTGTTGGATTTCTACTTGAAATCTCTTTATATGAAAAATATTATTATTTAATAAATCATTTTCGTGTTTTATTTATAAGCAACCAAAATTTGCCTCCAAAAGACATATTTTTAGTAATATTTTTCTAAATCAACGTCCCATTATCGCGCCAATGACAAACCATTATCGCGACAATATACACAAGCTTCGTCTTATTTTTTTCCCTCTCTTTTATCTCTCCTTACATGTGACATAAACTCATTCTTAACCATATATATATTTTATGTATGTATAGTAAAAAACAAAGAAAGGTAAAAATAAAGAAGAATCTTTGTCCCACAAAAACATGCACAGAAAATGTGAGATGAAACAGAAAAAAAGAATCTCCAAAAACAAACAAAATCCTTCATAATTGTATCATCAAATGCGTCACTATAAGATGGTAAAATAGCCTGATCAAACAGTACGAGATAAATATTCAAAAATAAAATCTACATTTATTAATTATTATCATTTAAATTAGATATGCTCTGTTTTGCTTTACACAATCTCTGCTAAACAGAGCAACGGACGTCATTCATTTACTTCTGCATGTTTTGCAATAAGCAAATTACAAGATGAAATTTAAACGGAAAAAGAAAAAATTCATAAAAATAAACAGATCAAGTATTGGTAGCAGATCACATATCTAAGAAATAAACTGAAGCTGAAAGGAAACAATAAGGCTTAAAACACATAAATTATTTACCTGACAGTGGAAATCACAATGAACTTAGAAAGCGAAGGATAATCATGGAAAGCTTTAGAAACTCTCTCGTAGAACGTATAGCCTCGCATTTTCCCGCAGAAAGATAAAAGAAAAAATTATGACAATTCTCTGAATATGTATCGCTGAACTGCTCAAGGAACAAAGTTGAAGGATCCAAAAAGGTCGGAAGGAGAAAAATAAAAAACGCGATTTTTGGGTCCGTGACTCGCTGTCACATTTGTACCGGTTCTCTTGCGTGACTTGGCCCGCAAGAAAAAGCCGCCACGTGTTTAGTTTTTTGGTCGTAATGCTTGCAGTTTGTATGTATATATATATTTTTATTTGTTGTGAATAAACACACAATAATAGAGGATAATTTGAGAGAAAACTCTTCTTTTATATATCCACAAAAGAATTACAAAGCTTCCAACACAAGCTTTACAAAAAACTCTCACCAATCACTCTCACTACACTTTCACACATTTAGGGATACATTAACAATGGATTTAGGGCTCCTTATATAATGCCCAAACCGCGTGCTACAGTAACACGCGGTTTGACAACTTGATCCAGCTTCATGCCAACTTCACTTTGCCTTCAATCACTCCAATCATGCTTTCGGTGGAAATTGGATTTTACTGCATGAAGTCAATGCTCTTGTTGTTTCTCATGAAGGCTGTCTGCAACAAATCTCCCCCTCGGTGAAGATTTCCAAAATCTGAGCCGACCATCAATCATCCAAATCGGATCCTCAAAAGGATCCTCCCCTGGCTGCATCTGTATGACTGCCTACGTACCCTGAGTTGGGATCAAGCCAACCGTAGTTCTCTGAATCTCCCCACTCTGACTATGTGGAGAGTTTTGTCATCCCGGCTATGGCACGACAGATTTCAAGCTTCTCCTTCGGTAAGACCTTCGTGAACATATCGGCACCGTTGTCATCGGTGTGAATTTTCCTGAGTTCTAACAGCCTTGAGCTCAGGACATCCCGTATCCAGTGATACCTCACATCGATATGTTTTGACCTCGAATGAAATGTGGAGTTTTTACCGAGATAGATAGCGCTCTGGCTATCGCAGTACAAAATGTACTTCTCCTGCTTGAAACCCAATTCCTGGACGAATGTCTTCATCCACAGCAATTCCTTGCAAGCTTCCGTCGCTGCAATGAATTCTGCCTCTGTTGTAGAAAGTGCAACACACCTCTGCAACCTCGACTGCCATGCCACAGCTCCTCCTGAGAGAGTAATCAGATACCCCGAAGTAGACTTTCGGGTATCTACATCTCCTGCCATATCTGAATCGGTGTAGCCCATCAACACTGGTTTGTCGCTGCTTCCAAAACATAACCTCATCTTGGATGTGCCTCGAAGATACCGCATAATCCATTTGATAGCATTCCAGTGTTCCCGTCCTGGGTTTGACATAAACCGGCTGACCAATCAACTGCGTGTGCTAAGTCTGGCCTCGTGCACACCATGGCATACATAAGACTTCCCACTGCTGAGGTGTATGAACCTGTTTCATTTCCTCATTCTCTGACTCAGTAGAGGGACTCTGTCTCGTACTCAATCTAAAGTGGGTAGCAAGAGGAGTGCTAACCGCTTTAGCCTTGTCCATCTGGAATCTCTGAAGTACCTTCTCGATGTACTCCTCCTGTGACAAGTATAACTTCTTGGCTTTCCGATCACGACCGATCCTGATGCCAAGAATCTGTTTAGCTGGCCCCAAGTCTTTCATCTCAAAAGACTTACTCAGTTGCTGCTTCAAGTTATCAATCCTCGATTGATTCCTGCCAACTATCAACATATCATCTACATATAACATAAGATGATAAAGTTCGTCAGAAAACTTCTGAACGAAAACACAATGGTCTGAAGTGGTCTTCTTGTATCCCTGCTCCCCCATAACTGACTCAAACTTCACGTACCACTGTCTCGGTGCCTGTTTCAAACCGTATAGGCTTTTCTTGAGTCTGCACACAAAGTCCTCTTTCCCGCTGACTCTGAAGCCTTCTGGTTGCTCCATATAAATTTCTTTTCAGATCCCCGTGAAGAAATGCGGTCTTGACATCCATCTGCTCAACTTCCAGGTCGAGGCTTGCTGCTAAGCTGAGTACCACTCTGATGGATGACATCTTCACAACTGGAGAGAAGATTTCATCGAAGTCAATGCCTTTCCTCTGATTGAATCCCTTGACAACTAGTCTGGCTTTGTACCGGGGTTGTGAAGTGTGTTCCTGTTGCTTCACCCTGTACACCCATTTGTTCTTCAAAGCCCTTTTGCCTCTTGGCAATTTCACCAACTCAAAAGTGTTATTGTCATGCAAAGATTTCATCTCATCTTGCATGGCTTCCTCCCACTTTTCTCTGTCCTCTGTTTCCACAGCCTCCTGGTAGCTCTCGGGTTCTCCCCCGTCAGTAAGCAGCACATACTCATATGCAGAGTATCTAGTTGAAGGTCGCTTGTCTCTGTCAGACCTTCTCTGTGGAACTGTTGGTGGAACTTCTGGTACTGGTGGTTGATCATGATCATCATCTCTGGGAGCTTCATCACCTGTACCCTCATGTCTGGGAACCTCATCTTCAACTCGAACTGGCACCGGTGTCTGAGGTTCTGGATTCACATTTCTGTATTGCTGGGGCATTGTCTTCATATCCTTCCTGATATCTTCTATGGTCTGGTCTTCAACAAAGACAACATCTCGGCTCCTGACGATCTTCTTCTCCACGGGATCATACAGTTTGTAGCCGAAATCATCCTGACCATAGCCAATAAAGACACACTGTCGCGTCTTTGCATCAAGCTTGAATCTCTCGTCCTTTGGGATGTGTACAAAAGCTTTGCACCCAAAGACATGTAAGTGCTCGTACGACACTTCTTTACCTGTCCAAGCTTGGTTAGGAACATTACCTTTCAGTGCGACCGCTGGGGACATGTTCAAAACATGAACTGCTGTGATGAGTGCCTCCCCCCAGAATGTCTTCGGCAGCTTGGCTTGTGACAGCAAGCTTCTGATCCTCTCGCACAAGGTTCTGTTCATCCTCTCAGCTAGGCCATTCAGCTGAGGTGTCTTCGGAGGTGTCGTTTGATGTCTGATTCCTTGCGTCTTGCAGTACTGATCAAACGGACCTCTGTATTCTCCACCGTTATCTGTTCTGATGCACTTCAATTTCTTGCCGGTTTCTCTCTCTACCAAGGCATGAAACTCCTTGAACACTCCCAGCACTTGATTTTCTCTTCAAGGTGTATGCCCAGATCTTCCTTGAATGATCATCAATAAATGTCACAAAATACAGTGACCCTCCGAGTGTTCGTATCTGCATCGGACCACATACATCTGAATGTATGAGATCTAGTACCTCTGGTTTCCGTTGAGGCGGGGAGCTCTGGAAGGATACTCTGTTCTGCTTTCCAGCCATGCAGTGTTCACACTTCCGTAAGTGTGAGTTCTTCAATTTCGGAAGAACATTCCGCCTGCGTAGTATCTCCATCCCTGTTTGGCTCATGTGACCAAGCTTTTTGTGCCATAGCTCGGCTGCCTCATTACTGTTGACTGTATTTATGCTACTATTTGAAAGCTTAGCATGCATCAAATACAAAGTTGAATCTTTCTTACCTCGTGCCACGACCATTGACCCTTTAGTGAGCTTCCAGCATCCGTCACTAAAGGTGCTGCAGAAACCTTCATCATCCAGCTTTCCTGTTGAGATTAGGTTTAACCGGATATCTGGGATGTGCTTGACTCCCTTCAACACTAGCCTTGTCCCGTTCTCTGTTTCAAGGCAGATGTCTCCAATACCGACGGCTTTGGACTGTCCGTCATTCCCCATCCTTACAGCACCATAGTCCCCTGATGTGTAAGATGAAAAGAAGTCTCTGCGAGATGTGGCGTGTATGGAGGCGCCACTATCTATCACCCAACTGGTCTCGTGGCTGGCAAGATTCACAACAGCTTCTTCATACATTATGCAAAATTCTTTGGAGGTTTTCTCGGTGGTTGTAGCAACTCTTTCTTGATTAGAGTCGCCATCTCTCCTGGACTGCTCGTTCTTCAACTTGTAGCAATCCCTCTTCATATGGCCTTTCTTTTTACAGTGATAGCACTCAATATCCCTCGTTCTTGATTTCCCTCGGTTCTTGTCTGATCTCCCTGGGCCTCGGCTTTTACTCCTCCCCCTTCTGGTGTTCTTTTCTGTCACTAGAGCTTCTGAGGTTGAGGCTGATGCTGATTCCTGCATTCTCGTCCTCTTTTCTTCCTCGAATATCCTGGTCTTTGACATCTCCATAGTGACTTTCCCATCTGCGGCTGAATTGATCACCGTAGATCTGAACGTTTCCCAAGATTCTGGTAACGTATTAAGGAGTATTAAACCATTTACCTCATCTCCGAAGTCTATGCCCAATCCAGACAATTCCTTCATGGTTCCGAGGAAGTCATTGATATGATCCGCCACAGCTGTACCCTCCTGGTATTTCAAACCCATCATCTTCTTGATGTAGTACAGCTTGTTGTTTCCAGTCTTTGCTCGGAAAAGCTCTTCCAGCTTTCTCCATAAAACACGTGCATTTGTCTCTTCACTGACATGGTTCACGATACTGTCGTCGATCCACTGACGAATAGTACTGCATGTTTTCTGGTGAAGATTAGCCCACTTTCCATCGGTCATTCCTTCTGGTTTCTCCTCCATAAATACCGATCCATCATAGTCCTTCACATACAGAAGGTCTTTCATCCTTCCTCTCCATGTGAAATAGTTTGTACTGGTTAACAAAATCATTTTTCCGTTGCTCCCCTCCATCATAAAAATTCTAAGCAGAATTTCAAAAAACGGACCTCACCGTTGCGTCCGGAATGGTCGAAAATGGTGGAAATGACACTTCATTTGTCAAAATCCGACACAGGGACCAAATTGCAAATTCCAGAAATTACAGGGGTCAAAGTGCAATTTCCGAAAGTTCAGGGTCCAAAGTGCAATTACGGAAAAGTTCAGGGACTAAATTGAAATTTACAAAAAGTTCAGGGACTAAATTGTAAATATCTGAAAGTAGTGGGGCTAAATTGTAATTTCCAGAAAGTTCAGGGACCTATCTGAAATTTACCAGGCACCGCTGACGTGGCAGCTGACTGGACTGCTGACTGTGCGCTGACGTGCCGCTGACTGGGCGCTGACTGTGCGCTGACGTGGCGCTGACTGTGCGCTGACGTGGCGCTGACTGGGCTGCTGACTGTGCGCTGACGTGGCGCTGACTGGGCGCTGACGTGGCGTCGTCTTCAACCTCCAGAGCGCGTGCGGAGCGTGTGCGCGTGGTTGGCGCGTGAGGAAGCCTCTGACCAGCGCGTGCGGCGCGTGCGGCTTCGTCCGACCTCCGTTCGATCGCCGGAAAATATCACCGTGCTCGTCTCTCCGTGAAAAGTCCGATGATATGCTCAAAATCGATTTTCGACAACTTTCGTCGGAATCGACTTTCCGAACCGAAACTTCGTTTCTGAATTTCGGGATCCCTCCGTGGAACCGTAGCTCTGATACCACTTGTTGTGAATAAACACACAATAATAGAGGATAATTTGAGAGAAAACTTCTTTTATATATCCACAAAAAAGAATTACAAAGCTTCCAACACAAGCTTTACAAAAAACTCTCACCAATCACTCTCACTACACTTTCACACATTTAGGGATACATTAACAATGGATTTAGGGCTCCTTATATACTGCCCAAACCGCGTGCTACAGTAACACGCGGTTTGACAACTTGATCCAGCTTCATGCCAACTTCACTTTGCCTTCAATCACTCCAATCATGCTTTCGGTGGAAATTGGATTTTACTGCATGAAGTCAATGCTCTTGTTGTTTCTCATGAAGGCTGTCTGCAACATTATTCACTTGATGAGCGCTTTCTGAGCGTTTGATGAAATACCTCCTCCAACTGATCCAAGGGGTTCTGATGAGGCACACCATAAATAGAGTTTAGAAATGTTGACGATAATATATAAATGAAAAAGTGATTAAGGGGGCCGAATGGGTTTGTTTCTTTACGTCACATGAATTGACCAATGAAATTGGCTTGCCCAAAATATTGGAGAATTCAAATCGTACTCAAATTAACGAATCAAAGTTCCAATTAATATGTAGCACCGGTCGTGGTTTCTAGAAGAATGCTAGTCTATTGACGAGTTCAGATGCTCTGCGTTTGTGCCGTAATGGATACGAGCTTTTAGTATACATATAAAAAAAGATTAGTCAATAAAATATTGGGTTATGGGCATATTAGATTATGGAAAATTAATAGGGAAATGAGATGAGTGGGTTGATGGCTCTTTAGATTGAGGGTTATTGGCTTTGAATTTTGGGGCTATATGGGAGGCCTAATTAGCCTACGTCTAAGGTTCGACTTGACAAAATTTATAATAATCAATGTTTTTAAATCAGACCGGTGATTGAATCAGTGATCGAAGAGGTTCAATAGATCATTGATTCGATCGGTTGAATTATTCGGAAAAAAAACAACAGAATCGGCCGACGTCATAAATAATATTAATTAATTAAAATTATTAAAAAAATATTTATACAAAAATATAAAAAAAAAAAAAAATTACAATCATTAATTCTAACGATTTTTAATATCAAAACAAACATAAATCATCAACATTGAAATAATAAACATACCCATCAACGTTAGTTCTAAATTTCAACATAAATACACAATTTGTAAATTTGCTCATATTCAATTCAAGTTTGCTTTATAATCAAACTAAAATCTAGAACAATTCATCTCTTCATCAAAATTCATCAAACCACAAAAAAATCAGCCGCACACACCTGTCTATAAACCAAAATCGAAATAGTCCATCCCTATAAACCGCATATTCAAAATTCCAGTTAGATAATAATTTTGAAAGCATATATTTTCCAGTTAGTTTATATTTGATAATTATGGACCTTCACACATATTTGCTAAGCAAAGAAATATACATGTTATGTAATAAAAATTATTGACGCAGAAAGCAGACGAGTGTGAGGCCGAGAGGCACACTTGAGACAAGTGAGAGACGAGACAGCGAGGCGGAGAGAGCAAGTGTTGACAACAGCTGAGGCATAGAGCAGACAAGTAGAGGCAAGGAAATAGACAGAAAGCAAACGTTTAGACATTTGTGGAGGTTTGAGAAAATTTGAAGAACACGATGACTGATTGTGATTAGGGAATCATTTATTTTGAGTTGTGTGCATTCAAAACGACATCGTTTTGATCGGTTTTTTAATGGCCTGATTTTTATATATTGATCGGATCAGACGCGAAATGGTTCGACCGGTCCGGACCGGTTTTAAAAACCATGATAATAACAATTAAGTTCCTGTCGGACCAATTAAGCTCACGCCAATTCTGGTTTGGATTGCAACGTGGATTAACAAAATTTCAGTTTATAAATTTCTAACACAATTCACCCTAAATTATTGAGCAACTCAAACCAGCTAAACCCAATTAAAACTGGGATTGAGTTGGGTCAGATTAAAGGTCAAAGGTCAAAGGTGTAGGTTTTTTTGGAGGAATTTCTAAAAACGCCAAAATTATTAGGATTTGTTTAATTTAATTGAAGTACAAATGATTTTTCTCATTTAGTTCATTTACCTATAAAAAGACACACATATATGGTAAAATAATATAATTATAAGTTTTCCATAAAAAATAAAATACAAAAAACACAATTTTTAACCGAAAAATGAGGATTTTTTTTTCCAATTTTGAATTAAAAAAATTAAATATCTCTAAAAATATAAATTATTTCAAGAAAAAAAATTACATATTATTCATCTATAAATCATAATTTTTTAAACAATATCATGGTCAATATGTTTCGACGAATAAAAAAAAGATAAAAAATAATCATTGCATGTATAAATTATCGATTAGCCATTTTCAAATATTTATATCTCATTCATCCAGACTCCAAATCACAATATGTAAGATACTATATACATTTAACATTTACATCTACAACTTTCATCAATTAACCTCTCTCAAAGTAGGACTTCAATAATATCAAAATCAGCCCCAAAATTATTGTGGTGTAATAGATATAGTCACAATAACACAATCATAGTCACAGTGATAGTGATAGTCACATTCACATTCACACATATAACTCAATTACCATTATAAATATTCAATCATATTTTGTAATCACAATACTAATCACATACATAATATCTGGTAATATTTTTCAGTTACAATAACAATTATAAATACTCAATTATAATATAAGTGATAATCATTTTACCTAAGTAAAATTATATTTCTAACATTTACAAATTTTTTACAAATACTCAATCATTGTGGCACGAATATAATTGTTACTCCTGCTGCAATAACGGCGGTCTTGAAGAGCTGGACCGGAAAAAAAAAAAAAAAACTTCCATTTAATGAAAATTATCTTTCACCAGACCTAATTGATTTTGCTAAAATTATGATACTACCACTCAGCTACATGCATGAACCTAATTTTTTTTTTTTTTTTTTACGACAGTACGGGCACAGCGTCACTTCCCTTGCAACCAAAAATATTTTGAATCACAAACAATTGACGGTGTCTGTTATTAATTATTCCCATATCTTACAAATTTAGGACTACTTATATAATACATCAGTAGGCAGTAGCTTATCTTTTTTAGTAATTAATCAGGATGAAAATGATTTTTTTAAAATTATATGTATTGTTTTTGTTTTTAATTTGTTAATTTATCATCTACTAAACCCCCACAAGACATTTTGGTATATCTTATTCATAGTTGATCAGTAAAACCAAATATTCATATTTTTTTTTTTTACAACTTTTGAAGGGTCAAATCTGTTGGCGACTTGGTCGCATAATCGGTTATAATGGATTTTGATGACGTTAACGAGAAAGAAGACTTCGACGTGCAAACACGAAGCAATACAAAAAGTGTCGAAGCATATGTGGTGAAGAGTGAGAATGTGAAGACTAGCGCATAATTGAAGAATCATGTGAAGTCTTAGCTTAGTGCTCTAATTGTAAGTGAGTTTACTCAAGTGATCTAAAGCTCTTAGGAATCATACAGTTTGCATCACTTGCATTTAAAATGGATTAGAATGCTTAAAGAATCATTTTCACTTTATTTGCACCAAAATGAATTTCTATGCACAAGTGCATCGGTAAATGATCTTCCAAAAACTATCAAACGGTTGAATTAAACTTCAAATGATATACCGTTAGATAGATATGTGTCTCTAGTTTGCTACGGTTTAAACGGAACACAATTCTGATATATATAACTCTTGCTAGAGCCATTTTAGTACAACATGCTCATATGTGCGTTTTCTGCATACATGTCACATTATGAAAATTCCATAAAATTCATCTTAATGTTTTTGGAGCTGAATTGTTTACAGAAGCTAGATCTATGTGTCTAGTTTATGTAGAAATTTACGGATCATGATTTGGAATTTTCTAGAGAAAGTTATGGCCAAAATACCAAGTGTCGTCAGTCTTGACTGGTCATCAGAACATGCATTGCTACTGAAACCAGGGAGCTCCAAACTGATCCTCATACCGGTTTCCATACCGGTCTAGCCTTTATGGTGCAGTTACTGAAACCAGGGAGATCCAAACCGGTTTCCATACCGGTCAAGCTCTTCATAATGAACACTTACTGGAACCAGAGAGACTCATACCGGTCTCCATACCGATTTCCATACCGGTCTAACGGACACTTGCCCAACGGTAATATAGCCGTTAGTATCTGTTGGAGCCCTAGACCAGCATGCCGGTCTCAATACCGGTCTCGCTGTAAGTTGGGGAATGCTTTGCATTTTATTATAAATAGAACCCCAACTCATTTGTGATTTGTTAGAGACTTGATACACAACCTTCATACATTCTCTAAGGTAAATACAAGAGTGTCTTAAACCTTCATACACTTAAACACTCATACAAGCTCACACACATCTTCATTACATTTAGTGAGCTTGTAACACTTGGGTATGCAACTCACACAATCTTCTTAATATTTGTGAGTGCTCAAGTGTGTTTTAATTCTTTCTTAATAAAACACTTGTGATTTGTGAAATCTCATTTGGTTGGGTAAGTTGTAAAGGTTTGTGAGTAAGCCTACGAATAAAACTCAAAGTTGTAAATGTTGTGAGTACACCTACGAACAAAACTCATAGTTGTAAAAGGTTTGGAGTGCACATTTGCGGAAAACTCTTGGTTACGAGTGAGCCACGACAAAACTCGGATTTTAGTGGAAATCTTCAAGCGAGGCTTGGGGAAGTGGACGTAGGCACGTTTGGCCGAACCACTATAAATCTCGGTGTCGTATTTCTCTTTCTCTTAACTTTTACTTATTTGCAAGTTTTATTTACATTTATATTATTGAATAGAAAACTTGCATATAAGTTATTATTTACAATAGAGAAAATTAACCTAAGAGCCTATTTGGTAATAAGAGCTTAAAATCGGCAAAGATTTTATTATTCCGCATTTATAGCGATAACCCAATTCACCCCCTCTTGAGTATATAGATTATTTGTCGCTATTGCTGGTAGGGTATTTCAAAATCAATTATTTCACATTGTTTTTTCATTCCTTCCATGGAAGTAAAGAATGAATCTTAATCCGAATTATGAATAGTACTAATTTATCTAAAGATATGTCTAAATAGAGATTAGTATTTCATCATAACACTAAAATATAATTATGTCTGTTCGATTATGTTCGAAGCCCTTCGTGCAGACAAGTATTTTTCTATAATAATATTCAGCATGTTCCATTTTTAATCTGAATCAATATTGATGGTTATATAAAATACAATATATTATTAGTTAAAATACTACACTTACATGTAACACGAGCACGAAAACCCTAAATAAAAGCAAAAAAAAAAAAACTACAAAAGTAAGAAACAGTGTCAGAAAGCTAACAGCTGGAAACATGATATTTCAACATGCACTGAATGAAATAAAGATTAAAAGAAGATACAACAACAATTATGCAAAATATTTTTTTTAAAGGCATCTCATGCATATCTCTATCAACACAATGTTCATGAACTGAGTAGGGTAAGAGGCTTCTATCACTTTATTAACCCAATTGCAAAAATCTCTCTCTTTTTTTCATCCAACCCATAATGACACGTGTCCCCGAACAATGATCTTCTCAAAGAAATGGAAAACAAAAAGGGTATATTATACCCATCTTTGGGTTTAGTGATTAATTTGCCCTTTGAAGATTGAACATTGGTATATATAATACAATGGTTAACTAAAACCAAAACCAAAACCCCACAAAATCCAAAAAATTAACCATAATCACTGGTAATTAACTTTAATTAATCCCACATTAACACTGCCCTGAAAATCTCCATTTCTCTTCATCTCTCACCGGAGAGATATCAATTTCTATCAAATTATTCTCTTCTTCCCCATGAAAATTAATCTCAAAATCCAGTCTCTCTCTCTTATTCTTATTATCAAGAGCTATCTCTATTAACCCTTCTCTATCTTCTTCATCTTCCAATCTAAAACACACACTCTCCGGCGACCCCCAGTTTCCGACGGCCAAAAAGTCACCTCCACCGTCCGATGAAGTATCTGAATCAGTCTCTGGGTAATAAAAAGACAGAGAATCGTACCTCTCAATCAAAAACAACGGATCTTTATTAACATTTTCTTCCTCTACTTCTTCTTCTTCGCCTTCATATGCTTCATATATTACTTGTAACGGAGCCCTTACGTTCCACTCAACAAACGAGTCTTCGAAACACGGGTTCGGGGCAAAATTGGAATCTTTGCATGCGACCCAATTGTGATCTTGGTCTGAATAAGGAGGACTTGGGGTTTTTGTCTGATGATCAGCTGCTTCTGGAGTGCAATTGCTTTTAGTGCTTTCGTTTCTTTGTGTTGCACCAAAACGGAGTAAGTGGAGCAATAGAGTAAAAGTGATTATCAGTACAGGAGAGAAAATTATATGAGGAAAATAAAGGAGAATTAGAATGTACAAAGTTACAATGCTTGAAAATAGAGGATCTGCATGGGAAGTTAATAATAATTTTATTGAAATGTGATTCAGCTTCTTATGTGAATTTTCATTTTCGTTTTCGTTTTCTTCCATGGGGATTAATGGAAAATGAAAAGGAAAATTTTGAAAGGAGAGATTGAGAGAAATTTTGTATTTGAAAGTAAAAGGTGAATTGGGTCAAGAAAGTGGAGATGGGACTAAGATGCCTTTAAAAGGAAAATATTTAAAGAGAGATTTTGTTGTGATTTTTGGATGCGCGGTTTATAGACTTTTCAATTTTGATAGATTTTTGGGGTGCGTAAGGGCAGGGCTTCGAATAATAATTATGAGAACTTGGGAACGGTTCATTAATCCTATTTAATCAATGTGAAATTATTATTCCAAACATGAACGCATTAATACATTTCTAAAGCATGAATGGCAACCAATTTAGGTTAGGGTAGCCTTTTCCCATCGTTAAGTATGCTAAATATAGTCCCAAATGACGTGAATTAATGGTGTAGGGTTCAAGATCTTATCTTGAGGTTCTAAGTTCGAATTCATGAAGTGTATTTTTTATAAGAACCTGGGATAACCAGATGTTTTACCTGCTCCGCTTAAGTCCAGAAGGGGTGGTTTAGCGGCGAGATTTCCTACTATTAAAAAAAAATGCAAAATATACGTGTAGGTGAATTTTTGGAAGAATTTTGCTTATATAGGTGAATGTTTTGTGAATAATGCTAGTCTTACAAAGTTAGTGTTGCATAATTGTCATTTTAATAATGATTTAATAACTAATTTATAGATAATTTGATTAGTGTCACATCAATTAAAAAAACAAGCTTTGTATATTTTATAATGATAAATTTTATACATCTTTGTCATCATATATATGTTACATAATATAGTGAATTTTATAGTACACAATTGTTTTTTTCTTTTTACTCCCATTTAATTTTTTCTTTCAAATTTCCCTTTTCTTCTGAAAAACTAAAAGCCCTCCAATTTTGCAACTTCGTTCGACAGCAATATCTATATTGATAAGTCTTAAATGGCTGCACGAATCGCCATCATGATAATTCACTGAATATTTTAATTAACAAAAAAATTAATAGCGAAGGTTGAAAAATCAAATAAGTAGAAGATAGGGAAAAAAAAAAAGAGATTGATGAGATTTGTAATTGTAATTATGCGGAATTTGATGCTTTTGGAATAATATGGTGGCAAAAACCCTTTAGTAGTTTCCCCTCTATACAAAATAATTTATAAAAGATATCTAATATTGACAAGCTTAACTTGCGCCAGTTACGCTTTAGAATTATTAAAGCTCAATTTTTGTTTGAAATGTTAGAAATCTTTCGTTAAATTATCCGATCCGAGTTTAAGTGCAGCAAATAAAACCCTCGGCCCGTCTGCCCCAGGCTCTTATAAGAAATATATTCTTTAGACACAAACCCATAACTTAATAACCAAATCATAAATCATTTGCTCTAAACCATACCCACCGGAGATATTAAAGCTCGAAATGACTAAAGCAAAAAGGACAAGTCATTGCCTAAAATAGTAGATGATTTGATTCCCCAAGGCAATAATGTGGTTAGTTGATAAGAGGATATGAGGAGGAGGTTTGAGTAATTGATTGGTGTGTTCTATCGCTGAAATTAAATGTAAGTATAGATTTATTTATTGTTGTACAATGATAGAGCCATGATAGTAACCTGTGCCCAAAATAAATATTTGGTAGAAAATGTGGCAAATAATAATAGCAGTGGTGTGGAAAGACGCTACATTGGTTCGGTGGTCACTTTTATTTCTCCTTTTTGCTACACAAAATCCTTTTCTTGGCCATCTCTCTTTTCATTTGCTTTGAGTTAGAGCTATCATTATTATTATTTTTTTCCCCTCTACATGTGCATGCAATTTGTCTTGTGATACAAGGTTCAATCTAAGTATCTAACTAATAGAATATCATTTCATTTGGCGATTCAAAGAAACAATTTAGTCCATTGACTTTTTAAGAGTTGGTATGAATGGTCTAACTTTGAAGTCCACCCAAAATGTCCTATTAGATAAGAGTAATTATTATTTATAAAAATAATTACCTACATTAATATTATAATCCACTCCCTTAGGATCAATATTCTCGTTGGAACATTTCCAGGATTTGATAATATATGTAAGATCTGTCATCATTAATAAGATATTATCTTCTTTGACGATATAAGGATTAGCCCAACAACTTAACCCCTTAATGGATAACCCAACTCTAAAGCCAACCCAAATCACAACTTCAATAGTTAAAGTAGTTACTTATAAGAACATTACCGACATCCTTTATTAGCAGCTTGAGATATTACATGTGATATGTTGGGAACCATTCTCTTTCTCTGTGTGGATATAATGTCTTGAACTTGTAATTCACTATTCTTTTGTGTATTGGAGATAATGGCTTGAACTTGTAATTCACTACTCTTTCGTGTATTTAATACACTACTAGAATTTATAAAAGGATTGTAATAATGAAAAACAGTCATGTAATTGATTTTGGACTTGAAAAAATATATCCTCTCTATATGATGAATTCTGTTGCCACATTGAATAATTAAATGGTGGGTCGCGTAATTTTATTTTTTAAATAATAAATAAATAATTGGCTTGATCAACGGATGAGATGAAAGAACAGAATTCAAACGTAGCAATGAAGGCAACACTTGAGGGTCCATTGGCCATGGCCATTCAAGATCAATTTCTCAATCAAAATGGTTGAAGCTAAAGGAAAAAATGTATGAGAATTTTTTTTTTACAAGTTTAAGAAAGTTATAAGTTCATTCCTTATATATATATTATTTTATTATAAAGAATAAGAAAATCTGAACATCCCTATGATTTTTACAAAGACTAATTTTACTTGACGGATCATCATTGACTAGTTACCAAAAGGGATGACACGCAGTGAGAAATCGAACATAAGATTGATTTATAAGAAGTATAAGTGTGTGACTTTAATAAAGCCAATTATTTGGCCTTAATTGATTTTGGATACAACTAATTACCTATTCGAATAATGGATAGTTCATTGTCCAAATGCGCAAGAGTGCCTAGTTAGTTGCCTACAATAAAATAAAAATGAGCTACACATTTTAGCTAGCTAGATAGATAGATGGATCAACAAGGGATGTGATATGTAGAATTAATCTTTGCTTCCCGACGCACATGCTCTGCCCTTTTGTGTGGAAAAGTTAATCAAAGTGAGTTGACAGAAAATGAAAAGCACCAGCTTTTCTGTTGTTTAACTTCCTCTGCTGGGTTTGGTATGATACACAAATACAAAACAATCTAGGTCGCTGTCCCTCTCCCTCTCCCCACAAATTGTAAAATTTACTTCCTACTAATTTGTAACTTCACTTTCAAGAAAATAATGCAGACTTATGATTGAACTTTAACCACTCCCCATTTGCTTTATAAGCTTTTAATTAATGTACATATGTATGGATTGGTTAAACCAGAATATTTCAATCTTGACAAGGACTTGTCGAATTTTACAAAAAGAGAGAGTGCGAGATCCACAATAATAAAACTACTCTCTCATTTCTCGTTTATTCCAAATTCATACCATGTAATGCTGAGCTGCTTGTTCGTGGCCTGCTTTAAATTTTGGGTGGATGATCGTTCGTTGTTGATTGTGGCGGACGATGAATCTGGACCGTGTTGAGGTTGAAGACAGCAAGCTCATTGCTTGCTTACATTTCACCACCGAAAGTGAGAAGAAGAATTGGATGCCAGCATGCATGTTGCATACAAGTGCCAAGCCAACTTGCATCCAGTAGTGCCAAACCGTGTGGCACTGTTCACACGGTTTAGGCACTATAAATTGGAGCCTAAATTCAGTTGTAAATCATCCCAAAGTAGAGACAAAACACAGAGAGAGGTTTTTTTTTTTTTTGTATTAAGTTTTCTAGTCGTAAAACTTGTAAATTCTATTGTTGTGAGTAATAGAACATTCGGATTTTCCTCAAATCTTCTCTAAAGTGATCGGTGAATCACAACAAGTGGTATCAGAGCTTCGGTTGTTCTTTGGGATCGTAAAACCGAAAAAACGAAGCTCGGTTCAGAAAATTCGAGTTCCGGCAAAGTTGTTAAAAATCAACTTTGAGCATACCATCAGCTAGTTCACGTCGAGACGAGCACGATGGTATTTTCCGGCGATCAAAAGGAGGTCTAGGGAGCCCACACATGCCAGACAGAGAACTCTCACGCGCCCCCAGTCGCAGCACGCGCCACAAGTGTGGCTCAAGGTTGAAGACGACTTGTGTGGCTGCCACGTCAGCGCCAGATCACGCCAAGTCAGCGCCCAGTCAGCAGACACGTCCGCTGCCACGTCAGCAAACCAATCCCACCTTGCCACGTCAGTGGACTGGTAAATTTCATTTAGCCCCCTGAAGTTTTGAAATTTACGATTTTGCCCCAGAACTTTTATGAATTTACAAATCAGCCCCTGTGTCGGATTTAGACCAACGAAGTGTCTATTCCACCATTTTCGACTGTTCCGGACGCAACGGTGACCTCAGATTTGTGAAATTCAGACCCAATTTTAGTGTCTTCTCATTTTAATCTTTAAAACTTAAAATGGAGATGGAAGATTCTCATTCTGGTGCAATGATTAAACTGGCTGCCACTAATTACTCCCTCTTGAGACCTAGGATGATAGATTTTTTACATTGTAAAGATCTGTTTGATGTCATCGAGTTGAAGGGAGTGAAACCAGAGTCTGTTAAGGAGTATGACTAGAATAAACTCAACAACAGAACTTTGGGTCAGATTAGGCAGTGGATCGGCCATAATGTCTTCCACCATGTAGCACATGACACATATGCTTATGAAATGTGGAGGAAATTGGAAGACATGTTCCAGGCCAAAACAGCTCGGAATAAAGCCTTAATCATGAGGTTTTTGGTGAACCTGAAGCTGCGGAGTGGAACTTCCGTCGCAGAACACACCAACGAGTTTCAAAGCCTGGTGAATGTCTGCAGTAGACATGCAACTGGCAGATGAAGTTCAAGCCTTATTGCTACTCAGTTCTCTTCCTGATAGCTGTGAGACTCTGGTGGTTACTCTCAGTAACTCAGCTCCAGGAGGCAAACTTACCATGCCTATGGTAAAGGATGTCCTGTCAAATGAAGAAGCCATAAGAAAAGACGTGTGCTCAGATCAAACAGAAGCCCTTGTCTCGGAGCAACGAGGAAGACAACATGAGAAACATCAAGGTGGGAGGAGAGGCAGAAGCAAAAGCAGAGGCAGATCCAAGGACGGGAAAAAGACATACAAGTGCTTCCACTGTGGCATAGAAGGCCACTTGAAGAAAAATTGCCGGAAACTGTAACGGGAGCAGGGACAAGGCAATAACCAGCCAAAGAAGAATGATGCGGAGACACTAGTAGTTACCACGGTAGATGTAGCTATATGCTCCGGCCAGGAAGAAGCATGCCTTCACACCGCAACTCAGGATGTCAAGTGGGTGGTAGATATTACAGCATCCTACCACGTCACTTCTCACAGGGATTTCGTCACAACATACAAAGCAGGAGACGTTGGAGCAGTGAAGATGAGGAATACCAGTTCTTCTCAGATAGTGGGAATTGGTGAAATACAGTTGCGGACAAATGCAGGGTATACAATAACCCTGAAGGAGGTCAGACATGTTCCAGAACTTCGGCTCAACTTACTCTCGGGGGTAGCCCTTGACAAACAGGGTTATGCTAGCCACTTCAGCAACAACACTTGGAGGATGATAAAAGGTGTCATGATCATCGCCCGATGACATATCTGTGGAACCTTATACAAGACTCATGTGAAGATTTGTGCAGAAAGCCTAAATGTAGCTGAACCGGAGGCTTCTCAGAATCTGTGGCACCAGAGACTCGGTCACATGAGTGAAAGAGAGTTGTCTACCTTGACAAAGAAGGATCTAATCTCTATCTCCAAAAATGCTGCTCTGGATCCTTGCAATCACTGTCTCTTTGGTAAGCAACATCGAGTCTCTTTCAATTTCTCTTCTACAAAGAAATCAGAGTTACTCAGTCTGGTGTACTCTGATGTATGTGGTCCCTTGGAGGTAAACTCACTAGGCGATAATAAATATTTTCTGACTTTTATTGACGATGCTTCTCGGAAAGTATGAGTGTATTTTCTGAAATCAAAGGATCAGGTCCTGGACTATTTCAAACTATTTCATGCCATGGTCGAGCGTGAAACATGGAAGAAACTGAAGTGCCTTCGCACAGACAATGGAGGCGAATACACTTCCAGGGAGTTCGATGCCTACTGCGGAAGCCACGACATTCGACAAGAGAGGACTGTTCCACGCACCCCACAACACAATGGTGTCGCTGAAAGGATGAACCGCACCATTATGGAGAAAGTCAGAAGCATGATCAGTATGGCTAAGCTGCCAAAGCCATTCTGGGGAGAAGCTGTTCGTGCCGCCTGCTACCTGATCAACAGATCACCATCTGTACCGTTGAACTTCGAGATTCCGGAGAAAGTGTGGTCTGGTAAGAATCCCTCATATTCTCACCTCAGAATATTCGGATGTTTAGCCTTTGCACATGTATCCAATGAGCTCAGACAGAAGCTCGATACAAGGACTACCCCATGCATCTTCATAGGCTATGGAGACGAAGAATTTGGATACAGGTTATGGGACCCGAAGGAAAGGAAGGTCATCAGAAGCAGAGATGTAGTGTTTCTTGAAGACCATACAATAGAAGACATTGAAAAGCCCAAGATGCCTTCTAAAACCAGTGTCGAAAATGCCGATGCAAATCCAGACACAACCCCAGCACCAGCACCAACGGCCACAGATGATGATGAGGTGCAAGATATACCAGAAGCAGAACTGGAGGAGGAAGGAGGTATTGAGCAGGGGGAGCTGCAGCCTGCTCCATCAGAGGCTTCAGGATCATCCACAGATCCGGATGACAACAGAGAGCCAGAACCTCCAGTACGAAGATCCGAGGGAGGCCGGATTCCATCAGCCAGATACTCAGGATCAGAATACATTCTGCTTACTGACGAGGGGGAGCCAGAAACCTTCAATGGAGCGGTATCTCATAAAGACAAAGACAAATGGCTGCACGCAATGTAGGATGAGATGAAATCTCTGCAGAAAAACAACACTTATGAGATAGTCAAGCTCCCACATGGAATGAAGGCACTGAAGAACAAATGAGTGTTCAAGCTCAAGAAAGATGGCAGCGGGAAAGTGGTGAAACACAAAGCTCGGCTAGTTGTCAAATGATTCTTACAGAAAAAGGAATTGACTTTGATGAGATTTTTTCACCAGTGGTTAAAATGGCTTCAATCTGAGTCATCCTAGGATTGGTCGCCAGATTGAACTTGGAGCTTGAACAGATGGATGTCAAAATAGCATTTCTTCATGGTGATCTGAATGAAGAAATCTACATGGAGCAGCCAGAAGGATTCAAGGTTTCAGGTAAAGAAAACCTTGTTTGCAAGCTGAAAAAGAGCTTGTACGGGCTCAAGCAAGCACCGAGGCAGTGGTACAAGAAGTTCGACTCATTCATGGTGAGTCAAGGCTACAAAAGAACTGCAGCAAATCAGTGTGTATACATTCAGAGGTTTCCAGATGAAAATTTCGTTGCTCTTCTACTGTATGTAGATGACATGTTGATTGTTGGACAAGAAGCAGCAAAGATCAGCCAGCTGAAGAAGGAACTCTCCAAGGCTTTCGACATGAAAGACTTAGGACCAACTCAACAGATTTTGGGAATGAAGATTGTTCGTGACAGACAGAACAAGAAGTTGTGGCTTTCACAGGAGAGGTATATTGAACGGGTAATCAGAAGGTTTGATATACAGAAAGCCAAACCAGTCAGCGTTCCGCTAGCGCGCCATTTCAAACTGAGCAAGAGTTCGTGCCCCTCATCCAAGAAATAGATAGATGAAATGTCAGCAATACCATATTCTTCACATGTTGTAAGCCTAATGTATGCAATGGTATGTACCAGGCCAGATATTGCACACGCAGTGGGTGTAGTGAGCCGTTTTCTCTCTAACCCTGGAAAGCAACACTGGGAGGCAGTCAAATGGATTCTCAGGTACCTCAAGGGTACAACGAAGTTTCGTCTGTATTACGGGGGAGCTGATCCGATCTTGGAAGGCTATACAGATTCAGATATGGCGGGAGATCTTGATGGTAGGAAATCTACATCAGGTTCATCTACACTTTTGCAGGGGGAGCTGTGTCATGGCAGTCAAGATTGCAGATGTGTATCGCATTATCCACAACAGAGGCCGAGTACATTGTCATAGCTGAGGCAGGAAAAGAAATGTTGTGGCTAAATCGGTTTCTCCAAGAATTAGGGATCAAGCAAACAGAATACAAGATACATTGTGACAGTCAGAGTGCTCTGGACTTGAGCAAGAACTCAATGTATCATTCCCGGACAAAACATATTGATATTCTCTATCACTGGATACGCGAAGTGATGGATCAACAACTGCTGAGACTAGTGAAGATCCATACTGATGAGAATCCAGCCGACATGTTAACGAAGGTGGTTACCCGAGACAAGCTAGAGTTGTGCAGAGACATAATCGGGATAGCTGTCAGATGACGATTGCTTTCAGATACATAGAACTACGATTGGCTTGATCCCAACTCAGGGTACGTAGGCAGTCATACAGATGCAGCCAGGGGAGGATCCTTTTGGAGGATCCAATTTGGATGATTGATGGTCGACTCAGATTTTGGGAAATCTTCACCGATGGGGAGATTTGTTGAGGTTGAAGACAGCAAGCTCGTTGCTTGCTTACATTTCCACCGAAAGTGAGAAGAAGAATTGGATGCCAGCATGCATGTTGCATGCAAGTGCCAAGCCAACTTGCATCCAATAGTGTCAAACCGTGTGGCACTGTTCACACGGTTTGGGCACTATAAATTGGAGCCTAAATTCAGTTGTAAATCATCCCAAAGTAGAGAGAAAACACAGAGAGATAGATTTTTTTTTTTTGTATTAAGTTTTCTAGTCGTAAAACTTGTAAATTCTATTCTTGTGAGTAATAGAACATTCGATTTTTCCTCAAATCTTCTCTAAAGTGATCGGTGAAGCACAACAGACCGTCCATGCTGTTGTGATGAAACACACACAATAGAGAAGAAATGAGAGAAATTTTTTCTTTATTACTCACAAACAAAGAATTACAAGCTTAACCCTAAAGCTTTACAAAAACTCTCAACCTCTCTCTATTACTCTCACTTATGAGACTTTGGGATGCTTAACAATGGTCTGGGAGCTCCTTTTTATAGTGCCCAAACCGTGTGAACAGTGTCACACGGTTTGGCACTTGCTGGCAGCAAGTTGGCAAGTTTGGCCAAGCTTCACATCAAGCTTTCGGCGCATGTCTTCTCATGCATGTTGTACTCCATGCAGTCTTATCAACTTTCGGTGATGGCTTCTCTTGTTGCTTCTCAGCTGGAGTCTACTGCATGGGGCATGCATTGGTGCTTGCTGTTTTCAACACATGCAACGTCGTACCTAAAAATTCACTGTATACCATGATGCTTAGAGAAGGCGGTGATAAAAGCAGTAGCTTGGTGATTGATAAAAAAATTAAAGAGACTTTCAGATGCTCCCACATGATAAAGATGCCTGGACAAACATATGATAGGATATCAACAACTCTTTCAGAAATTACATCAAAACGTTCTAAATTCCTGAAAAAAATAAAGTCATGTTAATCCATTTAGGTTTTTTTTTTTTTTTTTTTTGGGTCAATAGTAAGGTCATATTTGCAGCAGATAATGATAATCTAACCTGGACATGCCTTCAGTTGCAGTAATGAAAGCAGTTCATCAAAACCTTAAGTTTGCTTTCTCACCACTTGTGGATGCAATCAGAACTGCATTTATAGAAATTGACCACTGAATCTGTACAGCTGTCAATGGTACCTGGGATAAGGGGTGACATTTCTTCCAGAATGCTGCATATTAGTAGGAAAATTCCCATTCGAAGGTCTCGCCATTGGAGTTCGATGAGGTAAACCTAAAATGCAGAAACAACAAAAGAACCAGTGTCAGAAGATGAGACAGCAAAAGAAACCCAATAGGGAAATAAAATGGTTAATTCGTATCATCATGGCAGTGGATGCAACAGCCATTGACAGCAGCGGGTCACACAATGATAAACTAAATCTACAGTGAGAACTACCGATGGACATATCAAGAGAGTTTCAAATTTACTACAACTAATCATTGCCTTTATTTAGTAGAAGATATTGGCGTGACAATATCATTGGCAAGTCACTAGTTTCATTAGGCTACAAATTTTGGCAAGTCACCAATTTCGATATTCCAAATTGAGTAGTGACATGCTTGCAAAATTAGGCTACAAAGTTTGTATCCTAATTTCATTCAATGATTAGGATTAACAATTATCACATTAATTGTAGGATAATAAAGTTAAGGGAAATTATCTCTGGTCCACCCTAATTAGGCGAAAGTCTGAAAATGTTATAACATTTTTATCATTTTTCCACCCAGAGTTTCAAAAGCATATCAATTTCGACCTTTTTAAGATGGAAAATTGATAATTTTTTACCACGTTTTCAGGTGGGACATGATACACTTTTGCAACTTCAAGTGGAAAAATATATACTTTTTACAACATAGGGTGGAAAAATAATAAAGTAAAAAATATTGTTACATTTTCAAACTTTTGCCTAACTTAGGGTAGACCGGAGATAATTTCCCTAAAGTTAATTACTACTTAGCAGTTAGCACATGACAGAAAATGATTGGTGACACATCTCTTGGGATACAAACTTTCTAAGCAGTCATCATTGTAATTATGCTGTAACAGATACACACATGCATATTTTTGAGCTAACGGTACCTACCATGTGTGGAAGGAAGAGGACTGGGCGGAAGAAATGGTGCTCTTGGAGCCTGTAGATCAGCTTGTGGACCTCCAATGGGGCTAAATTGACCAACATAAGTTCTGGCATTTCCCATTGGAGGCGGTTCAACCATACCAGTCTGATAAGGATGAATGCCAGGAAGATGTCTACCGTAAGGCTCAATCCTACCTCCAGGTGAGGCACCATAAGGAGGGGGTGCTCTAGGTATCAGAGAAGTTTGATACCCTCGACAAGACTCAGAGTAAGAGTCAGATCCCTGATATACTGGATTCACCTGCATCATTTTACTAGTAAGCTACTGATTACCAACTAACTATTTCTCTAATGGGAAAAATAGAAATTTATACAAACGCAAAGACGAGAACTGCACGATCTGACAGCAAACCAACTTCTTTGCAGAAGCAATGATGAATTGTGGATGTTTCAAGCAAGACTCACTTGGTTAGGCAATTGGTAGCCATAGTTCACTGGTGGGGAAGGAGGATAAGAGTTCTGCCAAAGTCCGCCACCAACTAGATCAACAGGAAACATCAGATCAGATCAAATCAAAGACATCAAGGAACACTATCCATTTTCAAGCTCACAAAAAGCTAGATGCAAAACCTGATAAAGCTGCTTGATTATTCTGTGGAGGCCTGGAAAATGACTCGACAGAATTTTCACGAGAATAAGGCGAGTAATTGGGCAGTAAATTTGGATTAGACGCAGAACCTAGAGCACGCTTCATCTCATTCAACTGCCTCTGAGCCTCTTCTCTGTCAAGCTCAACAAATATAACCTTATAAAGGAAGCCAAAGGATTAGACATTTTGACAAATGAGGCCTGTAATTAACGTGTAGTTCCTGAACAATTACCTGGTCAAAATGTTCATCTGAACCAGAAGTATCCTTGTTCACAGGCAAAACATAATTTGCTGCCACAAACGTAACAAAATCCAAGAAAGAACCGCAGATTATAAGCATGAGAACACTAAAGCAATTTGTAAAAATGAACAACCTGATACAGTTTTTAAAAATGAAAGCTGATGTAGTGGAATACCTATTACCTAACATATTGTTCACTGCATCGGCTGGTACCTCCTTTCCCATTTCTTTAAATCTTTTATCAGAGCGAATCTTTAGCTCCTCAGGTTTTGGAAATACTACAACAGCAATCTGATTTGGGGGCATATCATCCAGTGATAAATTAGTGACACTTCAGAATAATTTTACAACATATAAATTTCTCATTAGACAAAGACGACAGTGTGTAACTACCTTGCGGAAGTCTGCAAACGGCCTCAATTTACGTTTTCGAGCGCTTTTGAAAACATTTGTTTGATCAATAATATAATTGCGAGGTGTCCTTGATGCCCTAGATAATAGAGTATCGAATATCGCATTTGCTCGACCCATCAGGCGCTCAAATCGTGCACCATAATTATGCTTTCGCAGTAGCCCAGGAACCTGTAAAAACAACATTGCTTCTGTAAAGGAGAAATACACACAGTGAAGTGAAGAGAGCAATTTGAAAATCGACATTAAAATTGTAAAATACGACAGAAAAATAAAAACCTTCATCTGCTCAAGGACCATATTTGTTCCGAGCAAAACATAACGCTTCTCAGGATGGTCCTTCACCCATTTCTCGGCCCATGTAGTCTTTCCTGAAGCAGGTAATCCCACCATCATCATTACTTCACAGTCCTTTGTGTTGAAAAAAGTAGGCCCCAATACTGAATTCCCACCATCAAGAGCTGAAACCCAAGGCTTATAGCCTTCTAAAGGAACTAGTCCCTCTTCAACACTGAACTGCATGAGAACCATAACATTTTTCAATAGAATATGAGGAAACACCGCTGATTCCCACTGCAGTTTATTCACTGCAGAATCCATCACTCCAAGACCATTGGAACCCGCATCAAATTGCTTTGCGGTGCCTAACCATTTTCCATTCTTGGCAAATCCTATGGTAGCCCATGGCTTACTTTCAAGGTCTACAGCACAAACTATTGTGTCTCCAGCTCCAAATTTTTCACCAAAATTTAAAAATTTCCCAGCATTAGAAAATTTTCCGGTGCCCCCAAACCCAAAGCTGTGTTCGGTTTCTCCTAAGTTTCCCACAGGATCATCCCCTCTCGAAACGCCAACACGGCAAACATGCTGCTGGTCATGGGGAGTGTCTTCCATGTTAACCAGCTGGGTTGAAATGATCTTGCATCCAAAACAATACTTGCCGCCAATTATTCCAACATTGGCACGAGCACCAGACCAACAATAAGCAAACCCCTCTTGATGAAGTCCATAACCTCTAAGGCCATTGTCTTCAATGTCAAAATCTAGAAAAGAGAGTGATAATCTATATCACAAATATATGCAAACATAAGCTTTTCCACATCAAACAATTTTCCATTTTGAAAACCTGATTTTATTATTAAGTCCAAACTGCAGTTAAAAACACATCATTCAAAATTTCAAAAATATTATTTTTCCTTGCAATTTCTCAGCAACCAAACATGACACTCAATTGCACGACAACTAATGCACTATCATCAAATTCTAATATATCTTTTATACACGTAAGCAACCAACGCCCAACGGAATCTTTGAACAAGGTTTCTTAATTATTCATGAAATTACATGCAAAATTAGTGAGTAGAAATATACCTAAGTCGCAGTCAGCAGGATTGAGCACCACGCGCTGTTTCTGTAAATTGGGTCCCGAAGCATCCGACTCCGTATCAGCTACAACAACCTTTGCCTTCTTCACCACTAACTCGGGAACGTCTCCTTCCGGAGAGTCAACCTCGCGTTTCGTAGACGCCATTGTGTCGTTTTGAGTTTCAGCTACAATATGAGAGCGCCAAGTGTAATTAGGCAGAGAAAGATGCCGAGTCTAACAAACTTGAATCTGAAAGTCGGTTGCTATTTTTTAAACCGACTCGAGATTTGGGCTGGGAGTTGGGTTAGGAAATGAGTGTTACTAAAAATACCCCATTTAGATTCTTTGGACACGCCTTTTGGGAATACGGTACGACCTTTTTCTCCCTGATGATAATTGGACAACTAAAATCATGATATTTGCACTAACCCTTGGCATAAAATCATGAATATAAAAATAATTTGTGTCATATGTATAGAAAAATTATATATATATATATATATATTAGTCTGAAATAAATGTACCCGACACTTTGTTTTTATTAAACATTAGTGTAAAGCATTGTCTTTTGCCAATCTATTTTTTATAATAATAAAAAATTTGAGAAGGAAAAAAAACTATTATGTGACGTTTTATGAAGAAAAATATGAATTTTTATCTATATAAAGATTTATATAAATGCATTAGCAATAGTTGTATTATAAGCTTTGAATTGTGAGTGATGGTGCAAGCGGCGTGGAGTTTTGAACATTGATAATAGCGAGGGCTAAGAGGGTTAGTTTCTGTTGATACATTGCTTGAAAAATGAATAAGCTCATGGGTGGTGTGGTTTTGCCGTGAACTATTTCTCCTCTTATATGCTCTTAAAACTTACAAATCTAGTTCTGTTTTTATATAATTTTTTATCTTAAATAATATTGTGATATCCTATTTTAGAACCTAAAAAAATTACTGAGACATAAAGATGTATAATAAAATCATTTAAAAAAAAAGAAGATCAAGAATGGTGAATGATATTAAGTGGATAGCTAAAATAGATTAAAATTTTAAATTTTAAATCTCCTATTCACTTTAAAATTGAGAAGGAAAAGTATGGAGATATAAGAGATAAGTTTTATCAAAAAATATAGCTTAGATTTTGAAGAATGAAAATTTAAAAGCAAGTAACACATCTGAGCATATGATAGGATCCTAGGAATCCCAGTCCCTTGTACTTCCAAACAAATTCTTATAAAAACAATATATATATAATTATTTTTTAAAGTAATTTTCAATCCTCTTTTCTTATTTAATTTGTCTTGAGTCCAGTTCAGATAAAGAATCAACTTTAATGGGATCATGGGAATCAATCTCATCACACTATGAATTCAATCAATAATTATAACTGGAAACTGAAAAATGTTATAATCAATTTCGAAAGATTTTCCTGGAATATGTATGGAAAATCCATGACAGCTTTCCTTGCAAGTGTACAAATCTTAAAATCTCTCAAGAGTCTTTTAACAGCTGAAATCAAGGGCTCTTATTGAGCACAGCACTGCTGGTGTCACAACTTGGGCCATTTATTTCCAAAGGTAACTGAAACTGGAAAGCCTGCCACATTTGCAAGCAAAGACAACAACAACACATCTCATTAATACCTGTCCTTAATTGGATTTCACTTGGATTCTGTTTCCTCATCCCTCAGCTCAATTAAACTTAACTTTTCGAACATTCCTATGATCATGCAGCTAAATTTTCTCATTCCCTTCTATTTTCCCATCTGTCACTCCAATAATCACGCCACAATCACAACCAATAACCATGCACTAGCTCCTAGGCTTCAGTGCCACGAAATACTGTTCTTTTTTTTTTTTTTTTTGGAAACGATGGAAACCCACCACCAAACCACCCATTCTGAGTCGTGGCGCAGGTAAAACCACCGGCTGTCCCAGGCTCTTACAAGAAGTGCACCCCCTGGATTCGAACCCAGAACCTCAATGAGAGATCCTGGACCCTACACCACCAAGCCACACCCCTTGGGGACACGAAATACTGTTCCCTTAAAGCAATTCAGCAAAAAAAACAAAGAGAAATTTACCATTAACTAAACGAGGAACAAGTTTTATTTTATTATATAGTAAAATCAACTGTACAGTGCTAAGAATCACAAATTTTATCAAAGAACAGAAGGGCCAAGATTGGCCTCCAAACAAAAATCTCTTTAATGTACACTAAAAGATACAAAGCAAGCCAAACTCCAATCTTCAATCCAATCTTTGAAGATACATAGGCTTGTAAAGATTCTCCCCATGTACAAACAGATCCACAATCGTGTCCCAAATCCAACTAAATCTACAACAACAAATCTAATCTATATACAGAAAAGAACTCCTTTTGTATCTCTTATTCTTTATCTCCTTCCATGAAGAGATTTTTCTTTGGTGAAGCAAATAACGCCACTGAAATATCAGCAAATTTTTTGCCAGTGATTCGTGGCTTGTAAGCACGCATTTGCCTTGGAGCATTAGGTGCTTCGATTTCATCATTTTCCCTTGGATCCTCATAATCAATGGAGGTTTTAAACACCCGTGTCTTTGTTGGTGTATTGTATGCGAAATGACATTGCTTTGCTATCAGAGTCTGTCAAAAAAGAAAAAAACAGAATCAGAATCAATCAACCCCACATCAAAACAAAAACTTTAAATCCAACAACCACAAAATTGTTAATTTTGATTAGGATTATAGTACTTACAGCTTCTTTGATTGGCTTAGATACATGAAAAAGCTGCTTCAAATCTTCATGATTGACACAACAAAGAATCCTAATCTGGAAAAATAAAAATCAAAACTTTGATTAATAACCCAGAAAAAGTTACTAAATATACTTCAGTACAAATCTTAAAAGCTTGTTATTTTTTTTTTTATACTTACAAGGATATCTTGAGGCAAGGTTTCAAAGCGAGACCTTTCATCGCAATCAAAATCCATCATTTTCCCACTGCATTGTCTCTTCAAAGGAGTATTGATTTCTGAATCAAACGACGACGTTTCATCAACATTCGTAATCAAAATCCTTTTCCTCCCTAACCCTCGAGTGTACCTCACAAACCCTAACTCTAATCCCTTTTCAGTACTCGCAACAACACCTCGCTTTGATTTCAATGCACTGCATTTTTTCCCAAGTGCCATCTTTCTTCTTTAACACTCTGCTGCTTCAATACCCAGAACGTAAAAAAAAAAAAAAAATTTGAAGAAATCAACAAAAACTGTTTTTGAAAAACAAATATATGGTAAGATGAGATATGACAAGCTTTTTGAATTGGATTGTAAATCCTAAATTTGTGGTAACTGTTACTGTTTCTGTTTATGGCCTAAATGTAAACAAGAACCGACTTGCAACTACTGAGTTCTTTAAAATGTGAAAGATCTATTCTCTCTTATATATTATATGCAAAAAATAAAATAAAAAAAAATTAACTTTTTTCTAAAAAGCAGTAAAAAGGAAAAATAATAATAAATATTTACGCGGTTAACGCGAGAAATTACTGGAAATCTCTGATAAAAAGATCTTGTTTCATCCACTCGACTCGTGTGTTTTAATTGTTTATCTATTGGCGGTTAAATTAGTGTTGGGGGGACAAAAACTAGCCGTTTGCAATGAACACGTGGCGTTTAAGGAGACGGGTAGGAAGGAACGTGTGTGCTGCAGAGTGGTGACGTGGCGATTAGGTCGGTCAAGTCGGCTTTGTCCGTCTGCTCCTCGAACTACGTCTTCTTTTCTTTTTCTTTTTCGTGTGGTGGGGATTTTGTTAGAGTAACGGTGCCGTATCCGTGTCGAGTCACTGGGTTTTACAGATTTTGACGCGTGGCAAGTTAGGGGGAAGAACGTGCATTGAGCGGTGGAGATTTGGAGTGGATGTAAACAGGAGAAGAAGATGCGTTGATTTAGTGCCGGCCCTGGCATTGTTTGACTAAAGATTCTAAATAGACGGCTGACGGCTGACGGCTGTTAAAGTTATTATTGGATGCTTTGATGGTTTTACACGATGTTGAATCCATTCACGGGTCAACAACGCGTCAACAGCAGGGTTTTAAATTATATTTTTTTTAAAAAATAAATAAAATTTTCATTTTGCGTGTTTTATTTGGACTTCTTTGTTTCGCATTATTGTCTCTTTAATTTTTCTATATTTTGTAGTTGAACAACTTGAAAGGTTTGAACTACAAGCGAATGGAACATAGCCAATTACCCCATTATTAAAAACAAACAAACAAATAAATAAGGTTACAATTAATTGGTAAATCTTGGATTTTGCATTTCACATCGCAATAAATTGTCTAAAGATAGTGACATGATTGGTGGAAGTTTATCATTTAAATCAAAAAAAATTGGTAACTTTTTTTTAATGAGATTGAGAATCATTGATCTCATCGATCAATTTATTAATAATAAAAGAACCATCAATAATTGTGTAGTAAACCATCAAGGCTTTGTCCCAACTGCGCAGTCGAGCGGTTTTTAAGTATTTTAATAATAAAAAAAAAAAACTCACCCGTCGAATTTTGAGTAATGTATCTAGATTTTACTATTCCCTTATATTTTAAAAAGGAACAAATTATTAAGGCTTTGTTTAACATTAGGATGAAAAAATATAGGTGGTTTTCGTGCTCCACCAATTAAATTTGGACAATTAATATCTTTCATTAAGTATCTCTCATTTAATGAAAGATATTAGTTGTCCAAATTTGATTGGTAGAGCACGAAGTAGAGCACAATTGATGAGACAAAAAATTTAGACTCTATAAACAATGATAGATAAAAAATATGTTAACTAAATTTTAAAAATCATGACAATTTTTTTATGGCGAGTACAAAATCAAAATATTAATTTTTACAAAATCAATTTTTTTTTTTTAAAAAAAATTACCATAATTATTATTAACTAAACACTTAAAAATTATTTTTTAATCAAAAAATAATTTTTTTATCAAATTACAATAATCAAACATAGTTAAGTGAGATAAGGTTGAAGTCATCAAATTGTATTTGAATAATATTTATGCACCAATCAAATATCATTTCTCATGTGGTTTGTGATCATTATTTGTAATCAGTCTCATCTTGATAAGCTGGAATCATATTGAGTTTTGCAAGTAATTATATTGTTTGAATATAATCAATTATCATTGGAATTTACTTGTTATTTGAGATCCGTTCCAAGTCTCTAATATTAAATATCATTCTTATACATGTACTGAGGAATCCAATGAAAATTTGGGTGACATGGCACCGGCAATCTTGTCGAATCATCCAGGAGAAGTACGTCAAATTAATATAAAATTTTATCAGGTTTTTTCATGTCGTCTGAGTTTCATGTGATGATCTTCAAATTAGTTCAACTAAATTATTATTGCATACCTTGTTCAAGTCTGGGCCGTAACATAAGCAAATTTTATTTCACGTTCCGATCTTTAAAAATATTTAAATATAACATGTAAAGTATGACCAATTACAATTAACAGAAAGGTAACGAATACAAGAGAGTTTTATTAAGATGACTGTAGTGCAATATTTGATCAAATGGTAGTTATAAGGAAATCCGAATTAGATGAGCAGAGCCTGGTTCAGACCCTGAAGGCAGACCCTGAGAGCAGATCCTGACGGCCGAATGAAAGCGTCTGCCTCTGAAACACTGAGCCGAACCACTGAAGATTTGAGTCAGAACCGAATCACTGTTATTCTGAGGCTTGTTGATGCCAACAATTTCCTTAAAACAAATTCGTCCCCTACCGAAGGTGCTATAGAACGTGAGACGATTGTTTCCCAGGATGCAATGGAAAACGAACGAGTATGGCCACCATCAAAACCCATTTCCAACGAACCACTAAAGTGTTTGAACTCTTCCCAAACAAAACAAAGAAAACCGAGAGGAATGTTTTTTCTTAAAACGACTGTGTGTTTTTTTTATTCTATATATTCAAAAACGAAAACACGGCGACTAGCAAAAATTGGCTGAGCCGGGCCCGCACAATTTTGTCCGGCATTCGTGTACGCAGGACGCGCAGATGCACACGAGTCAGGCCTGATCGGATTTTGATTTGCACCCCTTGCGCGCGCACGTAGAGAGAGCCTCTATCCTTATAACTATTACCCATTTGCATATGAGCAATCATATATAAACACATTTTCCCTCTTTCTTTATTTTCAACACCAATGGGTGAACTTTGACAAATAATTTCTCATTCACCCAAGCACCATTTTAAGCATATGAATATACCATTTCGAAAGAATCATTCAATAACAACTACTAACACGAAGTGGACCATGCTTAAAATTATACCTCAAAATACTTACTCATAAGCATTTTCCAACAACGACAAATCGACAATTATCTGAACTCAGTGCTGAATTTGACGACATTCAACAAAGAAAGTAGATTTTTTTTATAAATAATTTAATGCATTCAATCCCTATGTCCACCATGAATGATTCCAATGGCATGTGAAAAATGAACCCATGTGAACATTCTTTATTAACAACGATTTATGATGATTTTGCAATTTATCTTTTTTGTGCAGGATGGATAATTTCTAGATCATGTAAAGCATGCTAAACAAATTTCGGGGACCACCCGAATCCCATGAGTGAATAGAACACAATACAACGGAGAGGTGTATATTGTGTTCGAGAAAAGCGCAACAGTTGACAGGACATCTAGGGGCCGTTAGAGAGCTTGGGATTGGCACTTGAAACACTGGTTGCGAAGCAGAGCCACCTTATCAGAACCAAACAATCTTAGAATGTTGAGGATTCACAAAACTCTTGTCATCGAAATAGTCAAACAATTTGATTTGGGCAATCTTAGAAGCTTTCCAGGACGAAAAGATATTGTTGTAACGTTGAGCATCGGCAGCATAATCAGTTAAAGAGCTATTCTTTGGGGTGACTAGAACTAGAGTCTCCAAGAATTTTGCTTTTTGTAGAAGATATTTCACCAACTCATGTTCATGCTTCTGGAACTTGAAACCTGTTAATTTGATTAACTTAAGGTTATTATAGGATTGTGGTAATTGCTTATCAACAAGTTCTTTATGATGTGCCTCCCAATAGTATCCATTAGCAAAAGAAAATTCGTTCAGCTGCAAAAAGAAAGACAATTGATTAGCATCAAGGACTTTATAAATACCAAGTGAAAGCTGTTTGTTTGAAGTCATGATCTACGGAAAAGTTAATGCATGCACACCCTTTACAGATCTCGAGCCCTAATTTTTTTAGGGCTCGGGCCGCGCTTATCAAATCCCGGCCCGTTGCCATCCCTATCTCTAATAGTAGTGAACATAGTTGTTGTTTTTTTGTTTTTTTTTGAAATCGTTGGAAACCACCGTCAAACTACCTATTAAGCGGAGCAGGTAAAATCTCTGACCATCCCAGGCTCTTACAAGAAACTCATTTCCTGGATTCGAACTCATGACCTCAATGTGAGATCCTGAGCCATACACCACCAAACCATGCCCCTTGAGAACACGATTGACATTTGACACGATATGAATACAAAAATATGCACTTTCAAACATGTTACCTTAAAACACAAGTAACATAACCCATGAAACTTTTTAATTAATGGTATTGAATGTACTTACATCGATGAAAATTCTTTCCAGCCGCGGACAGCTTTTGAGGAAAGAAGCAATATCATAAACATTGCAAAAATTTGCACCTTCCATAAACAACTGGAATTCCTTCAAATGCCAAAAGCATGATTGTGGCTTCTTAAGCTTTCTGTCCACTGTTTCCGAAAACAACGTCTGTGTGACAATATTAAGGAATAAACACTATCAGTAAATCGATCAAAAGCCAATCAAATTTGCCAAGTATTAGCAAAGCTAAAGCAAAGACAGTTCAATTTACCTCCAGAAATGTGGCACTAGTACTGAAAACATTGAGATTTAAGAGATCATAAACATGTACAGGATTTTCCCTTCGTAAGAATCGCAAAGACAAGAAATTGAGAATCACATCGTTCAGTTTCAAAACATGCACGAATTTGAAGATAACAGTATGCCCACAATAATGAAATAATTGAAGAGTTGGAGCATCGATATAAATCCGAGAAATGTAACCGCAATCTCCCACTCTTAAAACCTTAAACTTGTTTTGATTTTGAGCATAAATATTCAAATGGGCTATTGCACGACATTGAGTTATGTCCATAGATTCGAGAAGCAAGCAATTGTTAAACACTGTTTCTATAATTGTTGATGTAATGTCAAGTTTCTTAAAAACAATAGTGTTTAAGAGACTTAAACCTTGAAGCTTTGGTGGAAGATGAACCGTACAGTAACATAGTTTCAAGATTTTCAAGGATTCAATGTTAAGAAGATCTGAAGAAAGCTCAAATGGGTTACTTCCTTGAACAAAATCCAAATCAAGCTCTTCAACTCCTTTTATAATAGAGTTTTTGATCCATTTTTCGACAACATCTCCAACGCTGGTAGGATCAAAATGCAATCGGAAACTTTGAATGGTTGGAGCTGCATGGAGGTTGAGAATATTATTAACAATTATTATGAAAACTGTTCTGCCGCGGCGTCTGGCAAAATCTTGATCGAAATGCAGTTTTCTACTGAGGGTCCAAGAGTTTATGAATCTAGATGTCAAGATTCCCACCTGCGCAATTAGTTTGATTGGTAAGAAAGAGAGAATATTATCAATAACATCATCTGGGAGATTAGCAGTAGGTTTAGTTTTCACAATCTTCATTCTCTTTTGGGAAGCTTGTAACATAGCTTTGTTATGATTATCCTCGCATTAAGAGAGGAGGCTCCAGGGTTTTAATGATCTTTTTTTTTTGTGAGCAGTTGAGAAAATCCAGCTTTAAGGCTTTTCTTAAAACAAATTATCAAGCATTTGAGTAGAAGTGTGGAAGTGGCAGTTATGTTTATACCTAGAGCCTAGAATGTCGTATCGATTTGTAAAATCTTCCCGTCGTTTTACATGTGTCGAACTTGGAAGGGTGCCGTTTTGCACTCTTTTTTTTTTTTTTCCCAATTTATCTGTTCCGGTTTTGTTTCATATCAACAGATGACTCATGACTGCTAGGGCCATAGATAATAGAAATTTAGTACGTAAAAAGAAAAATATTAGTATAATAATTTAATTTTAGAATTGAAAAACTTACAACAATTGGTGACGCATATCAGCAATTGTTGAATTGTTGTTTCAGCCATTGGGATTCATTTTCACTTTTTCAGTCCAAAGCGGAAATAATGGAATCAAGACAAACAAGAACCAATTCATCCATAGTTCAGAATGAGAGCATATCTTGACCTACGCTACTGATTATAACAAACACTACAGGTTCAAGCCTTCAAAAAAGAATTTACTAGATGCTGGATTTATAGTTTCTATAAATTTCTGCTCAATGGACTGTTGGCAATTGAAAAAAATAAGACAAATGTACAACAGTGAGGTTAAATATGTAGCACAATCATAGGAAAAAAAAGCATGCCAAGAATGTCTATTAAGTTGCGCATGTTGTGATCGACTCAAGAATCCTGATTGAGGTTTTCAGTGTTCAGATTGACTATTAAACTCACCACCTTTGATGCCATCAGCATTCTCCATTGTTGAAGCATATGAGAAAACCACCTGCATAAAATAGAAGAAAATATTGATCATATGAAATACCAATGCAAAAAACAATATATATATATATATCGAATACCACTGATGTATAAGGCAATGAACATATCTTAAATTTATGGTTCTAGTTTTGGACTGAATTTCTGCAATACATTAGCTAGATATGCAGCAATTTGCCAACCCGGTTCTGCAAATCACCAAGTATGAACTTGAAACTTCCACAAGTCATACAAGGCTACAAGAAAGCAGAAGGGGTGAAAATCAAGAATGCTCCATATTGTATCCCAACCAGTTAGGATATTTAAAAATTCTGTCTGAATCCCATTATTTAATGCGTCCACAGATATAATATCGAATGAAACCTAAGGCACTATTGAGACCTTGTAGAGAGGAAGGGAAAGGTTTAAGAATGGATTAAGCCATACAATCAAATGAAAACAAAAGCACTGGAATAAGCCATACAATCAAATGAAAACTAAAGCACTACATAATTTAATTATTTGTCTGTGTGGCGCACATGTATGTGAGAGAGAGAACATTAAACTGAAAAAAACAGTTGTTTGATATGTTGATGCTAAAATTGATACAGCTACTGCGGGATATTTTAAAATCAGATATTGGATTAAAACAACATAAATTACAAACACTCCAAGTGCAAACAGAAACAATAACACCAAATTGTTGCAACATGTCATGAGAACATAACAAAAGCAAGATAAACATGACTGACATGAGAAGGAAATACCCTCAAATACTAATCCTCATAATCATTAAATCACCATCAAGAAATCTTCGATGCCCTGATGAAGCATATACTGTGTAATTTTTGGTAGCCAAGGTTTATCTCAAGCTTGTATTTCAACTGTCTAGTTTTCATAGGTGATTCAAGACATGAATGTAAAGTGATCACCTTATCGTATATAACTAACTAGTAAAGAGGGTATGAAAGAGAAATTCCTATTCTCAACATCAATCCCTTCTACCCAAACCAAAAGTTGGGAAATAGAATAAAAGAAAGGAACTGATATTTCTTTGTCAAATTGACCGTACATCACTTGCATAGAAACAAGAATATGGATAATACCTTCCGACCTCCAGTACAAAGATAGTTTCAATCTCTTGAGAACTAAACCTGGGAAGAAAAGAATCCTTTCATCGTTGCTCGTTGAGAGACTAATCGGAATCAAGTTTATGCAGATGAATGATTAATTATATGCATAATCCCAACTTCTTGACCATGTAAAACAAAAAAGAGTTCCATGTTGTCCTCCCGGTAAATTGCTGAAGTCTGGCTATAGGAACCAGTAGCAAGCATCCCAGTATAAATTGGACTCAAAGGAACTACAGATATGGTATATAAAACATAAGATAAGGAGCAGGGACAATACACAGCCATTTAAGACTCATCCAACAACTCAGCTTAGATACATAAACACAAAATAATACCTGCTTGGCCTTCTTTATTTCCTTGAAGAGTTTGATACCGTTCAGAATCCCTATCAGGGCGGTGTAGATCAAATACTGTTGGAGTCAGCAAGCAAAAGTAACTTGTTGAAGAAGCTTGCAAAAGTAAAATTTGTTGAAGAAGCTGGCAAAAGCAAGACGTATTGAAGAAACTGGCAACACGTTTTGGCAACTATAAAAGGAGCACCATAATTTTGTGAAAATCATCCTAGAATCCCAAAAAATCCCAGAACTCATAAGTGAGTGTATAATAGAGAGTAAAGTGTTTGAGAGTTTTTTGTAAAGCTTGGATTTGTAAGCTTTGTAATTCTTTGTTTAGTGAGAAATAAATAAGAGTTTTCTCTCAATTCACCTCTATTGTGTGTGTTTCATCACAAGTGGTATCAGAGCTAAGGTTACTCGGAGGGATCCCGAAACTCAGTAACACAGCTTCGGTTCGGAAAGTCGGTTCCGACGAAATTTGTCGAAAATCGATTTTGAGCATACCATCGGATTTTTCACGGCGAGATGAGCACGGTGGTATTTTCCGGCGATCGATCGGAGGTCCGGTGAGCCCGCACGCGCCAACCAGTGAGAAGCCCACGCACCCGACGCGCGTCATGTGCCTCCATGCGCCAGCCGAAGGTTGAAGACGCTGACGTCAGCACCACGTCAGTGCCCAGTCAGCCGCCACGTCAACAGTAACGCACAGTTAGCAGCCCAGTCAGCCAGCCACGTCAGCAGCCACGTGTGCATCCAGTCAGCGCCACGTCAGCAACACCTGCCACATCAGCATAAACATGGTAAATTTCATATAGGTCCCTATATTTTCTGTCAATTACAATTTAATCTCTTAACTTTTCCGTAATTGCACTTTGCCCCTGAATTTTCGGAAATTGCACTTTGACCCCTATAATTTCTGAAATTTGAAATTTCGGAAATTACACTTTGGTCACTAGTGGTAAAAGCAAACAAACAGCTAACGAGATCTGAAATGCCAACAAATTTTCACGTCTAATTAATATCTTCTTCAAAAAATCTCATCAATAGATTTAAATCGATTCCAGCATAATAAAAAGTACAAATATAAAACACATAGATGCACATTTGTGCAAGACATCCTTCCATGGATATAGTTAAAGCACACGAAGCAGACATTTATGGGAACCAACAAAAGTCATGAACAGATTCTCCTTCCTTCACAAAAAGGGGCTGCGTCATAAGAATCTGCAGTATTTGAGTAACATTATAGGTAAAAATATAACTCAAAATTAAAGCACATCATAAGTCAAACTAAAACTGAAAACTGAAGCACGAGAAGTGGTGATGAACAAGCGTAGGCACCATTAGTCAAAATTCACATTTTCTCAAATATATATTTAGGGTCCGTTTGGTATAACTTTTCAAATATAATTTTTATTAGTAGAGCTTTTAGAAATATAACTTTTGACAAAAAGTTTTAAGTGTTTGGTTGTAAGTGAGAGCTTTTATTAAAAAATATAAAATTACTTTATTAGATAATTTTTTTTAAATTATGTTATGAAAGAAATGAATAATATTGTTAAATTAAATAAAGATATTATAGATAATTTAACATTTTAAAAAACTCTGCAAGCTCTACTCCTAAGAGTCCAAAATTTGAGATTTTGCTAGCAGAAACAAAATAATTTTTTTAATCATCAAATACTCTACTTAAAATACAATCAAACACCATCAAAATTTAAAAAAATATATATTAGAATTAAAAAAGCTATTTTCTCTTTATTAGAAGTCATACTAATAAATAAGAATTAACATCATCGCTGATTCCATTTTCTGGCCCAATAATAATAATAATAACATTAGTAAGCACTATCAATTTTGTTAACATAGAAAGCAAAAACTGTATTAATTTTTAGCTTATTTATGTAAGCACCATAAATCAATAGTTCAATACGTATTGTCTTTGGAACTAGTAAGAAAACGTGAACCATCCGGCGACCTACCAAAAACAACTAATTAATAAAAAAATAATTGCATAATTAAAAAGATTAAAAAATAAAATAAAATAAGAAAAGAATTAAGAGTATAACAAGAATAAAACAAAAATAATTGCATAATAAGTACCATTTGAAGCCTTTAAGGAAATTGTTAGGGATTGAAGAGGTCCTGAACTGCTTATAAAAATAGTAGGTTCTGTGTGGAGGAACATCGAACCTAATTACATGCCACGTGTACTCTTGCTGGTTCTATTGTGTAGCTTCTGTAAATTCAATATCTGGATTTTGCTGCAGCGGCTGTTCTTGTTCTTTTTCTCCCATTCGAGTTTTGAGATTTTGATGTTAGCGCCAAAAGTAGTGTGTCGCGCGGTTTGAGTGCAGAGTTTCAGACGGGACGGGGCGGATTTATGAATTATGGAATTTTTGGTTTTTAAGGAAATGTCTCAATTAATTAAATTTTGTCAAAATGGCGTAATACAGACAGTACCTATCATCTTTCAAGTATCACCATTTAGTCGTTTGTGAATATTATTAATTTTTAAATTTTGTTCTTTACTTATCAAGGCAAGCAGTAGTCACTCCTGCAGTAATTCCTTTCCATTTGTGACCTTGAAAAAAACAATTAATAAAATTTCTCTATATGCCTACAAAATAATAAATACAAAAAGCAAAAAATAAATAAAGAAAGAAAATGCCCTTATCGAATAGAAGCTGAAACGGAAGCACGTGTAGGGCCTCATTGGTTTCCATGGCTGAAAAATTAAAAATAAGGACAATAGGAAGAGAGGTTAGCTGGAGATTTGGCGATTGACAATGAGGTCAGAGGGCGGGCTTTTCTGAGGTTTTAACAGCAGCAGCAAAAACAAAAACGCCGTTTGCCGAGGATGGAAGAGCCATCCGCTTAAAAAAAAAACAATCGCCGTTGCCGGGGATCGAACCCGGGTCACCCGCGTGACAGGCGGGAATACTCACCACTATACTACAACGACTTATTGATAAACTTGACTCAGATTTTGGTGTAATGCAATTGACTCAGATTTTGCACTACTCACCGCTTGTATTTGTATGATTATTAGAGAGAAACAATTGAATTGAAAGCATGTAATCCAGGGTTTTTCCCCATATTTGTATTGCCAATTATCATTCGGCCCCTTTTAGCTTTGCTCATTTATTATATTCTTCGCTTTCATAGTCAAGTAAATTCACAATACGTTATAAGCACCATGAAGCAATCTTGCTAAATTCCTATATTTGCTAAACTGTTAAATTGTTTTATTAATATTACGTTTGAGAAATAAAAATTATTTAACTCTAAATTTCCCAAGTTCAAAACAATAAGACTTGATTTAAAAAACGAAAGCAAATTTCTAAAAGATATTTCACCTGAAAGGAAATTCTAAAAGAAAGTACTGTATATATCTTGAATTTGAATGAAATAATTTTTTTTAATCACAAGTGGTGGTAAATATTTTGTTTTATTAACCAATGTGATAAAAAGAAAAATGTTGAAAGATAAAAAAAAAAAAAAAAAAAAGGATTTGTACCTTGATTCATAAAAGAAAAAAATGATTTGTCAAATTTTTTAGTTGATGAACAAATTTCACAATGAATTTTTTAGTTATATAAAACACTTAAAATCCTCCACAATCCATCGTTCAATAAAATCCTATATCTATAAATTTTTAAAATACAAAATAATCTTATAAATTCTAAATTAAATACATCCTTCCTTTTGTTGATAAATGGCTAAATTTTGTTGTATTTAAAACCAAAAAAAAAAATTGCTGAAATAATCCCACCCTTGAAGCAAACATGTCAGTTAAGGTAAAATACTTAACTAAGTTTTATTTAGCTTTAAGCATCAAATACAAACAGACACTTGTGATTAAAGAAACACGAGTTATTACAACTAATTTGCCTTCCCAGGGCATAACTTTGTGCCCATTATAGTTCATAGGACTGGCACTATATCTCATCAAAATGTGAATCAAATTCAATAGTCAATAATGCCTCAAATGAGCAACAGCTCCCAGAAAGGATCATTCAGATAAATGACCGCTGGCCTTCTAACAAAGGGGGTTTCAAATACAGGTCGTCCCTATATTTTGCGTACAAAGGGAGATCAAGGGCTCTTTCCGAAATTTTTCTGTCCTCATGAATCTTTGCTATCAAGGTCTCGAGGGTTGGGAAATTAGCCTGTTATATTCCAAGCAAATCCTTAAGTTAAAGGTAGAAAGACTATGAGCAAGGGGCAAAAGGATTGCAAAATTTATTATGATACCTCAGGACGAATATAGCCAACTATAACTAGATGCAATTCCTCGCCATAGAAATCCCCATCAAATTCATGAAGCAACCATGGCTCCTGCATTATATACCAGATTTAGAAAGGAAAAAAATGGACCTGCCAATGCTACCATCCAAGTCAATGTTACACTTACTACATCCACGTCAATGTTACACTTACTATAGTCTTTTCGGCATTGTCGAAATATGGATTCCAGCCAATACTCATGACCATTTTATAAACACCTCGTGTCGATAATCCAGCCCAACCAAAATAAACCCCAGAGGGATGTTCTGAAAGGACATCTGAATAACCCTCTGTAGACAAATTCGCTGGAAACAAATAATGCACTAGTTAGAAAATGAAATGCAGTAAAAGTAAAACGGTAAAAATAGGAGAAAAGAAGAATGAAAGAAAAGCAATCATAAGAGGAAAACCAAAGTCACATCAGGAGCAACTGCAACTCATGTACATGAGTTAAAACCAATGAATCTATTTACGACTTTAGCTAAATGAGAGATGATGAGAATTCGTTCCAAAAGATACTCAAAGGTCAAGGCAATAAAGAAGGAAATCTGCTGATTCTCACACACCTGTAGGGATCCCTAGTACCTTTGAGCCACGACCAAATCCCTTAACTACAGGACCTCCGATATACCATGGTTCTAATGGTAGAGTACCTTCAATCCCTGAAATTACCAATCAATATTAATTTATAATTCCAAGTAAATGTACTGGATAGGATTTGACATCATTTATGGCTGGGGCTTACAATCTTGAAATGGGGGTAAGCCCCACTTTTCAGGTCGCAAATCAAGTAGAGAGTTTATCACTTCATCGGTTGATGTGTAACGATGAGTTTGCTTCGGGAGGGATGGTACTGCGACCACTTCCATTCCAGCAGCCTTACCGGCCATAACACCTGTCCTGACATAGCCAAAGCCTTTGCAACATCAATAATTGAATTCTGTTTATGGGGGGTAGGTCTTAATCAAAGACAGAGTTTCTGCTACTTTACTTATCATATTTTGAGTTTTTTTTTTAATTCTCAAACAAATGATGGGTATAAATTCTATGGAGATTTACAAAACATTATTTGTCGGTGAGTCACATTATAAAATATAGATATTGAAAGATATATCAATCAAGAAGACAGAAAAAGGCTAGCCTCACAGATGTTGTAGAAAGTCAAGGCTATACTGATAATGGATTCGGACAGACATCATTTCTATGTATTGTCTTCTAACATATGCATGCAACTAATATGAGAGTACTTGTGTTTCAAGAGATCAGCATTTACAACTTTAAAAATATGGCATGTGTTCCAATAGTCATGTTAGTAATACCACATAACTTTTCAAGTAACAGTTGGCATGTCAGAGGGAACATAAGAAGCATCATTTCACAGTTGAGGCCAGGTTTCCAGGAGCCAACTTATTTTTTTTTTTTTATGCAAGTCACAGGTAGAACTGGTCTTTTCCTTTCCTAAAAACAAATACAAATTAAGCATGCCTAGTGCAGAACAATCAGAGGTGAAATTTCATTCCTTGAAGAGCACTGGACCAAAGAAATATGCTCTGAGGACATAAAGACTCACTTACACAGAATCTTCAATGACCAGACAGGTAGAAGGTTCCATATTAAGTCTTTTAGCAGCTTCCAGGAATCTGAAATAGGAAAAAAAAAATGTTTTTTGGGAAGCACATAGACTTTTTCAATTTCGATAAAAGATATTCAGAAGAAGGCAAGATCAAAGTAAGTGATGATGAATCTCACATATCAGGTGAAGGCTTTCCTGTTCTCACTTCATCACTGCCGATAATGACAGAGAAGGATTCCTTCCAGCCTAAGGAAAGGAATATTATGAGCATACATAATCACATATGACAAACAAAAAACAACATATATGTGCATGCTGGACTAGCAGATAATTAGAGATGTAAGAAATATATACAATTAAAATTTCTAAGAAACCTACCTTGGTGATAAGAAATTTTGGATTCTATGGTTGCCCGGCGGGAGTTTGAAGCCAATGCCATAGGCACACCATGACCACTCAAATGATTAATTAAACGATTGGCACCTGGAAGAGCTTTAACCTTGCACCAGCTATAATGATCATTGCAAAAAGGATATTAAAGAGACTTCCACAGATTATTTTTAATACTTTACCAAATTAAAAAGCACAGTTGAAAATTAAAGTGATCAAAAAATAATTTTATGATTTTTGACATCCACAGAGAACCAGTGCAGTATAGCAAATGAGATTTTCTTGTTTCTCTGTCCGAGCTGTTGTGATTCACCGATCACTTTAGAGAAGATTTGAGGAAAAACCGAATTCGTATTATTACTACAAGAATAATACACAAAGTTTACAACTAGAAACTTAACAAAAAACCTCACACTCTCTCAAGCTCTCTACTTGGAGCTTACACACTTTGGGATATCAGGATTATGGTTCTAGGCTCCATTTTATAGAGCTGTGAAAACGTGTGAACAGTGCACACGTTTTCACAGCTTGCACACACACACACAGCTAGCACACTGCCAGCTTGCCTGCCAAAAATTTCAACAAAAACTTTCGGCGCCTTTTTGCTGGACGTGCCTTTTTGCTGGACTTCTAACAATCTCCCCCTCGGTGAAGATTTCCCAAAATCTGAGCCGACCATTAATCATCCAATAACGGATCCTCCAAAGGATCCTCCCCTGGCTGCATCTGTATGACTGCCTACGTACCCCGAGTTGGGATCAAGCCAATCGTAGTTCTCTGTATCATCTGACAGCTATCCCGGTTATGTCTCTGCACAACTCTAGCTTGTCCCGATCATTGTTCCTTTGTGGAAATGTCGGTTGTGTCTCTGCACAGCACACTTCACTGCATCTCTGTACAGTATCTTCTGCTATGTCTCTGCATAGTACAAATCCCTGCGTCTCTGCACAGTAATCTTATGTTGTGTCTCTGCACAATTTTCACCCATTTGTTCCTCAGTGCCTTCTTGCCTTTGGGAAACTCTCTGGCTCCCCCACATCAGTAAGCAGAATAAATTCGGATCCCGGATATCTGGTTGATGGAATCCTGCCTCGCTCAGATCTTCTTGTCTGAGGTACACTGGTTTCAGGAGGTCTGTCATCATCCATCTCTGTGAATGATCTTGCAGCTTCTAGTGGGTTGCGGCTCCCCCTGCTCAACACTTTCTTCTGTAATCTCCGATGGAACAGGCTGTGTCTCCCCCTGCTCAACATCTTCATTTGCCTCCTCTGGTTCTGCTTCTGGAATTTCCTCGTGCACCATATCTGTGGCCAATTGTGCTGGTGCTGAGTCTGGATTTCTGTTGGCACTGGATTTGGAAGACATTCTGGGCATTTCAATGTCTTCAATCGTTCGGTCTTCAAGAAACTCTACTTCCTGGCTTCTGATGCCATCTTTACCTTCGGATCCCATAGTCTGTATCCAAATTCTTCATCTCCATGGCCTAGGATATACATGGAGTTGTCCTTGCATCGAGCTTCTCCCTGAGCTCATTGGATACATGTACAACGGCTAAACAACCGAATACTCTAGGGTGAGTGTGTAGGAGGGATTCTTACCAGACCACACTTTCCGAAATCTCCAAGTTCAACGGTTCAGTTGGTGATCTGTTGATCAGGTAACAGGCAGCACGAACAGCTTCTCCCCAGAATGGCTTTGGCAGCTTTGCCATACTGATCATTCCTCTGACTTTCTCCATAATGGTGCGGTTCATGTTTGCAGCGACACCATTATATTGTGTAGTATGTGTAACAGTTCTCTCATGTCGAATGCTATGTCTCATGCAGTAGGCTTCGAACTCCCTGGAACTGTACTTGCCTCCATCGTCTGTGCGAAGGCACTTCAGCTTCTTCCCTGTTTCATGCTCTACCATGGCGTGGAACAGCTTGAACTGATCTAGGACCTGATCCTTCGTCTTGAGGAAATACACCCAGATTTTCCGTGAAGCATCATCGATGATGAAAGTCAGAAAATACTTGTTACCGCCCAATGAATCAACCTCCAAGGGACCACAAACATCAGAGTGCACCAGACTGAGCAACTCTGATCTTCTCTCTGAAGAGAAATCAAATGAGACTCTGCGTTGCTTACCAATGAGTAGTGGTTGCAAGGACCTCGTGCAGCATCATTTGGTAAGCTCCTTCTTGTTAGGGTAGACAACTCTCTCCCACTCATGTGTCTGAGTCTCCGGTTCCACAGATTTTGAGAAGCCTCTTTTTCAGCTACTTTGAGGCTATCTGCACAAATCTTCACATGAGTCTTGTATAGTGCGCCGCAAGCATGTCCTCGGGCGACAATCATGACACCTTTTGTCATTCTCCATGTGCCATTTCTGAAGTGATTTTCATAGCCCTGTTTGTCAAGAGCTCCCCGAGAGTATATTCAGCCGAAGTTCTGGAACATGCAGGACATCCTTCAAGATCAATGTACACCCGACATTTGTCCGCAACTGAATATCACCAATTCCTACTATCCCAGAGGAACTGATATTTCCCATCTTCACTGCTCCAAAGTCTCCCGCTTTGTATGTTGTGAAGAAATCTCTGTGAGGAGTGACGTGGTAGGATGCTGCAGTATCTACCACCCACTCAAATCTTGGGTTGCGTTGTGAAGGCATGTCTCTTCCTGTATGGAGCATATTGCTACATCTGCTTGGACAACGACCAGTGTCTCTCCGTCTTCATTCTTCGGCTGGTGATGGTGATTGCCTTCTCTCTGCTCTCGTTGCAGTTTTCGGCAATTCTTCTTTAGGTGGCCTACAATGCCACAATGGTAGCACTTATAGGTAGGCTTCCTTCCATCTGAGGATCTACCCATGGTTGTGCTTCTGCCTCTCTCTCCGTCTCTTCCTTGATGTCTTCCTCGAGTCTCTGTGACGAAGGCTTCTGTCTGTTCTGAGCCAACATCTTTTCTCCTGGACTCCTCATTCGACAGGGCATCTTTTACCATAGGCATGGTAACTTTACCTCCTGGAGCGGAATTGCTGAGAGTAACCACCAATGTCTCCCAGCTATCAGGAAGGGAACTGAGTAGTAAGAGGGCTTGAACTTCATCTGCCAGTTGCATGTCTACTGCAGACAACTGATTCACCAGGCTCTGGAACTCGTTGGTGTGTTCTGCAACGGAAGTTCCACTCCGTAGCTTCAAATTCACCAATCGCCTCATTATTAAGGCCTTATTCCGAGCTGTTTTAGCCTGGAACATGTCTTCCAATTTTATCCACATCTTGTAAGCATCTAAATCCTGTGCTACATGGTGGAAGACACTGTGACCGATCCACTGCCTAATCTGACCCAAAGTTTTGTTGTTGAGTTTATTCCATTCATGCTCCTTAACAGACTCTGGTTTCACTCCCTTCAACTCGATGACATCAAACAGATCTTTACAATGCAAAAAATCTATCATCCTAGGTCTCCAGAGGGAGTAATTAGTGGCAGCCAACTTAATCATTGCACCAGAATGAGAATCCTCCAACTCCATTTTAAGTTTTAAATTTTAAAATGGGAATACCCTAAAATCGGGACTGAATTTCACAAATCGGAGGTCACCGTTGCGTCCGGAACGGTCGAAAATGGTGGAATAGACACTTCTTTGGTCTAAATCCGACCACAGCTGATTGGCTGATTTGTATTCCTAAAACTTCTGGGGCAAAACTGTAAATTTCAAAACTTCAGGGGGCTAAATGAAATTTACCAGGCTGCTGACGTGGCGCTGACGTGGCAGATGGGGGCCCAGTTGCTGACGTGGCGGATGACGTGGCGTGCTGACGTGGCAAGCTGACGTGTCAGGGGTGGGACCCTTTTGCTGACGTGGCGGCCACGTGGCGCTGACGTGTCGCTGACGTGGCTGACACGTCAGCGTCTTCAACCTTGGATCGCGCGTGAGGCGCGTGGGGCGAGTGTCGGCGCGTGGGTCGTTCTCTGGGCGGCGCGTGCGGAGTCTGTAGTCGTCGGATTGGTCGCCGGAAAATACCACCGTGCTCGTCTCGACGTGAACTTGCTGATGGTACCCTCAAAATGAATTTTTAACAACTTTGCCGGAACTCAAATTTTCCGAACCAAGCTCCGGTCACCGGTTTTTCGATCCCAATGGCAAACCAAAGCTCTGATACCACTTGTTGTGATTCACCGATCACTTTAGAGAAGATTTGAGGAAAAACCGAATTCGTATTATTACTACAAGAATAATACAGAAAGTTTACAACTAGAAACTTAACAAAAAACCTCACACTCTCTCAAGCTCTCTACTTGGAGCTTACACACTTTGGGATATCAGGATTATGGTTCTAGGCTCCATTTTATAGAGCTGTGAAAACGTGTGAACAGTGCACACGTTTTCACAGCTTGCACACACACACACAGCTAGCACACTGCCAGCTTGCCTCTGCCAAAAATTTCAACAAAAACTTTCGGCGCCTTTTTGCTGGACGTGCCTTTTTGCTGGACTTCTAACAATGCCTCAACCCAACTTCTGTTGCCTATCAGTAAATCTCCATCTATATGCATCATTGATCATAATTTTTATAGACAAGCTAAATGTCTTGAACACTCGAGCTTTAGAGTCCATAGGATATGATTGCAATGGTCAGGCTTCTGCTTAATTTTGAAAGCACAACACCAACAGCTAAAGGGTTTGGTAAACACCCACTTTTACATTTCAGCAAATGATTTATCACTCACTCACTCACTCACCTACCTATACTGGACAAATAGTGCTTCCGTATTAAAAGCCATATAGCACCTCAAATCTCAAACATACCCTTAAGACTAATGAAAGAAAAGTTTCTGAAACAACTCAACAAAACATCTAGATTACTCAAAATGCTAGATAAAAGCAAGGGAGTAAGGATTAGTTAATTACTGATCGTTGAACATGGAGTAAATTTCTTTGACAAATTCATGCTTGGCGCAAGGCAGTCCATAATCTTCCACAATAATAGCTGCCTCTTCCAAAGGCGTTTTTCCCACTATTTTATGTTTTTCTCTTCCATCCCACTGTTTCCCATACTTCACCAAATATGTTTTCAAAACCTCACTAATCATGCCATCTGCCATCACCAAACTTAAAACCAAATTAATACTACAAAAAAAAAAATTAGGTAATCAAATTGGAGCTGAAGGAGCAGAAATTGACCTGTGTTAAGAAGTGTACCGTCCAAATCAAGAATTACACATGACATTAACTTCTTCAACGGTTGCGCCATTGAAAATTGTCAGCTAATTTTGCAAATTATGGGGAAGGGAATAACGAAATGAAGAGTTTGAGCAAGAAATCGAATCCGATTTTAAATGTAGATAAGCAATACGAGACGTGAAAGCAAGCATAAAATTTGCAGTTGAAAGAGAATCTAAGAACAGAAATGGGGGTTGGAGCTCGTGTATTCCGGTAGCGAAATTGTTTGTTTCGAGTCTCAGCCTTTTATACTTGCGTGTTGGATTTATAGCGAAAGATTTAGGCTCTGAGTGTTAAAAAAAACCTCCTTCAAATGCACGTTTATAAATATATGGGATTATTTTTTGACATTAATTTATATTTTGATATAATTTATATGTTGATTTATATTCTTAGTGTAACATTTTGTATCAAACACACTGTTATTTTCTGTGCCGTTTATATTTTTTCCTATAAATAAAAAAAAATACTTAAAAAAATACTTTAATAAAATTCCGTGTTGAAGCGATTGATGTATTGGATTATGAGAATCAGAAAACAAATTGAAGGGAGGCCAAGAATTGGATTCAGAGAATTGAATGCCAATAAGTTGTTGGTATCTTCTTGTTGTATATGCTTCAATAGCCCCCAAGGGTGTGGCTTGGTGGTGAAGGGTCCAGAATCTCACCTTGAGGTTTTGGGTTCGAATCCAGGGGGTGCAACTTCTTGTAAGAGCCTGGGGCAGCCGGGGGTTTTACCTGCGCCGCGGCCCAGAATGGGTGGTTTGGTGGCGGGGTTTCCAACGATTTCAAAAAAAAAAAAAAAAAAAAAAAGTATATGCTTCAATACAATTGTGACTTTTTGCAGTGGATCCATCAACCACGCATCCTTTTGAGCAATAATTTAGCTTAACTTATACACCCTTTTATATGTTGATTTATATGTTGATTTATATTCTTAGTGTAACATTTTGTATCAAACACACTGTTATTTTCTGTGCTGTTTATATTTTATCCGATAAATAAAAAATATTTTAATAAAATTCCGTGTTGAACGAGATCGACTGTTGCGATTGATGTATTGGATTATGATGAATCAGAAAACAAATTGAATGGAGGCCAAGAATTGGATTCAGAGAATTGAATGCCAATAAGTTGTTGTATCTTCTTGTTGTATATGCTTCAATAGCCCCCAAGGGTGTGGCTTGGTGGTGAAGGGTCCAGAATCTCACCTTCAGGTTCTGGGTTCGAATCCAGGGGGTGCAACTTCTTGTAAGAGCCTGGGGCAGCCGGGGGTTTTACCTGCGCCGCGGCCCAGAATGGGTGGTTTGGTGGCGGGGTTTCCAACGATTTCAAAAAAAAAAAAAAAAAAAAAAAAAAGTATATGCTTCAATACAATTGTGACTTTTTGCAGTGGATCCATCAACCACGCATCCTTTTGAGCAATAATTTAGCTTAACTTATACACCCTTTTTTTAATTTTTGCCTAATCTATGAACAAGCCTGCACAGTGCAGGCTTTTATTAATTAATTGTAGATTGGTCAGAGAATTAGATCGTTGTTGCTTGAGAAAGACAACAGAAAACGGACAAATAAAAGTACAATCTCAACGGCCTGTTTTGGGAGTTATATTACTTTCAAGCAATGCTAATTCTAAGTGGATAGTTAAATTGAAAAGGCTGATAGCATACTTATTACAATAATTAATCGTTTGATGTATATTCTCTGTTGTTCCATTTTGTTGTTCTATGTTGAGAAGACCCGTGTTATTTGTCCCCGAAGGATGTATCTTGATAGTAAATGTATTAAGATTTGGTTATCAGATTTTGATTCAAGTTTAAACAGTGTACTTTTTTTATAAGAACTGTTTTACCTGCTACGCTTAACTGGAGTTTTCAACGATTTCAAAAAAAAAAATGTGTCATTCATTGCAGTTTATTGTATTTTTTTAAAAATAATTATATTAGTGATATGAATAAATATAATCTTTGGCAAAACGAATTGACGAATCAAATTTACATCGAATCTTAAATGAATCAAATTAAAATGTGATGAATCTGTATTCGATTCGTTTATTAAACAAATCATAATATCAGGATTCATATTCGATTTGTTTATTAAACAAATATTCATTTAATTTCGACATGATTTAATAACATAAGTTAATTTACTTACATCAATACTCCATAAACGTATATATGAAATAAGCAATTCATTCATTATTGAATTGATAATAACTTCTCGGACTAAAAATGAACTATTATATTATTTAGCAATTCATTTACTAAAAATGAACTATTATATAATTTTTCATGTGATAATTGATAATAACTTCTCGGATTTAATTAAAAAAATAATAAAAACTAATAAAATGAAATAAATAAATAAACGGATCATAAGTGGATTACGACGACTAATGAACCAACTCAAGAGAATTATATATATATATATAATAAAATTTCATGTGGCATTGTGTGTCAAAATGTACACACCCGTCTACTTGCAAATCGGAATATTTCTGAAAAAGAAATCATAAGTGAATAAAATCAAGATAAATGAAATGCATAAAATTTTATCTTTTATCTTTTATTTTTGTTGACGGCTGATTTTCGTCCCAGTGATAGTTTCGGGATAACTCTCCCGATACAACTTTCCATCAACCTTGAATTTGTTTGGTTATGGGGAGACCAAAAACAAACTTAACGAAGAACAAGAAACACACAAGAAAATCGAAAAGATAAGATTTAACGTGGTTTAGTGGAGCTTGTACAACCTACATCCACAGTCACAATTTGGGGTGGGGGGTTCTTTTATTACTTAACCAAGCTCGACCGACCTGTTTTAACGAATGTCTAATGAAAACCGAGCAGACTGCTTTTCTTTCTCTATTTTTTACAAGTTGCGCTTAAATGAAAAAATTTGGTAACCTTTACAAATGTGATCTAACATACTTTATATGCTACTCAATAAGTGGTATTATTAACCTTTACAAATGTGATCTAACATCCTTTATATACTACTCAATATGTGGTACTGTTTCCGTATCTTTATAACGTCAGTCTTGAAGATTTACAGATTTGCCGATTTCCGGTGATTTAACAGACTCTCTTCCTCATTCTTCCGTCGCCGAAAGTAAAACCTACCATATGAATTCATGTCATATCACGCAGTAAAGGTGTATTGTTTGACCTTTTTCATTAATGAAGACAACCTATTTGAATTTCGGATGTGAGAGTTTTGGGAGGGAAAAGTCCAGCTGCCCTAATCCCACGTCGGTCATCGAGAGATCGATCAGATAACGAGCCGAACTATTCCGCCACTTCCGACCTGACCCAAAATACTCGAGCTAACTATCTTGATTCGGGGAGAGTGCAAAAATGAACCGATTCACATGACCTTTGTGGTAGATCTCAGTTCTAAAGTGGTCGGCCTCTAAGAGTTGATTCACGCTGTGTTTTATAGATGAGTGGATCTTCCCTTTTTGCTCTTACTGACTGTTCCAAGGCTTTAATCATAAAAATCTCCATCAACATCTATCATCTAGTTCTCGGTTCCAACAAGTGTGCAAGTTGGTGTCAGAAACTACACGAATCGGAAGTGTGTTGATCGACTATCATGTTGCTGGTCCTTGGAATTGTACAAAAGATTGTCCAAGTGCCACCTCCAGGTCATCCTCAATGTCTTCGTGCGGTCTATCCTCCAACCAGGGTCAGGTACTCGGTGGGACGTAACCCGACCCCGAGGTGAAAATAACATTTGGCTCTGGGAGAATGTTGCGTCCCCAGACCAAAGAGATGGACTTTGTGGGATTCATCACATCCATGAGCTGATGGAGCATAACGGATCTGGCGGAACGAATCCAGCCCTGATTTAGAGGATAGAATGCTCGACGGAACGAATCCAGCCCCGAACTGAAGAAATAAAGCAGACTCGGCGGAACGAATCCAATCCCGATCTTGAGGAATAATACATACTCGGTGGAACGAATGCAGCCCCGAACTGGTGGAATAAAACATCAGCAGAACGAATTCAGCCCCGATTTGGAGGATAAAATGCTCGACGGAACGAATCCAGCCCCGAACGGAATAAATAAAATAGACTTAGTGGAACGAATCTAGCCCCGATTTGGAGGATAGAATGCTCGATGGAACGAATCCAGCCTCGAACTGGAGAAATAAATCAGACTCAGCAGAACGAATTCAGCCCCGATCTTGAGGAATAATACAGACTCGGCGGAACGAATCTAGCCCCGAGTTGGTGGAATAAAACATCGATGCAACGAATCCAGCCCCGATCTGATGGACCATAACAAACTCGGCGGAACGAATCCATCCCCGAGCTGATGGAACATTTGAGACCTACACGGGGGGAAGGTTTTCAACCTCAGAGGCTCTGCTAACTATGCCGAGTGTGTCTTTTGCCAGACTAAGAAAAAAAATTAGAACAAAGTGAAGTTAACAAAAGGTAGAGGTGACTTATCACATATCCCAAACAAAAATCATAAGTAAAAATAACAACTTAGATGCTCCGGGACAGCGTCCTTCCCGAGACCTCCAAAACACAATTCTGAACCTTACAATTCAGTGTTCCGGCTAACCAGGCTACGGATACGATGATCCTGGCGGTCAGGCAAATCCCCACGGGGACATGGACACCCCGTGTGTGTCTTCCCTAGGTGGTTCTCAATAGGACTCACCAGCAAACTCGTAGGGGCCGAAACCTTCCTAGGTCTGGTTTACCTGAGACTCCTATAATCAAAGGCACCATTCGGTCAAATCCAAGCCATGTGGTCTAATGGTACACAATGGGACTCACCAGCCGACTCGTAGGGGCAGAAACCTCCCTAGGTTCGGTTTACCCGATACTCTTGTAATCAAGGGGATCATTCGGCCAAACCCAAGTCAGGTGGTCTGATGGCACACAGCGGACTCACCAATCGACTCGCAGGGGAAGAAACATCTATGGGTCCTGTTTACTCGGCAGCACGATGATCATGGAGGCAATTAAGCCATCCCATGCCATACTCTCCGATAGTCTTCAGCGGGACTCACCAGCTGACCTATAGGGGGAGAAACGTCTCTGGTCCGGTTTACCCAAGCTATTCCTCAAAGATGCGAGACATGAGGTAGTAACGCTCCGGCCTCGGGGATTTGATAATGACACCCGGGATTGGCGTGCCACGAGGTATTCACGCATTTCCCGCATGTACTCCATCCCTTGATGCGTTCTAGATCTTCAAAAGTGAAAGAAACTAGGTCGGGACACTTCGGGGGTTTGATAATGACACCTGGTATTAGCGTGCTATGGACTTGGTACCCTCCCTAGTTACCGATCACTCATTCGCATCGAGCATGTCCCCATAATATTGAACATGATTTTCGTATTCAATTAAACGATAAGTAAAATGGACACGTTTCTTAATTCGGAAGAGAAAGACATGTTCATATTCATAAGACCTACTGCACTTCTTACTACTCTTGATGGATCATTTCAATAGAGGCTTTATAGTGATTTTCTGGTTCCATCTTATCTAATTACTTGCGGTTTAAAGAAAACGATTACTGGAAGTACCTTCTCAGCATCTCGGCGTTCTATGTCTTCCTGAGCCGGGTACCGTCCAGTTGCTCCAAAAATAGGCACTCGGTCTCATAATCTCCGATACTCTATATAGTCCTTCCCACTTGGAATCCAGGGAACCTTCCTCTGGCCAGCAGGTATTCAATGTGACTCTCCTCAAAACCAAGTCTCCATGAAGGAAAGGTCGAATCTGAACTCTCTTATTGTAAAAACGGACCATTCTTTATTGTCATACAGCTGCTTTCATAGCCGACTTCTCTTTTTTCTTCAGTCAGATCAAGATGATTCCTGATAAGTCCTTCATTCTATTCGGCCTCAAAGTGCCGTATCCAATAGGTGATCATCCCTATTTCCGCTGGGATAACTGCCTCACACCCATAAACTAAAGAAAATTGAGTCTCTCTCATGGAATCCTTGTAGGTCGTCTTGTGTGCCCATAATACTTTTGGTAATTCTTCGACCCATAAGCCTTTTGGCGGCTTCGACCTGCCCGTTGGACTTTAGATGGGCAGGTGAAGCGAATCTCAAGGCAATTTGAAGATCTTCACAAAGTTTTCGGAAACCCTTGTTGTCAAACTGTTTCCCATTATCGGTAATGATGGCCCGGGGAATCCTAAATCGCCAGATGATATTCTTCTTTACAAAATCCATGGCCCTCTTTTCGGTGATGTCAGTCAAAATTTCGGACTCCACCTACTTGGTAAAATAATCGATGGCAACAATATCGTACTTGGCTTCTCCCTGCCCTGCTGGCATCGGCCCGATGATATCCAGTCACCACTAGGCGAATGGTCAGGGGCTCACTAGTAAAGTTAACTGTTCTGCAGACTAATGATGAAAATTGGCATTTTTCTAGCATCCCTCACACTTTCTTGCCACATTTATTCCGTCTTGATGCACAGTTCGCCAATAGAATCTCTGCCACAATACCTTATGTGTAATAGACTGTCCCCCGGCGTGACTTCCATAAATACCCCCATGTATCTCCCTGAGCAGTGAGCACATAGTCGGCCTCTTCTACAGCGAGGCATCTCAAAAGTGACACCGTATACCCCATTCGGTGTAACATTCCTTCTATCAGACAAAATTTTGAACTCCAGTATCTCAGCTTTCTTGCTTATTTCTTATCTCTAGGTGTCTCTCTGGTCTCCAAATACTTCCTGATTGGGTCCATCCATGAGGCCTCCTCTCCCACTTCAACTTCCATTATCTCTGATTTCCAACCCTCATGTCCTGTAGACAAATCAGGGGGATGGTTCTTGGCTTCTCTAATTTAATGGAAGACGCCAGCAGAGCTAACGAATCTGCTTGAAGGTTGTTTTCTCGACTGATCTGCTAGAACTGTATATTACTCATTTCTCTGGCCAACTTCTTCACCTTAGCCATATACGCCACCATATTAGGCTCTCTAGCCTGAAACTAGCCTCAGCTGTTGAATTTTCAGCTGAGAGTCGCTCTTTACAATCACATTTTGGACGCCCACCGCCGTGCACAACCTCAATCCTACCAAAATGGCCTCATATCCTGCCTCATTATTGGTGGCCTCAAAAGTAAATCTCATGGCGTAGACCACCTCTTCGCCGTCACTACTCTGTAACATGACCCCAGCCCCACAACCTTGCGAACTAACATATCCATCCATGGAAAACTTCCACTTGGTCTCCGAAATTTCTAAAACCCGGGGCTCGGTGAACTCGGTCATAAAATCCGCCAGAGCATGTCCTTTCACTGCCACCATTGGCAAATATGATATATCATACTCACTCAACTCCAACGGCCATTTCACCAACCGGCCCGAAACCCCCGTTTTATGCATGATCTGCCTCAAAGGGTGGTCCGTGTAGACTCCGATAGGATGAGTCTGGAAGTATAGTCTCAGCTTCCTAGCAGCTGTAACCAGTGATAATGCCACTAGTTCATGGGTCAGATATCTCATCTGTGCATCCAACATGACTTTACTGATGTAGTATACCGGCCTTTGAATCTTATCGACCTCCTGCACCAACACTGAGCTCTCAGCATATTTAGATACAGCTAAATACAAGAACAGAGTCTCATCAGTGATTGGTTTAGCCAAAAGCGAAGGTTGGGCCAAATATTGATTGAGTTGTGTGAAGGCTTTCTCGTACTCTTCTGTCCATATGATGTCTTCTTAATCTTCTTAATCAACATGAAAAATTGATGACATTTGTCTGTAGCACAGAATATGAACCGGTTCAGAGTGACCACCCAACCTATCAAACTTTGCACTTCTTTGACTGTTCTGGGAGACTTCAAATCCTTAACGGCTTGGATCTTCTGCGGGTTAGCCTCTATTCCCCGCGCACTGACCATATACGCTAAAAATTTCCCTGGTGCCACTCTAAATGCACACTTATCTGGATTCAACCTCATGATGTGCTTCCTTATCAACTCAAAGGTTTTTGTGATGTCGGCCAGATGACCCTCCGGTTCCATAGTCATTGTTTACCAACCTTTGAAATGTTGCCCTTGCATTCTTCAAACCGAATGACATTACTCCATAACAATACAGCCCTCAATCCGTGATGAATGCAGTATTCTCTTCGTCCCCAAGATGTATTTTACCTGGTTATAACCCGAGAATGCGTCCATGACACTGAGCAGCTTGTGACAGGCAGTTGAATCCACCAACCGATCTACTTTCGGGAGTGAGAAACTGTCTTTCGGGCAGGCTTTATTAAGGTCGGTGAAGTCCACACACATCCTTCATTTCCCGCTAGGCTTTTTTTTTTACCAAAATCAAATTTGAAACCCACTCTGGATACTTTACATCTCGAATGAACTCTGCCTTCAGTAATCCCTCTACCTCGATCGCTATCGTCTCACAAAGTTCTTTGTTGAATATTCTTTTTTTCCGCTTGACTGGCTTATGACTTGGATCCACCGCCAAGTGATGGCTGATAAACTTAGGGTCTACCCCGGGAATATCACTATGCCCCCAAGCGAAGATATTTGCATACAGCTTCAAAAGCTTTAGGAGATTCTTCTTTAGGTTATCCTTCAAACCTACTCCTACCTTGATGATTTTTCCTGAACTAAAGGGTTTCACCGACTCCAACTATTTGGCTTCTCCCAAACGGGCAAACTTTTTGAATCGCACATCTGGACATTCTTCTTATTCATCATCCTCCTCCTCTTCCTCTATTTTTCTCTTCTTCCATCGACCCTGCTCAACACAAAAAGTTTCTCTCAAAACGGTGGCAAAGCAACTCTGGGCCACCTTCTGGGTTCCACATACAATCCTGATCCCGACATGGGTGGGAATTTCACCTCAAGTAATAACATGACATGGCGGCCTTCGCTTTCATCATGAAGGGTTGGCCCACAATGACTTGATAACTGCTCATGTAATCCACCACTGTGAAGTCTATCATGATTGTCTGGGTGCGTGGGGAAGTTCTGAACGTCATGGCCAACTGTATTCTTCTAAGTGGGGTGATTGTTGCTCATCCAAACCTGTACAAGGGCGTCCCGTCCTGGGTCATTATCGCATACTTTATCCCCAATCCATCCAAGGCTTCCTTGGAGATTATGTCGACCGCACTCCTCGGATCTACCAAAATCATGTCTACCTCTGCTCCCTCTATCACTACTTTAATTATCAATGCATCAACATGCGGAAAACTCACCCCATGTGCATCCTCATTGGTGAATATTATATGGACCAACCGATCACTTTGCACGCCCTGGGCCTGCCCCACCGATATTATCTCCGATCCTCGGGTCCTGCAGTAATTTTTTCTTGACCGATTCGAGTCTCCAGCCAGTGTCCTGCCTCCCACGATGATATATGTTTGTCTATGCCCTTGCCGCTGCTAGGCCGCCATGGCCCCCTGGTCAATGTTCTCATTTAGATAACCGTTTTATGAAAGATTCTCCAACTGCTCTCGTAAATTCTTACAACCTTCTACCGAATGCCCCCTCATATTGTGGTACACACAGTAGTACTTCCCATTCATCTTATCTACTAGATACTTTCTCAGATCGGGCTCCATCAAGAGGCTCCTACCTTTAATTTCTTTCGCGATCTGAGCCAAAGGCTTGTTCAGAGATGTGTACCCTACTCCTTCGACAACATGGTTCACTTGCACTTGAGCTCATCTTATCTACTAGATACTTTCTCAGATCGGGCTCCATCAAGAGGCTCCTACCTTTAATTTCTTTCGCGATCTGAGCCAAAGGCTTGTTCAGAGATGTGTACCATACTCCTCCGACAACATGGTTCACTTGCACTTGAGCTCCTCTCTCTTGCGGTACATTTTTGGGAGGTATCGGCCTGAACTTTCTCTGTCTATGAGAAGGATTCCTCAACTCTCTGTCCGGCCTTCGCACCATCTCCGGCTTCTGCACTCTTTCCTTTTGCACCTCTCTCTTCCGAACGACCTTCTCCTCTTCCTCTATCAAACGAATTTCCTTGCCAGCACCAGAGCCGTGACGTAGTCTGGTACATCTTGTACCCTCAAGTGAGTCCACAATCTTCCAACATTAAGGGCCCATTTAAGACTTTCCAAAGCCTCAATTGGCTCATAGGCCCCGACCTCGAGCACCAATGTGGTACCTTTCAATAAAAAATTTCAGCGGCTTATCATCCATCTGCTTCATCAACATCAACTCTCCTATTGTCTTTTTGGAACACACGCTCATTTGAAATGCCGAATGAACGACTTCCTGAACTAAGAGAAACTACCGATATTCCATGGAGTCAAACTTCTGAACCACCAAATCGCGGGTCCATATAGGGTCAAAGGGAACACCTTGCATATGGTTTCCCCCACCATTCCTTGTACTTCCATTAGCAGGACGAAACGCTCAATGTGAGACTTAAGATCGGTGTGACCCATGTATATATTTATGGACGACATTGTGAATCGCCTAGGGAATTCTGCCAACAAGATATCTTCTGTAAAATGAGAGGCTTAGATTTTCCTCCCACTTTTTCATTTCTTTTCTAAACCAAATTTTCATGTGGTTATCGTTATCGTCATATTGTTTCCCCCGGACATCCTCACATCTGCTTCTTCGAGCACGACGTACACCATGGCTGGTTACCTCTCGCTCCTCTCCTCCATATCTTATATCTTCTCATTTTTTGGAACGTGGGCTATTACTCGAGACTCCAGCGTTTGTCTTTCTTCCCATTCCTTCCACATTCTTTCCACTTGTAGGGCTCTCGCTATTACAACTGACCTCACCCTCTGTGGTTCTTTCCTCCCAGATTCATTTTCACAGCTTAGGTCTACTATCATCTTCCCTTCACCTATCTCATTTCTCCTCTGACTGGGACCAGCCTTCAACCTCTCATTATTCGTCTTTTCCAGTCTCTCCAGTTTATCCATCATGGCCTTCAAAAGCGTCTGGTTACTTTCCTTCATCCTTCCCATCCACTCTGTTGTTGAACTCTTCGATGACCTGTGGTTCTAATACAAGCAGAGCCCGCCCTTGGTTAAAGCAGCCGAGTCGCTCGCATATGGTTTGGATTCCTAAATTTATTTATTATAACTGTTAAATAACTAATGAATGATGGTATTGAAATTTTAATATTATAATAATATATTATGATTAAGAATTCTGAAATATAAAATGAATTTAGACCCCGAATATATCAGGGACGGCCCTAAATACCATATATGAGTGGTATATACAGTAAATATAAGAGTTTAGCAAGATTGGTCGGTAGTGCAAAATCCGAGTCAAATGCATTACACCTCCAATTGCTGTTTGTCAAATAATTGCAGTGTACTTTGTGAATGAATGGAGTTTGAAACACACATTTGACGCTCGTCTCCAAAACTTGGAAGGAGTTTGTTGATGGTTGGTTTTCGTCTTAGGGACAATAAGGAGATTATTGTTCCGGGATCCAACTTTCCTTCAGTAATGAATTTGTTTGGTTATGGGGAAACCAAAAGCAAACTTGGTAGAAGGCGAAAAGCATGCAGATTGACACAAAGAGCTAACGTGGTTCGGCGGATTGAGTCCAGCCTACGTTCACGGGCACAAATGGGTGGTAGTTTTATTACTGTGATGTGATCTGCCGACCTGTTTTGTGGCCGGTCTGTGTGGAAACCGAGCTGTTTTACATGATCAAAATATTTACAATTTTTCTATCTCAAAAGAAAAAAGTCCCCCCTCATCGATTATACACAAGCTTCTCTTTATATACTGAGAATGAAGCGGTTGAGATGAGGCGGTTTGCTGTTCCCGTTGTCCACGTGACACCTGACTCATTTATTGAGCTCTTTTCCCTATGCCTGCTGTTGCCGAAAGCAAACCTATCTTCTGACACCTTATCGCATCCATCTGATTCTCCACTGCTACACATTTCTAGTGATGACAGCAGCCTGGTGGGTGCCTCCGGGAGATGACATGTGTAAATGGGAAACATATTCTCAAAGCTTCTGTCGGTGCTTCTGTCGGTCGCTAAGTGGTCGCCCAGACGACCTGTGGAGTTTCCCACAATCACTTCTTCCTGGCGCTCTCATCACATCTTTCTAGTGACCGGATAGATTTCGACTTGCCTTCCCGTCCTAATGTGGTCGGTCTCCGGATTTCGTACCGCGTCCTGTAGCCTGTTTCGCCTAGATCTGGGAGATCATGTCAAGGCCTCCCGCCGAGCCGAGGAGTGGCTAACACTTCTTCTTAGTATCTTTCCCTTTTGGAAAAGGGAAATCCCATCCTTATCGTTAGCCAATTGTTTGATGTACTATGCCTTGATTTTCACCCTCGGAAGAGGTAATATTTAATTTTGTAAATAGATATATAAAATTCGTGGTGGAACCGCATAATCAAACGGTCGTTGTAGTATAGTGGTGAGTATTCCCGCCTGTCACGCGGGTGACCCGGGTTCGATCCCCGGCAACGGCGATTTTTTGAGCTGCTGTTAAAACCTCTGAAAAGCCCGCCCTCTGACCTGATTTTCAATCGCCACACAACATCTTACTCTTTTTTTTACTCCTCTGATCTTCTTCTCCTTCTTCTGGCTCGGTTACTGTGTAGTCGTTTTCTTCTTACTGTTTTTATAAGCAATCTCTGTGTGTATTTGTAATTTTTCAGCCATGGAAACCGATGAGGCCCTACGCGTGCTTCCGTTTCAGCTTCAATTGGACAAACCGGTCGCCTCTCAGGTCATTTACTCTATTTATTTATTTTCTGCTTTATTGCTTTTCAGAACAACGAAAAGAAATTATAAGTACATTTTGTGATTTATTTATCAATGTTTTGTTTTGTAACTTATAGATTAAAATAGCGGAATGGAATCCAGAGAAGGATTTGTTAGCCATGGTTACTGAAGACTCGAAGATTTTGTTACACCGATTCAATTGGCAAAGATTATGGACCATTTCGCCTGGTAAATTATTATTCGTATTTTCATATCCGTATAACTTATATTAGTTCTATACTTGTATTTATTATTCATTTATTTGAAAATTTTCAAATGTGAATATCTCTGATTTAATTTTAGGAAAGCCGGTTACATCCTTGTGTTGGCGTCCTGACGGTAAAGCAATGGCTGTTGGGCTTGAAGATGGAACCATCTCACTGCATGACGTCGAAGTGAGTAGCATAGCTTAAGCACTGATTTCTAATTCATGCATTGATTCAAAACTATACATAACTGTGCTTTCCTGAATACTTAAAGATATTTCTTGCAATAATTGATTGTAATTTGTAATATACTAATATATGTTATTTATTTACTAGAATCAGACACTTTCAAAGGGAACTACTAAATTTTGTAGTTATATGTCTAAGTTATGCGCTCAACTTCTTAGGTATTGTCTCGGAGTTATTTATAGATATGATGGTCTATCTCATTGATGGAATGAAGTTTAAAAAATGCTTTAAATCAGTTATATATTTGCAATGTGTTTGTTTCTGTGTGAAATTGAAATCTGTAAAGCTATTTCTTCTACGTTTATTTTCATGCGTTTCAAACCTCCGGTCTTTGTTATGTTAAGCAGAATGGAAAATTGTTGAGAAGCTTGAGGGCCCATACTGTTGCTGTTGTGTGCCTTAACTGGGAGGAGGATGGACAACTCAGTAAGGTCTGTTTTTGTCTTTCACCTGGCAATCTGTATTTCGAGCTTAATGCATGACTTCACTTTGATTTTCTATGTTCAAATTATATTTTGTTTTTAAGCTTTTGCTAAGGATTCTGATTAAGCTTGTATCTTTTATTTAGGAGATAATCCTCTTATGGTGAAGCTAGTTTGTATCAAATATATGAGTAACTGTTGTAGAAACATATGCTGGGTCATTTTTCGGGTTCTGGTCAATAGCTGATTTCCCCTTCTATGCATGACATGTTCATTCTCATCTCCATTCCCTTTTTGAATTTTTGATGTCAGAACGACTTTGGTAATGTCTCGACATATGAAGACCGCACTTCTCGTTTCTTCCCTCCTGCTCCCGGAATTCCTCGGATGCCGGGGCTGGTGTCTGGAGATAATGGCTTCATGGATGATAGTGAAGATTCATTTCGGGAGCTGTCAAATTCCTCGCACCAACGATTTAATATTCTGTGTAGTGGAGACAAAGATGGAAGCATATGCTTTAATATTTTTGGAATATTTCCAATAGGGAAAATTGTAAGTTTTAACCTAGTGAAAATGTGATATACTATTTGCCGATGTATTAGATTTTCGTATCTTTATTTTCCTTTGGAAAATCCTCTTTTTTTTTTTTCCAGTTTTATGTTTGCTGTTTCACCTAATTACCTCTGTTTTTGTATGTGAATTTTGTCACACTCCAAAATAATGTGCCAGAATATACACAAGTTTCTCGTTCCTATTCGCAATGTGGACGAACAAGGTACTTGCCACCTTCTGAATGCTTCTATTTACAAGGTATGCTTATCATTCATATGGATAGCCTTTCAAACTTACTGTGTAAATGTTACAAAATGGTGTCGATGATAGTTGCGATGGTTAACTTCATAACTCTCAAGTAACTTCATTTAATACTGGGTCTGTGGATCAAATTGTTTTAAATAGTTTGGACAATTCTAATGAATGGCTATGGTCAATTTGAGGATGAAAAAGACTGTTAAGAGCCCCACAATACTAGCATAGCCAAGTTACATTTCAGAAGAATCCATAATAAGAAAATATGGCCAAGAGTTTATCTTAATCCTTTTGTTTTTTCAGATGTTGGACTAAATAAATTTTCCATTGAAAGAATAGGTCTTCTTGTTTAATCCTTTTTTTTTCAAGAGCCACCTTTACGTCTCAGTTCTGGCAGGCCAACATTCAACTCTTCCTGATGCTAGCTTGTGTTGTTATGTGGTTGTTGTTAGTAGGTCGCTTTATCAAAAGACCTTTGTCGTTTGATAGTCATATGCTCAGGACAACTCAGTCAAGAGGAGGAGCTTGGTGTACATGGTATGCATGGCTTGCATTGCTTAGTGCTGGATACATCTATATTTTCGAAGAGGTAACATTTCTTGGGAAACTAAGATGTCTAGTTTTGTGTATTCAATTATGTTATGCTAAAAATATACTTGTTTGAATTTTTCCTCATTAAAATTAAACCTTACATGCTTCTTGCTTATAGATTGTTGCTGGAGATTAAAAAAATTTATGGCATAAAGTTACTTAAATTTAAAAACATTCTCTATATGCATTTTTTCCCACATTGCAGGAAAGATGAGCTCCATCAGGTGGCCCTGCAAGCTTCTAACATTGAAGATTTAACTGAGGTTATCCGGGAATCACTGACAGTTATGTGTAAGCAGTGGTCAGATGCCACACGCTCTTTTCATGAGAAGTTTGATTCTCTCTCTACTTTGATTATTGACAATGGTAACCTCAGATTGTGACCTTATATTGCAATTTATCTTATAATATCTTTCTTCATTTGACTGGATCTCCCTTTTCATATAGGTCTCGACTCGTCTCCCCAAGAGGAGTTTCTAAGCCTTTTAGGTGGTGCTCGTACAAGTCCACCAATTCATCAGTTTTTAGCTAACTCTCTTGGTGAAGCGGTGTGCTCGTCCTTCCATGAATTTTCTCATGAAAGAAATCAACGGATATTATACATTTCATTCATCAAATGATCTAATTTTATTATGTGACAGGGTGTCAAGCGTGTGTCAAAGGCAGTTTGTGGTGCTGGGAAAGAACTTCAGCTTATTGTCCTCGATCATCTTCAGGTCCACTATATTATTCAAGAACTACTAAGTTCTAACAATTTAGTTCTATAAGTCTGAAAAAACCTATTGAATTGAGTGGAATAGTTAATAGATTTGAGTGTTTGTGTATGTACCTGTAGCTAGAGGATGACTGCATCTCAAGCCTCTATAGTAAGGGCCACAAATAAATATATTTTTCTTAAACACACATATACGCATTCATTCTCACACATACAGTCTCAAAAGTGTAGATCCATGTGCATCTGTGTTTGCAGTTATGTGTTGGTGCTGTGCACATTATTTTTCTTCAAAGCCTTGGTCTGTTTCTCTGTGTTTCCTTTGCATGTTGTGTTGTCTCCATAGTTATTTTGTGTGGCTGATATGTTTTTGTTTTATTTTTTCCTTATATCAATGGCTTGAGTGGAAACTAAAAGATAAATATCCATTTCCCAGCCTGCTGCAGAAATTATTGGATTTAGGATGGGAGAACTAAGGGGCCTTTCAAGATGGCGTGCACGCTTTCAGGGTATTGGGTTGGACGAGAAACTAATTAATAATGCTACAGAAAATTCTGGTATGTTTCTAGTACAAGTTGAGCGGTTTATGAGGGTGCTTTCGTCTGTGGTGCAGCAGGTATGTTATTTAGGATCAGATATTTTATTTTTATTAGCTTGTCAAATCTATTCTTACATTCATACATGTTTCCATGTGACATTCTTTTGTAATGTATGAACATTTTAAAGGCTATTTATGTTGTCATTCTCTATTGAGTCTTATGTTTGGACGAGTAATAGCATGATGCCATGAATGATTAAGGTTCATATTATGTCTTGTCGGCTTGTCGCTATAAATATAGGTTCAAATTTGAATTATAGATGTTCTGATTGGATGGCCATACAGTCTTTCTTTTTGGAATCATGATAAGTTTTGTATAAATAGTTAAAACTTTTGGAGTTTTAACTCAGCGTAATCCCAGTCATGACACATCTAGTGAATGAATAACTGAAAGAGATTGACTCAAAATGGTGACAGCAGTTTCAGCATATGCTAGTGCATCTTGTTTTAATATTTACTTGACTGACAAAACATGCATTGCTTGTTGGATCTGTGCTAGTAAACTTTTATGAAAAAGCTTGAGACTGTCCAAAATGAAAGAGGATTTTCTCCACTTGGAACTTTTTGATTGTTGTTCGAAACACTAATATTTGTCTTTTCTTTCAGTTTTCAAATTTCTTCAACTGGCTTCTGAAATGCATAAAACTACTTATGCAAGAACCAAGTGATCAGCTTCCAAGATATAATAGGTTTGTTTCAGGCGTTGATGTTCCATCTTCTTAATGGCATTTATTTTGTGTTTACTCTTTTCTGCTTTTGCAGTGAGCTTGTTGTCATCTTCTTGAAGTTTTTATATGATCAAGATCCTGTTCAGCAATTGCTGGAGCCTTCTGAAGTTGACCATGATGTCGAAGTTGATCAGTGAGTTTTTTCATTTGTTACAAGCTTCCTAGTGTATCCTTCTACTTTTTGCGACTGACAAACCTGTTTCACCTTATGTATTAAATGACCATGGTAAGGGTCTTGCTGGGTTGGCTTGAATTCAAGGTAGGTATTAATATACAGATCCTTGAGTTCAAGTCAAACGTGGCAAGACCCTTACATTCCAGTGTTGGAGATTTTTAGTATGAAACCTATTTAGAATTTAAACTAGAACTTCTTGGTGAGGTTATCAAGAGAAAGCTTTGTCTACTATAATTTATAAGGGTCTGAGATTCCAGTTTAAAATTATGGTTAATATGACTAGAAGTTTGATTTTCCTTTGCATGTCTGATAAATACAGAACAAGCTACATATTCTCTCTTTTTTTCGACCTGCAAATAGTGGACACTAACTGTCTTAGAGATCCAATTTCTTGGGTTTATATGCATATGTATGCATGTACCAGGGTGTGGTTGCATATTTTAGTTGATGCAAGTGCATATGCTCACATATTATTTATATAATTGCTAAATCGTTCTTCATCCTTTGAGTAATTTATATTGCTAAATCCTTAGGGAAACAGTGCAAAGAGTTAGAGAATTAGTTCATTTTGGGGGATTTTCAGACTACAATAATCTGCGGAGGACATTACTGAAGGAGTTCCAACTGATGGAGTCCAGGTATTACTTTCTCCTCTCCGTTGCTCTCACCTATTTTAGAGTGCAAATAGCTAGTAGAGAGATATTGTCGCAGTGAACACATGATAGTGTGCTTCCGAGGCTCCAAACACAAAGAAAATCATTAGAATCACTGCTAATGTGTAATCCAGAGTGTAAATAAGGCATAGTGTAAATAAGTGCTTTCAGTTTGCATTTTTTATTGTGGAAAAGCTCCCGGGCCCACCCCCTAAAAATAACCTGCACCTTTGGAGGTAAAAGGTATTCGACTATCATAGTTTTCATCACAAGTGTTTGCCGCATTTTAATTTTAAGTTTTCTTTATTAATGACTGCACGATTTCAGCTTCAAGGAAGCTTTCCTGATGCCTTTTACTACGATTTCAACAAAGATACTTTGTGAGGATTTTCTGCCACTCTTCCCTCTTCCATCTTCTCCAACGTCTATTGTAATTCCTATGTCAGTATCATACTACGAGGTACTTCAGCATGTCTGGGTTCATCATTTATACATATTATTGTTAAGAATGTTTGGGTATACGTTTCATGTATTTTGTCTTCAATCTTGATTATATGTCTTTCTGCATTCTGATGGTTTTTTTTCATTTTGGTGTAGGGCATCTCGCAATCTCACCAAGCTTCTGACCATGATCTTATTGATTACGTGTCTTTCCAAATACCTGATGAGCTTTTCTCAGATGTCGCAAATTGTGTAGGCATAGCAAGGGGATTTATGCATGACATGAGCAGTGTAAAGATGGGCTACACTTCATTGGAGGCCGTGTTGTTATCTGTTCCTTCAGGTTATCATTGTGTGGACCTATCCCTATATAAGGTAGGACCTAAGACATACTACCGTTTGGCAGTGTGTAGTCTTTCAGTTTCGATATTTTGGGATGTCATGTAATTATTATGATTTAAACAGGAGGGCCAAATTGTTTTACTACTAAATGAGGTAAGCACCTCTGCTGAAAATTCGGGAGAAGCTTGTATTATGATTGTGCAAACTAGCAACCTTCCATTTGTATCTATCTCAAGATCAACTTGTCTAAACCATTGGGAGTTACATCAACTAAAGGTAAATATCGTGCTTGCTGTTCATCCCCATACATCGTTGGATTGATCAACTTATTAGAGGGACCATTTTTAAATTGTTTTATTCCCTAAATCATTTACAGCTCAACATTAGTGCTAACTCTGTAGTTTGGCATGTCCTTCCTCTACATTTTTAAGCCCTAAGCTTCTTTTCATGATTCGACGACTTACTTTGTGCCTGACTTTTTTCCCCCTAAATGCACATTTGTCAAGATGATGGTTTGATGCATTAATTTTCAGATGAAGGAAGTTCCGAAGTTTTTTTCCCTGCTGCTTGTATATTTCCAAGTTTTTTTTTTTACATTCAAACACTTACTCTGAGAAATATGTACTATTAGGACTCAGTCGTTCATCTGCAAATGGAGAATGAAAAGGTTCGCGGTATTCCTCACTCTGTAGTTGCTCCATTGGCGGTTAGCAGTAAGTATCTATTGAAACTTTTTTATTATAGTAAATTTAAGTAAACGCGACTGTTGTGCAAATGTTTTTGACAATTTTTATGGTAACAGCATCCAGAGGCGTAGCTTGTGTTTTCGCTACAAGGAAGCGAGCGTTGGTATACATCCTGGAGGAAGACGAAGATGAAGTTTCAGATACAGAATGAGAGCTAATTAATAATTATTATTAGTTATGTCCCTTTTTTTAATGAGATTTTATTACTTAGTTTTAAGGTTTGATTGATTGTGCTTTATGATTGTATTTAATATCTTGATCTGTTGTAAATGCTGAATTATAAGTTATTCAAACCATTTCTTTGCAATATCACTACATCAAAAGTTCAAATGCAATAAATATATGATTAGTATTGTGTTATAAGTCACATCCTGTTCTACTAATAATTGCAAGTTTGATTGAAGGATGCTTCAAGTAGAGGTTGGATCTCTTTTTGCTATCTTATGATTCATTTTTCTAAAAAAATTGGTCAATAAATATGAAGGCAAACAATAGAAGGCTGAGACTACGTGATCTAATCATTTCATCTACACAATAAGATAAGGTAATTTAAGGAATATTTCACAAAATGACAAATGGTTACAAAAAAAATTAGGATGTAATATTTTATTATATATAAATAATATTGAGAAATAATATTTTGCTATAAGTAGTATTGGGGTGTAAATATGTAATATTTACTAATAGTAGAATGTAATTTTTATAAAAAAATAATAATAAATTATAAGATTTTGTAAGGATATGATAATACCATATAATAAGACGTAATTTTTGTAAAAAAAACTAATAATAAAATATTATATTCTAATATTTCTTATATCTGTTTGTTATTTTTCAGTTTTAAAATAATGAAATGATAATAAGTTAGTAACCCATGATTTAAAAATGCTGCCGATGGATAAGCAAGTAAATAATTTTTAAAGAACAGCGACAATGTGAAAAGTGGTTGGAGATTCACCACGGCTTCACCAAAGGAGAAATAAAAGAATATATGGGGCCGCATGAGAAAGGAATTTGAAACAAATACGAGACATTTTAGCAACCCAAATGAAGTAAAATCTTATTTTCAAATATAAAGACGGTATTCAAATTACAAGGAACTCTAGAATGAATCGGAATGTTGCTGCAAAACACACTATCGTAATTCGATAATGATGCTTGATCGGGCAAGATCCGACCATTATTTGTCATGTTACAAAGCCAAAACACCGAGATTTATTGTGTTTGATCTCAACTCACACAAAGATACAATATTTATTAGCCAAACTTAAAAGAGAAATGAAACTCCATTGCCACCCTATTGGCTCCACGAGTAAATCAAAGAAGACCCGTGCCAAGTTTCCCTGCTTTTGGAAAGGCTTTCCTCTGTAAAGCACCATCGCCAAACATCTTCAGTCGAAACATCCCAACTATACGAGTCTTCCAAACTGTAAGAGCTAGAAATAGAAGATGCAAGCTTACAGCTTACTATACAGGCGAGAATTGTACAAACAGAGAGATGCTAAGATGTCAGGATTATAATCTTAAGGAACAGCAGGGTCTCAGAGAGCAAGATACTAACCAAGAACCCAAGTCCATGGCCATTGTCCTTACTCCCATTCGATTAGAAATCGAGCAGGTCAAGAGGAGGAAGCCTATTAACTCCAAAACCAGATTAACTTTGCTGCACAGGCCACAACTATTATTCATCCAACTCAACAAGTTGTGCCCGCCTCTCAGCAGCCTTCTTCCTGATGAAAATACCCCACCTGAGGGCTGCCTTCAGCTTCAGCCACCCAACAACAGCTTTGCCAGACGAACGAGGACTATCATCCTCATAACTATAGTTTGGCGACGGGTTGGCCATGAATGTAGAGGAGTAAGGGTATGCATCTTCTGCAACATTGGAGGGGTGGCCTTCTCCTCCCATATTGAAAATACGAAGCAGATGCTGCTGCATATCTTCAGTTTCAAGCATCTCATGACTTCTCATACGAATTTCCTCCTCTGAGAAAAAGTCTTCAACTCCCCTATAAGGAGCAGGATTTGATGTATCAATACTCTGGAAGCCCAATGAGGATGAGTGTGGTGGGCCAAGGGCCAAAACATTTTCACTTCTTGGAATATGGGCTTCCTGTGGAAAACTGACTGGTGAGTTCTGTAGAGGGAATGAAGTGCCAGAAAATTGAACGGGAACATTGATATTTACATTCTGTGGCTGCAGTGAGAATCTGGATGGCATGCTATCATTATACCCTAGACATAAAAAGTACAGTCACCAAGTTAGCAATCAAACGTGTGAACAGGCACAAGCTCGGATTTAGAAAGCATTATGGAAAGCTTCAAATAACTATCATATTATAAAAAAAAATTGTCTTTTAACCACAAACAACTTTCTATACTGCGAGTGTTGCATTTAATAATGTTTTTTCCCCTAAAAAGATAATACCTCCAACTGTTAAGCCTGAATCAATTAAAGGCTGCTCTGGAGGAACCGGAACTGACAGAGTTGGTAGAGTAAGCTGTTGGCCAAACGAGTGTGTATAATTTTGTGGCCCTGTTTGAAAATCAGTCGGAGGAGCATCTACAGTCTTACTCTGTGTAAAGCCTAACAGAGACTTGCCATCATACTCTATTACATGCATCCAATTTTCATATGCCGCCTTGACCAAGGTGTCCACATTGCCCTGCAAGACCCAAATCATTCATATATTTATCAAGCTTTCATCCTTCTAATAGAACACAGATATATCTTTATATTAAAAAACTTCAGTATTCATTTAATCAATGAAATTAAAAACCTATGGAACATATAAAAATGTGACCATTGTATATTTGTGATACTTTGGATAATTTGTTGATATAAAAGACAAGTTTGTGACCAGTCATGTAGATGAGTACGAAGTCATTATTTAAGACTTGATGGTTTTAACAAGCCAAAAAAGTAAAATTATTTGACCATAGCAGACTCATTATAAATTACGAAACCAAAAGCACGTTACAAAACTTCAGATGTAAGGAGAGTAGGTGACTAATGATAATAAACCACAAAATTATATACCTTCTGACTGTCAGAGAGAGAATCAGCTGAGAGATATTGTCCATTAGCAATAAGGCCACAGAACTCATAGATATTGTTAAAAACAACGCCAACATTCCTCTCATCATCAGGATAATACACATAAAGTTTCCCACTTAGCACACAAGTCTTTGCATGCTCCAAGAGAACATCCCACATCTTGTTGGACATGCCGCTTCCAAGGATCTATAAGAAATGGAAAGCAAACAATTACAAACAGGAATATGTGGATTTAATTACTTATTTGACAACCAAACCTAGATTCTTACATTTCGCAACCTCTGTGAATCTCTAACTACAAGTCGTAGGAAGTCTTCAACTGTGAAAATTCCAGCTTTATTTAGCCTCTTATGAAATGATCCATCTTTACCAATCTTCTCCAATCTCCAAACCTCATCATTGAGTGCAGGAGGGTAGTGTTTCTTATATACTGTAAAGGGAAAAAGATTCAAATTTATCATCTTCCCATCAAAAAAAAAAAGAAAGCAAATAGACAAGACATTAGAAATCTAGAATAGAATTTTAGACTGTAATCAGGAACTCACATTCCCCCCGATGATCCTTAACAGTAAAGGCATCTGTTTTTGCTTCACGTATGCGAATGCCTTCACAAAAACCAGAGGCGACCTTCAGCCCTAGCCTGAACTTCCTGCTCCTTATCCAGCTTGAATTGTCTGTAAATGTAAGATCCCCTAATGTTCCTACTCCATCCTTTAGAGTCACTTGCAGATCCCCGGTGAGAAGTGGTCTCTTTCCTTCACGCTCTTTAACTACATGAGTCTCAAATTCTTCTTGAGTCCAGTTATCATCATCTTCATTGTTGAAATCACCTTCAAGAACCACAACATCTAGTTTCACCAAGGACTCTGGACCGGTTGTGAGAACTTGACCTGTGCTTGCATCAATCAAGACGAAATGGATTGCAGCACCTTGTTCCCCTTCCACTTTCCCTCCAGTAAAGAGAGGAAGTGACAACCTAGACCTGAAGTGCAGCTGCAAGTTTCTACCATCAGGTCCTTCGATACGTTTCGGAGAAGACCTGGATTACAGTACAAGGCATCACTTTAATGGAAGTAACAGCACGCACAATAATCAAGGAAGTTGTACACAAACGCTATAGTTAGAAATGCCCAAATTTGAAAAACACATAAAAGATCACAAAGTAGGACACTATATCGTTTGGTGAGGTTTCATTGAACATTTGTACTGGAATCAAACACCCTAACACTAGGAAGATATGAATTTATGAAATGGAAGAGTGATCTCTCATCACACACTGTACCCCGTAGGCCAAATGGACAAAAAACAATCTTGGGAGGGATAGGCAAAAATTTTGGTTCTCATATTACATTGTTATAAGCTGAGCAATAAATTTCACACCTTCCAGTAAGTTTGGCGGGGCCTAATTTTGCCAGAGCACGTTCCACTTCTTCGCTCACCTGTTCAAAGCCAAAGACCAAAAATGTGAGGAATCAACCAGTGATGGAATAAGATCATACCAGTCAAAAAAAGAGCCTGACCAAGCAGCATAGAAACTTCTGTGCAAGTAGCATAGAGTATTCATTCTTACCACCCTCCGAAGAATAGGTTCTAATGACGAGCAAAGCTTCTGTAAACTATCCAACTTAAGAGCTTCAACAATTACGCTGCATTTCAGAAAAGCAATGTCTGACTTAACCATCATAATACTAATAATGTAATTTCATTTTTAGTAAATAAAGAACTAAACTCTGGAGTAGCAATATTCACGGGTCAAAATTTACATTCAAAACATTCTCTTTAAGTTGGCAGTAAGTAGTAGTAAAATTTTGGGAGCTACACAGGTCACATATGAACACCCTGAAAAGGTGGCTTTAGAAAAATAAAACACAAGAAAAATCAGTCATCACTAACAACCATGAGAAATAATTACTTTTAAGAAAAGCATCACCGATGACCTTAAAATCAGAAGTTATAAGCCTTTTTAAGCTTTCATTATGTTACCTAGTCAACCATTTTGCACTCAGTACAAAACACCACAACCGTCACAACAGTAAGAACAGCAACAAAAACAGTCTTAAAAGCTCCTCATTTTTTCCTAGTTATGTCGAATAATTTCACAGGTTCTAGTTCATTTCATCACAGAATCTACCTGAACGACACCAAGTCAACCAACTACAGTACTTATGTTTATGGTGTTCGGCTTTCTGTTTTTCCAGAATCGAGTTTCAGATTACATCCAAACTGAAAATAAATTTTAAAAAGCTCCTACTTTTTGTCAAATAGAAAGCCAAAATCAGTTACTAGCTGTGCCTGAGTAAGTTTCACTTTTCTTTTAAACTCGCATACTTTCAACAAAATTCAAAATTGCTTAACATCCAAGTCAAGATTCAACTAACAAATTCTAACCAACTCTATCCACTAACTAACAGACTACCGGATTAAACAGCTTATCATACCAAGAATAATAAAATATAAATCAAATAAACAATTCATGTATTAAGCAAAAAAAATAATAACAATTACCTGGCCAAAGCAGGTCGTTTCCTGTCAGGCTGACCTTCTTCAGCCGAACTCGGATCCAATCCTCTCTTACTATTCGATCTCTCCATGTACCTCGTTTGCATCTCCCGAAAACGACACAGTTCTGGAAACTCTACGGAAAAAAAAACTCGAATCAAATTTAGAAACTTTCCTTCAAGATTTGAAGTGCTTTTATTTGACCTCAAAAAGAGAATAAAATTTACAGAAGGTGATAAAGCGAGCGGGAAAGTAAAGCCAGAGAAAGTGGAATTTTAATTTTTGAGTATGTAAGAAGTTTCGACGAAACGACTGCGAATTTTCGCTTCGCTTTGAATTTTTTTTAGCCCCTTTTTAGTGTTTTTATTCGAGCTCTGTTACAGTCACGGCTTTGAACGGTAACGAATCAGTTTGGGATTATGATAGTGGTTGGACGGTGGTTGTGATGATTTGTGATCAGGAACCGGCTGATCTGGGCCGTCAGATATGCTGACGATTGGGAATCTTTTGATTTGATTATTTTAATGTTTCGACACGTGAAAGAATGTGATCCGGCTTTGTGAATTGCGCAGCGTGACTGTACCCTGTATTTTGTTGATTTTAATTAATAAAATTAATAATTAATAATTATAAATCAATGCTCAAACTTGGACGATTAAGATTTTTATCAGATAATTCTTCAAAAAATAAAAAAAGATTTTATTAGATAAGAAGGGTTTGACAAGTTTACTAATCTGCCTAACTGAAGATTATAGAATAGAATGGCATTGACAAACATTTTGTCAAAATTGATGACTTCGAGTTCGTGCGCATCATTTATTCAGTCCAAGTGAGAGGTGTCCAAATGGGTTTTCTCTTCTTCCTCTTATTTTAATCCCAAGTTGTGATTAAGAATTTTAGAGCAAATCATGTAACAGTATGCAGAACCAAAGGGTAAATGTAAGAGAAAATGAGAAATGCTACCATGTCTGAAAATTATGCCCCAATTGGTGCCCAATAGGACAAAGTGAAAACAAGAAACGCCATTGTGTGAATCTACTTGCTGCAAAGTTCAGGAACAGCAGGAAATACCTGAAAACATATAAACAACCTCAGGGATTCACTCAGTGGTAAAGATATTGGACTTGAGTAGTTGGTTCCTCTCAGGTTCAAGATTCGAATTCCACTAGATGCATTTCCTTGGGGTCATGTCCCATGGTATAAAAAGCTAGCGACTTACCCTAATCTGTGCCGGGAAACTTCTGAGAGCACGGAGCAAATGTCCCGGATTTAGTCGAGGTGCGCGTAAACTGACTCGGACACCCCAATTATATATATATATTATAAAGCACAATGGTGTGAGATGAAAGAGAGTGTAACAGATGGTTATGATTAAGAGATATAATGTATCCAAAGACTATCTTTATGTGGCTTAATTGGTGACTCAGATCATTTCATTATAATCTAATGACTGATAAAGAATCATTTCATTATAGAATTCCTATAAAAAAAGAAAATGAAAACTACCAAATAAATTAAAGAATAAAATCATTTAATTAAAAAATAAAATCATTTCATTATAAACAAATTAAATAACAAAATCCTAATCTCTTTATAAATTTTGTAACACCGTGCCGTAGGCACGGGCAAACACTAGTATATATATAAAGAGTCATCGCGTTTGGCATCATAAAATATAAAAGGTATCACAAGGTTCATAGAAAAAAATTCATCAACACGACAATACATTTTCAAGTTAGCAACAATCTGTAACCAAGTACAACTCTACATGGCGATGCATAACATCTAATCAGTTGTAATTGTTAACCTCTGCATTAATCTGAACGGCAGAACCTTTCAGTCCGGTAACTTTTAAGGACTTGCACAAGGAAAGACAACTACCGCTTTTCTGGTAGGTTTTCTTTCCTTTCTTTTTGCTTCTCTTACTTTGTGGCTTTGACCATGATTTGTGCTTTGCAACTTTTTTCGAAAGATCTACTTCTACTAATGGGTATTTCGTGCTTTTTATCAACACCAGCAGAATGTGGAATAGCTGCCGGTGTCTTTTCACTCGGAAGTTTTTCTTCTGCGCAAGAGATCTCACTAGTTGTTACTGTGACTTTCAAGTCCCCATTATCATACATTGTTGTTCCTTTCACCAATAGACAAATACAAAAGCCAATTATTAACGGAATATAAAGCAGAGCTTAAGCTCATCATACAAGTATAAAACAACATATGCCAGATCAACGTGAACGGGCAAAGAGTCCAGTTCAACACATGCATGCACCCAGCACAATAGGACATATGATTAAGATTTAGATTAAGCAGTTAATAACCAGTACTTGGTAAATCAGTCAATAACACTACTGTTATTTCTGGTAATTCTCTAACAAAGAAGGAAAGAAACAAGATGCAGTATAAGCTGTTAGTCAATATACCAGCGTCATCAACGTTGCTGTAATGCTAAAACAATACAACAAGACTATACAATGGGGATAATCCAATCGAGCAGGCTGGTGATTGTTTAGCAACTTCAGAAATAAGATCATCCAATAAAACACAAATTTAATATTGGCACAGTTATAATTACACATGACCGATAGGTGAAGTGAGGACAGTAACAACCATGTCGAGCCTATATAGAGGATTTTTAATGAAGACTGACATCTGCGAATGTACCACGCATATGTCAATCCATCAGCTTGAATTTTCTGAAAAATACCTGAAATAGGTGCGACTGGCTCTCTTTCCTCATCATCCTCATGGCAATCCTCATTTTCATCAGGTGTCGCGTCAGTGGGTGGTGGAGGTGGAGATCCGCCATATAGAGCAATCTCTTTCTCAAATCTCCTCTGCCATATAGATGAGATGAAGAAGTTAATACTTAAGGCAAAAACACCTTGGAAATGCTTTTCAAATTACAAATGAATCCAATTTAAAAATATAGTTGCCTTTGATGTCCACCAGCAGTTTACTCCAAAATTACCAAGACAATCTCTAATCAATCCAGGATGTTACTAGTGGAGTTTGCAAAAGATTCACATTTTTTTTATAAATAAAACCTTTGTTCCTCTCCAGGTCTAATAACTTCGGCCAATTATTGTTTGGGCAATCGCACAAAAACACAAATCCTACTCATGGGATAAGTTCAGACCACAGTCAATGTAAAGTTTCAGCAGTTTAACTTATTTCTCAAACAACTAGCATATGCAGCATATGTTCCAGTGTCTAGATTCATTTCAGGGACTGACCATCCGCTCATACATCACGAATGAAAAGAATTAGCTTTATCCAATGCTACCAAAAATTAAATATACAACAACCGTACTTCAAATCAAGGAAACTTCTAATAAAAACACACCAATGGATCACTGGAAATCTATTGAAACCAAAACAACCTATTGAATTTTGCAACAACACACAAAGTAACTATTTGAAGCTCTAACTCCTATCACATGCAGAGTAAATAAAAATAGTAAAACAAAATAACATGTAACGAACCCAGCCACGTAGTCCCTTGTGGAAACAACAAACAAAAATAATTCTAACATTCCAATTTTTTTTTCCAACTACAAATAAATAATTGAAAGAAAAATGAAGGGATTTGCAGTAGTACTTGAGGTCCTTCTTGTCGAAGGAAACTGATAGAGCTTTATTCTTGAGAGCCCTTTTCTTTATATGTGGTCCTCGAATTTTAGAGACCTGTTGTGCTTCCTCTTCAATGTCTTATTCCATAGCTCGCAGCTCAGCTTCTGTGCTTTTGGCAGAGAGCAGAGCTTTATTTAATAATAGGATTCGGGTCATTTGATTTGGGTCAACAAAACGGGTCTATTTTGTGTTGGAGTTGGTTATATCGTTCTGTTTTGGGCTTGTTAATTATCAGCTAACCAGAGGCCTCTGTACCAATAGCAAGAATATTTATTAGCACTCGATGTGGAAATGAAGAGTAATTTTTTAGTGTAATAGAGATATGAGTGATATGGTATCACAAATGAATTATAAAATGGTATGTATAATTTAATACCTATTTTTTAGTTATTTTTTAATTTTTTAGCACGCGTCACAATTGATAATTGGCTTGTTGCATGGATGACGTGGTACCTTTATTGCATTGTAGATTTTCTCGGAAATCAAATGTCAACCGGATTCTTCCTAATCCTAATTTAAGTGTTGAATCAAATTTTTAATTTTATATCTCTTACCTCATTCTCTTTCTCATTCTCATCCAAGTCCAAATAACTTCTTTTTCTTTTTCCGAATGAATTTAATTATGATAAGATAAAAGATTATAAATATATTTGAATTTATATATTATTTTTTTAATTTAATTATATTATTTTTTTAATATTAGTACGATGCTTACGAAAATACTCGAATCTCGACATCAAACATGAGGAGATGATGTGCATCATTAAGCTAAAAAGCAATACGTGTGTGTGTGATTTAGATGGAAATTAATATAACTGTTGGATATTTAGTGTCATTAAACAACAATTAGCATGCAAAACAACAGATCAATTCCCAACAAAATCTATATGCAAAACCCTAAACACAAAACCAATAACAGGACAAATAAGAAAAATCAGAAGTTACTGAAATTCCAAGTCGAGAAGTTCTCTGTCCTTAAGAACTTATTGGCCCCGTCACATGTGCTCTACGGATCCAATTGGCCAACGTTCTCCCAGGATAACTTGGATGCTCCTTGTCCAAGGTGCAATCCTTGACAAGTATTTGAACAAGGAAGATGGTGGATCTCTTCTCAAAACCAATGGAAAACAAGTGTCTGAAAATGCAGGATTTTGTATGTCTTATCTATTTTTCTCAACCCCAAATTTGGAGGGTAAAGCCTTCTTTTATAAGGCATGGAGGGGTGCCAAAGGGGCACCCCTTGGGGTGGGGTTGTAACCCTTCATGGTTAGTAACCACCCCTCCCATCCAAAAGACATAAAAGCCCTTAATAATAGAAGAATTTACAACAATCCCCCACAATTCTTCAACTATTCATTCAGACACGTGAGAGAGATACCGTGAGCTAAAACTGCATCGAAATAGGTAGCTTTCGCCTTGAAACTTTCCTAGTGAATGACAATCGGATTTACTTGGCAAACCAGTGACCCATAGTCTTGAACTGTTCTGCCGTTGGTGTAAACCAAGACAATTGCCAACACACAGCTTTAATTCGACCATTTTCCCGTTCTACGGTTGTGTTCATTTTGGCCCTGAACAACGGTCCTGGATTCATCAAGTACTTAGGGTAACTCGCCTTTAAAGGTTCCCATGGAAGCGGCCTCACTTCTTACTTGAAATAGGTGATCTGCTATGAAGAGGTAATCTGTCTTTACCCCCATTAGGACTCATCTCCTAATATAGTGATCATTAAAAGCCTTAGCTTATCCTAACCAATGACAGACAGCACTCAGCGTCATTATCGGAATGGGAAAGAGTACGAAACTCTTCAGTGCTTGTTTTGAATTGCACAAAGTTTCTGTTGTCCCTTTTGAACCTAGATCTTGGGATCTCCAGTCAACTAGGTTGGGTTTCCACAGTGGCAATTCTTAGATTATAGGCTTCAAGCCCATTCCCCTCGATGACTTCTCAACTTGCTCTCGAGGTAAACCTTTAGTTAGTGGATCCGCTAGGTTTTCCTTCGACCTGACATAATCGATCGTTATTATGCCACTTGAGAGCAGTTGACGTATGGTATTATGTCTCCGACGTATGTGTCGAGACTTACCATTATACATTGTATTTTGGGCTCTCCCAATTGCCGATTGGCTATCACAATGTATGCTAATCGCTGGCACCGGTTTGGGCCAACTAGGAATATCCTCCAGGAAGTTTCTAAGCCATTCTGCTTCTTCCGCTGTTTTGTCTAACGCTATGAATTCTGATTCCATAGTAAACCGGGCAATACACGTTTGCCTCGAGGATTTCCATGACACGGCTACATTACCAAGCGTGAAAACAAATCCACTCGTGGATTTGGAATCCACCGTATCAGATATCCAGTTAGCATCGCTGTAACCCTCTAGTACAGCAGGATATCTCTCGTAATGTAGCCCATATTTTGAAGTTTCACGCAGATACCTCAAAACTCTTACTATGGCTTTCCAGTGGTTGTGTCCTGGATTGCTCGTATATCTGCTAAGCCGATTCACAGCTTGAGCGATATCAGGTCGTGTGCAATTCGTGAGATACATCAGACTTCCGATGATTCTCGAATACTCTAGTTGCGATATGCTTGAACCAGTATTCTTTGATAAATGAAGAGTTAGGTCTACAGGGGTTCTAGCTACATTTAGATCCCCTTTGATATATTTATCGAGTATCTTCTCAATATAATGAGTCTGTGATAATATATATCCGTCTGATGTCCTAGAAATCTTAATCCCTAGGATTACATCAGCTATCCCCATATCTTTCATATCAAATCTGCTGGATAACACGTTTTTGGTAGAATCATTTCATGATTACTACCAATTATCAGCATATCGTCTACATAGAGACACACAATGACATATCCCTTTTGAGTTGATTTAGTGTACACACACTTATCACACTCATTGGTTTTGAACCCATTTGACAACATTTCTTTGTCAAATTTCTCATGCCATTGTTTCGGTGCTTGTTTTAATCCATACAAGGATTTTACAAGTTTGCACACCTTCTGTTCTTGTCCAGGAACACAAAACCCTTCTGGTTGTTCCATGTAAATTCTTCATCCAATTCACCATTCAAGAATACCGTCTTTACATCCATTTGATGTATTTTAAGACCAAATATAGCTGCTATGGCTATGAGCATTCTTATCGATGTGATACGAGTCACAGGTGAATATGTGTCAAAGTAATCAAGGCCTTCTTTTTGTCTATAACCTTTATGACAAGTCTTGCCTTGTACTTATCTATTGATCCATCCGTTTTCATCTTCCTTTTGAATATCCATTTGTAGCCCAATGGCTTACAACCTGGTGGAAGATCAACCAACTCCCAAGTATGGTTCTGTAGGATTGAATCAATCTCACTATTTATCGCCTCTTTCCAAAGAGGTGCCTCAGGAGAAGACATAGCTTCTTTATAGCTTTGAGGCTCATTTTCTAACAGGTATGTCAGAAAATCGGGACCAAACGACTTAGACGTTCTAGCTTTTTTGCTACGTCTAGGCTCGATTATCTCAATATTAACACGTTTATCTGATTCTAGGTCACCTTATCACTGTCCTTGACAGCGTCGGTCGTTCTTTTGAGAGACACTGTGCGCTGTCTTTCCTTATAAGGAAACGTCTCTTCAAAAAATGTCGCATTCCTTGACTCAATTATCATTTCCGGATTGATGTCAGGAATCTCCGACTTGTGTACCAAGAATCGATACGCACTACTGTTGCGAGCATATCCAATGAATATACAGTCAACAGTTTTTGGTCCTATTTTAACCTTCTTAGGTTTAGGAACCATTACTTTGGCAAGACACCCACACACTTTGAGGTATTTGTAGGAAGGTACGAAACCTTTCCACAACTCATATGGTGTCTTGTCCAACCTTCTGTGAGGAAGTTTGTTAAGAACGTAGTTCACGGAAAGCAGAGCTTCCCCCCACAAGTTCTGGGGTAGTCCCGAACTTGTCAACATGGCGTTCATCATTTCCTTCAACGTTCGGTTTTTGCATTCCGCAATTCCGTTCTGTTGAGGAGAATAAGGAGCAGTGGTTTCGTGAATAATTCTGCACAGAACAATATTCACCGAATGGTGAAACGTATTCACCGCCTCTATCACTCCTGATTCTTTTGATATTCTTGCCAAGTTGGTTTTCAACTTCGTTCTTATAGTGTACGAAGCTCTCAATTGCTTCAGCTTTGCTTCTCAGCAAGTACACATAACAGAATCTTGTGCTGTCATCGATAAAAGTGACAAAGTATTTTTTACCGCCTCTTGTTTGCACAATATTCATGTCACATACATCGGTATGTACAAGTTCCAGCGGTTCAGAACTACGTTCTATAGAATGAAATGATGTTCGATGCATTTTTGCTTCAACACATGCTTCACACTTATGTTGGCCATCAATAGCAAATTTAGGTATAAGGTCCATGTTAATTAATTTACGCATAGTATCATAATTAACGTGTCCTAACCTCCCATGCCATACATTTTGTGACACAATAATATAAGCAGACGAACTAGCTTTATTAATAGCACGGTTCACAGTCATTACATTTAGCTTAAAAAGGCCCTCAGTCAGGTAACCTTTTCCTACATACATATCATTCTTTGTCATTACAAACTTATCAGAAACAAAAACAAGCTTAAAATCAGCCTTACTAAGAAGAGCCCGAGACCAAATTCTTCCGAATATCTGGAACGTGCAGTACATTTTTCAATGTTAGCTCCTTTCGCGTGTCATCTTCAGAACCACTGTGCCTTGTCCAACCACCTGAGAGGTAGACGAGTTTCCCATTGTCAGATGATCGCCGCCATCGACCTTCTGGTACATGGAAAACATCTTGTTGTCTGCACAGATATGACGAGTAGCCCCAGTGTCTACCCCCATTCTCTCGGATTCCCAACTATGTTGGCTTCAGTTACCACTGCTGATAGTTCCATCTCTGAGATATCATCAGTCAGCTGCTTGCCTTCAGTGACATGGGCCTCATTTTTCTTTTTCTTGCCCTTGTCCTGAGACTTTTTGTTTCTGCAGTCCTTTGACATATGACCGCTCTTTCCACATTTGTAGCATTTTCCCTTGAACTTCTTGTTCCCAGAGTCAGCTCCACTGTTCTTTCTCTTTTTGCTACCCTTTACACCTTCAATGATGTTGGCCTTAGACTCCAGAGTCTTGTAGCTGGCCTTCTCGGACATCCTGTTGTCCTCCTCGATTCTCAATCGAACACTGAGGTCTTCAAGGCTCATCTGCTTCTTTTTGTGTTTCAGATAGCTCCTGAAGTCCTTCCATGATGGAGGCAACTTTTCAATTATGGCGGCTACTTGGAACATCTCACAGAGTTTCATTCCCTCATCCAATATTTCATGAACGATTAACTGCAGCTCACCCAACTGAGATATCACCGTCCTTGAATCTACCATCTTGTAGTCCAGGAACCTACCCACGACAAATTTCTTTTGTCCGGCATCCTCGGTTTTGTACTTCTTCTCGAGAGATTCCCAGAGAATCTTCGCAGAAGTCATGCCTTGGTACACATTGTACAGGGTATTGTCAAGACCACCCAAAAGGTAGTTCTTGCATAAGAAGTCTCCAGACAACCATGTCTGTTCTCGCTCTTCCTTAGCCATTTCCGATTCACCCTCCACAGGACCCGGAGGATCTTTGAGGAATTTAGCCAACTGGAGAGTTGTCAGGTAGAACAGCATTTTGCTCTGCCACTGTTTGAAATTTGCCCCACCAAATTTCTCCGGTTTTTCTCCATGAGAGACCGGTACCGTGATATTTCCGCTAGCCATATGTAACTGGAAAATCAACAGGGTCAATTAGCCTACGAAAGACAAATTGCACAACGATCAACGAATGATCTTGTTCAAAGTGATATACGATAAATGTAGATATATATAATTCAATCAAGATTGGATGGAATTACTTGTGTATTATTACACTTTAAATTCTCAACCAATTATGCAACAATCAAACAATTTCAACTTTATCACTATGTGTATGCTTGTGATAATTGAACTACCTAATAATAACTTAAATCTATACTACCAAGATTAATGTGTTAACAGTATATGACTTACTAAGTTAATATTATTTAAGTTTGCAGTTTATAAGAATTACAGGACTATTTCGTTAGTGTCGCGTTCGTATCTACGTTCGAACGAGACTGTCCAGTGTGTGTGCGTTCGTGTTGCGTTTGATAACGCGTTCGAACGATGTGTTTCCAGAGAGTTCACGTTCGAGTAGCGTTTGATAACGCGTTCGAACGGAATGATTCCAGAGAGTTCACGTTCGTATAGCGTTCGTGAACGCGTTCGAACGGAATGATTCCAGAGAGTTTGCGTTCGAGTTGCGTTTAGTACGCGTTCGAACGTTCTAAGGCAGAAGGCTTTCGTTCGAGGTGCGTTTGAAGACGCGTTCGAACGTTCTTACGAGAATTCAAATTTTTAGCCTTCGCGTGCGTTGGGCGTTCGAACGCCCTACGGGTTATTCATGCACAGTTCGTATTTTCCAGAAAATATTAAAACCCTAACATGCAAATTACTATTTAATAACACGAAACAATAAGTTCTTAAGATTGTTGGATATTTAGTGTCATTAAACAACAATTAGCATGCAAAACAACAGATCAATTCCCAACAAAATCTATATGCAAAACCCTAAACACAAAACCAATAACAGGACAAATAAGAAAAATCAGAAGTTACTGAAATTCCAAGTCGAGAAGTTCTCTGTCCTTAAGAACTTATTGGCCCCGTCACAGGTGCTCTACGGATCCAATTGGCCAACGTTCTCCCAGGATAACTTGGATGCTCCTTGTCCAAGGTGCACTCCTTGACAAGTATTTGAACAAGGAAGATGGCGGATCTCTTCTCAAAACCAATGGAAAACAAGTGTCTGAAAATGCAGGATTTTGTATGTCTTATCTATTTTTCTCAACCCCAAATTTGGAGGGTAAAGCCTTCTTTTATAAGGCATGGAGGGGTGCCAAAGGGGCACCCCTTGGGGTGGGGTTGTAACCCTTCATGGTTAGTAACCACCCCCTCCCATCCAAAAGACATAAAAGCCCTTAATAATAGAAGAATTTACAACAATAACAATAATACAAACTTGGATATCAAAGTTGTACGCGACATAACTGATCCATCCAAGTAAGTTCATGTCATGCCTCTATGGGACTTGAAAAATAGCATGTTTAGCAATTGATGAAAATAATGAAAGCAACGAGAAAATGAATTATTATTTGATGGTTCAAGCTATACAATGACAAGATCTAGTCAAATCTATATTGATGTCCTTCAAGAAAATAAATAAATTGCTTAATTGAACACTGTTCTAATTTTTTTCATAGGTTTGTGCCCTCTCAATCTTATATATCCTTTTAAATACGCTTGATATATATCAACAAATGTGAGGCAGGGATTTATTTATTATTATAATGTAGCAAGTACGGCCCATCAAGTGCGGTGCAACGATCGATAAAATTTTATAATATATGTGAGTATTGCCTTGTTAATGGTGTTATTTCCACAGGAGCCCGTTTTGGGAAAAAAAAAAAAAAAAAATTTTGATATATTTATTGAAGAACAATGTTACTTTAACAAAATAAAACTTATAAAATTTTGGCAAAATATGTGAAAAGACTAAACAATCATTGGTTTTAATTAAAATTAAGTTGGAAAAAAAATAGATTTTTATTTCACTTTTCTCTCTTACCAAAAATACGAGGAAAATTTAAATAAAGACGGTTAATATAAGAACATTCAATTAATGAGTGATATGTGTTTCGATTATTTTTATATATTTGTTTTAATTTATCATTCTCAAAATAATTAGAACACGTGTGATTACGCCCAAATATGACTCGCGGTTATCGCAGTACAGTTGGGGTGTCGATTCCACAGAGAGAAGGTTACAGGAACTGATTTACTTAACAGAAACGATTAGCAATAGCTGATTTAAAGAAAAGATTAAATTGTGATGGAAAATTAAATAATTCAAAGGCTTAAAAGGTTTTAATAATATTGAGAAAAATAGGAAAGCATCCGGGTTCCCTCTTGTACCTATTACCTATATTCCGTTATCGATTCATGTTATTACACAATTGAGGATTTCACGTCCCAAATCAACAATTGGAAGATATTCAATTCTACACCAGTCTAAGTTCTAAGGTAGTTGTTATTCAATCTTCTCTACGTTTACAACTCACAAGGTTATCGTTACAACCTATCCAACGACGACAATATACCCTCAGGCAATACTGCAGCAGAGGATCAACTCGCAAAACAACCGGTTATCGTTACAACCTATCCAACGACGACAATATACCCTCGAGCAATACTGCAGCAGAGGATCAACTCGCAAAACAACCTTAATCTATCAAACCAATTTTACCAACAACACATAGAAAAAGCGTGACTGAATCTATATTTAAACTAATAAAATATGGTTCTCAATTAATCCATAAAATAAAGAGATGAAGAGAATAACAATTATATTAATCAATTAAATCCATTCATGAATCAAATAACAAGAATACAAGAATTGGGTACAAGAGTTCGCCCTTAGCTTTGCTTGGGAGATTAGTTCCGCATGCTAGATGAAGAAACAACAGAGATAGATGGAGAAATCATTGGTTCTGATCCCGGGAATTTGCACGGCTCTGTTTTCTCTTTGGTATTTGTGTAACTAGCCTCCCTTTGTGTTTTGGACGAAGTCTTATATTTATAGAAGTGTCAGGGTCATTAGGATTTCAGAAAACCATAAAATCCGAAACCTGGAAAGCGTAGGAATTCCCTGCGCAGCGCCACGGCGCTGATCTCCCTGGAAAATGTATGGAGTCTGACTTTCTGGGGGGGCCGCCGCGCGCCAAACTCTCGGGAGTTTGGCCCGGGTTGCTGGTGGGCGTCATGGCCCTACCTTTTCTTCATGTTGGTGGCGCCGCGCCACCTTGTGTTGCTTGATTCACTTGGCGCCATGGCGCCAAGTTTCTTCTTTACTTATGGCGCCATGGCGCCAAGGTTGATGATGAAATGGCGCCATGGCGCCATTCCCCCTGGATTTTGTATGTAGTTCTGGCGCCATGGCGCCATGCTCCCTGCTCGTCCTGTGTGTTCCCAGGGGTTCCCGAAATTCTTGTAAAATTCCCGGATCCATGTATTAATATTCCTACAAACAAAAATCACTAAATTAGTGTAAATAATAAACATTTTTAAATTATTATAACAATAGAAAATATGTATTAAGACATAAAATATATAACTAAATATTTAACAATAAGCTTAGATAAATGATGTTTTAATGTACATTTTCATGTACTTATCAACGTGTCATTCATATTAATTGAATGATCTTATATGGACGATTCTATATACAATTTTCTCCAAAAATACTCGCGTGATTATAATTAAACAATTTACTATAAATTAAAGAATAATTTAGAATTTTCATAATTTTGTCAAATGACCTTTTTTGTATATTAAACATACAACAATCATATATGCATAATAAATTGCTCGACAAATCCCAAGAATCATGTGAAAGATATGTATATTTTATTTTGATACTTATTGCATGAGAATAATTTTTCTATAAATTAAATTTGGATCATAATTTCTATGAACATAATCAACGTATATTGTAATTCGATGACATAAAAGATTTTTTTCCTTGAAGTATAGTATTTTGAAATCTAAATCCAAAATATCTAATATCAACAAAAAATTTGAACAAAAATATCTAGTAACTCCAATAACTAAATTCAACTCCATGTTAAAGACATGTTGGACGCATCCACACCACAAAGTGAATGTTGATGCGGCCATAAATGAGAAGCAACGAGTTACGAATTGGCTGCAGCTGTAAGGGATAACAATGACAACCTTCTAGCATGTCTCTTAAACATCACTAACTATTCGGGAGACCCTGAATTAGCGGAGGCCGAAGCTCTCTTGGTAGGTGTTCAGTGCGTCAATGAAGTTGCTTTGGAAGGGAGCTCAAACTTTATCGAGTCTGATGCTAAAAAAATAGTTAGTTTGGTTTGAGGAAATACTAAGAGTTATAAGGAGATTGATTGGACAATAGCTGAAGCCCAAAAGACAATTAAGGATAATAGTGTATGTCGTCTTCAATTTAAACTTCGTGTTTGTAATGATATCGCACATAATCTAACAAAATTAATTTGTAAAAATCTATGTGTAAAATGTGAAGCCCTTATCATCCGTTGGATGAGGGACACATGGCGCAATCCTTACCGTTGTCCCAATTACCTTTATTTGCTCATCCTATATAAAGGGCACTTAGGTTGAGAATTAGTTAAGGTTTTCATTAATTGTTTTTCCTTATTTTTGGCTAAGTGTTAAACCTATTTCCTAGTACAAGCTTTAGTGTAATCTTCAATTGGGAATTTGAGAGATTGACACTTTTAGAGATTGGGTTTATTGTGAGATTTGGGGGAATTACAATTTGTAAACGGATTCAAGATTCTTGTGTAATCTTGAAATTGATTAGTGCAGCGAGCTCCTTGTTCCGGAGTTCAACGTGGATGTAGTCGGAATTTTTCCGGTGAACCACGGTAAAAATCTCGCTTCTTGATTGATTGATTGAATGTGTGTAACGATTAAATTCAACAATTGGTATCAGAGCCCATTAAGATCAGTGGGCAGAATAGCAAGCGATCAAGAATCAGGCCCAAGATCCATCTTCTTCAAACGGGCGACAAAAGGAAATCCCTAAAATCGGCTAAATTGAAGAACTCAATTTGAAACAATACTTAGGAGCCATCGACGCAACTGAAAAGCAGAAGACCAGAGCACCAATCACAGCCGAACAATTGAAAAGTCACTGCCACAAACAAAATCGGTCAAGAAGATAAAAGCCATAGACGATAGCTGCCGATTAAAAGATCGACGAAATCCTAGGGACCAGCCGATCAAGAAACCCCAAGCCACAGACGTTTCAAGACCAAGAATTGATCTGTAAACAGGGCCAAGAATCTGCCCAGGTCCAAGGACCGACCAGAAGAGAATCAAAACACAATCAAGACTGCCGACTAAAGAAACAGAGCAGTCGCCGACCAAGAACAATCAAGACCAGCCGATCAAAACAAAAGAACAGGTAATCACCGATCAAGATTCAACAGCCAAAAATCAGAGGATCACGACCCTTCAAGATGCCGATGAAGGCTTAAGTGATATGTTAAATTGAGTGTTGCCAAAATTAAAAGATTGGGAATTGTTGTATTGTTGATCGGGATAGTATCTGCCGAATTGCTGATTGGGGGTTGTAGACAACAGGACCTGGGCGACGCATGTTCCTAGGCTCGCGGCACTAGTTGGGAAATACTAAATAATATGGAGTCGCCACCAGCCACCCGGTTGAACCGAACAAAGATTTAAGGCCGCACCCACCCCTCGCAAGGGAAGACCTCAAACCGTTGGGTTCGGAATGGTCCCTTACTTATGCCACTTGTAATGAAAGGATTTATGTAATAATTTAATCAAAGCTTAAGTAACACTTATTTCCAAGAGTATCATGCTTCTAAATTCTCATATACAAAATAAAACTTATGCACACATTGCACATATATCTCATATCTAAAATCGCATGCTTAACATATATCAAAATAGCAACGAACATACAACTTTATTTGCATATTACATTCAAGAAAACACAAGCACACATATTAACCATGCAAACATACATATGGGCACTTTTCCAAGTGGTACGTGGAATTGTATCCCAAGTACAGACCGCACTACCGTCCATTCGGAATCGGCTACGGATTTACGTCTGAGTTTCCATCCGATATACCACAAGAAATAATACTCAAATGTTATCATGACACAAGCATATGAATTGTAATTCATTAACATAGTTGTATTCATACATGTGGGGATAGCTACTAGGAAAACTATGCATGAAATCTAATGAAGATGACTTGATTCAGTGGGTGCGCGTTAGTGTAGCGTTCGTAAACGCGTTCGAACGGTAAACAGAAGGTTTGCGTTCGTGTAGCGTCCGAGAACGCGTTCGAACGGAACCAGACCTGATGCATTATGAAACTAAGAAAGTGCGTGGGCGTTCGTATAGCGTTCGTAAACGCGTTCGAACGGTAAACAGAAGGTTCTCGTTCGTATGGCGTTTGATAACGCGTTCGAACGGAAATGAAACAGAATGCTCACGTTCGTATAGCGTTTGTTAACACGTTCGAACACGAGGGAGACCTGATGCATGACAAGGCAAAATACATGCGCGTTCGAGTTGCGTTCGTAAACGCGTTCGAACGGGAACAGACCTGATGCATGAAATGAGATGCAATACATAAACGACAAAATAAGGGGGCGCGGCGAAGTACTGCCGTAAAGGTGGCCTTTTAGGGCTCTTGATCTCTCAAAGAGAGGACCTTTAGACCAACATACTAAGCCCATGCGCTCGACTGAATCATGCATACATAGAATGAAAAGCAATAATATTAAACATAGTGTGCCCGATTGAACGTATCTTGTATCCAACCGAACACACATCAACCGGCGCGGCAAAGCCTCATGGTAACGGGCTTTAGCCCATCCCCATAGGGGATATCACATCGCACTTACTAAGCTCATGCGCTAGGTTGAATCATGCATACGAAAATAAAGACAATCATATCAAACTAAGTATGTCCGATTGAACGTATTTCGCATTCAACCGAACACACATCAATCGGTGCGGCAAAGCATCGTGGTGAAGGATTTTAACCCTCCAATTAGGGAACCTTTCATCGCACTTACTAAGCCCATGCACTCGATCGTATCATACGGGAATGAACAACATGCATCATTTAAATGACAAGAAATAAATAAACCAAAGCAACGCAAAGCAAGAGAATGTGCCGTTACTCAAGTGGTACGTGGAGTTGTGTCCCAAGTACAGACCGCACTACCGTCCATTCGGATTCGGCTACGGAATTTACGTCTGGGTTTCCATCCTATATACCACACATAGACGACACTCTTCCATTCATCCAATACCCACAACACACATCATACACACAAAAAATGCCACAAATACAGAAAATATAATCAAAATAAATAACCAGAAATTAAATAAGAATAAGTGTGAAAGATACCCTCAGGTCTAACCTTTTAAGCTGTCTCTCGGACTCGCGTTCCACGAAGATCGAAAGGGGGTAAATCTCCGTAACTTTTCTGGTTCACTGGTTTGCCTCTTCCTTCGCTGTTCGACCACTCAAGCTACTGTTCCGACTCCGTTTTGCTGCTGTTTCCTTGTGGTTTTGCTGCCGCTTCCTCTGTGTCCTCTGCTTACTATTTGTGGACTGTTTTGATATTCTTTTTGGTGTGGTTTTGTGTGGTTATTTCAAGGATTATAAGTGTAGTTTATGTTAGTTTAAGGGGTTAAGGACTGTTTTGGGAGTGGTTTAGGTTGCTGTGTTTTGTGTGATTTTCGGTGGTGGTTATGGATTGTTTTGGTGTGATTTTCGGTGGTGTGAGGGTGAGGATCAAGGGAGTGATATGCTTGTGATGTCTAGTATTTCTTGCTATAATTCTTGTGTGAATTGTGTGTATGAGCTAGAGAGATTGGAGAGATTGGGTGGCTTGGTTAGGGGTTGTTTATATAGAGAATGGCTAGGGCTTCACCTTGTCTCACAAGGAAGAGATTTGGTTTCCAAATAAGGAGAGATGGGAAAGGCATATACAAGATTGAGGGGGGACAAAATATTTTAATTTAGGAAGTCAACTAATTTAAATTGGTGTATATCTTATTGAATTAGGAAGTCAAATATTTGATTGGTTTTAATTGGTTAGGATTGATTTTAATTAGGTGTATCTTTTTTAGTTTTAGTATATAATATATTTAATTTGTCTAAGTTAGGCATGATTTTAGTTTAAGTTGGTAAATGTTTTATTTAATTGGTAAATGATTTAAATATTTTATTTAATGTTTAATATTTATTTATTTAATTTGGGATGTGTTTTATGGGCTTTGGGGGGCCAAATGGGCTGGGGTGTGAGGCTAGCAGCAAAATCAGAATTACCGGCTCCGTTCGAACGCCTCCTCGCACGCGGCACGAACGTCCGCAATCTGTACGAGGTTCGAACGGAGGAACGAACGCAGCACCAACGAAGACAGTGAACTTGTGGAATGAACTTGATGACATACTTATTCCGAATTTCCCCTTCCGACCTCCGTTTCCCGCAATATCCTTAGCTAAAAAGGTAGTGCCTCCAATTTGAGACTCATCATCGGGTTTCACATGCGAAAATGCAATGCCTACAGGGGTCTAAGACAGTGAGTTTACCGAGTTAGTGCTTTTCGAAGGCTGCAAACCAAGTCTGAGTTTGCTAAATAAGGAAATTGAAATTGCTAATTGAAGATCTGTTCTGTGCATTTCCAACCCCTGTTACCAATTGTTGGTTATAAAACTGAGGCACTGTGTTGCCAAATCAGTGTTTGGGTGTTGCTAAACTGAACGATTGGGGGTTGCCGAACATTGTTTGGGTGAGCAATTGACGATTCTGTTCTGGGCGAATTGAGGCAGTGAATTGCCGATTGTGTTCTAGGGAAAATGAGGCATTGAATTGCCGAGTGTGTTCTGGGCGAATTGAGCAGTGAATTGCCAAGTGTGATAGGGCATATTGGGTGAGTTGCCGATTAAGTGTCTGAATCAAAGGGAACATAAATGTCGACCATGAGACTCGACATTGGCATATTTGACGGGAATGGAGATTTTACCACTTGGAAGAAGAAAATGAGGGTTCTATTTTCCCACCATAAGGTGGCTTTGGCACTGGAACCGGATCCAGAAAAATGGCCGAAGATGGAAAAAGAAGCGAATGAGGAAATCATGGAAGAGGCGTACAACCTGATTTTCCTCCACCTTGGAGACTCGGTCATCAGAAAGGTTGACGGAATGGACACGGCCATTCAACTCTGGGGTAAACTCGAATCTCTTTATTCTGTTATTTCTGCACCAAATTTAGTGTTCTTAAAAGGAAATTTGTTTAATTACAAGATTGATACTAATAAGTCGATTGATGATAATTTGGATGAATTCACGAAAATGACTCAAATCCTTAAATGAACTGACCAAGCCCTAGGAGACTCTAGCGAAGCTATGATTCTATTAAATGCATTGCCTGAAGAATATAGTGTCGTTAAGAACTCTCTACAGTACACATGAGTTGTACCTAGGCTAGACTTGGTGATATCTGGTATAAGGGTTAGAGAGCTAGAACTTAGAACCAGTAGGAGATGTGAAGTGAACTTATTCGTGAAAGGAAAAAATGAAAGGAAATACAATGGTCCGAAAAATCATCAGACTAATAACCAAGAACCTAAAGGGAAGAAAAAGAATAAACATGATAAGAATAAAGATAGTGACAAGAAGTGCTATCATTGTGGGAAGATGGGACACCTTAAAAGAAATTGTTATAAGTTCCTTAGGGAACATGAAAATGAAGGCAGCACTACTGTGGCTGCCGAAAAGGAGTCGATGTGCCTATCTGAGGCATTGACTGTGTGTAGAGATCACATTAGTAGATAATGGATTCTGGACTCCGGGTGTTCTTTTCACATGAGTCCGTATAGGGACTGGTTTGTCAACTTTAGAAATTCTGACCAAGGGACTGTGTATATGAGTAATGACAATACTTGTAGATACATGGAGTTGGGGACATAACACTTAAACTTCATGATGGTAAAGTTAGGATCCTTACTGATGTTAGATATGTATCTGACTTGAAACAGAACCTGATATCACTAGGAACACTAGATGAATTAGGTTTCACATATAAAGCACACAATGGAAACATGCACATATCTAAAGGTAATAAACTAATCCTAACTGGTATAAAGAGAAATGGATTGTATGTTCTAAATGGCCAACATGTATTCTCGGATAAACTCATTTCTGCTTTAACTTCTAATGTTGATATGACTAATATATGGCACTTGAGACTTGGCCATATAGGCCAGAAAGGAATGCAGGTACTCAGCAAGCATGGACAATTTGGAAAGGACCAGTTGAAGCAACTTGAGTTTTGTGAGATCTGTGTGTTGGGCAAACAGCACAGACAGAGCTTCCTAACTGGAATTCATTTGTCAAAGGCGAGTCTGGAGTATCTACATTGTGATCTGTGGGGACCAGCAAAGGTCCAGACTCATGGGGGGTAAGAAATATTTCCTCTCTATTGTTGATGACTACAGTAGGAATGTATGGACATTCTTACTAAAATCAAAGGATGAAACTTTGACTAAATTTAAAGAATGGAAAGTATTGGTATAAAATCAAACTAGTAACAAAGTAAAAGTCTTGAGAACTGATAATGACTTAGAATTTTGTAATACTGAGTTTGATCAATATTGTACTAGTGAGGGTATCCTAAGACATAGGAATGTTAGAAACACCCCTCAACAGAATGGAGTTGCGGAAAGAATGAATAGAACCCTATTAGAAAAGATCAGATGCATTTTATTCTCTTCCGAACTTCCGAGGGCTTTTTGGGGTGAAGCCCTCAATACTGCTACTCATTTGATTAACCTTAGCCATAATAGTTCAGTTCAGTTAAGACACCAGAAGAAATCTGGTCTGGTAGGGCTCATAAGTTTGCCCACCTTAGAGTGTTTGGTTGTGAAGCTTATGCTCACCAATCCATAGGTAAAATTGAACCGAGGTCAATCAAGTGCGTTTTCCTAGGATATCAATAAGGGACAAAATGGTATATGTTATGGGAAAGGGAGTCACTTGGAGTCAAAGTCATTAGTCGGGATGTTATATTCAATGAACTTTGTTTTCCTTGTAAATCTACTAACAAGAATGCAGGTGCCTTAGAAAAGGATCTAGCAGATTTTGATTTTACAGATTTTGATTTTACAGGTGGAGCTCAGATGCAGGTGGAGCCATGGACATCAAGGACCGCTGAGCAAGTTGGTGACATGTCAGGCACATAGACATCTGATGACACCCAGCCCAGGAGAAATAACCAGGAGGAAAACAGAAATGAAGTAGCAGATATACAAGAACAAAATATAGATGACACAGTAGATCAACTGGGTCAAACTGAGCAGCATGATGAAACACCTCAAGACACATTGGCCAACTATCAGCTACAAGAGACAGGAGTAGGAGGCAGGTAAGGCCTCCTACCAGGTATGATTACTCAACTAATGATTTGTATTTATGTGCGTTAATATCAATTCATGAAATTAATGAGGTTGAGCCTGCTAGCTTAGGAGAGGCATTAAAGTCTACCCATAAACTTAAATGGGAAGCGGCTATAGAAGATGAGATGTCTTCTCTTAGTACTAGACCTGAGGTGATTAAAATGGAAAATGTACCTTATGCAAATGCGATTGGTTCTGTGATGTATGCCATGATTAGTACTAGACATGACTTGTCTTATGCTGTATCTTTATTAAGTAGGTTTATGTCTAATCCAGGTGGAGCACACTGGAGTGCTTTACAATGGTTGTTAAGATACTTGAATACTACTGTTGATTATGGCTTATGTTTTAACAAATCTAACGCTTTAGATTTGGTAGGGTACGTTGATTATGATTTTGCAGGTGACAGATACTCGAGAAAGTCAACCACATCTTACTATTTCACACTTTGTGGAAATTACATCAGCTGGAAGTCAAGCCTGCAACCGTTGGTCACTCTCTCAACTACCGAAGCGGAGTATATAGCCATAACTGATGTGTTCAAGGAAGCAATTTGGCTTCAGGGTATCTTAACCGAAATACAACAGTTGCAGGGTAAGACAGTTGTGTATTCTGACAGGCAGAGTGCAATACATCTGAGCAAGAATCCAGTACATCATGAGAGAACCAAGCATGTGGATGTGAAGTATCATTTTGTGCGGGAAATCATCTCAAGTGGTAAGATTGAGATTAAGAAGGTTTCAACTGAAGACAACCCATCTGACATTGGGACAAAAATTGTGGCTGCTACCAAACTCTCCAACTGCATGAAGCTGTTGCATGTGGGGGTTGGCTGACCTTGCAGCCGACATGATCGATGATGGAAGTAGGTGAGTTTGCTGTGCTATATTGACCTTTATGTGTCATTGTGTATGATTGGGAGTGATGAATGTTTTTGGCTTCAAGGTGGAGATTGTAAAATGTGAAGCCCTTGTCATCTGTTGGATGAGGGACACATGGCGCAATCCTTGCCGTTGTCCCAATTACCTTTATTTGCTCATCATATATAAAGGGCACTTAGGTTGAGAATTAGTTAAGATTTTCATTAATTGTTTTTCCTTATTTTTGGCTAAGTGTTAAGCCTATTTCCTAGTCCAAGTTAGTGTAATCTTCAATTGGGAATTTGAGAGATTGACACTTTTAGAGATTAGGTTTATTGTGAGATTTGGGGGAATTACAATTTGTAACGGATTCAAGATTCTTGTGTAATCTTGAAATTGATTAGTGCAACGAGCTCCTTGTTCCAGAGTTCAACGTGGATGTAGTCGGAATTTTCCGGTGAACCACGGTAAAAATCTCGCTTCTTGATTGATTGATTGAATGTGTGTGACGATTGAATTGCTACAGAATTCTACACTATGCTTAGGTTTATGGTTGGGGAATTTTCACCCCTTATCGCTTGTAATATTTTCCCCTCCGTTGTGTTAAGTATCTTGCCTTTAAAAATAAAAAAAAAAATCAATTCCATATCTAGTTGTATCATCCAAAATATATTATCATTACAAACAAAAAATTGCTAATTATAGCCTTTCATAGCAACTAAAACCATACTAATTATGGAGGTAATTATATACAATATGTACACAGTACAGTACATGTTGTATAAATTAATTAATTAGTTACTATGTTTTGATATTATAAATTTTTTAAACGAATAGATAAGAACATATTCGGATTATAAACTGACGAGCCATGACTCGTGATCATCTTATATCTTTCTCTTGTTTATCTTCTCATTTACCAAAGAAAAATTCCTACATAATTCCAAAACATACTCCATGCATGAACAGTAAAAAACAATAACATATCCTTCAAGACAAATAAATTTATTGTCTTGATACTTAAATCCACTCATATGTTTCAATATTATCAATACTATGTACGCACGTAAAGAGCCATGTGTGAGATTCCCGATCGATAAATTGATCATAATCGTTCCAAATGGCGTGACTTGTTGGTGTAAGATTCAAGATTTCACATTAAGGTATTGTGTTTGAATCCAGATAATATATATGTTTCTTATAAGAGTATGAGACAGACGGAGATTTTATCTGCTCCGCTCAAATTCATAATTAATGATTTGACAGTGAGATTTCCAACGATTTCAAATAAAAAAAAAAAAAAAATTGATCATAATCTAAATGTGGCATTATCATTATAATGAGAATAATTCCGTCCAATATCACTACATTATAAAGTTGTTATCTTTATCCTAGGAAATCAAATCGAGTCAAACAATATACACAAGAAACACAACATAGTTATTGTATGTGTATAGATGTGGCCGAGACTCAATGATAGCTTTTGATTTATCACAAGATTATAATTCTTCATTTATGCTCTAAATATCTTAATTTCATCTAACCCTTTCTTGTTTTGTCTCTGTAATTAATTTATCTAGAATTTTCAAGTCTTCTCCACATGGATCATCTTCACACGCATGTCTGACATTTTTTTTTTATTTTTTTATTTTCTTGTCTTTAGATACATGCAAGAGCAAGAGCACTATCATATTATATACCATTTTGCACATTTTAATTGTATTAATTTATTACTGTTCGGAGCTTTAAAGATTTTTCATTGTCGTTTACCTGCATTGCCTTTGAATGTAAAATGTCACGTTTGAATTCCACTCAGTTCGTTGACAATATTCATATACATATTAACTTGTTGTGTATATGTTTCAATTAATTATGCACACGTAACAATTTATAAATAGATAAGTTTGTGAAAAAAATAATGCTATGAGAAGCTATTTATATTCTAAAATTTTCTTTAAACATTTTATTACTACTGTGTATACGTTTATATAGTAGATTTAAAATTTACTATATGAACATTCTAAGAAAAAAATAAATGGATATGTCTGATAAATATTCAAAGAAATATTATAAATTTATATATAATAAAATACCATTAATAATAATTTAAATCAACAATATTCTAATAATAAATAATTCATGAATTAAAATATAAATAACTCCCTTCTTAAAGATATTATAGGGGCGACTATATTTCACACACTTATGAACATTGTGGTGTGGTGGTACCCACGTGGCTAGATTCGTTTATCACGCAATAACTTAATGAAATAAATTATCTCGAACCTTAGGGGTAAGTAATTAATGAGAATGAGCCCATTGTTTCTTAACGAGAGACCATATATACATATACTGATATACGAGTCAATGCCTTTACATGGAAACTCATCACGCTCTTCAAACCCATTTATATTGATTAACAGCTTATTACTTTAAGGAGTAGCTATAATATGCGCTACTATATTTAATTCACTAAAAAATTAGATTTAATGTTAAATTAAATTATATTTAAATTATTATTTAATAATTATTCATCATAGTTATAAAAACTTAATCCATTCTTTAATCATGAACTTTTTTGTAGTTATTTTATGGAACTTTCTTATCTATCAATATATGATGTATGTATGATGCTTGACAATTTCACGAATTTGCAATACAAAGAATCTTTTCCCACCCTAAGTCTTTCTTCATCACAAAATCTCAGCCGTTAATCACGTATCAAGTTTACTCCGTGGCCCCACCCTTCTTACATGCCACGACAAAACTCGTAACTTGTTAAGTTGCATTCGGTAATTAAAGTATTAAACTCAACACTAGCTACACTGCTCTTACCGGATAATTTCTTCAGGCACTTCGAACTGGAAAAAAAAAAAAAAACCAAAAAGTCAGAACGCGCGTGTCTTAGAAATTATGCGTTACGTGTTTGCATGACCTTCGCAGCGGGACCATGCATGATTATCCCATTTCCTTACAAGGAATCATTAATTTTCCTACTCTCGGATGTACACAAAATCACTACTCGCTTTAATTTTTCCACGTGTGGCGTTTTATAAATTAACGATAAGTATACTTCGAGTCAAACTACACCGAAATGACCAAACCACCCTTGTTTACTCAGAAGACTACACATTTATCGTTTTTTCGCATAATTTAGTATTATTTTCAACCAATTAAATTTAACGACAACGAGGACAAAAAAGACAACGAAAGTGTCAAGCATTATTCACGCACACATGTATAAATTAAACAGCACATTTCTGCGCCTTTTATTGATTTTCTCTCTCGTTCCTCAGTTAAAAAAAAAAAAAAAAAATTTAAACTAAACCAAAACTACAAACAAAACCCCTCTCTAAAAGCCGTTATTTTGTAGGATTATTTCTACAGATCAGGCTATAGCTGCTCATTTCTTCTACGCGACGACTTCAAAACGCAAGAATTTTAGGGTTTTATGCGTCGTTTTTGGTGTCTTTAAGTTTGTTTTTTATTTTTCGATGTCGTCTTCTTCCAAGATTTGCTTCAACAGAGAGTGTAAGGAGTTGAAATCGGAGCGGCAGAGAAAAGGCTGGCTTTTACGTGGCGGGGAGTTCGCCGAGCTTTGTGATCGATGCGGGTTAGCTTCAATTTTTACTTATTGTTGACCCTTTTCTCTGGAGTTGAATTTGTTTGAAACTATGGGTTTTGTACTTTGATGAAGTGAATATTTTGTGATGTGGCTTTTTGATAATTTTATTAAATTTGGTTTCGTATGAAATTGGGTTTGCTTTGAGGGTTAATTGGGATTTTGGTTTGTCTGTGTTTGGTAGTGTCTTGTTTTGAATATTTGCATGTGCATTTGCATGTGTACGCTCATCTCTGGTAGAGGAGTGCAGTAATGGAGTAAAAAAATTACTTCTTTTGAGCAAAATTTTTTTCAATTTATTGGAGGCTTCTCTGAATTTTAGGGAAGTTTCTGATGTATTTCTTTATTTCACGTGCAGAAGTTCATTTATTTACGTCAATGTCTTTTGAGATTAATTAATGTTGTTGAATTTATAGTCTTTGCGGTTTGGAAGTCAGATTGCTATTCTGAACTGGGTTGTTGAGAAAGGGAGTAAGGCCTTGATCAAACAAGGGGTGAGCTTAAAATTAACTAAGTTAACACTGAAGTGAGAAAATCATAATCCATACATAAGAAAATAAATTTCATTCAATTTTGTCATTTTCCAAAACTTGGGTCAGATTTCTCTGCAAGTGGGTATGGTTGCAAATTTCTCTTAAGATTAGCAATAAAGACTCATACTTTTAAGGAAACATCTTTCCTTAAAATGTTAAGTTGAGCTAGTTTTGTTCTCAATTCTCATTATCTCCTGAATTTACCCAAAAAAAAAAAAAAAACACAATCTAGTCCCTTTTAAAGTTTACATGACTGGAGAACCAGTGTGACATGTGATAGCAGATTATGAATTGCCATCGTCTAATTGAAAGCCTATTTCTGCTTACTGTTTGGAGTTTGCAGTTGAAATTTAAAGGTTGTTTTGGATGCATGTGGTGAGATTTCAATGCATAGTGCATATTACCTGAAGCATAAATCTGGAACTACTTTTGGCTTATCTTTCTATTACAATTAGAGATTGCATGCGTATTTTCTGAGCATATCTCAATGTTTTATGGATTATTGTATTGGTATTAATGGGCTTACACTTGTAATTTTGAGGCTAACCAAGAAAACATGAAAAGATGAATTTTTGTTTGTAAATTACATGTATGGTGTGGGGATGCATTATCTGATATGTTCTTTTGACTAATTCTTTCTCTATCCATTTTACTCCAGCGGCATTCTCTTTATATATATATATTCCCTATCTAGATCTAATTGGTTGTATTGCAGTGGTATAAAATATCATGACTTTTTTTGGTGGTGCAATGTCATTTCTGACACCATTTTTTGTGTTTTTAGATCTATTTATGAGGAGGGAAGATTTTGTGATGCTTTTCATTTGAATGCTTCTGGTTGGAGGTCTTGTGAGTCATGTGGCAAGGTAAGCATAGAATTATCTGGTTGGTGTATTTGGTTTTTCAGTGATAGATATCGAATTTTTTGCTGAAATCTTTTAAATTTCAGGATTGAATCTATAAAGATTCCTCATTTCATTTTTACAATTTCTTTGCAGAGGGTTCATTGTGGATGTATTATTTCAGTTCATGCATTTACATTGTTGGATGCTGGGGGGATTGAGTGCATGACATGTGCAAGGAAAAATGTTCTTTCGGTAGGGAATATTTTGTCTGGTTCTCATTCTTATACATCTTTTATTTTTCTTTATGATTATGTACTGACTACAGGGCAGAGGATGCTTATGACACCATTCTGGATATTGGACTACCATTTTTCTCAGTTATATTGAACATATTGAACATTCTTTCCCCTTTAGACTGAACTTGTTTCAAATTTGGGTCTTTTTATCCATAACTGAAATGCTAATGGTGGAATAAAATTGGGGTGTCAAGATCTTGTGTGAATTGTGATGTTGCATTTAGCTAGGCAATGTTTATTTCTGTTTCTTGTGCAAAGGAAGTTGGAACTCATAAGATACTACATGACTTTACTTTCATTTATCATTGAGGTGAAGGGAGCTGAAATTGCTGGCATGCTCTGTCAATAATTGATGGTGTGGATGGTTTAGAGAGTGAGGAGCCATCTTGCAGAGTTGTAGTATTGTTGACCTCTCTTTTACGAGCTTTGGCTCTCATGATTGACTTCCATCCTCTCTTATCTTCCATGCTCATATCAAAATATCATTAAATAGTTTCTACATCCATGTACTCTGAATTTTCACACGTGGAGAAGGAAATTATTTGTTGATATATTGGTTCTGCAATTTTCTGATTCTGACCATTTGAAGTTTTTTTTGGCCGATTGAACCAAATTTCATTAGTAGTTAAGTTTTTCGTCTTATATTCTGTATTACAGGCACCAACTCCTTCATGGCCACCTTCTTTGTTTTATCAAATGCCTTTTCCTGAGAGAATTAAAGATCTTTCTGTCAAAAATTGGACTCAGTTAGCTGGTTCAGGCCCCGTACCCTGGCGACAAGCACCCAGTCTGTTCAATTCTTCCATTCCTCAATCTGAACTGCGTCCTAGGGTGCCCTATGAAGTTGACTTATCTGCTGGCATTGACAGACTCAATGCTGGTGAAAGATTATCTGTCCCTTCCCTGGAAAAAGTAAAACTTGAGGACTTTTCTGAAAGGCTGATGAATGGAGGATTGAAGAGTGGTTCAAGGGATATACCTGAGAATGCGGATACAGGTTGGAATCATTTCCCTGCATCCAATGTGTTAATATTAAAATTAAGAATGTATGCTTGACACCGTCAATGCTTCTTCTGCCATGCTGGAGAAAAGGTTGGTAAAAACAACAGATAAATGTGGTTTCTAAACCTGGTCTGATGATTTTGTTGCAGGAATTAACTGTCGTGAGCAACCTAGTTTGTGTTTAAATAAACCTCAGCACTCTTCCACTTTGAAGGATGATTCATCTACTCCACATTTTGGTTTTGCCGTATCTTCTTATCCAAGTGAAACAAATAGTCAAATTGGGGTCTCTGGAAGTCATTTGCGACCAGCCCTTCAGCCACCTGCGGTGAAGCAGTTTCATGGAAATTTACCTAATGGGGCTGATTCGTTGGGTGAAACACAGGTTCGCAATGGAAGGCCTCGAGTAGATGGCCGTGGAAGAAGTCAATTACTTCCTCGTTACTGGCCTAGATTCACTGATCAAGATCTTCAGCAGATCTCTGGAGAGTATCCTTTGAATCTGGATGGTTTTAATGATCGCTTGAAAATGCATAAATATTATTAACTATAACATTTATTGTTATGGCCTTCTAGCTGTTTGGCATTATGAATTCTTATTTCTTGCGCCATTTTTCATTATATATTCTAGAAGACCTTTGCCCCTTTCCAGTCTTTTATTACTTGGGGCTTCCTATAAATCTTAAACCTTAACTATATTTAAGTTCAAATTCTGTAATCACTCCTTTGTTTGAGAAAATGTTGAGTGCTAGTGATGCGGGGCGAATTGGGCGCTTGGTGCTTCCCAAAAAATGTGCAGAGGTGGGTCCTTGGGTCTCTCAGCCTAACTTCTCAGTTTGTTCAGCATTTCATTCTTTAATTTCTCTATGTTAGAAGACTTTATTTTTTAGACAATTGTTACTGAGGGGATTCATTATTGTCAACGTGTAAACCGGGTTACAAATGTAGTCCATTTTTGAACTGTGGATTCTTGATGCCTACTCTGAATAATGATAGAATCAGCTTACATGTTTTCTTGATTATATGATTCTTGCATATTGTGCTACTTTATTTATAGTTTATATACATTGACGAATCTGTCTAGCATGGATAGGCTTTGGCATGTTAGCAAGAGTCGTTAGTTCCCGTAGTAATTGTCTTTCAATTAGAGTATGTTGGTCTCATGTCAACCTCTTCGGGGGATGTGGTGATTTTTAGTCGGAAGATCGTTTATAAATTTGCCTACTTTCAATTTTGTTACTTTTTGGGTTGTTAGAAGATATTATCTGTTTCTGGTCTTTTGACTCTAGCAAACTCATCTTTGGCATGAAATGATAGTTGTAGTGCTAGTTAAATTATTAGGATCGCTTGTTGGCCATTAACTCAATTTTTATTCTAGAAGATCCTTGTCGATTTATGCTTAAACTTAGGTATTTCTTCTCAAATTGCATCCAATCATTGTACACTAACACGCATTTTCATATGATGCAGGCCTACTTTCCACCAATCTCTCAGCCTGAAGGTTTGCCTCTTAAAGTCCAGGATTCAAAAGGCAAGGAATGGATATTTCAGTTTCGCTTCTGGCCCAATAATAATAGCAGAATGTATGTTTTGGAGGGGGTCACTCCTTGCATACAGAACATGCAATTGCAAGCTGGTGACATAGGTAATCAATCAATATCACAGTAAAGCAATGAAATGTTCTCTTTCATGTTGAAGGTGCATGATCATGCTTTAAATTAGTGTGTACCTTACCTACCTGCTGTCAGTTCTATTCTTGGAGGTTCTTTTTGGACTTTATATATTTGCTGCTTTGGGTTACTGGATTCTTACATGTATGGTTTTAAGAACCTGTCAAACATCTAGATGTTTCCTCTTATTCTTTTTGTTTTTCTTCTATTAGCTTTTTCATGACTTATATTTTGATCTATATTGTTCATGAGTGGCATGATGTTCACGCAATTTAGTGCATCATGGTTGCTGTGTATCTGTTATTGGAACTGAGATTCTTTTCTGTTTTCTCAGTAACTTTTAGTCGGTTAGAACCGGAAGGAAAACTGGTCATGGGATTCAGAAAGGCTTCAAGTGCTCAAGCCTCTGATCAGGTGTGGCCCAGAACAATGGCCAAATATCTTTATTATGATTCCATACTTTGTAATACTAATGGCAGTGGCAACGTGCAATGCATTTGGCTAGTATATTTATTTACTGTTCTCATTCTTGCTGACAAGTGACATCTATAGGTGCAGTGAGGAGTATCTGTTCTGCTTTAATACTATTTGGTGTTGGTAGTACTTTTAATCACTCATCACACCACTTAATATTGCATTATAGCTCAAATTTTTGGTTAGCAGGATCTGTTGGTTTACAACCCACTTAAACTGGTCAATTGTCCTTGTCAAGTTAAAGCATTAGTTTTACAGGGATTTATCTGACAAATAGCACAAGTATTAATACAATCTATCTTACAGTTCCATAGACAAGATTTCACATCTTTTTTGTTTTTGTTTGCTTGGCAGGACAATGAACCAAATAAGACTGGTACTGGAATTCCCACAAATGGACATGTTAGTATTACAAAAACTAAAACCAGTGAAATTGCTTTAACTATTTGTCAATTAATAGATAGTTCAGCTCACCTAGTTTATTATCAATCAGGCTGAACTGGCAGATCCTAGTTCATGGTCAAAAGTCGACAAGTCAGGATATATAGCAACAGAAGCACTTGGAGTCAAATCTTCAATTTCTAGAAAGAGGAAGAATACCACATTGGGTTCAAAGAGCAAGCGACTAAAAATTGAAAATGAGGACGTGATAGAGCTGAAGCTGACATGGGAGGAAGCTCAGGGACTTCTCCGTCCACCTCCTAATAATGTTCCAAGTGTTGTGCTGATTGGAGGATATGAGTTTGAGGAATATGAGGTACAATGGTTGACTGTGTGTTTGTTTAAAGCACACTTAAGTGATTATTTTATTTTCGTTGTTACAGTAATATATCTATATGTTTGTTGTTGCCTGTCCTCATAGAAAGCAGAGATGAAGGTTTCTTGCTTTTTGACTCTGGTTTTGGTAAATGTAAATATGTTCCTTCTCATGTTGGATAGGATGACAACAAAACACAATGCTTCTATGTCATGTTTAGAGACCTACCATGATGGAACTAACAAACTGGTTGCTATTAAGATTAGAGTAATACTAGGCTTAAAAAGTTGGAATACGAACAAATGATATGACAGTTAACGGGAAAGTTAACTATTACATAACACGGGTCAGTCATTGATTCACGTTATTTGGGATACAAACTTTCTATTCTAACTTTGTAAGCCTAACATTATTGTTACGATCAATGTAGTTAGGTTGCATGGCTATATAAGTAGGATGCTTTAGATTTTCTGTTTGACAGTGTTTCCGACTTGTAGCAAGTTAGTTGTGTCTAGTTTATGCACCTTGCATGACTAGGAATGCTAACTGGGTTGCCACCAAAATTATTTGTCCAGACCAGAAGACTATTTGTTCTGCAGTTAACTCTGCTGCCATTGATTAGACATTTATTTTATATTGATGCAAGAACATTTGGCCTCATCTTATTGTACTATATCACGGGGACTGCTTACATTTGACTTTTTTTTTACTATATGTTTGTCTTTTCCTTGGTGTTATATTCCATTTTTTTGGGCCTCCAAACTGTTTTGAATGTTGCTTTCTGTTGCAACAGGACGCACCAATACTCGGGAGGCCAACCATATTAGCAACTGATAATATGGGGTAAATCACTACTCTGATCTGCTTGATTAACGTGTTTTCTCCTTTTTTCCCTTTTTTATCATATTTTGGGACTGAGTTGCTCTTTCCTTTTAGTTATTCTTAAAATTTTGCTGTATTTTGTTTTGTTAAAATGGATTTATGATAATTGTTTCATGCCAAGCCAAGAAACCCTAATTTTTTTCCCTTTGTGTCAGTGAAAAGATTCAATGGGTTCAGTGTGAAGATTGTTCAAAGTGGCGCAAAGTGCCTGCCAATGCTCTTCTTCCATCCAAATGGACCTGTTCGGGAAACTTATGGGATCCAGAAAGGTACAATCAGCATTTTACGTTATGTTTAGACCTGGATATTTTCATGTCTACAACATTTGTAGATGTTTGCTAGCCTCTTTTATCTCATTTTTGAGCTATAGTATCGGAGAAAAGTTGTCCCTTTTAACCACCCCAGCAATCTGCAAATATACAGTTTGAAGAGATTTTGTTGACCAAATCAAATCTACTTCATTTGGGCAATTCATCTTATCAAATTACTGTTCTACTGATGTGCAGTTTAAGTATAATTTACCACAGACATTAGTAGTTATGATTTCAAGAGCGGTTTTGTTCCTCTACTTTTTTCCCTCCTCTAATAGGAAGGTGTCTGTTTGGCACTCAAGTAAATATTTCTCATAGGTTAGGCATGGGTGCGCCCCTTCATAAGATATAACGAACAGAGTTGGTGTTCTTAATTTTTATCTACAACATGCTGTGTATTGTTCTGTATTTTCATTTGATTAATATGTATGAATCCTCTCTGCTGCCAGATCTCTTTGTTCAGCAGCTCAAGAATTGAGAGAAGAGCAGCTGGAAGATCTGATAGCACCAAATACTTCAGGTAAACTATTGCCCGAGAAGCTGAGACAAAATTTGCATTTTCTTCTTTCCAGAGCTAACTGGCCCATATATGGTTTAGGAGCAGATGAGCTTTATTCTACTGAAATTTATTACTTTTAGATATATTTTGTTCATTCGGTAATGCGCAAATTATTGCCAATTATCCAATTGCATTTGGTTGTTACTTGGTGAACAGCTGCTTCCAAGAAAATGAAAGTTGCGAAGCAGGAACCTGATAATGTTGAAACTTTGGAGGGACTTGACACACTTGCCAATCTAGCTATCTTGGGAGAGGGTGAAGGACTTCCAGCATCATCCCAGGCTACTACAAAGCACCCCCGGCATAGACCTGGCTGTTCATGCATTGTGTGTATTCAGCCCCCAAGTGGGAAGGGCCCCAAACACAAGCAAACATGCACGTGTAATGTGTGCTTAACGGTGAAGCGCCGTTTCCACACTCTAATGCTGCGACGCGAGAAGAAACAATCAGAGAAAGAGGCAGAAACTTCACGCAAGAAGCAGCAGCAGAAGCTGCCACTGCCTGAAAAATCAGGGGATGATGACACCCTTTCATGTAGCAAGACAGGAAATAATAGTCCGAGTGAGAAAAAGGTAGGTAGTGAGGGTTCTGATGATGATTCTAACAGGATAAAATCCTCAACTTCCCCTTTTAAAGGACAAATTGACCTAAATATTCAGCCAGAGAGAGAAGAGGAGCTATCACCTGGTTCAGATTCTGGCAGCATGATAAGGCTGCTCCAAGATGCCACCGAAAAATATCTGAGACAGCAGAGATTGTCAAGCTCGGGTGTCAATACCAGTTCAGCAGAAAATGAGGGGCTCCAAGGTGGAGGAACAGTTGAAAAAATCAGCAATGGCATCCCCGTAGACAGCAGTCATCAAGATGCCGAGGAGGACCATCATGGTAGTTTATCTATGAAAGCCTCTGCATCCATATCCGCCACTGGATAGACCACTGTGATCATACATGCAAAGCTCTAGGAATATTCACAACCGTTATCTGAAGGTGCGGACAGTATAAAGAAGAGGGCGTAGGAAGTCAGCTGACATGGTTAGCAAACCAGATGGTTTTTACTGATTTACCTACAGTGTCATCGCCTCCGCAGCATTGGAGTATCACAACATCGAAATTTATGAAAACTGTGACAACAGAGGGTGGTAGGTTGAAGTTCTACTTTCCTTTTAGGAGCTCACCTTCTGCCTTCATTGAGGATGTAACCAACCTGTGCCAATTTTATCTGTGAGATGAGAAATTGTTTTTGGAAACTAAACTGCACCTGTAAGTGATTTCAAGGATCCATAAACTTTGTATAAAAAACAGTCAAATACACGTTCTCAACTAAGTAAAATTAAGTCCATTAAATGTCTTGTTTGTTCCAAGATAGGAATGGCTAGCAGCTTCTCAAAAGGAACGACTTGGTCAACGAACAAAGAAAGAAAAGACGGTTATGATAAACGGTATTTTAGATTTAAAAAAAAAAAAAAAAAAGCTAATTAGTTGCTCCCATAATTCCAAAATAAGCTTAAGCCTCTCATGCGCACTGAAAATAAGGGAACGTAGCCTTACGTCCATTTGTTGGTGACAGTTTTGCTTTTGTCACCTCCCTCTCGCCCTCCTGTTCCTCATTAAGATTCATGTATGCTTTCCTAAACTTCTCAAAATTCAATCTTCGATTGCATGAAAAATTAATTAAGCCACAGTTTTAAGAACCGTTTTCACTTGAATTAATCAACCAAGATGAATGATCTGTTCTCAAGTTCGTTCAAAAAGTACACTGACCTGAAGACACAGGCGTATCAAGATGATATGGAGGCAGGGAGAGAGCATCACAGCAATCTTGATAAATTTTTTGAAGATGTTGAGAATGTGAAGACAGAGATGCAAACTGTTGAGAAGCTGCACAAGAGATTACAAGAAGCCAATGAAGAAAGCAAAATTGCTCATAATGCCAAGACCATGAAAGAGCTTCGTGCTCGAATGGACACCGATGTTCAGCAAGTCTTGAAACATGTTAAGATCATTAAAGGAAAGCTTGAAGCATTGGAACGGTCCAATGCAGCTAGCCGAAACATACCCGGGAGCGGCCCTGGCTCATCGGCTGATCGGACCAGGACCTCGGTTGTTAGCGGATTGGGGAAAAAGCTCAAGGATTTGATGGATGATTTTCAGAATTTTAGAAACAAAATGCAATCTGAGTATAAAGAAACAGTGGAACGGAGATATTTTACAGTTACAGGACAGCAAGCGGATGAAGAAACAATTGAGAATTTGATAGCAAGCGGTGAAAGTGAAAGTTTCTTGCAAAAGGCTATTCAGGAACAGGGGAGAGGTCAGATTCTTGATACTATATCTGAAATTCAAGAGAGACATGATGCTGTAAAAGAAATAGAGAAAAATTTGCTTGAGCTTCATCAGGTGTTTTTGGACATGGCTGCTCTTGTGGAATCACAAGGTCACCAACTTAATGACATTGAAAGTCATGTTGCGCATGCAAGTTCATTTGTTCGGAGGGGGACTGAGCAGCTTCAAGAGGCCAGGGAATTACAGAAAGGCGCAAGAAAATGGACATGCTATGCTGTAATTGCGGCTCTTATCCTCATTATTGTTATCCTATTGCCACTCTATCCACATATTATGATGATCACTAGGGGGCTTTAGGAAGAAGATTAATAATGGGGATAATTTCTTCTTGAGAATTTCAAAACAAGGATTCTGATGATTTCCACTTCAACATTGCGATGATCTTAAAGCAATATATAGAAGTTTTGTTTCCTTTCTCAAAGAAGCATGCATTTTCAACTGGAGTTTGGCAAAATCCTGCAAAATTTTGAATTTTCTGTTTAATTTCTCGTTTAATCGAAAAAAAGACAGGAGCCAAGCTGCTTTTTGGTTGTGTTGAACGAGAGTTCCAGAGAACAGAGAAGACATACAAGTGTAGAATTGGCAATAAACATTAATGTAACATTAGCTTGAACCCCATTTGATAAATGATATTTTACATTCCAACTATTTTTCTATTCTTTACTCTGGCAGTTCTTGTGAAGCATATCATGTGAATTTCAGATTCTTGTCGCAAGAAACTTCGTACTTTTTCATTCATATGCATCAACAGCTGAAATGATGAAGTCATAAGGTTGGGTCAAGTTTGGTATATAAAAGTTTGATTTTATAAAAGGACACTTGCAGGAAAAATCTTGGCAACTCTAGATCAAATGCATTGTATTTAGTGCTGCCAAAAACCCCAAGTTAAATGATTATGGATGTAACAAGGAGGCAAAGTTTCTCAAGAATTTTATATCCATTTGTATTTATTACAACGGCATATGGTACAAGGGGAAACAAGAATACTGGATCACGACTTAACAAGGGAAGCTTCAAGAACAATTGTCATTTCCTTAATGACATGAGAAAACAGATGATCTGTAGAGCAGCAAATACAGCAAAATTGAAGATGAATCTCACAATCACAATCAATTTTTACATCTTATAGCCTAGATACATATTATTTTTGTCCAATTTTGACTATCTACCAGCTATCCTTTCACCACTGGCAAAGATAATTGTACTATTCAAAGTGATTGCTTTTTATATCAATTAAAATATGATATTGCTGATACAACATAGTCTTCTAGAGGTATACCAACAAGAAAATCAAAATGCCTATCTAATATATCAATCTAAGATAGAGTTTCAATTTGAAATAGAAACGCAGAAATTTAATAATGCTGCACAAGCACTTCTAGTTCTAGTAGAGAGCAGCATTGCAAGCAAAACGCCACAGCATCTCAATTCCCTCATTACTTCTTATCCCCCAAAAACACACAGTATCAAAGCCGACTTATTATCCACTAACAAGAAAACAGAACTCTTGCTCATTGTTGGGCATTTAGGCGGGTGGCAGGGAATTCAGGTGTGTCTAAAGTTCATAATGATTTTTTTTTAAAAAAAAAAAACCTCAAAAATAAAGACTTCCATATGTTAAGAAAGACACTGGCTCCTTTTTAATAACACAAAAATCTCAATTCCACGAACAACAACACTGAACTCAAATTAATATTAACTTGACATACAGACGCCTCTACATGTCCATCAACACAGATTCTGATATCTAATCAGCCTTTTCAGTATTTTGCAAACGCAAGCTTTGACAAGTCAGATTTGTTATAGGGAATAAGCTCTCTGTAACAAAATCAGTTGTAACAAATAAATTCGGAGAAAATTTCACCTCTTGGATAGATTCCAGAGGATTTCAAGAACATCAACAATCAATTGAACTATACGAAAAATTTGACGCCATGCTCATGCTTTTGTACATATAAAACAGCATGACACAATGCTCAAAACAATAAGTAACAGAATATCAATATTAGATGAAAACCAATCAGAAGTATTCATCCTGTTGATAATAAACCATATAAAACCATCCCTTTCACAACCAGCACAAACAATCAAATTTTCAGTACAATAATGCAGTCATATCCCCAAATTATAAGCTGTTACAAAATTAGTAAGAATTCTTCCAAGACTCATCACTGAGGTTTAAACAACAAACTGTCTTATATATAGAATCACCGAAACAAAAACAATTATGCTTGCTAATCTTTACAAGCTTACCCAGATCATCAATTAAGTACCGGCATTAGGCAATGCTGCCATGAACGAGTTGTATGAAGATTCAAGGTCAAAGTGAAGTTGCCGCGCCTGCTGCTCGGTCAACTCATCTGCAGCACCCATCTTTGATAACCTCGAAATCCAATCCTTCATCTTCGTCTTCCCCTCAAAATCTGGAGGCAAAAGAGTCAGCTTATTGAGTGAACCCAATAAATCCGATAACAGCGGATGCACCTGATCGACGGCCACCATATTCAGTTTTAAAGAGTCCATTGCAGTTATAAAGTTCTGGACACACTCTGCCACGATGGCAGCTGAGGTAGCAGTTGAGACAGCTGCAGCCGCTCTATGCTCCACTGTAGCGGGCACCCCAGAAGTCACCAAGCGATTCAGAGCAGTCGGGCAATCCATTTTATAAGTATCTGCAAATCGTTCAATGCTCGGAACAGTATCTTTCAAGGTGGAAGATAAGGTTTTAAAATGGGCAATTAGCTTTTGGCATTCAGTCTCATACTCGGACGAACTAATTATGTCACGAACATACGCCTTTTCAAGCTTTTCTGTGGCTTTTATTATAGCATAAAGCTCAGCAAAGTTTTCATACATTTCTCTCTCGCGCTTGTCGTTCCATAGCTTGACCTCCATTAGGGTATATAAAATGTATTGATCTGCTTATAAGTAGATAAGGTTTGAGGGGTTAGGTAAATTTAGTTTTTCAATTTCCTTTTTTTTTTTTTTTTTTTCTAGCGATTGCGGAGGATTGGAGAAGAGAACGGGACACGCGCAAAGAGAAGTAACCTTCTTCACTGCAAAAATTCAACAAAATAAAAGAAATATAATGAAATATAATCAGCCAGATCCCACTAAACTTCCTAATATACAACATTATGCATATTAATTTTTGTTTAACACAAGCATGTTCAGTTAAACACCACGAAAGTTCTTGGACAATTACCACCAATTAAATTGCAAATATTACAATAAATAATCAGCAAATACAAGAACATAGGTTAGGTTTGGTTAAATTAACAAATAAACAGATCATAAGATAACATAAAACTGAAAGTAACCCAGAATTACATATCAAACTCCGAAATTAAAAAACGTTTCTTTTACCTCAGATCATGGCTAAATCGATGAAACCAAAAAGACCCAGATGTAAAAAGCTACCTATGTGAGAAATGAAAGAGTTGAGAGAAAATACTTACAAGAGAAACGAAACGCGGCTTCGAATGTCGTGAAGATCTTTTTGTTTGGCAGGGGAGAGAGAGAGATGCACAGGAAAGACAGAGAGAGAGGGGAACAGAGGGTTGCGTGTGGGCTCGTGTTGATTATTGTTGCTTACGGCATCTACGTGTAGCAGTTGGGATGATCAGTCACCTCCGTAAGAAAATTTGTTCTGTTCTGCTGATTTGAAAGTGCATTGTAGTTCATGCTTCTGCGTCAGTTTTGCCTGATGATGGGTTCAGTGGGCTTAACATCTTGGTGCGGCCCAAATGAGGCCCAAATAACACTGAAACTAAAAAGCACTCACTCCTCGTCTCCTCGGCCCTGGGTCGGGTTGATACCCTAAAACCCGCAACTTGTTTCTTTACAATCTACTCCCCGAGTATCGTTGTATTGGTAAAACCGTAAAAGGGTAAAAAGGGATAACTCATGTGTGTTTTAAATTATTTTTCTCTTTGAATCATATCATTAATTGATTTTAAAATATACATAAATGTGCTAAAATTCAATTAGATTACATTAAGAGTAATGTAGTTTTCCCGTTTTACATAAATTTTTATTATAAATAAGGGTAACCATTACGAACAATGTAAAAACCCAACTTCTTTTTTTGTTTTATTTTTTTCCTCTAAAAGTTTTCTTTTACAAATCATTATGATAGAGTTATAATTATAATACGACATAAAATAAGAGAATGCAACTATGATAGAGAATATAAAATACAATAGATTTCCGATAGTGTGTCTTATTTTATGTACAATATGTCTATTTATATTTAAAATAAAAAAATAGTAACGCCTCATAAGATTTTGTTGTAATAAAGGCCAATGAGATTATGCATATTCGTGTAAGAGGAAGAATGTTTGTTATTTTCAATTTATTGGGTCTAACTTGATAGAAGTCTAATTGAATCATGGTTTTGTGTTGATTATCATTTGTAATATCGGCCTGCATAAACATTGTATTTAGTTAGAATCTCCCTTTTTGTACGTTTATGATTAATGTTCTTAATTTTTGTTCAAAACATTATATGTTTGTGTTTATTATTTTCCTTTTTTGTATATTTTTCTCTGACCATAATTTTTTATTCGAGCTCATTGGCTTATATAAGGGATTTTAAGTGGATGTGTCAACGCGTATCTATTTATGGACTGATTACTGATATGTGTGGTGAACACCATTTATAGTACATGCTGGAACATTATGTGTCATAACATTTGTCATTATGCAGCTTAATCTATCTTATATGTTAAGATAAGTGTATAATCATTAATCTTAGGTGGAGACTGTTAGTTCCATGTGTGTTGGCAACTTCCATAACAAAACAAGTTCAATCGAGTTGTAATAAATCTTGAAGATCTCGGACCAATTGGACAAGTATTTAGACAACATCATATGGAGATAGTAGAGAGACGATCACTATTTTGGACATTCCATAAGATTTAGAACTCCAATTGACATGATGTCAGTGTCATTGGAAAGTAATGACTTATATCACCTTAAACAAGAGAACCTCGTATGAAAACTTCATGTTTATGAGAGAAAACTTACTGGATGTATAAAGCCTAAGACTATAGTGATGAAGATCGCAAAGGAAATTCGTCAAGTGATGATAATTATAATACTTTTACGGATACTGATTTAGTCATGTTTGCTAAAAAGTTCAATAAATTTATTAAGATGGATAAGAGTGGTCGTAGCACTGGCATGGATAAGGAGGACAAACCTAAATAGAGTAGTCGTATCATGAGGGAATCTAAAGAGGACAAAGATAGTAAACCTCAGGCTATTCAATGCCATAAATGTGAAGGGTTTGAGCATATTAGGTCTGAGTGTCCCATATACATAAAATATAAAGGCAAAACAGTCAAAGTAGTCTCCTATAGTGATTCATAAGGTGAATATACTTTTGATGAGTCAAATAAGGATAAGTGCAATTACATTGCATTCTCTTCCACTGTGGTGGATAAGATAGAGGATAATATTAGTGATGTATATGCTGATTCAAAATTCTCTTATGATGTTTATGTAGATGATGATGATATTTAGGTAGCCTACATTGAACTGTTTAATGGGAGCCTAAATATCAAGAAAATAAATGTCGAGGTCAGTAAGAGACTAAAAGAAATTGAGCTTGAAAATAATGAATTTCAAGTCAAGCTTGACAATAGCCTTTCAGTTATTGATGACATTTAGTAGATGAATAAATGACTATTTGATAGAGTCAAATTCTTAAAAGCAGAACTTGAAAATACTATAACCCAAATATATGTACTTTCTAATAGGATTGAGAAACTATATCGCATATTATGGATTAGCGTTGAGTCAAAATGTGATAAGGTATCATCGTCTAAAACTATACATATCCCTCATCCACGTGACTTGAGGAATAAGCCAGTCGTTGAGAGTCATATGGTTTCCCCAGTTGTCCCTTGTCCGGTGACCCGACCTCAATCTAGAGGTGTTCCTGGTAAACCTCGCTCATGTCTGAGGTTTGTACCTGTTTGCCACCATTGTGGCAAGTCAGGTCATATTAGGCCCAAATATTTCGTATTGCATAAATAAAAGAAAATGGCTTAAGAGTCTTTCACTTGCATAAAATAAAACAAGTTTATTTGAGCTGTAATGAGTATTGAAGATCTCATAACATTTGGACAAGTACTTTGACAACATCATATGAAAATATCATAATGATGTTCACTCTTTTGGATATTCCATAAGATTTATAACTACAATTGACATGAGAACAATGTCATTATAAAATAGACTTGAAGACGATCACGTACATATAAAGAACGTATGGTTTGACGGGGATGAGAAAGTTACAAACGTTTTAAATTGCACCTCAAAACCAGTATGCGACGTGCGTTTGCGTAACGTTCGTCAGAGCGTTCTAATGTCCGGAGGCATAAACTTTGCATTTGAGACACGTTTGAGGGCGTTCGAATGTCCGTGCGTAAGTTAGTTATTTTAGACGCGTTTTATGCCAGTTTTACACATGGAAAACCTTACATTTACTATGCCTATTTAAACAAACACAACCATTTTACCGAGGTGAAAAAATATTATTATGAGAACCACATTATACTTTGTTTCTTCCTTATTGACAATCAACCTATAAGACTTAATTGATTCTCTTACACACACACACACACACACACACACACACACACACACACACAACACACACACACACACACACACACACACACAACACACACACACACACACACACACACCACACACACACACACACATATATATGTTTTACTTTTGTAAGATTGTTCTTTGGTAACCATTAACAGAAAAACACAACCCTAATCCAATTTCCTAAGCCTTCAGAGTTATAAAGGATGAAGATTTGTAGTCAAAGTTATGGCATTGCGAGTTCGCATGGTTGATCAAAATTCACTCAAAGACATCATAGGTTATAAAGAAGGTAGCTTGGCGCGGATTCGAAGAGTTCTTCGAGTTATTACAGTCAAGAGGTATTCGAGTTGGTCAATTTGTCACCATATGTCCTATACCATCGTTGTAAATTTTCTCATTATAATGGATTCAGGTGGTAGCCTATTCCCGTAGTGATTTTTTACTCTCGATAGTTTTTTCACTCCGTCAACAAAATTGTTAGTGTTGATTCTTTTAATTGCTTTCATATATTTGCTTTATCTTACAACTACATAGATTAAGAGTGTTTGATTATTCATATCATAATCGCTCGAACTTTGACTTGTCTTAAATTGAAGTATTTGTTTAATTCCGCACAAGGTTAAAACCTTAGATAAATTTCAAAATTTTCAAAGATATATGTGACATCATATTTTTTTAGGGTATTATAAGATATTATGGGGTATTTGTATCAAGGTCGGAGTACTTCCGGTGTATTATGAGGACTTTCAGAGTGAATCCTCTCTGAAATTTGTATGGACCGAACTATATTTGCCTTATGGTCAGATTATTCAAGAATGATGTGACCTCAAGGGTGTTACTCCAGAGTAATGTTACTTCGAGGCTAGAGTCTGACTACCCTGGTCAGGTCTAAATTCCTCCGGAAGTCGTTAGACTTCAGGGTTGTGTTACTTCGGAGTTGAGTATAAGTTTTCTCCATAATAATTGGACTCTGGTAGTAGTTCCTAACTCCTACTGTCTACTAGTACAATAGTATCATGATAAATATCATCTTCATAATGGATCTTTATCTGCTTGTGACAAATCCACTAAAAAAACATTTTTAAAAAGTTTTTTTTTCATACTGACACATGTCCCATCCGAGCAATTATAGATATACATAAATTCTTACTAACAATTTCTACACCTCTCTCACTGTAGCTACAGTGATGCTACAGTATTCACTGTAGCTACAGTGAGAGATGGGTATAAATTGTTGGTAAGAATTTATGTATGTGTAGCATTTATGATCCCATAATACAAGCTTAATTATGAGGACCTACACTTATAAATTTAGCAAATGTCATAATCACCATTCATCCAACAAATGAGAATGTGCTGACCATTTACCAAATGAGAGAACAAATGACCAAACTCATTATTTTGATGGGAGTTCCATTTCACAACATGAAGGCACGTGATCAGGGTGAACTTTTTTTTCACGGCATCAATTTTCTGTTTAAGATTTATAAGTAGAATTTTAGCAATAAACAAATAGTTAACCAAAACTTCTGGTTCAAAATTATTATTTGTTTCAAAGGATAGTGTTGAAATTAACAAGTATGAAATCTTCGTAGATTGTTATTAAAAATCATGTATAAAAAAAAAATATATATATATATATATTTAAATCCGCAAAATTCTCCACATTACCTATCGCGATTTTATTTCATTTTTACTTGTTATCAATTATCATCGTCAAATAATAGTTGAATAAATCCGGACCGGATATCCGTATTCGCATCTTAGATAGAATGCGGTGAAAATCAAAGTTAAACGAAAGCGGATCCCAAATACCAAACCAAACCACAAAACAAAAAACCGAACAACTAAAAACGCAGCGGCACAACGCACTCAACAACCAACGCCACCGGCGCAACATCGTTTCCCGGGGCTGTATTGAACCAGCCAAGTCGCCGCCGCTAATTTCTGTTTCTGGTGATGCGTGAATCGAAGCCGACGCCACCAGTGATTGCCGCTGCTGTTTCAAAACTGCATTCTTGAGTGAACTAATTGACTAGGAACTGAAAATTGCATTATGCAAATGTTGTTTTAAAACCTCTCTCGCTTGGATTGGTGTGATTTGTATTTTTATTTTAAATTTCGGATCCGGGTGTTGGCAGCCCTATTAGAAGGCGGGTCAGGCGGGTCGGTCAACTAACAAAACCCGGTCCTCCTCCTGTCATCGTCCTTGGCCTAAATCAAACAATCCACTGGCACCCAAAAATTGCTCTCCCTCAATAATTACAAACTCAAAATCTCCAGATAGGTAAGTACTCTTTTTCCAGTACTATTATTAGTATTTTTTGTTTTGTTTTATCTTTCAGGCTTCCGTTTTAGATTTTAGGGTTTATAAGAACTTGAGTAACTTTGTTTTTCTGAAGAAGTTGCCATTTTCTATCAGGATTCAAAATTTCCGCAACTATTCTGTTCGTTTGTATTAATGGCGATATCGAAAGAATTGTACCCGTCACAAGACGACCTCTTATTCGAAGAAGAGCTTTTGCGAAACCCTTTTAGTCTTAAGCTCTGGTGGCGCTATTTGGTAGCGAGACGTGAAGCTCCTTTCAAGAAGCGTTTTGTGATCTATGAGCGAGCCCTAAAAGCTTTGCCAGGAAGCTACAAGCTATGGCATGCATACTTAAGTGAGCGCTTGAACATAGTAAAGAACTTACCCATCACTCACCCGGAGTATGAAACTCTTAATAATACCTTTGAAAGGGCTCTTGTGACGATGCACAAAATGCCCAGGATTTGGATTATGTATTTGGAGACTCTAACTAGTCAAAAATTGATTACTAAGACACGTAGAACATTTGATAGGGCACTTTGTGCATTGCCTGTGACACAGCATGATAGGAATTGGGAGATATATTTGAGGTTTGTGGAGCAAAAGGGCATTCCAATAGAGACCTCACTTAGGGTTTATAGGAGGTACTTGAAGTATGATCCGAGCCACATTGAGAATTTTATTGAGTTTTTGGTGAATTCAGAGCTTTGGCAAGAAGCAGCAGAGAGGTTAGCTTCTGTTTTGAATGATGATCAGTTCTATTCAATCAAGGGGAAGACAAAGCATAGGTTGTGGTTAGAGTTATGTGATTTGTTAACCAAGCATGCGATGGAGGTTTCAGGGCTTAATGTGGATGCTATAATTAGGGGTGGGATTAGGAAGTTCACAGATGAGGTGGGGAGGCTGTGGACCTCATTGGCTGATTATTATATCAGGAGAAACTTATTTGAGAAGGCGAGGGATATCTTTGAAGAAGGTATGACGACAGTGGTTACTGTGCGGGACTTTAGTGTGATTTTTGATGCGTACTCGCAGTTTGAGGAGACTATGGTTGCTGTTAAAATGGAAAATCTGGATTTGAGCGATGAGGAGGAAGAAGATGGCAATGAGGAGAATGGTTTAGCAGAAGATGAAGATGTTCGATTGGATGTGAATTTATCAGTGGCTGAGTTTAAGAAGAAGATTCTTAATGGATTTTGGTTACATGATGAGAAGGATGTGGATTTGAGGTTGGCTCGTTTGGAGCATCTGATGAATAGGAGACCAGAACTGGCTAATAGTGTTCTCTTGAGGCAAAATCCACATAATGTGGAACAGTGGCATAGAAGAGTCAAGATATTTGAGGGTAATCCAACTAAGCAGATTTTGACGTATACAGAGGCAGTGCGGACTGTTGATCCCATGAAAGCAGTGGGGAAGCCTCACACTCTATGGGTTGCTTTTGCTAAGTTGTATGAGAGTCATGGGGATGTTGCCAATGCAAGAGTGATTTTTGATAAAGCTGTGCAAGTTAATTATAAAACTGTGGACCACCTGGCCAGTATTTGGTGTGAGTGGGCAGAAATGGAGTTAAGGCATAAAAATTTCAAAGGAGCACTTGAGCTGATGAGGCGTGCCACGGCAGAGCCATCTGTTGAGGTCAAACGAAGAGGTGACCCTTTCATATCCTCATCCATTGTTGATTTGTTTGAACTACTTGCCATCATCACTTTTTGTGCTCTCTAATTTTGTCTATTGAATCTAGTGCTCAAAATTTTATAAAATGTGTTATTATATGTTTTCCATGTGTAAGGCAGAGGTTGTAAGAAGCAGTCTAAGTGGATAGGTATCAGAATGCATGAAACCTCATATAACTAATTAACACTTGGTGTATTTTGTGACTGAACTTGGAGCAGATATACTTCAAGGCTCGGTATTGTCAATTTTATACCCATTAATAGCATCTTCAATTTTTTATACTGTGTAACCGTTCAAAAACAGGAGTCTGATAATTCTGCTGTGTTTTACATGGCTTTTGAAATTGTTTATCAACTGTTGTTTGAAAAACAGGATTTGATTTGTAAACATTTGAGCTTCTTATTTAGTATGTTATTAATCGTTCAGTATTTCGGATCTTGGATTGGTATTTTTTTAGTTTATATTCTTGCAATATTAAGATTCAATAGGTGGTTGAATCATTTCTAACATTTGAGCCATTTATGTTTTCATATGCAGTGGCTGCTGAGGGAAATGAACTTGTTCAGATGAAGCTGCATAAATCTTTGAGGCTTTGGACCTTTTATGTTGACTTGGAGGAGAGCCTGGGTAACTTGGAGTCCACACGGGCTGTTTATGAGCGGATACTAGATTTAAGAATTGCCACACCTCAGATTATCATCAACTATGCACTACTGCTGGAAGTATGGACATTGCTCCGAGTATTCCTTCTATCATGTTCCTTTTACCTTTTTTGGATTTTGTCTAATCACATAGTTTTACTGTTTCAACTTGTGCAGGAGCATAAATACTTTGAAGACGCATTCAGAGTATATGAAAGAGGTGTCAAGATTTTTAAGTACCCTCATGTTAAAGATATTTGGGTCACGTACCTCTCCAAGTTCGTTAAGAGATATGGGAAGACAAAACTTGAACGGGCAAGAGAGTTGTTTGAGAATGCTGTTGAAACGGTATGCACTTCATTAGCCTTGTCTGGTGTGGTGTTTATACAAAAATAAAAGATATTATAAAAAAATTGCTGGCACGAATTTGGATACAATAATTATGATTTCATTCTTGAAGTAATTGGTGGCTAGAGATAAGTACCACCTGAAATAGGATGTACAAACGTACATCATCAAGTCCTTGGCTGTAATTTATGAAAGAATTTTCAATAATGGTTTAAGCAACAGATGTGAAAACACTGTATACACATGAGCTCAGCTCACCATTGTTGCTGTTGGACAAGCTAAGATGCTTTTCTTATATTACCATTTATGGCTTGACATTTATAATTTTTAGATGATAACTCTGGCACTTTCAAAATTTTATCTCTTAATTTTAATTAAGAGAAGCAATAAACCAAGACCCATCATCTGAATTTGTTTGCTTTTAATCTTGGTGCTCAAAGGGGACACCGATAGTCCCATTGTTTTAGTTGTTTCCTTGTTGGGTCCAAAGTTATGAAGAAGCATGGTAACCCTGTTTCCCTATTTCTAAATTTTAACATCTTTTATTTTCATTAATATGTTAGTATGAATTTACAAGACAAAGCTGTTAGGGTTAGTGAAGAAGTTAAGAGAAGTAATGTAGTTGATGGTGATGTAAAAATGGAGAGTGTCACATATTGTACATACATCTTAATTGAATTTAAATATCATCGAGACTTGCATGAAAGTTGCATGTCCATATGAAAGTCATGGAGATTTCCGATTTATTCTGCCCTTTGCGGTTATTATTGGAACATCTATTCAGAAAATCTAGGGAGTGACTGGGGATTGAATGATGGAGGTCTGCCAAATGAAAGAGGAAATGCATTGGCTTAGATTTTATTTAATCATCTGTTTTCATTAGGAATATTCATCTCATCCATGATTTTTGATACAGAATTAATTTCGTCACACTCATGTATATACAAATTAGTCTGCACTATTATCGGTTGGTATTTGGATTGAATGATGCTGACTTATCATTTTTTTTCCTATGTTTGTCAGGCCCCCTCTGATGCGGTTAAACCTTTATATCTTCAATATGCTAAACTGGAGGAGGACTATGGTCTAGCAAAGCGAGCTATGAAAGTCTATGATCAGGCAACAAAGGCAGTTCCAAACCATGAAAAACTGGGCATGTATGAAATATATATTGCTCGGGCAGCTGAAATTTTTGGTGTCCCTAAAACAAGGGAAATTTATGAGCAAGCAATAGAATCTGGTCTTCCAGACAAAGATGTAAAGGCCATGTGCTTAAAGTATGCAGAATTAGAAAAGAGCTTGGGAGAAGTTGACAGGGCCCGTGGGATATATGTATTCGCATCTCAATTTGCAGATCCAAGATCCGATATTGACTTCTGGAATAGATGGCATGAATTTGAGGTGAACCATGGAAATGAAGATACCTTCAGAGAAATGCTGCGTATTAAGCGAAGTGTTTCAGCAAGCTATAGCCAGGTAAGTTATTTTTTCTTTTCGGTGTTACTTGGGATTAATTTGCTTCAGAGAGTTTGATTTCTAAAATTTTACCTGTCGATTGTGAATCGATTCCTAAAATTTTTCTATAGCATGATTTTTTTCTGCTGTCAGGCAGACTTAGCATTGACATTTCAATTGAGACTGAAAGAAGGGTACATTCTAGAATGTAGTAACTAAGGAACATGTAGAGGAATGTCCTGAAGTTTACTTCTGTGTGATAAATTATGACTATCTATGGAACATGTAGAGGAATGTCCTGAAGTTTATTTCTGTGTGATAAATTTTGACCAACCTTCTCCAACAAATTCCAAAACCAGCTTGGTGGTTGATTGTTAGGACCCATGGGTAAAATAGGAAACAAGGAAGGTTAATTTGGTCAATTTAGTCATTAGGGTTTAGATATAAATTAGAAATGTTTTGTTTTGTTTTGGGGATGCTATCATTTTGTTGAATTTGGAATTGGGAATGGGGAGGGGAAACCCTAGGGAGGTTGCCAACACCTCAAGTTGAGCAAGGGCTGGTGGAATTGTTCCACCTTCAACTATTTTGTATTTCGGTTTAGTTTTATCAATTAAAATACTACTTTATCTTCTGTTTTTTTTTTTTTTTTTTTTTTTTTCTTCTTCTGCTCAAGTGATCACTATCACTCAAGTCCCTTTTCTCTTTTTTTTTTTTTTTTGATAACGTCAGATGCTAATAAATGTGGTTCTGATTTCAGAGGCTGGTTTTCAAAGCCTGATTTCAGAGTCTGATGAGGTTCTGAATCCAGGGTCTGAAGTCAGAGGCTGCTGGTCAGTGTCTGATTTCAGAGTCGAATAAGGGTCTGATTTCAGGGTCTGAATTCAGAGGCTAATTTTCAGAGGTTACTGGTCAGGGTCTGAATTCAGAGGTTACTGGTCTGGGTCTGATTTCAGAGGCTAAGTTTCAGAGTCTGATCTCAGAGTCTGATTCAATGGTTAAGTTTCAAGGTCTGAACTCAGAGTCTGATTTCAGAGGAAGATTTCAAAGGTTACGTTTTAGGTCTGATTTCAGAAGCTAAGATTTCAGGGTCTGATTTCAGACTTCACTAGGGTTTAGAAACAAAACACACAGCCGCCAAGAACATGCTTATTTCTTAAACATATGCTAAAGAACAGAATGACTATGACGAACTGATAGGAAGAACAGAACAGAAACCCAGAACTGGAAAAAGATAAAAGATGAACTGATATGCAGAACAACAAAACCAGATCCAGAATATGCTTCACAACAAAACCAGATCCAGAATATGAACAAAACAAAAACAGAAACAAGATCCAACAAGAACTGAAACGAAAATAACAAAGAACAAAATAAAAAACAGAATCAAACAAAAGGAAAGATAGAAAAATCAGACCTTGGAACCCTGAGCTCTAGATACCAAATGACAAGAAACCCACTTAGATTCGAAATCCAAGTAAACCCCAAGCAACGGACAGAACCCCAAGAACCGCGAATTTGATTTTGTAGGAACAAAACCCTTCCAAGGCCACAAAGAAGACCCACAAAGAACTTGCCCTTGAGAACCCTTAAGATGAATCCTTGTAGTGTTTTTGCTAGCAAATGGAGACGCCACTAAGTTTGCCAAACTTAGATAAGTCGATTCATACTTGAAAAGGGGAATCCCTCCCTTACAAGAATTCGGCCATAGCCAAAGCTTTAAGCTTTTGAGTTTACAAATTTCGTTGGTTGCCTCAAATGAAGAAGAAAGTAAGCTTAAATAGTGTTACAAAAAGAAACCCTAAAGGCATAAAGACAACAATGCCCGTAAAAACGAAATTACACAAATATCAAGTCTTTAAGTCTTCAAATGCCTAGGAAGCTTTATTCTAAACTGAATTGGGCCAAGTGAAATGGTTTTGGGCCCTTTCCATCCAAGCCCACATGCATCTCTATTTGTTTGTTGCAGTCGACCATAAAACTCTGAAGTAATCCCGCCATTGCTTCTCTAAGTCTTTTGGTCCTCTGCCTCGTAATTGGCCCTTCTGGCACTTGTAATGCGTCCTTTGGTTTGTTGTCGACCTGGATCATGTCAAACCTTCTCCAACAAATTCCAAAACCAGCTTGGTGGTTGATTGTTAGGACCCATGGGTAAAATAGGAACAAGGAAGGTTAATTTGGTCAATTTAGTCATTAGGGTTTAGATATAAATTAGAAATGTTTTGTTTTGTTTTGGGGATGCTATCATTTTGTTGAATTTGGAATTGGGAATGGGGAGGGGAAACCCTAGGGAGGTTGCCAACACCTCAAGTTGAGCAAGGGCTGGTGGAATTGTTCCACCTTCAACTATTTTGTATTTCGGTTTAGTTTTATCAATTAAAATACTACTTTATCTTATGTTTTTTGGAGTAATTTGTTGTGTGTTTGCTTTGAGAATTTGGGGTTCCATCAATTGGTATCAGAGCGGTTGTTCCTTGGATCTGTGGTGATTATTGTTGGCTCAGATCAGAAAATCGAAAAAAAAAAACAAAAACAAAAACAAAAAAAAAACAAACAGCAAACCCTAACCCTACCCTAACTTTGACTGCCGCCACCCACCACCACCTCCACAGCCACCCTCATCGACGGCTGAGACACCCATTGTACTTAGACGACGCCGGCGACCTGATCCTCACCATCGCCGACGCCAAGACGTCACAGAACCACCGTGTCTCAGCGCCAATCAGCGGCGCTTTTCGCGGTCGTCGTCGCCACCTCAGCCATTGTTCGTCGTCGATCTAGCACACTAAATTATTTCCCTCACGTCGGCGACCAGTGCCCGACCCCATTCGAAGCCAAACGTCGCCGGAGAACACCGGAAATAGCACGACTGCCGCGGCTTCTTCTCGCCGATTCGCCGCCTGCGGCGAGATTCTGACGACGCCGCCACCACCAACGGCTCAGCACGTTCTACTCTATCAGACCCCTTTGCATTTCCAACCACCGGCAGGTTATTTACATTTTGACCCCTGAAGTTTCTGTTTTTTGCAATTTAGCCCAGACAGTTTCAATTTCTTCTTTTTAGCCCCTGGAACTTTTAGCCTGCTGTTTTGTTGAAAAAAAAATGAGTGTTGGTAGTCCGCACGAATTGAGTTGCATACGGCAAGATGGTTCTCTTTGTGACTATATTTATAGGTTTGATTGTATGGTGGGATCAATGTCTTACATATCCGAGAACCATTTACCGGACATTTTCATTAATGGATTGTGGTATGAGTTGCAATCTGAGGTTCGAGATGACTTAAAGAATTTGAGAGTGATTGATCTTGATGGGGTCAAAAAAATTGCCTTAAAGGCGGAAGATAAACTAGCAGAATTGGACAGAATGGCGGAACTCAGAAAACAGAGAAGGATCAATTCACGAAAGCCTGAAAGATCTCGAGCCGTGAAGGGATTCGTGTACCAGTCAGATGTGAAAGGATTGGATAGCGTTGAGGAAGATCCTTGGAAAAAATTTGATTCAATGTGGGAGAAGATGCGGGAGCAGATAAAAGGATCGAAGACTAATTTGAGTACTCACACTGATGTCGCTCTATCACTTCAAGAGGCATGGACTGGTTCGGCGACACCCCTGGTGGAGAGCAATGAGAAAAAATCTGAGAACCTTCCAAACGGCCGATCGGGAAAATTCAGACAACTTTCTACAATTGATTTTCAGTTTCGGCGCGATAAAGGCCTATGTTTCAGATGTGAGGAGAGATTCCACCCAAATCATGTGTGTTCTAGTGAGAAAGTTGAACATATTGGTGATATATGGTCGATCCCAGAGGGTGAACGCATTGGGAAGAATGGAACAGTGATTGATGGGAAGCGGAGTGAAGAGGTTGAAGCCGTAGAGCCAGTGTTCGCGAATGAGGATGATCCTACTCTCGATGTGATTGCACATTCGGACCCACAACAACAAGATGAGAATGAAGAAATGGGCATCACAGTACAGTGTAATGAGACGAAGAATACAGAGGTTGATATTGTGGAATATGTAGTCATTGAGGATGATGATCGTGCTTCTCAAGCGAAGCAATTGGAGGTGCTAGTTGAGCATTTGTTAGGTTTTGTTGATGGATCTATTGTCTTCGGATCAGTTTTGCAATGGATTATTTTGGACTCTTATCAATCTGCTGAATTTGTTGGCTATCTGGAGGAAGCTTGGGACTTCATCAGAACAATGCCGTTCAAGCCTGGGATATCCTTTGAGGCGATTATCATATCCACACTCCCACGTTGAGGACAACGTGTTTTCAAAGGGGGGAAGTAATGTTAGGACCCATGGGTAAAATAGGAAACAAGGAAGGTTAATTTGGTCAATTTAGTCATTAGGGTTTAGATATAAATTAGAAATGTTTTGTTTTGTTTTGGGGATGCTATCATTTTGTTGAATTTGGAATTGGGAATGGGGAGGGGAAACCCTAGGGAGGTTGCCAACACCTCAAGTTGGGGTTTCATCATTGATCCTTCTAGTTTTCACAGAAAAATAAAGGTCAATAGTATTTACTATTTATGCTTATAAAATGTATGTGTTTTTTTCCTTTAATTGACTACAATATGCTTAGCTTTTACTTTGATCTTCTTGACTTCTTCTGTACCTGTCCATTTTTTCCCTTTTATCTTCTTTCAATCATTGGTGACATTGCCATATCATTTAAACAGAACTTGTTACTTATTTTGTTTCTTTTGGCCATAAATTATTGTACTTCTGATCCATGAACAAGATTAGGAATCAATGAATCTAACAAATGAGCCCTCAACCTGTCATTTTGGGCTCTCAGTCTTTCACCCCACAAACTTTTTCCATTAAAAAAAACCCGCCATTTTGGGGAAAAAAATACCAAAGGCAGATCTCCGGAAGGAGAGACCCATGAAGAGGAATTTTTAGATGCAGTTAGAGAAGCTGCAATGTGGATAGAGAAGCAGCAATGTGGAAAGCCTTCTGTGTTGGGCCATCCTTTTAGATAGAGAAGCAGCAATGGATATTTTACCATAGCTAGAATTGAACTTGGTTGAATTGAAATTAATTAAGAGATGAAGTTGGTTAATAGGGGTATGAAGTAATGGAGTCTAAAGTCGATTGATTGCGTACATTTTTTCCCATGAAACTTCAGGAAATAAAATAAAATATTGAAGACTTATAAATTGATTTCTGTTAGGGCATACCTTTTAAGCTGTAAATAAAGGATGGACTGTAAGTTGTGTTTATTGTTTGGTTATACAACTTTGTGGAAAATTAGGATCGTCTCTTAATCTAAACTTATAGATTATTTCTAGGTCCTCAGAGCCCACAGTGTGGAAAGCCTCGTGCGCTGGGCCATTCCTTTTTTACCCCTTTTTTCTCTTGATCTAAAAGTTTTTCAATGATCTTTAAACACAGTCATCCACATATGTTCAGATTTATTCCAATGTTGACAAGAAAAATTATTATATCTGGTGAAAGCTTATTTCTTCAAGAAAGCAAAACTATTAACTTGGTCATATGATAATTCCTGGGTCATATTGAAGTTGATCACAAGATGGCAGGTTCAGAATTCATTGATTACTAACCTGTTCATGGCATTAAAGTACAATAATTGAGGGCAAAAAGCAACAAAATAAGTCTTGTATAAATGGTATGGCAATGTGACAAATGATTAAAGGAGAAAAGTACATACATTTGCTGAGCATAAATACTATTGACCTTTATTTATCCTTGAACTCTAGATGGATCAAGATGTTTGAAATTTCTTTTACAGATTCTTGTGTGGTTTTCATCATTCCAATTAAGATTTACCATTTTTGTATTGATTCTAATACTTTACTTATTTTTCCTCCTTTTCAGACGCATTTTATTCTCCCGGAATATCTAATGCAGAAAGATGAAAGATTATCCATGGATGATGCAAAGGACAAATTGAAACAGGCTGGGGTGCATGAAGATGAAATGGCTGCCTTGGAAAGGCAATTAGCCCCTGCAGCCAACAATGGTACTGCCAAGGATAGCAGCAGAAAGGTGGGGTTTGTGAGTGCTGGAGTGGAGTCACAAACTGATGGAGGTATAAAAACCACCGCAAATCATGAAGACATTGAACTCCCAGATGAAAGCGATTCAGAAGAAGAAAAAGTAGAAATTGCACAAAAGGATGTTCCATCAGCAGTATATGGAGGTCTAGCCCGAAAGAGAGAAGAGACTGAAGAGGATGGAGACAATTCTGTTGCTGCTAAAGAAAAAGACGGCGAGAGTCGTCTTGGTGCACTGGCGAGATTAAAGAGGCTGAAACAAGGTTGATGATTATCAATGTTACTTTGGAGCAATTGTCTCTGGAGATAAAATTTTGAAGCATCACATCATGCACCAACTGCCCCAAACTTGCACTTAGTTATCCATTTTCTGAAAGGTTTGATCACTGTACTCTTCTGAATGTGTAAATTTCTATCAAATGCACCAAGATATGAGATTTAGCCTTGTTGGTCTTATACTAGTTTGTGTTTGCGATTTTTTTATTTTTTGTGTTAGCGAATTAAAATGAAATAAGAGTCGTCAGGTTTTACGTACAGGCATATCAGTAAATATATAATGATTTCAAGGCGCAACTCTGTTATTGGCCAGAAAAGAATTCACCAATTTATTGTTCAAATTTGAAAGAAAATGACACACTGTATATGCAGTGTGCACGGGCCAAACTTTTGGGATCACCAAGTTGGGTCCGTGTGGCACTTGTTAACGTAGCGTCTAACAAGTCAGCCTAGAATTGAGCCTGCAAGGACAAGCTCAAGGTTAGCCATCAAAAGGTTAGCCATCAACAAGTTGTGAGCATTGTTAAGCGATGGAAGGTCAGTATACGTTGTTAGCACACATTCAAGCTTACAGCATAGCATTCAAGCATCACATTGGGACAAAACAATGGGACATCAAAAGAAGTATATTTCATTAAACAAGCCAACTAAGGGCGATGGAGTACACAGCTGAAGCCCTTAGTATGCTGGTGGCCAAGGCCCTTCTAAGGTGCCCGGGTCACCTCCCCCTAAAGAGCTTTTAAAGACATTACAAAAGTGGCACAAGGAAACACATCTCATGCTTGAGTTGTCACCCCCCCTAAAATAGAAAATAAAATAAAATAGGAAAAATACAATAGTGCACACTAGCACCACAACACAAGCGGCCATGGGCAAGACATTGGCCCTAGACAAGCTTGGGGTGTTAGCGCTTACATCCTCCCCCACTTAATCTGTCGACGTCCTCGTTGACATGGCTGATCTGCTCCTCCCCTGCTCTTGACCTTGGTGCTGACAGGCTTGAAAATCTTCACTCTTCTGCTTAGGCTGCTGCAGGTCTTCGGCTCTCTCGTCGCGATGCTGAAGGGCTTGAAAGTCTTCAATCTGCTGCTTGAACTGCTGGAGGTCTTCGGCTCTCTCCCAACTAGTCTCTTCGTCACCCAAGTCTCTCCACCTCACTAGGAACTCCTTTCCCTGTCGCTGGTCTCCGGTCGCCTCTCTTTCTGCCAAAATCTCCTCAACGCTCCTTGTGGCTCTCTTCGTTGTTGCTTCCTTCACCTCTGGTCTTTGTGGTTGGTTACGGGTTGCATCACTACTATCTCAATAGAAAGGTCTCAGCCTGTTGACATGAAAAATCGGGTGCATCTTCATCCACGCAGGAGTCTCGACTTTGTACGAAGCCTTGCCGACCTTCTTAAGAACGACAACAGGTCCTTCATACTTTCTCACTAATCTCTTGTCTTTGTTCCCTCTGAATCGAATCTGCTCTGGATTTAACTTGATTAGCACCAGATCCCCAGGTTGGAATACTAGGGGTCTCCTATGCTGATCTGCCCACTTCTTCATCCTCGCGGAAGCTTTCTCCAAGTATGCTCGAGCAATTTCTGCATTGGTTCTCCATTCCTTCGTGAAGTTGAAAGCTCGCGGACTGTTCCCTGAATACTCGGCCACTGTGTGTGAGAGTAGAGGTTGTTGACCTATTACAATTTCAAAAGGAGTTTTGTTGGTGGCGGAGCTTTTCTGAGAGTTGAAGCAAAATTGGGCGACATCAAGTAATTGTGCCCAATTCCTCCGGTTGGCACTAACAAAGTGGCGTAGGTATTCTTCTAGCATCCCATTGAATCTCTCTGTCTGGACATCTGTTTCAGGGTGATAACTCGTCGACATGTTCAGTTGCGAACCAAGTAGGTGGAAGAGTTCTGACCAAAAGGTGCCTGCAAATCTGGTCCCGATCACTCACGATCTGTCTGGGTACCCCCCAGTACTTCACCACATGCTTAAAGAACAGTCTTGCAGTCTCTTCCGCCTTGCAATACTTCGGTGCTGGTATGAACGTTGCATACTTAGAAAACCTATCAACAATCACCAAAATATTGGTTAGGTCACCAATTTTTGGAAGGTTGGTAATGAAGTCAAGAGAGACGCTATCCCAAGGTCTAGATGGGACATTTAAAGGTTCCAACAACCCTGGGGTCTTCAATTTTTCTACTTTGTCTTGCTGGCAGATGAGGCAAGTCTTCGTGTATCCGTCACGTCGTCCGCATCTGTGGCTAGTAATATCCTTGTTTCAGCAAGGCATGAGTCCTGTGCCAGCCAGGGTGACTAGCCCATAAGGTATCATGACATTCCTTCATAAGGGGTCCTCCGCAGGTTTTCAGCTTTCGGAACATATAAGCGATTTCCTTTTGTCCATAAAAGTCCATCCTCGAACCAGAACCGCCGAGCTTTGCCCTCTTTCACTAGCTTCAAAAGCGCCTTGGACACATGGTCATTCTCCAGGTTGTTTCGGATAAGTTCTCTGATTGGCGTAGAGATAGTGCTGATGGATAAGTTAGTTAACACCTTCAAATGATTGAGCTCGGATTTTCGACTTAGAGCATCTGCTGCCTGATTCAAACACCTCGCTTTGTGTTCGAAATGAAAATCAAATTCAGCCAAAAACTCTTGCCATCGAGCCTGCTTCGGAGTGACTTCGGTTGTGTGAGGAAATGACTAACTGCAGAATTGTCTGTTTTTACCACAAATCTCGACCCCAATAGATAGTGTCTAACCCCGCAAGCAATAATCCCAGCCAAAAGTTCCTTCTCCCGCGCCGTGTGTATCGTCGTTCTGCTTCAGAAAGTTTACGACTTTCATAGGCGATGGGATGACCCTCTTGTAACAATACCCTTCCCATTGCAAAGTCTGAAGCATCCGTTTAAACTTCAAATGGTTTGCCAATATCAGGGAGTGCGAGTACTGGATCTTCCACCATAGCTGTTTTTAGGTTCTCGAAGGCTTCTTTACAGGCGCCGGACCATTCCCAAGTCACTTCTTTCTTTAATAGTTCAGTCAAAGGTGCTACCTTCTTTGAATATTCCTTTACAAATCTTCTATAATAGTTGGTGAGTCCAAGGAACGACCGCAATTCTCTAACATTGCTTGGGGTATTCCACTCACGGATCGCCCTTCTTTCCCCATGTCCATTCGGATACGCCCTTGTTCTATAATGTGCCCAAGGAACTTAATGCGTTCTTGAGCAAAAGAGCACGTTTCTCTCTTCACATAGAGCTTGTTCTCCTTTAACTTTTGGAATATCATGGTTAGATGTTTCTTGTGCTCCTTCATGTTGGTGCTGTAGACCACGATATCATCAAGGTAGACCATTACGAATTTGTCAAGATATTCATGGAAAACTTCATTCATTAACGTGCAAAATGTGGCAGGGGCATTAGTCAACCCGAAAGGCATCACTAGGAACTCAAAGGCTCCATAGCGAGTAACACAAGTCGTCTTCGGTTCATCCCCTTCGGCTATCCTCACTTGGTAACATCCCGAGCGCAAATCTAGCTTCGTAAAATATTTTGCCCCGCTCAACTGATCAAACAAGTCTGCTATGAGCGGGATAGGATAGGTGTTTCGCACCGTCAGCTTGTTCAGAGCTCTGTAGTCTATACACAATCTCAAACTTCCATCTTGTTTCTTCTGAAATAACACAGGAGCTCCAAATGGAGCTTTTGAAGGTCTGATAAAACCCGCTCCAATAGTTCATGTAATTGTTTGCGAAGTTCTGCCAATTCTGGTGGGGCCATTCGATAAGGTGCTCTTGCAGGGGGTTTGGCTGAAGGAACTAATTTTATCTGGTGATCAATAGACCTCCTCGGAGGAAGGGTCTTAGGAAGTTGATCAGACATCACTTCTGCAAACTTCTTTAACACACGATTGATCTCAGGAGTGAGGATCCCTCCTCTTTCTCTTCGATTGGGGTAGGGATGGCAATAAATGTAGGTTCTCGTCGCTTGATCCCTTTCTTGAATTGTAGTGCGGATAAGAGTTTCGCCTCAGTGGGTGGTTTCACCTTTGCTAACACCATGGCGGGTTTTTCCCCCATAATCAATAAACTCCATGCAGCTGGGATGGGAATGGCCCCATTTTCAAGAAGGAATTCCATTCCCAGAACAACATCAAAGTCATCCATCTGAACCGCTACGAGGTCTATCCGGCCTTCCCACGTACCAATCTTCACATTTACTTGTCTCGCTAACCCACTCGTGGGTAGCGCTTGAGAATTGACCGTCTTCATGCGGCCTGCGTCTCGCTCCAACTTGAGCCCCAGACGTCTAGCTTCCGTAGTAGAAATAAAGTTATGGGTGGTCCCCGTGTCCACCATAACGCTCTTTGCTGGGACCTCATTCACCAAGGCATCGACAAACATGAGGCCTTTCTTCAAGGCCTTCGGAGTCTCTGGCTGTTTGTTCAAAGCATTAAGCATTCTCAGTGCCACCATTCGGCCAGCTTCTTCCTTTCTCGGGTTTTCCTCGGCTTCTCGTCTGCGTCATTCTTCTTCTTCTTGCGCCAAAAGGGCTGTCATTCTAGACTTCTTAGGGCACTCCAAAGCTCGATGCGGCCCATCGCATATCCAGCAAGCTAAAGGTCTTTTCCCATTTGAATGACCGTTTTGAGACGTAGGCCCTTTTGGGGTTGAGGAGCTAGACTTCACTCTCTTGTCCGCTCCCCCACTCTTGTCGTTGCTCCAATTCTTGGCTCGTTTACTCCCACTGTCATTAGTGGTGGGTGCAGGTAAGGATCTCTTTGTCGGGGTCCCATCAAGCGAGTAATCTATCAATTGCTCCGCAGCAGCTTGTGCGGAGGAGTAGTCATTCACCCGCTGCCTCTGCAGCTCAGTTCTGGCCCAAAGTTTCAACCCCTCAAGAAAATAGAACAATTTGTCCTGCTCAGACATGTCCCGAATATCTAGCATCAGCCCCGAGAACTTCCTCACATATTCTCGGATTGTACCTGCATGTTTCAGTTCTCGCAACTGTCTTCGAGCCATGTAAGCTACATTTCATGGAAGGAATTGTGCTTTTAACTCATGTTTTAAATCTCTCCAATCTCGGATGGAGCATCGTCCATCCTGAATCTCTAAGTATTTCGCCCTCCACCAGGACTTGGCATCTCCAGACAAGTACATCAACGCAATCGAGACCTTGTCCTCTTCATCTACGATCCGTGAAGGTCGGAAGTATTGTTCCATATCAAAGAGGAAATTCTCAAGTGCTTGAGCATCTCTAACACCTTTATAAGCTCTAGGCTCTGGAACATTGGACCTCCTCGGTTCCCCACTTGAAGTAGCTGTTGGTAGGTTTGAGAGAGCAAGGGCGGTGAGATTCACCCTCATGCTCAATTCAGCCAATTGTTCCTTGAGCGAATTGACCGCATCCACCCAATCACTAGTATGTTCCTCCTCCCGACGAGCACTGGTGCTAGCACCACTAACCTGGGCCTCTAAGGCATTTACCCGGTTTGTTAGGGCTTCAAGTACCTTAATGGTTTGTCTGAAGTTCTCGACATCAGAAGTTTTCTTCGTCAATGCTGTAATGTAGCCATCAATGTCAACCAGGTTTTTCTCAACAACATCCAACCGCTCTTTTATAGGTGTTCTCGTAGCCATTTACGGTTCCAATCTTGAACCCGCTCTGATACCAACTGTCACGGGCCAAACTTTTGGGATCACCAAGTTGGGTCCGTGCGGCACTTATTAACGTAGCGTCTAACAAGTCAGCCTATAATTGAGCCTGCAATGACAAGCTCAAGGTTAGCCATCAACAAGTTGTGAGCATTGTTAAGCGATGGAAGGTCAGTATACGTTGTTAGCACACATTCAAGCTTACAGCATAGCATTCAAGCATCACATTGGTATATTTCATTAAACAAGCCAACTAAGGGCGAGGGAGTACACAGCTGAAGCCCTTAGTATGCTGGTGGCCAAGGCCCTTCTAAGGTGCCCAGGTCATCCCCCTAAAGAGCTTTTAAAGACATTACAAAAGTGGGACAAGGAAACACACCTCATGCTTGAGTTGTCACCCCCCTAAAATAAAAAATAAAATAAAATAGGAAAAATACAATAGTACACACTAGCACCACAACACAAGCGGCCATGAGCAAGACATTGACCCTGGACAAGCTTGGGGTGTTAGCGCGTTACACGGTGTTTGCTGGCAATAATGTACCGGGAGGACAAGTAGATTAGGCTTCAAAAACAACCCACCAATTTGGTCGAAAGCGACAAAGCTTCACCGGGAAGCTTGACTTAACACAGTGGACAGTAAAGCAACGGGTACTTTATATTTTTTTTTTATATTTAGATCAAATGAGTCCAGTGCATATCTTGTCCCCACCAATTTGGTTGTCTTTCAAAATTACCAAATCTTTCCTTTTTCCCCTTGCTATTTTATTTCATCTCCTCTATTCTTTATAGTTGCTTTTTACACAATTTTTTGTGGGACATAACACATACACATACACATACACAATTATAAAAACAACGACCAATTCATCTCATTAAATCATGATATCCCATTGTTATGTAGGCATGAAAAAGCTTTTGGTATAAGGAAATATATATATATATATATATATGTTTGGCATGAATACAGGGGGAAAATAGGCCCCAAAATTTTTAACCATCGACTGTAACGTTTGCAAAAACTGGATCAAATGGGGAAATAGAGATACAACTAATTATAACATGTATTAAAAAGAAATGCACTAATATTATAAATAAAATATACATCAGTTCTTCAATATTGGAAAAAGTATGGATATGAAAATGATCCCAACAAAAACAAACAAACAAACAAAATTATCATTTTAACCCCAACCTATTGGAATTTGGAGGGGAGTAAAAAGGGAAAAAAAAAACAAAAACATTTTCCTAATACTAATTTAACATTTTTTTTTTCATTTTTTTTGATAAAAATTAAACTATACTCCACGGCTAATCATTTCTTGATACTGTCTCAAGCTCTCTTGTCTTTGCAACCTCATCTCGTCGTTGAACTTCTTAATAAACGCCTCGGCCCGGCGATTCAACTCGTCCTCACTCAGCGACGGCTCTTCACTCAGTTTCCCTGCTGAGCCAGGAGAGTTGTTGACAGGTGGCAACTGATAATTGGTCCTGTCCTTGAAGGTCTCCGACTTCTTAACCGGTGATGGATCCACGTTGATATGACGGCCGTGATTCTCCCACGTTTCCGATTTCTTCAAGTGCCTCGTCAACGGCATTGCCCTCCCTTCCGTTATCATTTTCCATGTGTTCTCCAATGTCTCATGCCGTTTTGGCTTCGTCAACCTCAGCTTCTTTCCACCTTCAAATTTTAACCGTGTCAGTAAATTCCAATATTCTGTCACAACAAGAAGGGCATATTTGTACTTTAACGATCTTTTGTCTCCGAAAACAAACAAAACGACAGTTACTAAAAGCTAAACCACAGTCGTTTTGACTTAAATTTTCAAAAAACGTGCTTAAAAATATTAATGAAACCGTAAAACAGAAAGATCGTCATCGCCGCCGCAGACTCCTCCCGTTACCGTCCCCAGCGACCAAAAAATCTTTTACGTTTTAAATTATCCAACATAAAGATATACAATAAAAATTTAACCGTTATGACATCTAATATTTTAATCATGAAAAGCAAAAATAAAATAGGAAAAGAAAAGATACCTTCAGGACTGGGTTTAACCGGTTCCCGGTGACCTAACCGAGGAGAAACGAGATGTTTCTCTTTCTCCGCTAAGAAATCCAACTCCCTAAAAATCTCCAACGAATCGGTTCTTTTCGGCGGCGTCCACGTGGCGGCATCTCCATAGCCAACGTCCACTTCAGCATCACCACTAACCACAATACTCTTCTCCTCAAAAACCGGAGCTTCAGTAGTCTCCTCCTCCGCTAAGAAATCCAACTCCCTAAAAATCTCCAACGAATCGGTTCTTTTCGGCGGCGTCCATGTGGCGGCATCTCCACCGCCAACGTCCACTTCAGCATAACCACTGACCACAATACTCTTCTCCTCGAAAACCAGAGCTTTAGTAGTCTCCTCCTCATCCAACAATGTAATCTGCATCTGCTGCTGGTCGTAAACCACGTTTGCAGAATCAGATTTCTCTTTCATCTCGTAGTCCACATCTGACGGCAGCGGTGACGGTGTAGATTCAGTGATACTCGAAACGTGGTCGTTTTGATACAAACGCGAGGAAGCAGCTATGGTAATGATGATGCCGTTGATAATAAGGTAAAGATAGGGAGGTTTGAGCCAAGAAACAAACGATCTCCATATAACAGGAGCTCGAGAAACTGAAATATCCATAACAAATGGAACATAAGTTTTGCAAAACAAAGCTATGGATAAAACGCCAGCTGAAATGAAGAAAATGTTGTAAAATATATGTCATTAAACAGTAATATAATCATGCAAATCAAACGGATCAAACTTCCAATAATAGATCTAGATGCAAAACCCTAAAACCAGAAAAACTTAAAGACTAAACCTGAAAATTGAGATTATAAAACAATCCAAGTCGAGATGATCTCTGTCCTTAAGAACTTATTGGCTCCGTCACGGGTGCTTTACGGATTCGTTTTGCCAACGTTCTCCCAGGATTACTCGGAATCTTCTTGTTCAAGGAGCACTCCTTAACAAGTGTGTGAACTAGGAATAATGGTGGTTTCTCTCTCAAAAAACAAAGAAAACAATGTCTCTTGCTTAACAAAATTCGGATTTCTTCTTGTATCTTTGTTTTGGAAATCAAGCCTACTTATATAGGCATGGAAGGGTGCCAATAGGGCACCCTTTGGGATGGAGTGCAACCCCCCAAAGGGTTGTACCCCTTACAAGCACCCAATCCAATCCAAAAGACAGAAATACCCTTAATGAAGAATTTCCTACAATCCCCCACAATTCTTCAAATATCCACGGAGACATTTGAGAGAGTTACCATGAACTAAAGCTGCATCGAAATAGGTAGCTTTCGCCTTGAACCTTTCCTAGTGAGTGACAATCGGATTTACTTGGCAAACCAGTGACCCATAGTCTTGAACTGTTCTGCCGTTGGTGTAAACCAAGACAATTGCCAACACACAGCTTTAATTCGACCATTTTCCCGTTCTACGGTTGTGTTCATTTTGGCCCTGAACAACGGTCCTGGATTCATCAAGCACTTTAGGGTAACCCCCTTTAAAGGTTCCCATGGAAGCGGCCTCACTTCTTACTTGAAATAGGTGATCTGCTATGAAGAGGTAATCTGTCTTTACCCCCCATTAGGACTCATCTCCTAATATAGTGATCATTAAAAGCCTTAGCTTATCCTAACCAATGACAGACAGCACTCAGCGTCATAATCGGAATGGGAAAGAGTACGGAACTCTTCAGTGCTTGTTTTGAATTGCACAAAGTTTCTGTTGTCCCTTTTGAACCTAGATCTTGGGATCTCCAGTCAACTAGGTTAGGTTTCCACAGTGACAATTCTTAGATTATAGGCTTCAAGCCCATTCCCCTCGATGACTTCTCAACTTGCTCTCGAGGTAAACCTTTAGTTAGTGGATCCGCTAGGTTTTCCTTCGACCTGACATAATCGATCGTTATTATGCCACTTGAGAGCAGTTGACGTATGGTATTATGTCTCCGACGTATGTGTCGAGATTTACCATTATACATTGTATTTTGGGCTCTCCCAATAGCCGATTGGCTATCACAATGTATGCTTATCGCTGGCACCGGTTTGGGCCAACTAGGAATATCCTCCAGGAAGTTTCTAAGCCATTCTGCTTCTTCCGCTGTTTTGTCTAACGCTATGAACTCTGATTCCATAGTAGACCGGGCAATACATGTTTGCCTCGAGGATTTCCATGACACAGCCGCATTACCAAGTGTGAAAACAAATCCACTTGTGGATTTGGAATCCACCGTATCAGATATCCAGTTAGCATCGCTGTAACCCTCTAGTACAGCAGGATATCTCTCGTAATGTAGGCCATATTTTGAAGTTTCTCTCAGATACCTCAAAACTCTTACTATGGCTTTCCAGTGGTTGTGTCCTGGATTACTCGTATATCTGCTAAGCCGATTCACAGCTTGAGCGATATCAGGTCGTGTGCAATTCGTAAGATACATCAGACTTCCGATGATTCTCGAATACTCTAGTTGTGATATGCTTGAACCAGTATTCTTTGATAAATGAATAGTTAGGTCTACAGGGGTTCTAGCTACGTTTAGATCCCCTTTGATATATTTATCAGTATCTTCTCAATAATGAGTCTGTGATAATATATATCCGTCTGATGTCCTAGAAATTTTTATTCCTAGGATCACATCAGCTATCCCCATATCTTTCATATCAAATTTGCTGGATAACACGTTTTTGGTAAACTTAATCATTTCATGATTACTACCAATTATCAGCATATCGTCTACATAGAGACACACAATGACATATCCTTTTTGAGTTGATTTGGTGTACACACACTTATCACACTCATTGGTTTTAAACCCATTTGACAACATTTCTTTCAAATTTCTCATGCCATTGTTTCGGTGCTTGTTTTAATCCGTACAAGGATTTTACAAGTTTGCACACCTTCTGTTTTTGTCCAGGAACACTAAACCCTTCTGGTTGTTCCATGTAAATTTCTTCATCCAATTCACCATTCAAGAATGCTGTCTTTACATCCATTTGATGTATTTCAAGACCAAATATAGCTGCTATGGCTATGAGCATTCTTATCGATGTGATGCGAGTCACCGGTGAATAGGTGTCAAAGTAATCAAGGCCTTCCTTTTGTCTATAACCTTTTATGACAAGTCTCGCCTTATACTTATCTATTGATCCATCCGTTTTCATCTTCCTTTTGAATATCCATTTGTAGCCCAGCGGCTTACAACCTGGCGGAAGATCAACCAACTCCCAAGTATGGTTCTGTAGGATTGAATCAATCTCACTGTTAATAGCCTCTTTCCAAAGAGGTGCCTCCGGAGAAGTCACAGCTTCTTTATAACTTTGAGGCTCATTTTCTAACAAGTATGTTAGAAAATCGGGACCAAACGACTTAGACGTTCTAGCTCTTTTGCTACGTCTAGGCTCGATTGTCTCAGCATTTACACGTTGATTTGATTCTTGGTCAACTTGATCACTGTCATTGACAGTATCAACTGTTCTTTTGAGAGACCCAGTTATTTGTCTTTCCTTACAAGGAAATGTCTCTCTTCAAAAAATATCGCATTCCTTGACTCAATTATCATATTAGGATTGATGTCAGGAATCTCCGACTTATGCACCAAGAATCGATACGCACTGCTGTTGTGAGCATATCCAATGAATATACAGTCAACAGTTTTGGGTCCTATTCTAACCATCTTAGGTTTAGGAACCATTACTTTGGCAAGACACCCCCACACTTTGAGGTATTTGTAGGAAGGTACGAAACCTTTCCACAATTCATATGGTGTCTTGTCTAGTCTTCTGTGAGGAAGCTTGTTCAGAACGTAGTTTGCGGAAAGCAAGGCTTCCCCCCACAAGTTCTGGGGTAAACCCGAACTTGTCAACATGGCGTTCATCATTTCCTTCAACGTTCGGTTTTTGCGTTCCGCAATTCCGTTCTGTTGAGGAGAATAAGGAGCAGTGGTTTCGTGAATAATTCCGTGCACAGAACAATATTCACCGAACGGTGAAACGTATTCACCACCTCTATCACTCCTGATTCTTTTGATTTTCTTGCCAAGTTGATTTTCAACTTCGCTCTTATAGTGTACGAAGCTTTCAATAGCTTCTGCTTTGCTTCTCAACAAGTACACATAACAGAATCTTGTGCTGTCATCGATAAAAGTGACAAAGTACTTTTTACCGCCTCTTGTTTGCACAATATTCATGTCACATACATCAGTATGTACAAGTTCTAGCGGTTCAGAACTGCGTTCGATAGAATGAAATGAGGTTCTATGTATTTTTGCTTCAACACATGCTTCACACTTATGTTGGCTATCAATTGCAAATTTAGGTATGAGGTCCATGTTAATTAATTTACGCATGGTATCATAATTAACATGTCCTAACCTCCCATGCCATACATTTTGTGACACAATAATATAAGCAGACGAACTAGCTTTATTAATAGCACGATTAACAGTCATTACATTTAGCTTGAAAAGGCCCTCAGTTAGGTATCCTTTTCCTACATACATATCATTCTTAGTCATTACAAACTTGTCAGAAACAAATACAAGCTTAAACCCAGCCTTACTAAGAAGAGATCCAGAGACTAAGTTCTTCCGAATATCTGGAACGTGCAGTACATTCTTCAATGTTAGCTCCTTTCCGGATGTCATCTTCAGAACAACTGTGCCTTGTCCAACCACCTGAGAGGTAGACGAGTTTCCCATTGTCAGATGATCGCCGCCATCGACCTTCTGGTACATGGAAAACATCTTACTTTCTGCACAGATATGGCGAGTAGCCCCAGTGTCTACCCACCATTCTCTCGGATTCCCAACTATGTTGGCTTCGGTTACCACTGCTGATAGTTCCATCTCTGAGATATCATCAGTCAGCTGCTCGCCTTCAGTAACATGGGCCTCATATTTCTTTTTCTTGCCCTTGTCCTGAGACTTCTTGTTCCTGCAGTCCTTTGACATATGACCGCTCTTTCCACAGTTGTAGCATTTTCCCTTGAACTTCTTGTTCCCAGAGTCAGCTCCACTGTTCTTTCTCTTTTTGCTACCCTTTGCACCTTCAATGATGTGGGCCTTAGACTCCAGAGTCTTGTAGCTGGCCTTCTCGGACATCCTGTTGTCCTCCTCGATTCTCAATCGAACACTGAGGTCTTCAAGGCTCATCTGCTTCTTTTTTTGTTTCAGATAGCTCCTGAAGTCCTTCCATGATGGAGGCAACTTTTCAATTATGGCGGCAACTTGAAACATCTCACAGAGTTTCATCCCCTCATCCAGTATTTCATGAATGATCAATTGCAGTTCACCCAACTGAGACATCACCGTCCTTGAATCTACCATCTTGTAGTCCAAGAACCTACCCACGACAAATTTCTTTTGTCCGGCATCTTCAGTTTTATACTTCTTCTCGAGAGATTCCCAGAGAATCTTCGCAGAAGTCATGCCTTGGTACACATTGTACAGGGTATTGTCAAGACCACCCAAAAGGTAGTTCTTGCATAAGAAGTCTCCAGACATCCAAGTCTGTTCTCGCTCTTCCTTGGCCTTCTCAGATTCACCCTCCACAGGACCCGGAGGATCTTTGAGGAATTTTGCCAACTGGAGAGTTGTCAGGTAGAACAGCATCTTACTCTGCCATTGTTTGAAATTTGCCCCACCAAATTTCTCCGGTTTTTCTCCATGAGAGACCGGTACCGTGATATTTCCGCTAGCCATATGTAACTGGAAAATCAACAGGGTCAATTAGTCTACGAAAGACAAATTGCACAACGATCAACGAATGATCTTTGTTCAAAGTGATAAACGATAAATGTAGATATATTTATTTCAATCAAGATTGGATGGAATTACTTGTGTAATATTACACTTTAAATTCTCAACCAATTATGCAACAATCAAACAATTTTCAACTTTATCACAATGTGTATGCTTGTGATAATTGAACAACCTAATAATAACTTAAATCTATACTTCCAAGATTAATGTGTTAACAGTATATGACTTACCAAGTTAATATTATTTAAGTTTGCAGTTTATAAGAATTACAGGACTATCTCGTTAGTGTCGCGTTCGTATCTACGTTCGAACGAGACTGTCCAGTGTGTGTGCGTTCGTGTTGCGTTTGATAACGCGTTCGAACGAAGTGTTTCCAGAGAGTTCACGTTCGAGTAGCGTTTGATAACGCGTTCGAACGTTGTGATTCCAGAGAGTTCACGTTCGTATAGCGTTCGTGAACGCGTTCGAACGGAATGATTCCAGAGAGTTTGCGTTCGAGTTGCGTTTAGTACGCGTTCGAACGTTCTAAGGCAGAAGGCTTGCGTTCGAGTTGCGTTTGAAGACGCGTTCGAACGTTCTAACGAAAGTTCAAATATTTAGCCTTCGCGTGCGTCGGGCGTTCGAACGCCCTACGGGTTTTTCATGCACAGTTCGTATTTTCCAGAAAATATTCAAACCCTAACATGCGAATTACTATCTAATAACATTAAGGCAACAAGTTCGTAAGATTGTTGTAAAATATATGTCATTAAACAGTAATATAATCATGCAAATCAAACGGATCAAACTTCCAATAATAGATCTAGATGCAAAACCCTAAAACCAGAAAAACTTAAAGACTAAACCTGGAAATTGAGATTATAGAAACAATCCAAGTCGAGATGATCTCTGTCCTTAAGAACTTATTGGCTCCGTCACGGGTGCTTTACGGATTCGTTTTGCCAACGTTCTCCCAGGATTACTCGGAATCTTCTTGTTCAAGGAGCACTCCTTAACAAGTGTGTGAACTAGGAATAATGGTGGTTTCTCTCTCAAAAAACAAAGGAAAACAATGTCTCTTGCTTAACAAAATTCGGATTTCTTCTTGTATCTTTGTTTTGGAAATCAAGCCTACTTATATAGGCATGGAAGGGTGCCAATAGGGCACCCTTTGGGATGGAGTGCAACCCCCCAAAAGGTTGTACCCCTTACAAGCACCCAATCCAATCCAAAAGACAGAAATACCCTTAATGAAGAATTTCCTACAGAAAACTTTAGAAGAACAATCCAAGAATTTGAAAATACCATTTTTCCTTTCATAGTGCGTTTTGGATGAGAGGAGTGCAGTTGAGAGGAGATAGGTATTTATAGAGCGCGTGTCGAGGCCTGGTTACTGATGGGATTTGATCCGTTGGATTTCCAAGGGGTGGCGGGTGGATGGTTGGGATTTTATTTTATTTTTTCAATTTTCATTTTTTAGTTTTGTGGTGACGCAGCTGACCCACGGCCACGTAGCAGATGATAGTGGGGTAAGTGTTAACTATTGAGGTTAGTTTAAATTTAACCTTTGTTTAATTGTAGTAAGTTATATGGAAAAGTGGGAGAGTGTCGGTTCTTTTATGGACTCTAGTTTAATAACTAAGTTACCTTCAAGTCAGGTGGGAATGATGTGGTTGATGAGGCTTCACAATCCTAATCTAATAATCTGTATTGATAAAATGAATTTCTAATTGTTGAAAAAAGAAGAAATGTCACCCTGGAGCGAAATCGCCATAGAACGAATGAGTAAAGGGCGAAGGTAAGAAGGGCGACGAAGGGAAGAGCGATCAGAGTAATCACTGGATAAAACATCAATTAGAGCGACAAAAACTCAGAACGACTGAAGCAGCGATCAGAACGAGAACACGCGATGCAATTGATCCCACGACTACAGCAGTTAAGCAGTTCTCCCTCCACGATCAAGCAGTTGAGACGCACAACTCAACGGTTGAAGACATGATCCAACAGTTGCAGGGAGTTACTGGAACTGCCCAAGCGGTTTAGAAGCTTCACTATAAAAGCTCACTCGTAGAAAGAGAAAACCCCGATCAAATGAAGACTCAAACGAGCATATTTTTTATTTCTTAGTTTTATAACTTTTAGGACTGTGATTTGTGTCCTTGCGCCCCTTGGAGGCTTATTCAATTAATCAAACACTCATTACTGAGACTTTGTCTCAGGAGGTTTGAACCTTACACGTTTATCTTTCTTCTTCGCGATAAAAATCGCGCAAACACTAATTAAATAGATTAATATGTTCTCAAACCAACGTAACTGATGATTTTAATCTACTTCAAATTATTTTTCGACTAAGTAGAGTTTTAATTTAAATTGAATTTGATTTGATTAAATTTTTTATAAAAAACAATATTTTTTAATAAATAATAAATAATGCACATATTACCAATAATACAAACTCATAACTCAGTTAATAACTATAAAAATGATGTTAAAAAAATACAATTCTTATTAAAGTCCTTAAGAGGTATGGCTTGGTGTCAAATGATTTAGGATTTGATTGTCATCTCCTGAATTCGAGTACATGGGATGACTTCTCGTTATAGTATGGGGCAGCCGATGGTTTTATATGCTCCGCTTAAACCCGAGTCGGGTAGTTTGGCGGCGGGGGTTTCCAACGTTTCCAAAATAATAATAATAATAATTCTTATCCAAAATTTTCATCATTTATCCATTAAGTAATAATATTTATTGTAAAAATTATTAGTTTTAATAATGTTTTTAATATTTTATAATATCAATTAAAAAAATACAAATATATAATTTATCATGACAAATAATAATAGTTAAGGGTGGAATGGTAAATGAACATTTGTTTTTTGAGGATAAGGAATCAATGGGATAATATACAAATAATAAAGAGGTAAGTGGTAGATAGTAAATATGTTTTTTTAGAAACGTTGAAAACTCAAATCATTCGATTCGTGTTTAAGTGGAACATATAATCACTGATTGTTTCAGATTCTTACAAGAAATGCATCATCTGACTCAAACTCAGGACATGTCAATCAAATCTTAAACCCATTGTCACCAAACTACACCCCTTGAAGGCTATAGATAGTGAATACGATCGATGAAAAATGACATTCTCCCAAATGGAATTGAATTTAGTATCTTTTGGTATGATTTATAATAGAGGTAAAAAAATACTTCTATAATCCGAAAAAGTTATTTTCAAATCTTTTTATGGTGTTTGGTTGTATTTTCAGTAAATTTTTGAGGATTAAAAATATTATTTTGCTTCTACTAGTAAAATATCAAATTTTGAACTTTTGGGAGTGGAGTTTGGAATTTTTTTTTAAAATTGTCAAATTATCTATAATATTCTTATTTAATTAAACAATATTATTTCATTTCTTTCATAATATAATTTCAAAAAACTTTTAGAATAAAATAATTTTATGATTTTTAATAAAAACTGTCACTCAAAACTAGACATATAATATATTTTTTTTTATCAAAACTTTTACTTTTAAAAGCTTGACTTAAAAAAAAGTTTACTTTGAAAATTTATACGAAAAGACCCTTCAACGAAAACTTGTTTATTTTATAAAAATATCTACTTTCTGTACTACATGCTATGGAAAAAAAAGAATGCAAGCTCATGCAGAAACACTTGCAAGGAATGACAGACTGTTCCAGAGCTACATGCTTGATATTTAATAAATAAATTAAAGAATGTCGGGCCAGCTATTAATTAATGTAGAGGTTTCAAGAATTCAGATAAGATTGATTAATCTTTTACTTCACCCTTTTGATATTTTCTAGAGACTGTTAATTTGGGATTTATCAGAATTTAAAAACTCCCAAGTAGTAGTAACTGTCAGAAGTTATTTGAATATTTGAAAGAAAGAAAAAAGGATTCGCTCTCCAACGGTCAAATAATTGACCGTTCCAGTATCATCATGTACTGAGATCCTGAAGCGCTGGTCCAGTTGGCGCGGTGCGCGCGGGAGAGGCTCGCTGTTCACACGGACCAACCAACTTTGTGAGGGAGCCACTCTGACCGACAGACCCCGGGTCGTTTCATCCTCGTTGTTGTACTGAACATTTTTATACAAAGGTTTCTTTCTTGTTTAATAAAAAGATATAAAAAGCAAAAAAGGAAAAAATTAATAATGTGACTGTGGCCCCACATTTATGAAAATTTGATGTCGCGAAAGACTGGCTTCACTGGATTCAACCCTATTATAGGCGACAATTGGAAAATTCAACACAAACGATTTGTTGGAGCGCTAAAATTAGAATTATCAATTTAAAAATATTTAATTTTTTAAATATATGATATAATATTTATATTTTATATTCGTTATAAATATTACATATGACACTTCAAAATTAAGGACAACTCGGGTATATAACAGATGATTTTCGTTACATGGGTAATTTCAAGACAACCCACCCGAGACAACATTCCATCAACCTTGAATTTGTTTGGTTATGGGGAGACCAAAGGCAAATGCAGTAAAAGGCGAGAAAAACACAAAGGTTGACAAGAGAGTTTAATGTGGTTCAGCGGAGCAAGTCCGGCCTACGTCCACGGGCACAAAGTGGGGGGTGACTTTATTACCGAAACGAACTCGACCGACCTGTTTCTGGGTAGGCTTAAGGAAACCGAGCTGTTCGTCCTTCGAGTTTTTACAAGTAGTTATCTATCTCTTTTTCTCACAAAATTTGGTCATCCCTGCAAATGAATCTAGTTTTCCTTTATATACTCATGAATTACAACACTGTTTCACACTTTCATGACGTTTCCCGCGTGAACTCTTGACTGATTGACGGGCTCTCTGCCATAGGTCTGTCGTCGCCGAAAGCAACATGTCGTCTGGCGGTCTGTCACATCAACCTGTCTTCCCCACTGCCACACGCAACAATAATGATGACATCCTGTAAATTGCTCTCAAATAGTGGTACATGCCAGAGGGAAAAGTCTAAACCATCCATGATCACTTGCTGGTTGTCAAGAGATCGGCCAAATGATCTGCTGAACTACCCAAGCTACTACCGACCTGACCCAACACGTCCGAGCTCATTTCCACGATTTTGAAAGAAAGACACTGTTGAATCCGAGCTACCGGCCCAAATTGGTCGGTCATGTTGTCGGTCTCTAGAAACTGTACCAAGCTGTATACTCTGATTGACCAAATCCGGGAGATTGTGTCCGGACTCTATTTCTAGCCGAGGAACAACCCAAACCCTCTGAACACTTGACCCTCCAAAAGGGAAAAACCCATATATGCCCTTACCAAACTGTTCAGAAACCTTAGACGCATAAATCCCCATCAATACCATTATTCTTGTATTGGATGTACTTTTAGAATTAATGTGGACGATTAGATCCATAACATCTTATTGAATGTAAGAGGCTCCAAAATATATTTTGCATATTTTATTATTTTAATGACATATTTAGATTCAAACCTTTTACAAATATTAAAAAGGAAAACAAAGACAATTTCTTGATATACATTAGGCCAATAAAATATTTTAAAGCAAAAGAAGCATTCAACACTCAACGCACTCATAATTGAATCCCAAATTTTGAAATTATATAACTAGAAACATTTGATAATGTATCGTGTGCGACCTATATAAGTCGCACGTGATATTGATGTGAAGTCACGTGATATGGGGGCCTGTTGAGTCATATTATGGGGTAACAAATTTAACATATACCCAACACAATTATGGCAGGATCTGACCAAATTTATGAATCGAAATATAATTTCAGATCATGGAAATCTCAGTTGCAAAATAGATATATTCATGAATTTACAAGTTTATTGGGAAGATATTTTTGCTATTGGTAAAATAAAATCCATTATAAAAGAGCTGATATTTTTTTTTGGTGATGGCACGTGTACGCTTAATACGTCACTACCAACCTACGTTGTTTTCAACTCTTAATTGTTTTTGTTTCATGAAATTTTCTCTGCATGTTTTGTGTTTGTTGGTAAACAGACGCGTTTCGGATTCTTATTAAAATAAACCGGGAGTTGATAGTTGAAACTAATAAATTGATCCATCAAAGTTTCACCTAATCAACTGTTTAATATGATAAAAGAATTAGTTTGAACGAAAACGGAGAGTAAATTATCATTTGAGAAAATCTACAATGCAACAGAGGTATCATGTCATCAATGCAACAAGTCAATCATCCATTACCACGCGTGCTAAAAAATAAAAAAAAAATAACTAAAAGATAGGTATTAAATTATACATGTTATTTTCTAATTCGTTGGTGGTACCACATTACTCATACCTCCGTTACACCAAAGAATTACTCATGCTCTCTACACAGTTTAATCTAATTATCCAATTAATTTGAATGAAAACACATATTAAATGATCATTTTGTCTTTACCATTTAACCCAATTATCCAATTAGTGTATGTATTTAAAAAAGCGACTCAAAAAAATTTTTAAGTTATATTACACATAAATACTATTTTATCCTTTAAAAAATTAAATAAAATCATTACGGAAGTATTGAGAAATGTATTTTGAATATTTTTAAAAATTAAAAGGACTAACTGGACAATTATCTCAGATTATATAGATTAAATGGGTATTTACACAAACATAAACTACAATTTTGCGATGGGATTGCAGCCATTTATCGATATTTTTTCAATTATCACTGACATTCCGTTCGTAATTGAATTATATATATATATATATATATTTGTAATTAATGGATTGTTTATTATCATTTGTAACTCGTTGTTAAATATATCATTTATATAATATTAATTTTGTGTTTGTGGTTGTATACTCAATCTAGATCGATTTTTTAGATAAACACGTTATCAAGTACCGCACGGATATTTTTGAGATGTCAAAAGAATCACTATGTGATAGATACACAAACAATATTTAAGATTATTAATTTTCCGGAAAAATATTATGGATGTGGCTTTTAGAAAAATATAAACGTGATTAACCATTTTCTGACAACCGTACGTGTGGGATAATTGCATTGGCCAATACTCTCAAGTCAGCCAAGATAGAATCATCTTGGCTTAAATTAGGAGAGATTGCATGTGAATACACGTTTAAATTAAAATTTCAGTTGAATCACGCAGCTGGTAGGGTAACCATCTTAATCAAAACAGTTATCAAGCTTCAATAATCTATAAATAAAATGGATAAAAAATAGTGCACTTCCCAAAATTGCAGCAAAAGATTCAAAAGCAAGAATATGATTTTGCTTCATTTCATACGTTGATTTTGAGATTAAAAAAAAACCACTCTGTAAATTAATGAATTGATTATGACACGCAACAAGTAAATTTATTAGCTCTTTATAGATTAACGTTATCTGGATTTCAAACTTGAAACATTTTTATGAAGATACTGCAACTATATATGAAAGCTTTGCTTTTCGGTTACCGAGTATTGGAGAGGAGATAATTATCACAAATGGTGGGGCCATATAAAGCAAAGAAATTAAGGGCCAAGACTTTCTTTATAAATACGATAAAGTATCACTAGTTGAATAATTAATTGATAGGAATAAAGAAAGTGCAAGGTAATTGCATTAAACAAAATGAAATAAAAATTCGATGTTGCCGTAAATTGATGGATATAAATAGCTGGATTTTGGTGATAATGTCTGAAAGGGAAGAATAAATTATATATTAAAAAAGAAAAACAAGAAAGCATTTGTATGGTAAACATGGCGTACGTGTGCTGGACAAAGAATGGCCAACTCCAGGATAATTTCAGAAATTAATAGATTAATGGCTTAAGAGGTAAATACCAATATGATTCATATAGTTGGGTAGCAAAAGAGATCGTGATTTATCCTGATTAAGTTGACATGTACATAAATTATAATATATATATATATATATATATATATATATATATATATATATATATATATATATATAATATATATATATATATATATATATTATAAGAGTTTGTATATTAAATAGTAATATGAATCCCACATAGAAAATGTAAAGGGAATATGAAAAGTTTATAAGTGGTTTTTGCACACTTATATTAAGTTGGATGATAAGGCTTGGGCTTGGGCTTGGGCTTGGGTGTATGGTTTGGATGTATGGTTGGCATGATAATTAATATATATATTTAATATATAAAATTAATTAGCCTCCATGGAATAATTTTCTGTTTTGTTTATTTTTGGATTTAAATCTTAATTTAAATCAAAAGAACACAACTCTACTCAAAGGTCATCAACCCTGCATCAGTCTCCAACTGTTTCTAACTGTCTATTTATATAGAACAGTTTGTATTTGAAGAAGATATACTTTTTATGAAAAACGTGGATTATCACATCTGATCTTTGGAAACGAAATATTGAGTAGATTCGCCAGGGGTCGATTTCCGTGCAGAATTTCGACTTCAGATTGTTGAATCCTGGTGGCAGACGTCCGTAGAACTACAAGCACAAGAGTAGGGACGAAATTCTGCTATAGGACATAGCATTACGCTAGCCTCAATCTCAAGTCTGTGAGTTTATATATTTTGTTTACTTGAATTGTAAGTTCTGTCTTTGGTTTGGTTTGTAATTTTATTTATAAGTTTCTGATATTGTTTGTAAAGATTCTGTTTCAATAAGATTATCACATTCGTTGATTGTTTCATTTAACATATATATATTGAAATTTATAAAATAATAACCATTCATGATAAAATATAATTTCATCAATTATTCATATAACTTTTCTTAGCTAGTTTGATTTGGATATCAAAAGAATAAGCAAAATAAAATATTTTCCTTTACCTTTTAAAACTTTTCTACACCAAAGCCTTAACGTTCATAGACTTTACTCTCCGTACCTAAACCAAAAACATCACCCATAATTTACATATTATATATTCAGTAGAAGAAAATCCACGCGGAAATCGATTTGTCCATAAAAAAAAATGATATGTCAACAAAATAAGGATAAAAGAAGACTAAATTTTTATTTTTCATAGATTTAAAAAATAATAATTTTTAAAAAAATATATAAATTATTAAATTATAATTTATAAATATATAAAAGAGAAAATTTTGTATCATTATTTAATTCTCTTTATTCACTTATCACTCATTTTGTCCATAATTTGCGGGAACTCAGATTTTTCACAATGTAATATTTAATTAATGAGGAGGGTAGGTAGGTCCCACTTTACGGATTGACAGTTATCCGTTAAAATACGTATGTAGATCGTCATCTTCGGTTGAACTAACTAAATCCACCAGTCGACATGAGAAATAGTTTTGTCTGGAAAAAGTGGCGTTACTTTTATATTAAATAAAAATAATAAAAATAATTAGTCCATTTAAACCTTAACGGATAAGTAAAAGATAATAGAAAGCGACGGAGACTTTTATGGTGTGTATGTGTCTGTTAGCAAAGCCATATACATTTAAAAAAAAAAAAAAAAAAGAAACGAATAAACATCCTGGAAACATCTTAAACGATAACGTTTTTAACTGTCGTTAATTGCCATGGCAACTGCCATTTGTTGTTTGATAATGGCGACCGTTTTGGTGCGACTTTCAGTTTTTGGACGGTGGTATATATAAGAGACGAAGAAGTCAACAAATTGAACGGAGTTTTTTGAAAAAAAAAAAACGACTTAATAGTGACGTAGATCAATTAATATCGTTGTATGGGGTAAGTAAAATTTTGGTGTAAAGATGAGGAAATGTTAATGTACTTTTTCAAGTCAAAATCCAAAGTCAACAAAGTTAACCACCACCGTCCATTTCTCAGCTGACCGCCAGATGTTCTCCTATGCATGCCCGTTTTTCATTATATTTTTTCCGTCTTTGTTTGCTTTCACCGATTTACTACAAGATGGATATAAGTTGAATTCCCGAGATTTACGTTTTGGTGTAATACTAACATAGACATCATAAGGGTATAAGATTTGTGTTTCCGCAATTTTCTGCTTGAAGAAACGTGTAAGGTTCAAACCTCCTGAGATAAAGTCCCAATAAGGAGTGTTTGATTAAGTGAATAAGCCTCAAAAGGGCACAAACACACAAGTTACAGTCATAAAAACTACGAAATAAAAAATAAGATGCTCGTTTGAGTCTTCATTTGATCGGGGTTCTTTCTCTTCACATGAGTGAGTCTTTTATAGTGGAATTTGTAAATTGCTTGGACAGTTTCAGTCCGTAACTCCTCTACAACTTCCGAGTCATGCCTTCAACCGTTGAGTTGTGCGTCATAACTACCTGATCGTGGAGGGAACTGTCTAAATGCTGTAATCGTGGGATCAACTGCAGCATGTGTTTAGTCGTCCTGATTCATTTATCGTCCTAATCGTTGGGTCGTCTGTTGATTGATCGTTCTTCCCCTCGTCGCCCTGCTTGCCTTTGTCGTTTACATTTTCGCTCTAAGGCGATTTAGCTCTAGGGTGATTTTTCTCTGTCAACAATTGTCCCCCAAATTCACCTTGATTGAGTTGTGAATGAAATCGAGGTGAATTTCTTTATATCATGGTGGTAGACGTCGGCCTACAAGTCCTCGCCCTATTATTTGTTGAGCCGCCCTTTACGTTTTCCATGCGAGCCCACCACTTCTTCAATAAATGCGCGACCTTTCCCAACACGTTTCATCATTACTCCCATTAATGAGCTGTTTTTCACGTCATTTCAGTGTCTCCCTTCGTTACACGTCACCTTTTATTCCTTCACGTCGAATCGTATCCCAACACCTTCTCATGTTCTTCGGTCCAGACGAAATCGTCTTTATCCTTTAACCTCAACAGAGACGAGAACACTTTAGTTTTCCATGGGCCTCTAGTTCCTTGCTGATGTAGGTGATACGTCTCTCGTCCTCACTTCCCAGGTTTACTTCGTCCAATACATCATGTACCATTGTGATGCTCGCCTTATGTCGCCCGTTCAGAGCGTATTCTTCATCTTCCAATTGTTGTTCGCTCTTATGACTCATTTCCATCAAACAATCTACCACGCATGCCTCTCTTATTCTGTCTTCTGTCTGGTGCACTAATAATTTATCCCTTAAGGTCGAAATCGCGGCCTGAGCCTCGGCTTCATTTTCTCGCTCCGTCACATAAGCCATTAAGTTGGCCTTGGTAGCCGCGAGTGCGACGTGTTCTTTACTCTGCTTGTTCTTCTTTATTTGAACTGATGTGCGTCAATTCTCCAAAGACCACTGTGGTTGGTATTGTTTGCTCGAACAAATCGTTTAGCAGACCTGTGGGGTATGGCTCGTCATTTTGAGCCACAATGGTTGAATTTTCCCCTTCAGTTAGAACTCTGATCGGCCCGTAATTTCCTTCATACATGAAGTATTCGGCCGAATTTTTCTCTGCAGCGAAAGACTTGTTGTCAGCATGTATTATTTCCACTTCGTCTCTCTGGTTCCAGAAAACTAGGCATTGATGAAGATATGAAGGAATGCATCGACTACCGTGTATCCAATCTCGTCCTAAAAGCATGTTATATGTGGTTGGTCCATCTATAACGAAGAACACTACGGTCTTCGAAGTACTCCCTACTTGCAAGTCTAGTGGGACGACCCCTTTGGCCGTCGTTGCCCTTCCATTGAAGCTTGTTAGCACCACTTCTGTAGGGATGAGGTCGTCTTCTGATTTTGCTAAACGCCCCAGCATCCTAACCGGGATTGCATTGATGGCTGCTCCATTATCAATCAACACTTTTGTGATGGGTATCTCGTTGGCCCTTGCTTTTACATACAACGGTCGCAGGTGCTTCGTCATTTGTGGTGGTGGTTTTGGGAATATCACCTTCCCTGATAGGCCTACCTCCATTGCTTGTTCATTCTCCCTGTTGGCCCGAGGTAGTTTTCCCTCCATGTCCTACCCAGAAGGTGGTAATATGACTAACGCATCGTGAGAGACATTATTGACGACCAGTCTTCACTTTTCCGCCCTGGTAACGGTCCGTCTTATTTTGGGCGTCCCATATAGGACGAGGTATGGGGATCGTCCCAAGTCTTCTCCTAACGTTCCGACTGCAGGGTTGCTGGCCTCATATAATTCTTTGAGAAGCTGATTTTGTGATATTCCCCTTCTTTGTGCTTCAGTTCTGATGTCTATTTCTTCTTCCATGTCAGTCATTTCCTCTTCTGAAGCCTCTCTATCAGTTATCGAGTGCTGCAAATTCTGTTTCATCACCATCATAAACATCTTCGTTATTTCCAGACCATTCACTGTTGTCCCCCTTGAAATTTTCGGACAACAAGTAATGATTAGCCACAACCGGTGGCATACTGCCGAACTGAATAACAATATGGGGTTATTCGTCGTCTGTCTCCTCCCGTTTTCGTCTATCAAACTTGGTGCGCTCCTCACAGTTTGCTGTTGTCACTTCTCTGTCGTCACTCTCTTTACTACTTACATCCGGTTTCTTCCCTATATAAGCACTACAGCCTGTGGGGACCTTCATTTCACCTTGTTGGCGCATCATACAGCCATAATTCCTCTTGTGCTGCCTCAGTTGCGTCATTGTCATTTCTTCCACATGAGGGTAGTTCCTTCCTGGACGTTGCCCCGAATGTGGCCTACGGTACAAATGTCATACGTTGGGCCGATGAATTTTCGGCCTAAACGTCCTTATATTTTGGACGAAATTTGAATTCTCACCGTAGAATCTTGGTGCGAAGGTCATCGGTTGTCATGCTATTGGCTCTTTCTTTACAAGCCTTTCACATGTATCTTCCAACTCCCTCATCCATTCTATACTGTTCTTGCACTGTACACATAGATTTTGTCGATCCTTCCGTTATTGGGGTGTTTTAATCATTTCCATAGCGCTTGGAGGATGACAGTCATGTTCTTCATCTAGAACCAACTTGAACTTTGGTAAGTTCATTTTGGTAAGGTCCGAATTGATCATGTTTAATTCCACTGGCTTTGGGAAATGATTGTTGTCCACCACCATCTTTTTTTTCGAACGTTATTCGTCCAGATTCTATGGCATCCTGCAAAATATTCCGAAAAATAAGACAATTATTAGTTGAATGAGACCACGCATTATGCCACTTATAATATTTTTTACCACTGATTTGTTCGGCGCTAATGTGTGGCGGTCGCTCAAACTAATTTGCTTGTCTTTATACAATTGATCGAATATGACATCGACTTTCGTGATATCGAACGAGAAGTTCCTACTCTTTTTATCGTTCTTTTCTTTGGCTTGGGGTTCAGTCCACGTCTTACAAACGTACGGCTTCCCTTTAACCAATTCGGCCAAACATATGTCGGCCGATTCGATGTCCATTTCGCCTATTTCATAATCGACGCTCCTGTAATAAGTTACTTTGCTGGAATTTTTCATTTGCTCATCCTCTCTTAGTAACCGTTCATAACGCACTACATTAGTAGTGAGTTGGGGGAGATCCTGAAATTCGCAATCTTGAAATTTCTTTTTTAGATCGAAATTGAGACAGGTTTGGGCGATTCTCACAAATTCTTTTTCTGGCAAAGGCACGTAACATCGGGTTCGGGCCACTTTGAACCTTTGTAAGAACGTCTCGGCCCATTCTCCTGGCAACTGTCTCAAGTTTGCCAAATCGGCCAAGGCTACTTCAGATTCAGCCTTGTAGAATTACGCATGGAATAACTGTTCAATTTGTTGCCAATTTTCCACCGAGTTGGGCGGCAGGCTAACATACCAGGAGAAAGCTACTCCTGACAGTGAGCCGTGGAATAACCTCAATTTATGGAAGTCGGTTGTTTCTCCACATTGAAGGGTAAATCGTCCTATGTGTTCCATGGTAAAAACTTCCACAGACCCTGTAAACAGAGTAAAATCTGGTACTTTGTAATTCATAGGCCACATATATGCCACATCGATCTAATCTGGATTTGGCTTCCGATACCTCGGTCGAATTGGCCGTACCCCCAGACCGAATTAATTTTGAAGGATCTCAGTCATCTGTTCTCTCAACATGTTATTGTCATTGAATGACATTGCTATGGGTGGCGGTTGTGGTCCTCTCACAAGTAGGACATAGTCGTGATTCTGCCGCTGAGAAGTCTGGAGACATTAGGGCAACACCACTTCATGTTGTGCCATATTCGGCCCTTGGTGTACGTTTGGCCCTAGATGCGAGCCATTGCCCACATGACTTATTCCTCCCTTGGAAGTCGTAGGGACAGTGACCCATTGCGGATGAATATTGCTCGGACCAGCCTCTTGACTGCTTGGTGCATGAGGAGGTGTAGTCCACGGTAGGGTTGTCCCCCGTTTACACATTTGGCCATTAACTTATTTAATGAGCTTAAGTGTTTGGCCATATTTTCATAATGTGAGTTACTAGTCGAAGTAAACTTATCTATGATATGAGCATTTTGGAGCCTAACATGCTCGACAACATCCTGCGTGAATTCACCAAACAATGCGCAGACCGCGTTAGGGCTGAGCTCTCGCACAGGTTCATATCGACTAGCGTCTGTCAGACCCTCGAAATGGCCCACTACGGCTGGAACGTGAGGCTGGTTGGTTTGCTCCAGTCCTCCGTACTTAAGCCAGTTTTAGTGTTTCTTTTCAGAGGCATTTCCACTTTTTACACCAATTTCTCCAGCTATGGTCGCCAAAAACTGTTTGCGCAATTTTTTGCTTGAAGAAACGTGTAAGGTTCAAACCTCCTGAGACAAAGTCTCAACAATGGGTGTTTGATTAAGTGAATAAGCCTCCAAGGGGCACAAGCACACAAGTTACAGTTCTAAAGACTGCGAAATAAAAAATAAGATGCTCGTTTGAGTCTTCATTTGATCGGGGTTTTTTTTTCTCTTCACATGAGTGAGCATTTTATAGTGGAATTTGTAAACTGATCGGACGGTTTTAGTCCGTAACTCCCCTGCAACTGCCGAGTCATGCCTTCAACCGTTGAGTTGTGCGTCATAACTATCTGATCGTGGATGGAACTGTCTAACTGCTGTAATCGTGGGATCAACTGCAACATGTGTTCAATCGTCCTGATTCCTTTATTGTCCTAATCGTTGTGTCGTCTGTTGATTGATCGTTTTTCCCCTCGTCGCCCTGCTTGCCTTTGTCATTTACTTTTTCGCTCTAAGGCGATTTCCTCTAGGGTGATTTTCTTCTGTCAACAATTTGATTATAAAGTCTTAACTTCAAGTTAATGAGGTGTATTTTTTATATGAATATGATAAATTTTACATGTTCTGTTTGAGTTTTTATCAAGTGATTTAACGATAAAATTTTCAATAATTTTTTTTTTTTAAAAAAATAATACTAACATAATCACAATGAATTAAATAATAGATGACTCAAAAAAATAAATGAGATAAATTATGGTCCCTACGAAATCCGACAAATTCCATCTCTTTATACCCCCATATGAATAACGATACACGTGTATCCACTTGGTCATCATCCGGTAGATTTTCAAGTCAATATTTGTAATAGTTGACTTGTGGAGTCTTGACCAATAAAAATGGTCCAAGCGTATAATGTTGGGAATATTGCTATATAAAACTGTAAATTACAAATTATAAAATAGTATTAATATGTGTTGGCTCTTGGCAGGTCAGGTTGTTTCATTTTCTGGTCTGGATTTACAGTAAGATATTTGCATTTCTGAGACAAGAAACAAGTTCAATGCTTTTGGTCGCACCATGTGGGAGACAATGGATACGTTTGGATTTTGGAAATATTTTATAAAAAGGAAATTATCAATTTTCAACTTAAATAAATAAATTAAATTATCAATTTTCTATTTGATATTGTATAAATATATAATTTTCCACTGATATTATAAAAATACATCACTTTCCACCATAAAAAAAATTAGAAATTAATACTTTTCAAACTTTGGATGGAAAAATGAGAAAATAAAAAATGTTTTATTAATTTCAATCCGATAATTTCCCTTTGTAAAAGATTACTTTATTCGTTGAAAAAGCACTATTAAATGGGATAATTTGATGGTGTAAGGTTCAAGATTTTACCTTGAGGTTTTGGATTCGAATCCATGGAGTATTTCTTGTAAGAATCTGAGACTGCCGGATGTTTTACCTGCTCAACTTAACTTCGGAAGGGTTCATTTGGCGGCAGATTTCCAACAATTAAAAAAAAAATGTTTACTTCAAAATTTACAAATCACTTCTCCATATCCCAGAAACGTTTAAATACAAAAAAAGTACTTTTGAGCAGAAAAGAAGATTTTGACACTTCCTTGATGGTGATTAAAGGATATCAGAAAGAAAAATTACAGCCAAGCTATACGGACTCAACTTTATTACATGATTAAACAAACGTATGATACAAATGAATGCGATAAACAAATTGAATAAATAACCCAACCATCAATGAAACAAAATATAGACTATATACTTTTTTTGGGGGGGTTATTTTTTAACCTATTTGTGCAATAATGGAAAAACACCATCTTCTTATAATGAGTTACGGTTTCGTAAACATCCCATGAGTCAGAGATGAAAAATCATAATCTTTTCCTAGTTGAGTAGGAGTGAGTGTGGGAACTGCAGATGATGGAGGAGGCCTGGCTGCTCCGATATTCATCCTGCCATTAATTGGAGCCATTGGCTGTTGCGTATACATGCTGCACAATGAAATGAAGACGATGACCAGCGATTTTTTTTCCTCGTCTCAAGAACAAACAAGTTGCACAGGTATACATATTCACAATCAGAAGGGTTCTTGTGGGCCATGATTTGCATTAGTCAAAATCAATATTCATTTTACATTGAATCTTTAGCACTAGTGAAAACCAGAGGTCCATTCTCCTTAATACCAGATGGTGATTAAGTTGGTGCCGATACTTGGGAAACCTATGACCCTTCATCTGTCATTATATAACTGCAGAACTAATACATTATACACTTAAAGAATCTTCTGAAACCTTTTAAAGCATATTAATTCTGAATAAGAAATAGTGTTGACCTCTCTTAGACTGACTGATAATGATATATGAAATGCATACAAATTCAGGACGCAAAAGCACAACTCCATGATTATGCTTTCGGCATGTTTTAACTGAAAAGACTGTTTCAAGTTTTAACCCATATAATCTTCAAAAGCTAATCTATTAAAACCAAAAAATTATCAAAAGAAAATGGAAAATATGAAGAAAACAAATTTCAGATGACACTGCTGAATACATATGTGTACCTGGATGTTGGAAGATTAAAAATATTCCCAGCCGGATACATGGGTTGGCTATTTCTCATCTGGCAAAAGAAAACAATAACAAGATAAGAGAGAGAGAGCTTCAACCTGAAAACACATATAGAAACATTTTATGAGGTCAACCTGCAGAAGTTTTTGTTGATCAGTGATTGGCATTATCATTCCAGGAACTTGGCGACCAACAACTCCCCAATTCTGAATGGGTACGTAAATGCCATTTGAGCTAGGTTGCTGTACATTGACAGGAAAGGTTTGAAATCCACCACTGGATTTTGCAGAAGCAGTTGCGAGGAAGGACTGTTGTTGGGAGAGCATAGCAAGCTGCTGTTGTTGATGGATAGAAAATGGAGACACCATGTCAGACTGCACAAAGTTCCCAATAAAATGGTGATAACATGGTCTAAATAGATAGAAGTGGATAAAAGTACAACAGGTATCTTTCCACAGGTTGTTTTCAACAAATGAAACCATGTAAACTTTTTACACTTGAACTTGACTTTACAACCCCCCCATAGAGAACAATAACTTGATACCGCTACCCAAGCTCTACCCAGTCAAGGCAACATATTGTAGAGATGTCTTTGCCCACAAGATAAAAAACTAAACCACCATTATGATGAGCTGCAAGTCAGTTTCATGCTAAATATGTAGTGCCTTTCATAAGAAATCAGTAAAGGATGGTGTAAGCATTCGAGTCTTTAGATAAATTCTCCGTACAACTGCCAATACATGCCTAAATGTTTTTCATAATTTTGACAATAAAATTTTGAAACACTTACCTTTCCAAAGAGGTTCATAATATCATTCTTTCCATCTTTTTGGGGTTTCTCTGAAACAGATGACGAACCTAAAAATAGATCCTCGATTCCGTATTTGGTTTGTATCTTGCTTTCAGTTGCCTTCGACAAATTAATTGGCTCAGCAGTTGATTTTGCAGCGGCAACTGCAAGGTGAAAAATTAAAATAGTCAAGGGTGACAACAATATTAAATCACCATAATTGTTAAACCAGAAACCATTGAGATGAAGAACCAAGCAAGGTGATTCTTCATCAGTGAAATAAAGGAAAAAAATATACATTGTAAACTGGCAGGTGATTTCTCATCAGTAGAAGTCTTGGAATCATTTTCTCTTGAATCATCCATGCAAAGCAAATTAAAAAGATCAGTCGCATAATCCACTTTGCGTTGTGGAGTGGTACTAGCTTCCTGCTTAGGTGGTTCGGACTTCAGTACTGCGGGTTCTGATTTCTGCTCTTTGTGTTGCACTACAGCTCGGGTAGTACTAGCTTCCTGGTTTGTTGGTTCAGACTTTGGAACAGCAGGTTCTGAATTCTGCACTGGTTCTTGGATTTTTGGTTTGGGTGTGACCTGCTCATCAAGCTCATTAGTCATTTAGTATCTTAAAAAACTGAAGAAAAATGGAAAAAGGAAAGGAAAACAGAAGGTCTGTGGTCAAAGGAACAGTCGCACAAAAATCATTTGAAAAAGACTGTTCAATGTCCTGACTAATTTGTCTAAAACAATAGGTTCACAAATCTAAATTACTTTATCTTCATGTTGTTAGGCATAAGTTGGACATTTCACACTGTTTACACCAAATTAAAAAAAATAAAATCAAAAACTTCCATTACTTTTAATATTCAAACATGAATGGAAATAAAGGTCAAGAGAACTAAAAAATAATTTCTGATTTCTATAACATGATTTTTCTATAGTCAAATCCAAGATGACTTATAGCCTATACGCCGATAGATAAAGTAATACTGCACACTTCAGCAAGAGGAAATGAAAATATTGGTGATCATTTAAAGACCAAACGGAGAAATTCTATGTACCTGTTGGGCCACTTTAACAGTTGCTGGAGGAATATGATTTGGAGTATGAATGTTATTGTTTGTAATGGGTGGGTGAGCAGCATTCCTTTCCTTAGGTACATAACTTATATTATCCATATATCTATGCCCACTACTGCTGGGTATAGGTCTGTGAAATGAAGCCTTCTCTTCACTCACCCTTGAAGAAGATTTTGAATTTCCACCCCTAGGAACCCATCTCTTCTCTTCATACCTAACAAACAACGTAATCTCCCTTTAGCTAGTGTGAGGTCATCATGACAATGCAATAAAACATAATCAAGCAAATTATTACTACTACAGACTGGTAATTTATGATTTGTACTTTGCACGAATAAAATTCTCAATTCCAACTCTGTCATAATTAGGAGGCAACTCTGCTTCCCAGTAGCAGTTTGATTTCTCATTCCCCATAGCTGCAAGCAACAAACATACAGAGATTCAGCATTTTATATTTTAAATTTAGAAGTGATTTGACAACAGTTCAAATAGATACAATCAGAGAAATATACATTGAATAAATGCGACCTGCTCTGGAAGCCATGTGTCTAAAGTAGCAGATCTCACCTGCATCAAATCATACAAAATCTGTGAAGCTCTAGTAGCAAAAACATAATCACTCAATGGTCATACTCAGAAAGCAAACAAAAAAAGTAGAAACCCAAAACAAAACAGCATGTGAACCTTTGATATGTGCACTCCAAGACTTCTGTGGATCCCAGAACATTGCATGCATATGAAAATTCCCAAATTCACACTTGCCCATCGCGGGCCTCTGCATGTCAAACAATCCCAGATTACAAGTGGGAACTTATCAACATCATTAGAAAAAAGACTAACTATATCTTATGCCAGATACCTACTTGGCTTTGCAATCAGCACACTCCCTATTTTCTGGTAATTTTAAGAGGCCATCCAAGATCTGCACAGACAGCACCAAAGAAGATGAAATTAATAGAAACCATGTAGATAGAGCAAGTGGAAAGAAAAGAAAAATGTCAAAAGAAAAAAATCAGTCGGAATAAACTATTCAAATATATAAATAGCAAATCCAGATAAAAGCACACACTCTAGTGACAAGAAACATTCTTAACTTGTATTTGTCAAATATCATAGCATAATATACATAATGTCAAGGAAATAGAAAACATAACATTGACTTAAAAGTTTATCTACATAATATTACAATACATTGACTTTAAAATATTTCACTATACACTTAAAATCAATTTCCTTGAAGAAAATTAAAATCAAAGAAGCGAGTGTCACTTGAATTAAGTGAGCCTTCAAATGTATGATCAGTTAGATGAGTCTATATGGATAATCTGTAAGGAGAGATGATATACAGTTGCGACAAAAATATGGTAAATGTAAGGCAGAGCTAAATAACAGCTTCAAATCACAGGCTGCCAAATGTAACCATGTTCATCATAATATTACATGATGTTTGAAAATGGAAGTGAAGTAGGTGCAAGCACAACTTTTATCATAAATTAATATACAAAAAACTGATGATATGAGACCCCAATACACCATACTGATGATATGTAAAATAAATTTTCTACAATTACTATTTATGGGATATCTTTTGTGATATACATCGCAGATATTAAATAATGCTAAATAGCGGCAAGAAATGGAATGATGAACTGAGGATTAATTGTCAACTTAGTACAAACTAATCTATCAAAAGATTCAATAAATACAGATCAAAGACACGCATATTCCCTAACCTATCAGACAGCACATAATATACAGCATCTTACAAAGTGTACAGCTGTATTCTTTTGAGACCAAAAGCTGTATAACCATCGCTAAGTTCTTAATGAGTTCCAACTCACACTGTGGGTCTTGGTTTTCAAACAAACTCTTATCACCAAACACTTCAGACAGCTATATTATGCACATCAGACAACTTTCTTTATTGCTTAATCAACTTAAGACAAATATCAACACTCTGTAGGTTTACTATTGGTCTTGGCTTTTAAATTACTCGGGGTTCCCCAGCTAAGCAAAAGTAAATCACTTGAATAGTAATAATTTCTAACTGTTAAAGCAAAATATAATCTCAACCCATAACGAAAATGATTCAAAACTGAAATATAAACAAACATGTATTCAAATAACAAGCACAAACAGATTGAATATGGCAATACTCTTATGATAATCGACCAATACAATTGATATCTATCAAAATGAATTCATAACTGCTGAAACTCAATGAAGATAAACATGATAAGAAGTTTTAAGAAATCAAACTTTTCAACCATATAAATGACCCCAGATACCATGAACATGAATCAAATTTATCAAACATATCAGAATTCAAAACAAACAATCAAACCCAGATAGAATAATAATAAATAATGAAAATTAAAAAGGAACCTTTCTGTGCTTAGCATTAAGCTCTTTAGAAACGTTAGCCTTCTCGTTCATGTTGCAAACTCTCAACTTACTCACCAAAAGATTTTTTTTTCCTCTGCAAAAACTCAATCTTTTATTTAAAATTTACCCTGAGAATATAAGCAGAAAACGTACAGACAAAGAAAGAGGAGAGGCAGAGGAGGAGGAAATGGCAAAGTTCAAAGTGGGTTCCTTTTCTTTTTGGAAAGTGTTTGGACTTTGAAAACTCGCGTGTATTCACACGCTTTGCTAAAGTGGACTCTCTCTCTCTCTCTCTCTCTCTCTCTCTCTGCTTTCTTATGGTGGCCTATGATTCTAGGCTTTTTGTTATAGTGGCCTTCAGAATTAATGGGTGATGGCCGATTTTCTGTTTGGTTGCTCAGAAATATAGGAGAAAAAAAACAATAGAAAATTCTTGATTTTTAAGGCTTCTTTGGCTTTTTGAGTAAAAGAAATGCTACAGGTATCTAAATCCTATCAGACTGTTGACTAAAGGGTTATTATTTTTTCTAATATAAAGTTGTCATCTTTGTCTAATTTATGGATCATAATGGAAGATAATAGTAGGTCACACAAATTTCTGATGTGTTTGATATTATTAACTAAAATCTACCAATTATTTAATTAACTTTTGTGCTCACTCAACTATGATATATAAACTATTACAAAGTAACCAAGCTCATGACTTGAAGCTAAAAATATTTTGAATTCTTTTGGGGTTTATAGGAAAGTCATGAATTCCCGGCACATAATATAATTTTCGAACTCAACAACCTTTGGTAATTTATGCAACCACTTTGTATTTTCCATTTGGGCCTAATTTACATCTGTCATCACATCATTGTCCTAGTTACCCTCTCAATTCTTGCCTACTATGACCTAATTTAAATTAATCACAATCATTACTATTATACTAGTTTCACACTCCAATTATTACATGTTAATTTGTTATAAGAATTTTGATTTAGTGCTGATTTTTTTGGTAATTTTTTTTTACATGCATATATATATAATAATAGATGATAAAAATTCAATTATTTATAAATTTTTATCTATGGATTATAATTTATTAAAAAAAAAAAAAAACTCAACACTAGAATTCATAACCATCTCTCACAACGGGCAGATCTCATAATTATGTGGGGCCCGCCTGCTGTGAGAGAAATGACATATATACCCGGCACATGATATACCACCTCGTTGGGTTGAGCCAGCAATATATAATGCATTTGTTTGTATTTTGTTCATAATTTATTTTGCTATCAGAGTTTCCCAGAAAATCAGTCTCTCTTTGTGTCATAATCATTTTGACTAACTGCATTTTCGCCACGAGTTTAATATAATTGGATTCTTCTTCATTATCGTTATACGCGCTTACGTGTTGTGTTCTCTTTTGATTTGTTTGGTCCAAATTCATTGATATGATAAAATTAAACAAAAAACTGATCAAGTTTTTTTTTTTTTTTTTTTTTTTTTTTTTTTTTTTTTTTTTTTTTAAATCGTTAGAAATTCCACCGCCAAACCATCTGTTTCGGTTTAAATGGAGCAGATAAAATCTCTGGTTGTACTAGATTTTTATAAAAAACATACTCCATGAATTCGAACTCAGAACCTGAAAATCTTATCTTAAATTCTACACCACCAAACCACGGGACAATCAAGCTTATTTCACACAACAATAATAGATTTGGTAATAGGAAAGAATCTAAATTCAATGTTTAGATGAAATTTTTGTGATTTGTTGTTTCATAGTCGTCCATTGATACGATCGAAAATACATTATGTTTCATACTTTAGTGCTTGACCATTAGCTTAGTGGTCTCTTTCAGCATGCACCAATTGGAGGACTAATTGGATTTTAGTTGGCACTTGAGACAGAACAAGAAAAGAAATTACAAGCTGAGGCCATGTGGGTGGTTTCTGATTCAGTTGGTTGATTTACATCACTGTTGCTAGCTACTATATATGATATGATATTACTAATGTTGTTGGCATTGGTTCAACAGAAACATCTTGCTAAAATCAGAATAGAAACATACAAAATGATTGAGTTGTACTGTTAGGCTATCAATACCAAACCGAATAAAATCATTTTCCCACTAGGTCTCGGCTATATGATGTATCCTTTGACGTTATTTTGCTCTATTTGAAATCAATATTGTTAAGCTATTAATCATGCCATAAAATTTAAGACCAATATATCACATTTTAAGTTCTAAAATCTCTTCAAATTCCGATATTTCAACAAGAAAATACAAACTCCATTGGCAGGTAGTCCCATACACAGCGGCAATACTGATAATATACATATGTTTCAATCTTCAAAATCTAACAAGGGATCTTATCTCCATTAACTAATAGCTAACAAATCAAACAGGAAATGATAGTCATTGAAAACGTGCTTACTCCAGTACATATATAGTCTCGCGACCATTTTTTGGGGTTCAAGTCTTACTCGGTCTTCTTGTTCAACTTCAGCTTAGCTCCCACATCACCACTGTAAGGTGTTGCAGGGTATGCATACTTCTGGAGAACAGAGAAGATGACCATTTCTAGACAAATCAAGACATTTTGAATAGCTTCGTTAATGTGCTCCACATCCAACCAAAAATGATGAGATCGAATGACACCCATACCAGCTAGTATTTCAAGCGCCACATCCTGCGTGTGATCAAAGGTGACATTTTGTGAATGAGTAATGGTATTCATGTAATGTGCTATTCGTTAAAGGAAAGAGATAAGAAGATGAAACGATGAATAGAATTAAGAGAGTGGCAAAGGGTGAGTTTTTTAAGGCTGAACACCAACTAACATTAGCAAAAGGAAACCAACGTCACCATGTTCTAATTATGCATACAGCCATCATTCAAATTAGAAGTAGAAATATCTATGCTTACTTAAGGAACAGATTACCAAAAGGAATTCCCATTACGGAAGTGTGTGTTTCTTTTCAAACATCACTGCAGTGAGTTGCCTATAAAATGTTTGGAACTAGCCACCGAGGAGTCAATATCGAGTCTTAAAAGAAGTTTAGTAAGGCTTCATGAAATTAATTTTGTTCTCTACAGTCCAGAAGCAAGTCAATAAAATAACATGCCTTTGTCGAAACTGCCAAATAGGTTCACTTAGGACTATTCCAGGCAATTTGGACAGAGCCGATTTAAAACATGCCAAATGGTCCACTAAATTTTATTTAAACATTACACACCAACTTAAGTTGGTAGTGAACATTAGGAGTCTTTAGATGGGGCTCAAACAAATTAAATTTATTTGTTAATCTTAAAGAAGAAGAGATCTTAAGAAGATTCCCAAACTCTCGAGTAGGAATTGACAGGGTTGAGTATGGTTGGTTTTATTCATTATTTTGTTTTTGTGCTGGTGCTATTGCTATGTTCATTGCAGTTTTAATCTCTAGGTTTGCATTCCAGTTATTTTTGTGAATAAATTAAGCTTATACATCAAAAGAAGAAAAAGGATGAGAAATTTTTACCTGCCAAAAGCAGAAGAAAACAATTCCCTTGATGCACAAGAACTTGGCAAGTGGTTTGTGGGGTGCCAACTCTTTTGCAAAAACATGGTAGAAGACCACTAAAGAATACAATGCCAAGGAAACTGAAATGTTGAGGACGATGGTAAATGTCCAACTCAACCAAGAGGGATATATCCCAAGAAGCTGTAGCGTAATCATCAAGATAGAACATATTGGGCGGATAACAACAAACTGCCATGTCCAATGTTTGAGGAGCTTCAGTGTATGGTGATCCAGCCGGACAGTGTGAGGCTGCAATTTGTGAAAACAACATGTTCCGCTCAAACACATAATGACGTAGCAGAAAAATCATACTAAACTAATTTTTTTTAAACAGTCCAACATTAGTATCCTCATTCAGAATTTCATATCAAACTTTTATCTCATCAACTGATCATTCACGTTTAACACAAACACCAAACAAACTAAAAGATTAATTTGCAAATCTGACCTCCGTAATTCATTTTAGACACTTTTACAGTAAATTGAGGTCATTGTCTACATTTACAAGCCAAAATAATCATATATATATGTGTATGTGTGTATATATATATATGTATGTGTGTGTATGTATGTATGTATCTTGCTATCTCGCCCTCAAGGGGTGTGGCTTGGTGGTGAAGGGTCCAGAATCTCACCTTGAAGTTCTGGGTTCGAATTCAGGGGGTGCAACTTCTTGTAAGAGCCTGGGGCAGCCGGGGGTTTTACCTGCGCCGCGGCCCATAATGGGTGGTTTGGTGGCGGGGTTTCCAACGATTTCAAAAAAAAAAAAAAAAAAAAAAAAAAAAAAAAAGTATCTTGCTATCTCACCTTCTTGATATGTTGATTTTACCATATATAGCTAATAACTTTCTAATTAATAAAAGCACTTCTAGCAAAAGCACAATGAGTCTGGCTTGAGCACTCTTGAGTCGAGGGATACATTTATTTATAAAAAGTTGGGGACAATCAATAAGTTCTTATTTATCTATTCCATGTGAGCCTTTTCCGCTTTTCGCTGCCGGCTTTCCAACGTTTATAAAAAAGCACAACGAATAAAAAGTCAAAATTTCGACTTTTACAGACCTGGAAAAGAGTCATCGGAAAAGAATGATGAATCTCTCTTCCTTTAATTTCATCCGGCACAATGTTCTTACTAATCGAAATCTTCAAATAACTGTACATCAAAGCCATAAACTTTGCAATAACCTGGGGAAAAAAAGCCTAAATTAGCAAAACAAAAAGTCAGCAAAAATCAGAACTAACTAACTAACAAGCGGAAGTGAAGAAGAACAGACTCGCTCACCAGAGCCTCATAACATTCCTTAATCGAGTCCAAAAACGTGAAGAACACTTTGCTTCCCCTGATATCCAACAAACCTACAAAAGAATCAACGGCGTAAATCGGAGCCATGAGGATTATAATTAGGATAGCCTTCTGCTCCTTCGGATTCTTCCAGTAAAAGAGATGGTGTTGCAAGAGCTGTAACGTGAAATGCATTGTCAGCATCACGCAGAATCCTGATCCTATCAGTGTCATTTGCGCGCGACTCAGCGTGCTTAGATCCATTGATGACTGATGCAGCGATGCTCGCCCAACAAAGTTCGAATCTGCAGATCAGATATAGATGATGATGATCAATCAAGTAATTGAAAATCTTGTGTGTGTTTTTTTAATTATTTATAATTTCTTGATTGATATATTTTGGCATTTTGCGACTCTGTGTGACTGTTCCATACTGCAAATGTGGAAATATACATCGTGTGGGCCAGTGGCGCATGGACACGTTTTTATGGTTCTTTGATGTTCGTTTTGACCAGGCGGGAAATTTCGCCACGTCAGGTTTTGGGTTGGATAAATGATTAAATTTAATGGGGGATTATCATCCATGTCCCCAATTTGTCAGATTTCATAAATTTAGATATATATAATTATATATATATATATATATATATTGGGGTTCGGGAGCAGCACTGCACCGCCTCCAGCGTCCTGTGACACAATCGTAATTATTATATCATAATTTAATGGTCATTATTCTAAAAAAAATAAAGATTAATTTTTTTTTTTTTTATTATTACTTAATATGCTGACCGTTGGATGAAAATCCAATAATTGTTGGATCATAATTTAATGGTCAGTGAATTTAAAAAAATACAAATAAAAATCAATTTTTTTTTGCTACTTATCATACGGGTCGTTGAATGAAAATCCAACGGTCCGTGTGCTTCACGTCCCATAAGTAGCGAAAATTATATTATGCGCCGGGTATATATATCATCTCTCTCACAGTAAGCGGGTCCCACACAGTTGTGGTAGAATCATTACCACAGCCCTCTATTACTATATTTTGATAGTTTTGTATTAAATAATTTCACAAGTAAAAATCGCGAGATGAGAGTATGTTAGGGTTGAGTATGAACAAATAATAGGATAATTGTCTATACCATTGATTAGACGGGGTGATATTCGTTTAAATAGAAGTAAAATTATAAATCACACGAACCATTATTTTAGTCTTTAGGAATAGATAATTGAATAATTTGTATTCCCCTAATGTCACACTCGTCCTTTTAGGTAGGGTAGGGGTGAGACAGAGACGTGAAACAAATAGAGTTTCTCATGTAAAATACTCATCCATGATAAAATGAAAATACTTCATGTATCAAAAGTAAGTTCAGTGCCTATGACCAAATAACAATCCATTCAAGAAAAACATATCTAAACCATAATCTCAAGACTTAACAATACACTTTACTGTTGGCACAACCTTTCTCTACTGACAGGAAATGATGATGGAACAGCAGATGAAAAATGAATGATCTACTAATCTGGTTAACCTGTAAAATTTAAAGGAAGCGGTAAGCTCACGCTTAGTGTAATGGATCACAGCTTAGTACCGTAGATAAGAAAGTAACAAGGTGGATCGAATAAGTCTTTCATAATATAAATAAATACATAAAACTGTAAACCGATATATCAAAAATTTACTTGAAATCATAAATCTCATTTTTCATAAATCTCATTCTGCACAAGAATACTCTGTAAAATAAATCTGTTCATTCATCTATATGCAAGCTCGTGACAATACGACAAAGCTGGCAACATGGGGCATCCTCATGGCAATAACTAGCATCCGAAGCAAAAATGGCAACATGAGACCTCGTCTCACGACAAATAATCTGGCACATATAAATACACGGAGTGCATCATAGCATAAAAATCATTTCTAAAACACATGCTTATATATCTCAAATCATGGAAGTTTCTCATATATCACACACTCAAGATTTCAACATAATCAATATTCGATCCATACTTTTATAGTAAAATATAAAATTTTCGAAGAACTAAATCGTTTAATGCATTACCTTGAAAATTCATTTAAGAAAACATACATACTATATACTTTGGAAAACATCAATGTTACAAGCTTATCCACGCATCTGGTGAGCTGACTGCAAAGAAGGGAAACTATGGAGCAGAACTGTCACTGCCAACGGTATCACGATCACCTAAAGGGACAAAAAAATTTATGATAAGGAACATAATCCTAACTAGAATAAATGAAAGAATATGCAAGAAACGTGACTCGGTCGCTCTCGTAATCCTAACGAAATTTCGACAGAGTTCCGTATATAATACGGACTTCTGTTATACAATCAATAATCAACAAACTTACATTCATATTCGATTCACAACATCCACATCCAAAATTCAATTCAACATCACTAGCCCAATTCTCAGGCTTACAATAACTTCCCGCACACAATCTTACTCTACCATATTCTCTGATGAAATATGTCATTCATTTCCAACCGCAAGTTCATCATTTATGTAGTCCAAGTAAGTTGATTAATCATACTTTAAAACAAATTATGTTCTGAAACAAATAACACGCATAAACCGAATATAATGACAAATTATACAAAAATCAAGATTCGGAGGTCCGTTACTACTTGGATGGTCGGAAAAGCACGGAGGGAGACTCTGGACGTCAGAGGGAACTTACTATCCGGCGCGTGGGAGCCACGCGCCTCCTTTCCTGACCGCGTGTGGGCCTCACGCGCCACTGCGCAAGGCGCGTGTGAGTGCCACACTGTAGGACACAGAAGTCGGCGACGCTGTTCTAGGCTCGCGGCCTAGTTGGGAGTACGGGATAGCCCGCGGGGGAGCTAAACCGGAGAAATAACATGGAGTCGCCACCCAGTGTGAACCGGGAAAAGGATTTAAGGCCGCACTCACCCCTCGCAAGGGAAGACCTCAAACCGTTGGGTTCGGAATGGTCCCTTACTTATGTCACTTGTAACGATATGATTTGTGAAATAAACTAACCGAATCTAATCAACATGTATGCTCAAAGGTAACTTAGATCTAGTCCGCATTCATAAAAATAACTCATAATCTAAGTTTGCATGCTTGAAAGTAAGTCTTTAAACGGCAAACACACAATATAACACATGAGCGCATTGAACCATTAAACCAAAATAAAAAAAAATAGAAACTTAAACATAATCATAAACTAAACAAAATATCATGCCTAAAATAACGTAATCATGCTTTGAAAATAAATAATAAACTAGGCTAACTCATGCTTAAATAACAAATAAATAATCTACGAACTATAACATGCTCAAATACAAGTTTGGATGAGATGAAATATGTGTCTCTTAAGTGGTACATGGCGTTATATCCCGAGTGCAAACCGCACTACCGTCCATTCAGATTCGGCTACGGAATTTACGTCCGGGTTTCCATCATATATACCACAAAAGGGAACACATATTCCGCTCATCCAACAATCACATCATGCCTCAAACGACTCTCATGCAATAATATTTTTAAAATAAACTAAATAAACGAAAGATAATAAATAAAAAAGGTGCCCTCAGGTCTAACCTCTTTTGTCGTCTCACGAAAGGGCGTTACACGACCGTTGGAAGGGTGAATGATCCGCAACTCTTCCGGTTCACTAACTCAATGTCTTTCATCGCTGTTTCGCTGTTCGGGCTGCTGTTTTCACTCCGTTTCGCTGCTGTTTCTGGTCGCGATATTAGGCTTACTGGTTTGCGGTAGATAGAGGACTGTTTTGCGGTTTTGGAGGGGTTAGGGGGCTGCGGTTTTCTGGTGTTATTTGGGTGCAGTTTTTGTCACTGTTTTGGGAAGTTTTTGGAGTGTTTCGGGAGTGTTTTCAAGGCAGTTTTAAGGGTCAAATTTGCGGCAATTAGCTGGGTAGTTTGGGGGTAATTTTGGTGATCTTATGGACTGATTAGGGGATGTTTTTTTTTTCGGCAATTAAAGGGGCTGTGTGATGGCTTTGAGAAACTTGCGTGAAGGCTGAAGGTAGGTGGCGTAGGTTTATTGCTTGCGTGAGGGTGAGTGGGCTTGCTATGGGTTGGCGTGAGTGTATGGAGGGCATGTGGTGTGCGAGCTGAGCATGAAAGAAGGTTGATTGTGGGCTGACGAGTGGTGCGTTGATTGTGTTGAAGGGCTGTGAGGGTTAGTGGGGCATATGGCGTTAGACGTGAGCAGGTTACGTGAATTTAAGCTGAAGACGTGTTGAACGTGAATGGTTTTGAGTGAGGGCAGGCCGGGAGACTGAAGAGAGTTGATGAGAGAGGGGGTTAGCCGAATGAGTGAAGATGTGTTTTTTTTTTTTTTTTTTTTTTTTGAGAATCAGTGAGGGTTGAATGTGTGGGTTAATGGTTCTTTTTATAGGCCAAATGAGTGGGTTTACCTTGTTGGAGAATGAATATAATTTGTGTATTAATTGTGAGATATTTTTAATTATTATGTGATAGGGAAAATCTTTAATTAGGGGAATTGATTTGATTTGTTCTTTTTAATTAAGGATATGATTTATTTAAATTGGTAGGTGATTTAATTAAATTAGGAATGTGATTTATTTATGGAATTTAATTTGTGACATGTGTTTTAATTTAATTTAATTGGATTTATTTAGTTTATGAATGTGATTTAATTTAATTTAATTTAATTTAATTTAATTGGTTTTAATTCAATTTGTGACATGCATTTTAAATGTTTTAATTATTTTAGATTGAGTTTGGTGTGTTTAAAAACAGAGGTCCAACAAGCGAACCCAAAGCGAAACAAGCGAGTTAAATCTGAAAAAATGCTAATTTCCAACTTTACCCTTCCAACGTCCGTTTCCCGCGGCTTTCACAACTAAAGAGGTAGTGTCTCCATACGAGACTCATCATCGGGCTAATATGCAAAAATGCAGTGCCTACACACGCGTAGGCCGGAATCCGAATTTTCCAATGACTGAATCTTTGTCTCCCCCTCTCGGTTCCAATACCGCTGACGGTTTGTCAATCGGAGTTTCGGATCAACGGAAAATCATGAAAAACCATTAAAAGTTCCTTACCAAAAAATCTAAGAAAATAGGAAGTTTCCCGAGATTAAATCACCGTCAAAATGATCGTCTCGCTGAGATCTATGTTTTTCCCAAAAGACCCAATGGGGATCGACTCCGGATTGGACGGATCGAGACCGAATCTCTCTCTTTGTGTCTTTTTCCTCTCTCTCTCTCTTGTTTCTCACGGAAGGTTACTGGGAAAAGGGAAAAAGTGGTTGCAAAATTTAGCCTCCCTCAACTTGCCCATTGATCAATTTTAATCCAAACTTTTGTAAACTAACAATTTAATCCTAAATTCCCAACACACCAAAAATTATTAAATTAAAATATGGTTAAAATAATTTCGGGATATTACACCTAATTAAACGAGATGAATACGAATATTGATATTCTTATATCATATTCAATCTGTTTTCATCCATAGATATCATAGGTTCGTTTCTCCTCTTCAAATTATAGTGAAATGTGAGAGAAAATTGTTTTTTTTTTAAAATGAATGTACAGAAAATTTGCACAAAAATATTACACAAAAGTACTACAGACGAAATATATTTTGAAAATGATGTTTACACAGTACATTTCACAACCATATGTATTTGAGAAAAATTATTCTTTTATATTTTGTTTTTTTGTACTTTCTTGTGTGTATATAATTATTTATATTTTTTAACTATTATATTATAAATTCATTTATATTTATTTTAAAAAAAATCCATCATATTTTTCAGATCAGCCCTGGGATAACATAATTTAGAGATATTTGAAGCTAAAAATAAAATGAATAAACTATCAAATATTACAAAAAATAATCAACTACTACTAATGTACACAGAGAAATCGAACCCTTACACAATTTGCCCTCAAACTATTGGAGAATGATGCAGCGTCATTTTATGTAACACTTGTAAAAATCGCTACTCAAATTCATTTTTTTGGCTTTTAGCCACAAAATTAGTTTATGCTTATGTATTGTTGATCATTGTTTCACTGTAATGATAAACGTCTTATACTTAAACTTTTTTTTTTGAACATTCGAAACTCCGCAATCAAATCATCCGGGTTTAAACGGAGCAGATAAAATCTCCGATTACTCTAAACTTTTATAAGGAACACACCCCTAAATTTGAACCAATCAACTACTAAGCACTTTGTTATTTAAGTCACACCCTTTAGGCTATATTAAACTTCAGCCTCAAAGTAACAAATACAAAAAACCTACAAAACCTTGAACGTTTATGCATGCAGCTGTCTCCTTCCTCTTTGGCCATGAATCTATTCCTCTTTATAATACCCGCCTGGATTATCCGGTTTTGTACATATTCTCCATTTTTAAATTCTTCACATGTTCCACAGTTTTGGTCCAAACAAACACAACATAACCAATCTGTTGAACTTAAATTTGTCTCTTACTTATTGCTGCTTCATCTAACCTTAAACCAATGCCATAATTTTGATAAATAGCTAATACTTTCATGCTGTTATTCCATACCCATCGCCATTGTTAACTTAGCTTTATTGTGAAATGGGAATGAACAAGAATTTAATTTTGATAGCATATGTTTTATTTGTTATGTTGTTGCTTCAAAGCTGTTGTTTTGAAACAGGACTTTCTGCTACTGTGACATATGATCACAGAGCGCTTGTTGTTAATGGGAAGAGGCGGGTTTTGCAGTCAGGTTCTATTCATTATCCTCGAAGCACTCCCGAGGTAGGTCATATTTCAAGTAGATTTTTAACATGCGCATGCAAATATGTTTCATTTATTGATGGATTATGTGCTAATGGAGTACTGTGGTTGTGACATAAACTTTCAGGTGTGGCCAGAACTTATTAGGAAATCAAAGGAAGGGGGACTTGATGTGATCGAGACTTATGTTTTCTGGAATTATCACGAACCTGTAAGAGGACAGGTAAATAGTAATGCCTAGTGAATTTTCAAGTAAAAAGTTAAAGTTTCTTTAGCAAAATTGAGTTTAACATGGGTTATTTTTGACTAATTAGCAATTTGTTTTTTCTTTACGAATAAAAATGCTTTGTGGGATTAGTTTAGTTAATCAGGAGAAATTCTCCTTCTTTCATATGTTTTCCTACTGATAAACAATATCGTGTACATAATGTACTGTTGTTTGGTGAGGACTTTAATATGTCCTTGGAAAATTATGCAGTACTACTTCGAAGGCAGGTTTGATCTAGTAAGGTTCGTGAAGACGGTTCAGGAAGCTGGCCTCCTTGTTCATTTGAGGATTGGTCCATATGCCTGTGCTGAATGGAACTATGGGTAATTTCAGTCGTAATTTATCTTCTTGATAACTTAAAGGAAATATCATTTTAGTTTAGCCCATATCATATATTTGTTCCCCAGTTGGAGACTTAAATTAAAACTCTTTCTCTGATCTGTGACAGGGGATTCCCTATTTGGTTACATTTCATTCCTGGGATTCAGTTTCGAACAACAAATAACCTTTTCAAGGTACATTCTGATGTCAAAGATGGTTACTTAATTGATGCCTTTTGTTTACATTTACCTTCAAATGAATAGCTATCTGTGTCATTGTCATTGCAGAATGAGATGAAGCGTTTTCTTGCAAAAATTGTAGAGTTAATGAAGCAGGAAAATCTCTTTGCTTCCCAAGGAGGGCCAATAATTCTGGCACAGGTTATTTACTATTACATTTTCAAAATTTGCTAATAGAAATTTACCATCAAAATCTAATGAAATGTTAATCCATGTCTATTGTACTCTTACAGGTTGAAAATGAATATGGAAACGTGGAATGGGCATATGGGGTTGGTGGAGAGTTATATGTCAAATGGGCTGCAGAGACTGCTGTTAGCCTTAACACATCTGTACCTTGGGTTATGTGCCAACAAGAAGATGCACCTGATCCAGTTGTAAGTATATATCATATGCAATTGCAATTGTGTTTCCTCCACATTGATATCCAGATTTCATCCGTTTTAAGATTTCTTTAACAAAGGTTATTTAAGTGCAGATAAATACATGCAATGGATTTTACTGCGATGGATTTATACCAAATTCGCCTTCCAAACCAACAATGTGGACTGAGAACTACAGTGGATGGTAACAATCTGTAGCTGATGCTGCATAAGATTTCAAGGACTATTCTAAGTTTTGGTATTCATATGTGGACTAAATCTCCTATTTGATACTGCAGGTTTCTTTCATTTGGCTATGCTATTCCTTTTCGGCCAGTTGAGGATCTTGCTTTTGCTGTTGCACGATTTTTTGAACGCGGTGGCACTTTTCAAAACTATTATATGGTAAACCTGCAATGAGTTCTGTTTCTCTTATTGTACTTGTAACGTGGTAATCATGTGAATGTTGGATTTATGAGAGAGTTCTGGATATACTTGATATCAACTTGCTGATAATTTGCTTTCAGTATTTTGGCGGAACAAATTTTGGAAGAACTGCTGGCGGCCCTCTGGTTGCAACAAGTTATGATTACGATGCTCCAATAGATGAATATGGTAAACTTGTCCAACAAGCTATTATTCCTGAGAAGAATTGTATGCACTATTATCATGATATTTTTAGTCAGCTAGATTATTTCAGTTAGGCTGCAATTTCATTTTTGCAAAGATGAATATGCAAATAAATCTTTGTACGTAGTTACGAGGCAATACTAACTTGAAGAAATTTCAATGCAGGTTTTATTAGACAGCCAAAATGGGGTCATTTGCGTGACTTGCACAAGGCAATAAAGCTTTGTGAAGAATATTTGATCAGCTCAGACCCAACTCACCAGCAGCTTGGTACTAATTTAGAGGTAAATGCTTCACCATTTTGTGCAACTAAGATATTTCCATATTTGATTTTGAGGGGTAAACACAAATGTTGAGTTCAGCCATTCTCCTTGTTACTCATTCTTGCTAACTTTGTTCCTTCCTTTTTTGCTCAGGCACATATCTATTACAAATCTTCCAATGATTGCGCAGCCTTTATTGCCAATTACGACAGCAGTTCAGACGCGAATGTCACATTTAATGGAAATGTATACTTCCTTCCAGCTTGGTCTGTAAGCATCCTCCCAGATTGTAAGAATGTCGTTTTCAACACTGCAAAGGTATGAATACTTCTTCCATTTTCATTACATTGAAGGTTGATCAATTTTCTTTACACTTATTTACTTGTATCATGTTTATTGTTTCTTTCTCTTGTTCAAATATATTATTAGTACTAGTTTATGAGTTCATCTCTGTTGAACTATTCCCCCCATTTGAAGGTTGTTTCACAAAGAAATATCGGTGATCATCCTTTCGCACAAAAAAACAATGTCAATGAATTGCTATTGGCACCGTCAGCATGGAGCTGGTATGAAGAAAAAGTGGGTATTTCAGGCAACAACTCATTTGTCAGGCCCGGCTTACTGGAGCAGATTAATACAACAAAAGATACAAGTGATTACTTATGGTACACGACAAGGTAACTGTTTCATTTTTTGCCATTTTTTAAGACCCACATTTGGAATTTACGCTGACAATTTCATTTGGCTGTGCTTAAATGATACTGGCAGTATAAATATGATGCCTGGCCAAGGAACAGAAGTCTTTCTGAATATTGAGAGTTTGGGACATGCGGCAATAGTTTTTGTTAACAAAAAGCTTGTAGGTAGGTAACTAAATTTGCACCATATTTTATAAAAGTATCCTCTTAATTGATTCACATAACTCAAATCATTGGTCATTCTTCACACAAAATATCTCTTTTCTCCATCTCGTCTGTTTCCAGTTCAGATTGAAACCGAATGATTTCCACAACCCAGAATTGCTACTTTGATTTTATTTATGTGTAATCATATGAAGTTGATGCCCCTTCTGTGTTGAATCTTTGACAGCATTTGGGTATGGTAACCATGACCTGGCAAGCTTCTCAATCAATAAGAAACTTGATCTGAAAGAAGGAAATAATACACTGGAAATATTGAGTATGATGGTTGGTCTACAGGTAACAAAGTTTTTCTCTCTCACTTCAAATTAACTTGAATGAAATGCATAGGCACCATCCATAATGGGGGTATCTTTAGGTGTTATTTATTATGCATTGATATTACAGCGAACCATGTTATCGCAATTTTATGACTAATTCTGTCAATTTTTATGAAGATTCAGCACCATAATTTCAGCAATCTTGCACTGTATGATCATAAAGCATTGCAAACTACTTGTGTAGAATCTTTTGATGTTTCTTCTGTGTCAAGTAGTAAAGATTACTAACTGTTCATTTCTTTCTTTTAATATATCAAGAACTACGGACCGTGGTTCGATGTTGCTGGAGCAGGAATATATTCTGTCAATATTATTGACCTGAAGAATAGCAAGAATGATCTTTCTTCAGGAGATTGGACCTATCAGGTTAGATGCAAAATTAGTTTTCTACATGTATAAGATTAAACGAGCTTTCCATCGAAAAAAGGTAGTAATAAGAGTCTTGCAAGAAGTTCATTATGAACTCAGATGTCTTAAGCTACATATCTTCCCTCCTTTCAGGTTGGAGTCGAAGGTGAGTACATCGGTCTGGATAAAATAAGTCTTGCGAACAGTTCATTTTGGAAACAAGGAAGCACTCTTCCTGTTAATAAGAGTCTGATATGGTACAAGGTAAGTTTTAATAATATAAGGTGTCTAAATATGATGGTACAAGTTAAGGTGGTTATTGTTTTAGAGAGTGCTTTAATTTGATGTTCATTTTTTTTTTTTTTTCCATCCTCAGACTACATTCCTTGCTCCAGAAGGAAAGGGCCCCTTGGCCTTAAACCTTGCCAGCATGGGGAAAGGTCAAGCTTGGATTAATGGGCAGAGCATTGGGAGATATTGGTCTGCATATCTCTCGCCGTCAACTGGTTGCACAAAGAAATGTGATTACAGAGGATCATATGATGCATCTAAATGTCAAAAAAACTGTGGTCAGCCGGCTCAAATATTGTAAGGACAAACTATCTTGTCATCAAGCATAATTTATATTACATACAAAGTCAGTTTTTAAGAATACAAAATGTCCAGGTATCATATCCCGCGTACTTGGGTGCATCCTGGGGAAAACCTACTAGTCATCCATGAAGAGCTCCGCGGTGACCCGTCAAAGGTTTCCTTGCTAACAAAAACTGGCCAAGATATATGTTCATTTGTATCAGAGGCTGATTCTCCGCCTGTTGACGACTCCTGGAAACCGAACTTAGGATTCGTGTCTAAAAGCCCTGAAGTTCGACTTGCATGTGAACGAGGATGGCACATTGCTGCCGTTAATTTTGCCAGCTTTGGAACTCCTGATGGAAACTGTGGCTCATTCAGTCCAGGAGCTTGCCATATCGATGTTTTATCAATAGTTCAGAAGGTACCCGTTTTACCAAAACTGATGTAGATACATGCAGCTTTACCTCCTCACTATGTTTTCAAGTTTACAGGTTCCGGGGAGACAAAAGTATACGAGATTTGTTTCTTGATATTGATTCTTATGTTTTGATATGGATGAAAATTTCAGGCTTGTGTTGGCCAAGTTGAATGTTCCATCCCCGTCTCCTCAGCTAACCTCGGTGATGACGCCTGCCGCCCTGGGGTGCTAAAAAGCCTTGCTGTTGAAGCTCATTGCAGCATATGAAATCCGAATTCATCATGTACAAAGGGCAAAAGATAGCTCACAGTGAAAACTCATTGTGATGGCTACTGTTTCTGGGATATTGTCATGCGTTTTAAGCTGTCAAATATTCTAAACATTTCAAGCAAGAAGCATCCTATTTATAACATTTCAAGAAAGTTTAATCCAAAACCGGTCATTCAAGAAAGCTTAAGAATACTCCACATCAACTACATTTCTAAGAAACACATCTGTTTATTCTATATCCCTTTACAAGTCTCACTCAAGTATTTAAAGCATCTTAGGAACAACAAGAACTTACTGTACTTCGTGCACAATGATACAAGATGCATTTTATTCATGGAACAAGCATTATCTTCCCAATATGCTTGCTACTTTCCATGAGCTGATGAGCTTCAGCTGCTTCAGATAATGGAAAATACTTGTAGATAACAGGCTTCACCTTCCCTGCTGCAATTGCAGGCCAAACATTCCTCTCCACCTCAGATACAATTAATGCTTTATTTTCTGTACTTCTGCTTCGCAAGCCAGCCGCTGTGCATGAAACACCAAGTTTATAAACCCCTTAATCATATATATACACACGTGCGAGTAAACTCTACAAAAACACACACCCAAAAAAAAAAAAAATTACATCACAAACGTGTAAACATTCCCAGCAGAAATCCAGTTTAGATTTTTGCATATCCAACCAGAGATTTCTGTAGAATTTCCAATCGATAGCTTATATGCAAGGCAAAAAAATCACATATTAAAGTTCAAAAAGATACTCATTAAGGAAAACCCATCACAGAAATCAGATTCGGAGACTGGGTTACCCAAATCTTCTTCCCTTGAAGAAAAAGGTTTTGTCAGACCTCACTGATGTTCCTTTCAAGAGTTAAGTCAACCTAGTTTATTATCTCATACAGCTGAATATGACTAACTCATGACAGCAAGGTGAACTACACATCAACTGCTTTACTATTGTTTGCATAAACATTAATCCAATTGAAGTAGTTGAATTCAAATTTTATATATTGAAAAAAAAAAAGAACCTTGGATGAAAAAACCCAAATTCATTCAGTTTCTACAACACCAAAGCCCAGTAATGAAGGGCACAATACCTTGCACAGTGAGGCGCTTTGCAAACAAAGAAGTGATGTTCAATTCTGTTTTAGCTCCACCCTGGGTACCAATTATGAAAAGCCTCCCATCAATGTTCAAGCTGTCAAGGTTGCGCTGAAAGTAGGATGCTCCCATGCAATCTAGAATTACATCAACACCTGATGTGGAACAATAAATACAGATGCATCAACCATAAACAGAGAGAAACAAAAGTATCTTTATACAGGGAGTGCAACTTCCATTTTAAAACAAAATGCATTTATAATGATAGTAAACATACCTTTTCCACCAGTTTCTTCCTTTACTCGTGCAACAAAGTCTTCAGCCTTGTAATTGATGCACACGTCAGCACCAAGATCCTTGCAAAAAGCCAACTTTTCCTCACTTCCTGGAGATCAATATTTAAAACAATGAATACATGGAAATTGAATGGTTGACAGAAGATGATAATTGAGGTTAGACCTGCTGTAACAAAGACTTTCACTCCTTGGCATTTAGCAATCTGAATCGCGAATGTACCAATTCCACTAGTGCCCCCATGAACCTGATAGTTTAATAGCAAATGTTCATGGATTAAGCTGCATACTGCATATTCCTATGCCATAACAGAATGAATTGAACACCACTTTGAATACGTATCGCATATAATTCTCATTGTCTAAGTCAGAAACGCTGAAATACCAGAAATCTTAAACTATGCATTTTCAGCTTTTATGTAATTATTATCTCCCAGTCAACGTTCAAAAGGCATTCATGGAGTGGATGCAAAGCTCTGGAGTGGGTTGCTGACATAGTCAAACAATTATCCATGTCAAAAAGAATATGAAGGTAAAGGCTTTCAATGGATTGATAAAGTACAAGTTGGTAATCATGGTCATGGGAGACCAATATGCAAGACGGGATACAAGTAGGACTAGAATAATATGGTTTAACCAACAAAAGAAGACGTGTACAACCATGTTGATGACATGCCCACAATAATGAAAGAATATCTAAGGAATAATACTATCATCCAAGCCCAACCATAAACTATTGTCCCAGTTTGAACAGTTACATTATTCCATCATGTTTTGCATAAAATGTTCATTTTTACAGGATAGATAACCCTTGATACAAACTTTGTGAATTATCTCACAACATCAACAGCAACATAGAAACTTGAGCTGCCAGATATGCTCTGATTGACCCATAGCCATGAACAAAATATTTGCATCCAATTAACATTAATTACACTAAAAAAAACATGCATCAAATCAGCGGATAGAGCTAAATCTACCAGAAATGATTCCCCAGAGGATAAGTGACTGGTCATGAAAACAGTCGACCAAACAGTACAAGCCACCTCTGGAAAAGCAGCAGCGTCTTTGAGTGACACACCAGGCGGAACAGGAAGAACTTGTCCTGCTGGAACTGCAACTTTCTCAGCATACCCTCCTCCACTAAGAAGAGCACACACCTATTTAACATAAATCATCACACGGATACACAACCCATATTTAGCTTCAAATTCATGTCCCCATAAATTTAAAATTCTTTGATTATATAACACATAATTACATAAATATGTCCAAATATTGAATTCCATGTACAAAAAGGATACAACTTTTGAATTGTTTGTCAACTCTTTAGCCAAAAAAGATCCCATTTCAAACAAAAAAAAAAAAAAACCACTAACGCCGAGAATTTCACGACATTCACGATAAATGAGAACTAAAAATAACGCAAAATTGACCAACCTGGTCTCCAACTTTCCATCTAGAGACGTTTTTACCGACGGACTCGATGGTTCCTGAACATTCAAGACCTGGATAGGGGCTGGCGCCTTTGGGTGGAGAGTATGAGCCTTTTCGCTGCAGAGTGTCAGCCCGGTTCAGGGCGGTGGCTTCGATTTTGATCAACACTTCATTGTCTTTGATTTGAGGGTCTTCTACTTCCTGCAATTGCAGCACTTCTGGGCTACCTGCTTCAGTTATCACTATCGCCTTCATCGTCTCTCTTTTTGCAGTGACGAAAAAATACTAAAATATTTCAATTGGAACTGAAGAATTTCCCGTCATCGTGAAAACCGGGAAAGAATCCCACTGTCGATATCGGCTCCGGACAAGCTAACACGTGTGTTGCTTTAGAAGGAAAACACCGAGGAAAACTTATATAAAGCCCTTGTAATTAGCTTAAATATATTTTGATCTTGAAAGTTTGGATTAATTTATTAGCATCTTTCCACGGAAATTAATATTCTAGATTAGTTTCAGAATTACAAGACTATCCTTTTGAAATACAAATGACAAATTATGTATTTATCAAAAGTTGGTTCAGTCATTGTCTTCTCACCAAACATTGTTCAGACCATTATATAAATCCTTATAATTCTCACTCATGTATTTCAAGCATATTAGGAACAACATGACCTCAACTGAACTGCATGCACAATGATCCAAGATGCATTTTTATTTATGGAACAAGCAATATCTTCCCAATATGCTTGCTACTTTCATTTACCTACTGAGCTGCAGCTGCTTCAGATAATGGAAAATAAATAAATTTGGTAAAAAATAAATAAATTTATGCTTTTTAAGAAACTGGAGGCATCTATTAGTTGATCAAGGATCCAAATCTGTAAACTTCAGATTGAAAATGAAATTACACACATAAAATGATTCAAAAAAAAATATAGGTTCTTGTTGTAAGAGTTTGTATATCAAATAGTGATAGTAATCTCACATTGGAAATGTAAAGGGAATATGGAAAATTTATAAGTAGACTTTTGACACTTATATTAAATTGGAATGATAAGGCTTGGGCTTGGGCTTTGATGTGTGTGGATGGGTTGTTGATGTGGCATTTGATTAATAAATATTAATATATTTATTTGGTCAAAAGATGGAGAAAATCTTTGGTGCAACAATGGTACCACGTCATCCATGCAACAAGCCAATCATCTTTTGTCACGCGTGTTAAAAAGTTAAAAAACAACTAAAAAATAGGAAGAAAATTAAACATGTCATTTTTTAATTCGCTGGTGGTACCATTTTAATTGCAACCACCATTTTTTGATTCCATATAAAAGAAATAGGAGGCCAGAGGAAGTAGACATGAAAAATATACATAATACATTCCAAAGTTTTTCTATCTGATTGATCTTGAAAACAAAAGCAAAAACATCAAGTAGATTCGCCAGGGGTCGAATTTCAGTGCAGAGATTCGACTTACAGATTGTTGAATCCTGGTGGCAGACGTCCGAAGAACTACAAACACAAGAGTATGGACGAAATTCTGCTATAGGACATAACATTTACGCTAGCCTCAATCTTCAAGTCAGTGAGTTTATTGATTTCGTTTACTTGCACCGTAAGTTTTTGTTGTTGATTCTGTAAGTTTCTGTTGGTTTGATATTGATTACTTGTTTTAGTTTCTGGTTTTAATTTATATTATGTTTATAAGTTTCTGTTTAAATAAAATTATTACTGATGGTTTCATTAACACTTGTGCGAAGCTTGAGAGTGTGTTTGAAAGAATAGAATGCTGACAATGTTATAACGGGTCCGTGTGGTGGGGCTCCTGGGGAGATATTAATCCATTGAGGAAAGCTAATTCTCTAAGCTGCGATAAGTGTTTCAATTGCATTGACCATCCCCTGACCTAATGTTAGACTTTAAAAATTGTCAGAGTCTTCTTTCGGGCTCTGTTTATTCTTGGCTTATGGCAGTTTCACGATGTAATTATCAGTTTCAATTGTGTTTCTAGGATAGCAGATGATTTTCAAATGGGGATTATTCTGGATTGTTTATGTTGCTTGTTTGCATATCTATCCTGCATTTCATTTATGCTCTTCAGCTGGCAATCAGATTCTGGAATTATTCTGTTTTCAGGTATGGGATACCATGATAATTGATTATGCTCTGAAGACCTTTTATGGTTCTGATATCGCAGTCATGATTCAATCTATTCAGAGAAACATTACGCTATGCTTTTGTATACGTATGAGAATGCAACAATTACACAAATCAGGGAGGCAGCAAAGAAATCCTGACCTGCACCAGTACATGCTCCCGTTTTACGGCTTGGCTTCGACTTCTTCCAGTGTGCATTTTGTTTCTCTTAACTTGACAAAATAACATTTTTATATTTAATTTTGCCTTTTGGCTTGTTTGATAGTTGTCTGCAGGATGTCCAATGCTTATATATCATCATGGGAAAATTGGTCATATAATCAGACAGTTTGTTCTAATGGGTAATTACATATTCAATTTCCTCGCTCTTGGGGACTGGTTTGGTGGTGTAAAGTTCGGAATCTCACCTTGAGGTCATGAGTTCGAATTCAGGGAGTACGTTTCTTGTAAGAGCCTAGGACAGCCGTATGTTTTACCTGCTCCGCTTAAGCCCGGAAAGGATGCTCTATTTTGATTCCAAATTCTTAAACAAACATAGCAGAAATAGATATATGTGGGTGGTAGCAGGGGCGGACCCAGGATTGAATATGAATTAGGGGCCCAAACATAATGTAGTTCCGCCTCTGTTGGGTAATAGTATGTTTGTGGATATATCTTTTAGAGTATAAAGTTGTTGTGATAAAACACACACAATAGAGGAGATGTGAGAGAAAATTCTTCTTTATTATACACAAACAAAGAATTACAAAGCTTACAAATCCAAGCGTTACAAAAAACTCTCAACCCTCTTTACTCTCTATTACTCTCACATTTGGGATGCTTATCAATGGACTCAAGGGCTCAATTTATAGTTGCCAAAACGCGTGCACTGTAGCACACGTTTTGGCAGCTCAAAGCAAGCTGGCCAACTTGCCAAACTTGCTGGATTCTTCAACTTGCATGCAGCTGGCTTCTCTCACACGTTTACAGCTTGAAACCAATATTGCATGCATACTGCATGCTTACTGCATGCTTATTTCAACAAATCTCCCTCTCGGTGAAGATTTCCCCAAAATCTGAGCCGACCATCAATCATCCAAACCCGGATCCTCCAAAGGATCCACCCCTGGCTGCATCTGTATGACTGTCTACGTACCCTGAGTTGGGATCAAGCCAATCGTAGTTCTCTGTATCTCCCCACTATGACTATGTGGAGAGTTTTGTCATCCCGGCTATGGCACGACATATTTCAAGCTTCTCCTTCGGTAAAACCTTCGTGAACATATCGGCACTGTTGTCGTCGGTGTGAATTTTCCTGAGTTCTATCAGCCTTGAGCTCATGACGTCCCGTATCCAGTGATACCTCACATCGATATGTTTTAACCTCGAATGGAAGGTGGAATTTTTACCGAGATAGATAGCACTCTGGCTATCGCAGTACAAAGTGTACTTCTCCTGCTTGAAACCCAATTCCTGAACGAATGTCTTCATCCACAGCAATTCCTTGCAAGCTTCTGTAACTGCAATGAATTCTGCCTCTGTTGTAGAAAGTGCAACACACCTCTGCAACCTCGACTGCCATGCCACATCTCCTCCTGAGAGAGTAATCAGATACCCCGAAGTAGACTTTCGGGTATCCACATCTCCTACCATATCTGAATCGGTGTAGCCCATCAACACTGGTTTGTCGCTGCTTCCAAAACATAGCCTCATTTTGGATGTGCCTCGTAGATACCGCATGATCCATTTGATCGCATTCCAGTGTTCTCGTCCTGGGTTTGACATAAACCGGCTGACCAATCCAACTTCGTGTGCTAAGTCTGGCCTCGTGCACACCATGGCATACATAAGACTTCCCACTGCTGAGGTGTATGGAACCTGTTTCATTTCCTCCTTCTCTGTCTCAGTAGAGGGACTCTGTTGTGTACTCAATCTAAAGTGGGTAGCAAGAGGAGTGCTAACCGCTTTAGCCTTGTCCATCTGGAATCTCTGAAGTACCTTCTCGATGTACTCCTCCTGTGACAAGTATAACTTCTTGGCTTTCCGATCACGGCCGATCCTGATGCCAAGAATCTGTTTAGCTGGCCCCAAGTCTTTCATTTCAAAAGACTTACTCAGTTGCTGCTTCAAATTATCAATCCTCGATTGATTCTGGCCAACTATCAACATATCATCTACGTATAGCAGTAAGATGATAAAGTCATCGTCAGAAAACTTCTGAACGAAAACACAATGGTCTGAAGTGGTCTTCTTGTATCCCTGCTCCCCCATAACTGACTCAAACTTCACGTACTACTGTCTCGGTGCCTGTTTCAAACCGTATAGGCTTTTCCTGAGTCTGCACACATAGTCATCTTTCCCTCTGACTCTGAAGCCTTCTGGTTGCTCCATGTAAATTTCTTCTTCCAGATCTCCGTGAAGAAATGCGGTCTTGACATCCATCTGCTCAACTTCCAGGTCGAGGCTTGCTGCTAAGCTGAGTACTACCCTGATAGATGATATCTTCACAACTGGAGAGAAGATTTCATCGAAGTCAATGCCTTTCCTCTGATTGAATCCCTTGACGACTAGCCTGGCTTTGTATCGAGGTTGTGAAGTGTGCTCATGTTGCTTCACCCTGTACACCCATTTGTTCTTCAAAGCCCGTTTGCCTCTTGGCAATTTCACCAACTCAAAAGTGTGATTGTCATGCAAAGATTTCATCTCATCTTGCATGGCTTCCTCCCACTTTTCTCTTCAAGGTGTGTGCCCATATCTTCCTTGAATGATCATCAATGAATGTCACAAAATACAGTGACCCACCAAGTGTTCGTGTCTGCATCGGACCGCATACATCTGAATGTATGAGATCAAATACCTCCGGTTTCCGTTGAGGCGGGGAGCTCTGGAATGACACTATGTTCTGCTTTCCAGCCATGCAGTGTTCACACTTCCGTAAGTGTGAGTTCTTCAATTCGGGAAGAACATTATGCCTGCGTAGTATCTCCATCACTGTTTGACTCATGTGACCGAGCTTTTTATGCCATAACTCGGCTACCTCATTACTGTTGACTGTATTTATGCTACTATTTGAATGCTTAGCATGCATCAAATACAAGGTTGAGTCTTTCTTACCTCGTGCCACCACCATTGATCCTTTAGTGAGCTTCCAGCATCCGTCACTAAAGGTGCTGCAGAAACCTTCATCATCCAGCTTGCCTGTTGAGATCAGGTTTAACCGGATATCTGGGATGTGCTTGACTCCCTTCAACACTAGCCTTGTACCGTTCTCTGTTTCAAGGCAGATGTCTCCAATACCGACGGCTTTGGACTGTCCGTCATTCCCCATCCTTACAGCACCGTAGTCCCCTGGTGTGTAAGATGAAAAGAAGTCTCTGCGAGATGTGGCATGTATGGAGGCGCCACTATCTATCACCCAACTGGTCTCGTGGCTGGCAAGATTCACAACATCTTCTTCATATATTATGCAGAAGTCTTTGGAGGTTTTCTCGGTGGTTGTAGCAACTCTTTCTTGATTAGAGTCACCATCTCTCCTGGACTGCTCGTTCTTCAGTTTGTAGCAATCCCGCTTCATATGGCCTTTCTTTTTGCAGTGATAGCACTCAATATCCTTTGTTCTTGATTTCCCCCGGTTTTTGTCTGGTCTACCTGGGCCTCGGTTTTTACTCATCCCCCTTTCTGGTGTTCTTCTCTGTCACTAGAGCTTCTGAGGTTGAGGCTGATGCTGACTCCTGCATTCTCGTCCTCTTTTCTTCCTCGAAGATCCTGGTCTTTGCCATATCCATAGTGACTTTCCCATCTGCGGCTGAATTGATCACCGTAGATATGAACGTTTTCCAAGATTATGGTAACGTATTAAGAAGTATTAAGCCATTTACCCCATCACCGAAGTCTATGCCCAATCCAGACAATTCTTTCATTGTTTTGAGGAAATCGTTGATATGGTCCGCCGCAGCTGTACCTTCTTGGTATTTCAACCCCATAATCTTCTTGATGTAGTACAGCTTGTTGTTTCCAGTCTTTGCTAGGAAAATCTCCTCCAGCTTTCCCCATAAGACACGTGCATTTGTTTCTTCACTGACATGGTTCACGATACTGTCGTCGATCCATTGACGAATAGTACTGCATGTTTTCTGGTGAAGATTAGCCCACTTTCCATCGGTCATTCCTTCTGGTTTCTGCTCCAGAAATATCGATCCATCACAGTCCTTCACATACAGAAGGTCTTTCATCCTTCCTCTCCATGTGAAATAATTGGTACTGGTTAACAAAATCATTTTTCCGTTGCCCCCTTCCATCACAAAAAATTCTAAGCAGAATTTAAAAAAACGAACCTCACCGTTGCGTCCGGAATGGTCGAAAATGGTGGAAATGACACTTTGTTTGTCAAAATCCGACACAGTGACCAAATTGCAAATTCCAGAAATTACAGGGGTCTAAGTGCAATTTCCAAAAGTGCAGGGGCCAAAGTGAAATTACGGAAAAGTTCAGGGACTAAATTGAAATTTCCAAAAAGTTCAGGGACTAAATTGAAAATTTCTGAAAGTATATGGGCTAAATTTTAATTTCCAGAAAGTTCAGAGACCTATCTGAAATTTACCAGACACCGCTGACGTGGCAGTTCTGCTGACGTGGCGGACACGTGGCGCTGACTGGATGCACACATGGCCGCTGACTGGTCTGCTGACGTGGACTGTTGACTGGGCTGCTGACTGTGCAGGTTTCGCTGACGTGGCGCTGACTGTGCGCTGACTGGACGCTGACGTGGCGCTGACTCAACGTCTTCAATCTTCGGCTGGCGCGTGGAGAGCGTCGGGCGCGTTGGATGCTCACTGGTTGGCGCGTGGCGCGCGTGAAGGGTCACCGGAGCTCCGTTCGATCGCCGAAAAATACCACCGTGCTCGTCTCGCCGTGAAAAATCCGATGGTATACTCAAAATCGATTTTCGACAACTTTCGTCAGAACCGACTTTCCGAACCGAACCTCTGTTACCGAGTTTCGGGATCTTTCCGAGTAACCTTAGCTACTGATACCACTTGTTGTGATTAAACACACAATAATAGAGGTGATTTGAGAGAAAACTCTTCTTTTATATTACTCACAAAAGAATTACAAAGCTTACAACCCAAGCTTTACAAAAAACTCTCACACCACTTTACTCTCTATTAAACTCACACATTTGAGATTCTGGGATGATAATAACTGAGCTCTGGGGTTCCTTTTATAATGGCCAAAACCGCGTGCTACAGTAACACGCGGTTTGCAAGCTGTCAGCAAGTTGCAATCAAGCTTTCGGTGCATGGAAAACTTTGCCAGCAACATTTTCAAACTTTCGGCGCTCCTTTGGCTCATTCTGCATGCTGCTTGCAGTTTGATATTTGCTGGCTTCCTCAATGACTTGCTGTCTTCAACAAAAGTTTCCCTGTTAATTTCGTGATTACGAGATAATCCTGAAAAAATTAGATAAGAATGTCTTATATATCTAGGATTTTATCAATTGGCATCTGCAATAACACATCTAACATCCCTGGAATTTGTCACATGAAGCATTAGTTTTAATTGCTCATCCCCATTGTCAATGGCCAACTCAATCTTGCATTTTACAACCAACCAGAATTGGTGCCAAGGCATACAAATTTGCCACGAAGGCCCCAAACGTCATTTAACATATCATTCCACTGCATTTACCAAAAAACAGTTTCCGTTTTCTATATATCCTCTTGTAATTCCTTTATTTGATTTTGTATTATTTTGCTTGTAGATGATTGATTACCTCCTCTCTAGATTGCCTATCGTGGAGAAAATACTTGCTCAAGGTTGCGTCCGCTTAGCTGCTACCCTTTGCTTCTCAAATAAAAATTACTTCTCTATGAGACCCTAAATGAATTCTTAAAATGAGATCTCTATCAATAAATGATAAAAAAATAAAGAAGTCATATTATTTATTAGAAATTAAATTTTTTCTGAATTCGAGACCTAAATTTAAGAGTCCATCGCTGACTGCATTCTCCCAAGACCAGCTCAGGCTCCATGTATATAGCTTGAAGTTCTCATTAGGTGAGACTTTATGTATACAAATATTAATAATCTTCTCTCTTATAATAATATTTTTAAGTTTTAACTCTTTTTCTATATGATATTGCTATGTGTGAACGTATTCCCGAAAATGCCCATATTATTGCTTGCATTGGAGTCAACATTAGGTTTAGGGGTGCCTAACAATGTGCTGGAAATATCAAACATGCACTCAGTGATAACTTCTTATCTTATAAATGTTTACACAAACACGCATCTTGCGCGTGCCGTTAAGTCATCTTACAGGGTACTTTAAAATGGAATATGAAACTTGCACTCCATGATAACTGGTTATCATGTTTTTTAATAAATATGCGACAAACGTGCTTTGCTGGGCTCATTTGGTTCGCTGTATGATATTGTTAATTTTGTAGAAACGAAGCAGAGGTAGAGAGAGAGAGAGAGAGAGATTGAGCAGATGGGGAGATTGTCTTCGCTTGAATTTGTTTTGTTTGTGAGTTTAGCTTTGGTTTTACTACCTGGGGCCTGGGGATGGAGCAAGGAGGGTCATATTATGACATGTAGGATCGCACAGGTAAATGTTTATTTTTATTTTTATTTTTACAAAAAAAAAGAAGAAGTAGAAGAAGAAGCCATCTAACTATCTAAGTTCTTTTTATGATCCAGTAATTGGTAATTGGTAATTGGTTTTTGTTTTTATTTTATTTTTTGAAGAGCTAATGTTTTTTGGATAAAAAAATTAAAAGAGAGGAGCCCTGTTTGCAGTTTGTTCAGTATTGAATGATAGAACTGCTTTAATCAAGTAAATGAACTAAATGGTCATCGAATTGAATGAACTTGAGGGATTTAGATTGTTCACCGCCACCTGCAAAGTTACAATAGGTATTCTTTTTTAAGTTTCTCATATTAGTGGGGCGATTCTGAATTATCTTAAATTTTATGGGGTTCTAAACGAATTTTTAAAATATAGTCTCTTTTAATAAAAGGGAAAAAAATATACAAATCATATTATACACTAAATATTATATTTTATATGGATTCGAGGGTCCTAATTTTGATCAAAATTTGAGGCTCCAACCAACAGTATATGTTGACTCTCCACGTAACTTTTTAAGAGAATATTTATCATGATCCAAGAGATTACTTGCTCAGAATCTTGCTTACATAAGAATTAAGAAGCAACGGGAAGAATATGACATAATAATAACAATAAGATGAGAACCATATTAACATTTTACATATGAAATTCTGCTGGGATCTCTTTTGATACACACAACGTAGCTTCAAAGATATGCAGCCAAAATATGTCAAATCTAAAATCCTGTACTTTAAGGCTACACTATTTCTTAATGTAGCTGCAAAGTTCAGCCTTAACGTTCTTGTCTGACTTTCTTTTCAATTAACAGAGTCTTCTAGATGCCGACGCAGCTCATGCTGTAGAAAATTTGTTACCTCACCATGTCAATGGTGACTTGTCAGCCCTCTGCGTATGGCCTGACCAAGTCCGGCATTGGTATAGATATCGCTGGACAAGCCCCCTTCACTTCATCGATACACCTGACGATGCTTGCACCTTTGAATTTTCAAGTAAATTCTTATTAACCTTAATAAATTTTTAGTCAAGAGTCTTATTGAGTAAATTGAAGTGACATTGTGCTTTGTATCTATAGGGGATTGCCATGACACTCATGGCAAGAAAAATATGTGTATTGTTGGTGCCATCCGAAATTTCACCTCTCAGCTTTTGCACTACAGAGAGGGAAGCTCTGATCGCCGACGTAAGAAACCTTTTCCATCTACAAATCCTCCCATTATTGTTAATTTACCAGATAGTTTGATTCAAATGTTGTGGTTGCTTTATGTTTCCAGATAATATGACAGAGGCATTGTTGTTCTTATCACACTTCATGGGAGATATACATCAGGTACTATTTGAGCAGTTTTTGAAGTGTTCACTTACGTTTGCTGATTTCAACAACTAATTCAGATCATGTTTCTGCTCATTCTTCCAGCCAATGCACGTGGGATTTACTAGTGATGAAGGTGGAAACACCATAGACTTGCGCTGGTTCAGGCACAAATCTAATCTGCATCATGTAAGTTTAGACAATTCCTTAAACAAATAGCAGTTTTAGAGAAAGCTTCAATTAAAAAAATAAAAAACAAGGACCTGACCTAGAGAAACCCTTTAATGTTTGATAAAATCTTCCATTTAATGCACAGGTATGGGACAGGGAGATCATTCTTACTGCATTAGCCGATTACTATGATAAGGACATGGAGCTACTTCTACAAGACATAGTCTCAAACTTCACTGATGTATGACCAAGGCTTTTCCTCTTGAAACATTTTTTTTTCCAATTGTCAACGTTCATTGAAATGCAGCTCTCTTTAATATGTTAAATGGTTATAAATGGTTATTAGGGCATCTGGTATGATGATGTATCGTCATGGAAAGATTGTGATAACCTCATGAACTGCCCAAACAAGTAAGCTCTCTTAACTCTCTGCCTCACCAAAGCCAACCAAATCATGCTAAATTAGCCTTGGGTAGACTCTTAATTCTCATCTAATCATATGCAGGTATGCAACTGAGAGTATAAACATAGCTTGCAAATGGGGTTACAAAGATGTTACGCCTGGTGAAACCCTAGCAGGTATCATATCTTAAGAGCCTCATAAAGAAATGATTATTGGTTACCCACAAAATTTTCAAGATGATGAACTGGAAATTATAAAGTGCTTACCTATTTTTATTTTGTGTTTTGCAGATGACTACTTCAATTCAAGAATGCCTTTTGTCATGAAACGTATAGCTCAAGGAGGAATCCGATTGGCCATGTTCTTGAACCGGATTTTTGGTGATTCTGATGAAGAATTTCCAGTAGCTACCTAAAAAAAGACTAAAAAAATTCACAATTCTAACCGCCCACCAAATTTAACCAAACTAGTTATAATTCGTGTTCATTTATGTCCAAAGACAGACAATTATTCTCGCATGTTCATCTATTGTCGTTCATCAAAAATAAAATTAAGCTTTTGTTTTTAAGGATATGAGACATTATTTATGTATGATTATTGTGATTTCATCTGTAGTGAAATGGAAAATGTGTTTTAGTTGCAACTTAATTTTTAATTGTTTAGTTAATGATGTAAATTATCTCATAAGCTATTGTAATTTCTTTTCAAATTTAATTTTGTAAAAGCCAATCCATAAAAAAAAATTAAAAAAAAAACACCAGAATTATTTTATTAATATATAATAAAATTACCCTCTAATTTTTATATATTTACACATGATAAAATCATCCTGTAGCTTTTTACATATTTACAAAATATTTTATAAAATAACTATTTCAAAGAATATTACTTACCAAACACACCAAACAGTATTAATCATTTAGATAATCCACTTTTACATATCATAATTTATTAATTTCTTCACCACATTTTTTTCATACAAATACCAAAATAGACTACAATTGGTGTTATGCAATTTGAAATGAGTTTTGTAGTTTATATATGACCCAACTCAATCCAATATTCTAAACCTAATATGACCCAAAAGATTTGGGTCGTTGAATTTACCTACCACTGTGCCTAGTGTCACAAGACTAATTTTCACTCCTCATTTTCTTAGCCAAATATGGCACAGAGTTCTCCCTATTCAGTCAGCATTCCCTTCGCACACGCGCAAATCCCAGACGGCAACACTCAATAATGTTCACGCACAATCACAATAAGTCCACAAGTATCAAGTAAATACAAGACACACACATTTACGGACAAAACAAACTCATCCTTTTCTTTACTCTCTAAATTAATTAAAAGTAACCGGGCTCAAAATATGCAAAGGTTTACAATGATCATCACTCTTGCACTTTGCATATTCTGTTGGTATATTAGTGTCATTAATCATAAAACGAACATGTTTTAACACTCAAAATCAGAAAGCAAATTTCAGATCTACTTTTACATGCACGAACCCAAAAATCCTAAAACTTTGAGAATGAAGAAAAACCTGAAATAGTGATGAAATTTGTGATCCGAGTCGAGATAAATCTATGTCCTTAAGAACTTATCAGCCCTGTCTCGGTGCTCTACGGCTTTTGTGGTTAATGTTCTCCCATGATAACTCATATTCCTCTTATTCAAGGGATACTACTTAACAAGATCTCGAACTTAGAAGATAGTGGCACTCTCTCAGACTCAAGAAACAATATGAGACTCCATTCCTTTTGTTTTAATTCCGATGGAATCAGATTCCTCAAAAGAAACATAAAAGCTTCATTTTATAAGCATGGAAGGGTGCCTTAAGGGCACCCTTTGGATTGGGGTGCAACCTCAATATCCAAAGGGTTATACCCCTCCTATGTACCCCTTGGAGCATAGAATCATGTTACACACCATTGGAGGACATGTCCTTATAGGGTACCATCCAAAGGACATGTTCCTCCTCCATCCAAACTATTATATTTGAAGAATTTACAACATATTCTTCACAGAACACATATATACCAGCGACAATTACACCCCAACTATTTTAGGGTGTGTTAGCCCAATGAGCACCAGTCAACAAATCATAGTAGTTATATCTCAACTGCTCTATGAATGCAAGACACACTAAAATATATTCACACAAGTCTTCATTCGAATTTCCCCGCATTTCCCAGATATGTGATGGGTGGCAGTTACCAACGTAACTATCTCCTTTATGTGATGCATGTGAAGTCATTCTCATATTTGTGCACGTAACTTCCTCGCCCAAGACATTTCCAACTTCCCACGGACAGCACCAAACATTCAATGTGTCAAAATCACTTCCTTCATACAGCACCAACTGCCCCATCCCATAGCTCATCCATGATGTGTGCATATTGCGAGTGTTTGATTACAACCTACACCACTCGTTCCCCAACTAGCTGCTACGTGGATCCGGTTACAATTGAAAAGTAGAATCAGCAGAAATCCAACGGTGATAAATCATTCTAATATTTATAATAAGATCATGCGGCCCCGAGATTCTGGGGTTAAAGAATGGTCCGCGAGTCAATTTCGACACGTGAGTAAAAACGACTCCGCTTAAGCGACCAATGAAGGAGAAAATCTTCTGTGCAACAGTGGTACCACGTCATCCATGCAACAAGCCAATCATCCACTGCCACGCGTGCTAAAAAGTAAAAATCAACTAAAAAATAGGTAAATAAACTCTACATGTCAGTGGATGATTGGCTTGTGGTACCACGTCACCCATACCACTGTTGCACCAAAGAATCTCTCCCAATGAAGAGGGGTCCCACTTTTGGTAGAGTATTGTTGATTGTTGAACCGTTTCAAACGTGGCAACGTATTCATATTATTAAGCGCTGTCTCTTGGAGACTTGGACTTTTCCTTGCGTTCCCAGATTCCCTCTCCTTGTGGTCCCCAGCACCGCCCCCCAGCACGATCCCAGCCGTTCACTTTACATAACATTTTCAAATCTTTCATCAAAGTTCTAGAAACTAGGTTTAGGAGGGTATCTTGATATCTTCTAGATTGAATTGTTTCCAAAACCCAAAACTACCCTTCTTATACTGAAAAAAAAAAACCTCTTCCAGGGATACAGCTGTCCTTACAACCTTAAATGTCGCCGTTACTGCACATTAAAAGCATGGACCAAATCTCTCAAAAGAATATACCAAAACATGCTTCCTTCCACGAACAATGTTTATTCATTTTCTTTCCTGACCTGTAAAACGGGAAAAGAATAAATAAATTAATAATATGGAAACAAGAGATATTTCCCATAAGTTTCTTGCGTCTCAAGTTGGCCATTAGATCTTTTCTTTCTTATTTGTTGGGCCTCAGTTTACTGTTTTAACCAACTAGTATAAAAACATAAAGCTTACATTGATTGCATTTTAGCCGAAACGAAACCTTTGAGTTCAAAAACTGCTCCAGAAAATTTGGACACGCCTCAAACTCATTCAGTCTTCAAAAGTAACCTTCTTTAAACTTCTTGTTTTGCTTGTTGGTGTTTCCATTTATGTTGTTTCTGACTCTGTAGCCATTCACATTCTATCCATGTATGTATCAATGTGTGTTTTTGGATCTTCTCAGCTGATTTAACATTTTCCTTTCTGGGTTTTTGTTAAGATCTGTCGAATATTTGATTTCATTTTCTTCTTTTTTTCTTCATATTTTGTGAATTTCCAATGAGCACGGCTTGGTTTTCTCAAAGATTTGAGCTTTATTTGTTTTATTGAGGTTGCTTTTGTGTACTGTGCTAATTTTCGTTTTTGTGATCATTCATAGAGGCAATATACCTATTTGTTACTTTGCTTTCTATTTTTGAAGTTTCTCATGAAAAAAATTGTTTAATTTCTACATAAACTGCAAGACTTTGTAGAAAACATAGGTTCCCTTGACGATGGCAGTATTAGAAAAGGGCTTGTTTATTTTATATCCACCTGTGAATTTTCTCAGCACTTTTAATTATAAACATTCACCATTATTGTGAATCGGTAGCCACAATCAAAACATGTCACATTGGGTGTTTTAGGTTAGGTACTTCCCAAATGTGTTGGTAATGCCAGCTTTCATTGTTTGTTAGTGCATTTTAGAACTTTACAAGGATTTACCTCCTTGTATCTGCCTTCACCTGTCTAAGAAAGCGGAGTACCCATTTGTTTTCTCGTCGAGCAGTCTTGGAAACACTTGTTGTCAAATCTCAACAAGCTCTTTTTCTTGATTTGGACTAGTACTCTTGTATTGTTCACCAATTGTCTTTACTAGTCCTCAATCTTTGGAGTTTTTAGAATAAGCTTCCTCTATTTAATTGTTCCCTCAGCTCTTCCTTTTTCAATTGCATTTTTCATGACTTGTTCTCTCATCTTCCTCTTGCAGGTTTAATAGTTCAAAAATTCGAGTTTAATACGTAGGGGTTTGCATTTAGAGCTGTTAGTCTCAACATGGCATTAGCAAGGTTTGCCAGGAGTGGTTTGAGAAGATCAGGAGGAGCTACTAGCAGTTATTCACGTCAGAAGGATATAGGCTTTGAGGGATTACAGACCAACAAATGTTTCACACCTTCCCTTGAAAACATCTCACAAAAAGGCAACTTATCATACTTATCCAGCAGCATCAGGATGGCAACTCACTTGAGTTCTTGGAGCAGGGGAATAAGGACAACCCCGCAATATCAATATCAAAATGCTGAGAGAATTGTGGATTCTGAATCAGAATATGAGGAAACAAAGTATCCAGGATTGGAAGCAACCAAGCCAGGTGAAAAGCCAAGGGTGGTTGTCCTTGGTACTGGGTGGGGTGCATGTCGATTCCTTAAAGGAATTGATACCAAGATTTATGATGTTGTTTGCATTTCCCCGAGGAATCACATGGTATTCACACCTTTGCTCGCTTCAACTTGCGTTGGTACCCTGGAATTCCGCTCTGTAGCTGAGCCTGTTAGTCGGATACAGACTTCATTGGCATCAGATCCCAATTCATACTTTTATCTAGCTTCCTGTTTTGGCATTGACACTGACAAACATGAAGTAAGTGAATTTTCAAACCCTTCCCTACTATTGACATAGTTATTATTTACACATACCATTCTGATTAATTATTGTTTACTTAGTTGTGAAACATTGTGCTGCTAATCATTGCATTAGAAAAAGAGGTACCCAAATTTGCATAGAGTGTAAATTTATTATGTAATTGGCAGAGATTTATATCATGTCCAGTGAAGTCCTTCAAACTGCCTTGGAAGCAACAAAATATCTCCGAAATCAAGAGTCCTCTCTTATAAAGCATCTGTGCTGTTAAGTTATTGTACATTGTGAAGTAAAATACTTAATCACGTTTGTTCATGTAGGTTTATTGTGAGACAGTCAGCAATGGCAAATTGTCTCAGGAGCCTCACCAATTTAAAGTTGCATATGACAAGCTAGTAATTGCTGCTGGAGCTGAGCCTTTAACTTTTGGTATCAAGGGGGTGAAGGAAAATGCATTTTTCCTTCGTGAAGTTAATCATGCCCAAGAAATAAGGAAGAAGCTTCTATTAAACCTCATGCTTTCTGAAAATCCAGGTGAGACTATTTACCATCTTGGGGTTTAATTCGTAATCCTGATGTTTCTCTTTATTCAGACTTCCTTGCCATTGAATGTTTATAAATATATCTGGGGCATAGCAATATATTTGTTCTATGCCACTTGTTCAATTTCCTTGTCTAGGAGGACAAGGTGTTGCTATTCTTTAGACTTGTGTCATTGCTATTCCTGTACGACTATCTTAGTAATCTTGAAATTCAATTATTTATAACAGGCATATCAGAAGAAGAGAAGAAACGGCTTTTACATTGTGTTGTCATTGGAGGTGGCCCTACAGGGGTGGAGTTTAGTGGTGAATTGAGTGATTTCATCATGAGAGATGTCCGTGACCAGTATTCTCACGTTAAAGACTATGTAAAAGTTACCCTCATCGAGGTAATTACATGCAACTCCTTTTTTATTTTTGTTATCATCTTTTACGAATGAATTCAAATGACATTTAACTAATAACTAAATGGTTTTCTTTGAGTAGGCAAATGAAATTTTGTCATCCTTTGATATTGGGCTACGGCAATATGCAACAAATCACTTAAATAAGGTAATATGATTTTGCTGCCATTATCCTGCAGGTTGTTTCTTTATAGTTCTTTGATTGTATCTAACAAATGTGATTTTCTGCCAGTCTGGTGTTCGCCTCATGAGAGGTGTTGTGAAAGAAGTACATCCCGAAAAGATAGTTCTCAATGACGGGACTGATGTGCCATATGGGCTCTTGGTCTGGTCTACAGGAGTTGGTCCCTCTCAGTTTGTGAAATCACTAAATCTTCCCAAATCCCCTGGTGGAAGGTATAAGATGCAGCATTTATTTTGGACATTGTTTCATCTCTTTTGTATCCCACTTCCCTTGTATCAGTTATGTAATAATGCATTAATCAATCTTGTTGATTGTCACAGGATTGGTGTTGATCAATGGTTGAGGGTCCCTTCCATAGAAGATGTTTTTGCACTTGGAGATTGTGCTGGTTTTCTTGAACAAACTGGGAGGCCAGTGCTTCCTGCTCTTGCACAGGTGAGTTATATGTAAGATTGCTATTGAAAAAAACATGACCAAGCCAAATAGAGCATTTTTCCCACCAAGTGTGATCGACTCGGCTACATCAATCTTTTGACGTCATTATGCTCTATCTGAATGAACATAAAATGATTGTTTGATCTAAGCTGTCTAAAATTATCAAACAGGTTGCAGAAAGGCAGGGGAAATACTTGATGGAGTTGTTTAACAACAAAATTAGTAAGCAAGATGGAGGCAAGGCATTCAGCACAACAGACATCAATCTAGGAGACCCTTTTGTCTACAAGCATCTAGGAAGCATGGCCTCCGTTGGTCGCTACAAGGCCTTGGTCGATCTACGCCAATCTAAGGTAACTTCAGCTGGGTTTAGACATTACAAATCCTCTGCCTAATGCCCAGTGTCATTTAGTGCTAGTATCAGAATACAAATTCGGTTCACTTATATTACAAATCTGTACAATTGGCAGGATGCAAAAGGCATATCGATGGCAGGATTTCTGAGCTGGCTAATTTGGCGCTCCGCTTATCTAACGCGTGTTGTAAGTTGGAGGAACAGGTTTTATGTTGCAGTGAACTGGGCAACCACGCTTGTATTTGGCAGAGATAACTCCAGGATTGGTTGAATCATAGATCAATAATCAATTCATTGGCTTCACTTTGGATTTGAGTCAATACTTTCATTTTATCAAAGTTACCAATTCTTTGTAACAATGAAAATTATCCCCCTTTTTTGGAATATATTGTACTTGTATTGATTTTTTACAAACTGTCTGGGCTAGCAAGGATGAAATAGAATCCATATTTGATGTGAAATAATAATGAACCAATCGTGAGCAGAAATTGCTAAACTTTAACAAACTTGTAGTGGCACATATTTCTTCGTATTCCAAAAACAAATCAAGAAACAAGCCAACAACTAAAAGAACTGCAAAACTCCATTAGTTTTGTACAAGTAACCCAGTGTTACAAGAACAAGAACAAGAACAAAGGGTTTCTCATCGAACCAGATGACAAGAAACTAGGACAAGTGAGCCGCTGCTGCTGCTCGGCGACTGCTGTGGGAGAAGACTGAGGCAACAGAATGAGCCAACCCCACCAATATTGCCACCTTGACTTGGCCTCTTTTGGGTATCGGACGGCCAGAAGTAAACCTCTGAGAGATATTTCCACCGTTGATCATAACCCTTCTTGCACCGGCCATCTCTTCTTTATAAATTCCAAAAAATTTTTCAAGATTTCAAGGCAAGTGTGAAGGAGATCTTGAAGAAGAGACAGAGAGAGAATTGTTAGCTTGTGGCTTCTTGTGAATGAATCTGCTACTCCCACTGCTCTTTAACTTTATATAGAGGAACAAGGTGGCTAAAATGTGATTTGCTTATTTTTATTACTATTATTATATTGTTTGTAACTTTGTCCGGCCTCTGCACACTGTGTTTGACTATGAGTTGACGATCTTGCCCCTGCCTTTATCTCTGTATAATTTGTCGTTATTTATTAAGTTGACCAAAATATCCCTAACCTTCAATCACTTGCTATTGACTTTTTCCTGGTGAAATTGTTTATTAAAGGGATAATTTTGTCAAATTCTAAAGATAAAAGGGATAATTTTGTCCCTTGGAGGGATACAATGAAAGGCTGCATAAGATATTTAATAATTATATATTACTTTAAAAAAGATGTCATTTATTTAAGCCCATGTTGCATAAAAATCACGTGCCCATTTCTAATGGAATCAATCATGATGGTGTTTGTTAATGACCTTTATCTTTATGATTTGGAATTAATTATTTATTGTCCCAGAAAATTCGTAATTTATTTCAAATTGAGCTATTTTTTAATTTTAAAAAATGGGGTTTTGGGAATGGAAAATATCAAAGCCACAGCAAAATGTCTCTGTGTCATTAGATAATTTAATACTTTCACTAAGTTATAAATTATTGGTATACAGTCCATTCATTGAATATAGTAGTGGGATTTGCCTCGATTCATTGTACTTGCTCAGTCCATTTTATATGTAAATGTAATAGATTCGTATCTAATGAGATTGAATTATGTACAATAAAGGACCATTAGCCCATCAGCTAATCTGTCATTATTAACAAAATATATTTTAATAAAGTAGAAAGATTAAAGCAGTGAAATTACCAATACCGCTGCTGGCTTTTTTCTTATGGCAAAATCATTTTGTCGAAGATCCACATCCACTATACAAAAATGGATTCGGGTGAACAATTATAATTGACATAAATTGGGTACTTTCTCTTCTTATTTGTTTTGTTTCTTTTAAATTTAATTCTCTTGTTTGGGAACCTATGACACAACTTATCTCCACATTGGTATGATATTATCCACTTTGGGCTTAAGCCCTCATGGATTTGTTCTTGGGTTATACCCAAAAGGCTTCATACCAATAAAGATACATGTTCATCCTTATATGCTCATGATCTTCCTCATTTCTAACCAATGTGAGACTTTGGGACTTTGTTTGCACACCCAACAATCCTCCCTTCGAACAAATGACCATCGAGCCTCCCCTCAAACGATCATCCATCCGTCCACTCTAGCCCATGCCAACTCCTCTTCACCGTGTTGGGATTAGGACACGTCCATGAAAACCGGAGCACACCGCCTATCTAACCGATCACATTCACGGACCACGATCGGGGCTCACCACCTTTTTTGTTCGGTATTCCGAGGATTCATCAACATGGCTAACTCTGGGGCATGGCTCTGATACCACTGTTAGGAACCTATGACACAACTTATCTCCACATTGGTATGATATTGTCCACTTTGGGCCTAAGCTCTCATGGATTTGCTCTTGGGTTATACCCAAAATGCCTCATACCAATGAAGATACATGTTCATCATCATATGCCCATGATCTTCCTCATTTATAACCAATGTGAGACTTTGAGAATTTGTTTGCACACCCAACATCTTTTATTTCATATATTTGACGTTACATAAGGAAAAAATAAGAATGGATCGGTGCGTGAACATCATAAGATATAGCAAAAAAATATAATCTCACACCGTCTACTTTATTTTTTTCACCGAGAAACTTAAAGTCGGTGATAGTAAAATTGTATATCAAAATTACCACTTCAGATGTATATGTATAATCCGAGGAAGTCTTCAAGTTGGTGATTATAATATACATTGTTTTAAGAACTAGTCCGGTGATTGAATAAGTAATCTGAAAGATAGATAATTGATTCAACAGGTTGAATCGATAAAACCGGCTAACAACATCAATAATTGTATTAAACAAAAATATTAATTTTTTTGGTTAAAATTTCTTTTTTTGTGAAAATTGGGCAGACCGGTTTATTGATTTTTCCATATTTGATCAGTTTTTTACCCTTCGATTTTGAATGTTCAATCAAACTTGATTCATGATTGGTTTTCGATTCGACTGGTTCAACTGGTCAATCAAATCCGATTTTGAAAACAATGACAATATATGAAATCATATTAACAGAGAATCAGATTGGTCGTATTAAGTCGCATTAGCTACAGTAAATATTGCTGATTTCCAAATTGCTTAAAACTTGAAGTTAAAGAAGCGTTTTATGATTATTTTCAATTTCTTTTATCTTCATGTTTATGTTTGGTAAAAAATTATTTAAATTAATCTTTGTTTAATATCTCATTGCTTAAAACTTGAAGTTAAAGAAGCAATGAGATATTAAACAAAGATAATTTAAAGAATTTTTTACCAAACATAAACATGAAGATAAAAGAAATTGAAAATAATCATAAAACGGTTACGTTTGTACAAACACTACAATGCTTTTACAGATTACATGATCAAAAAAAAAAACTTGAGAGGTATTTTTAGGCTTTAGCTGGGTGCTGGTGCACATTTGCTACTGTGTGAGAGAATTGAAGCAAAAGAATTAGCCAACCCCAACACTATCCCCAGCTTCACTTGACCTCTTTTTGGAATCAAACGGCCATAAGCCAATCTCTTTGAACAACCACCACCGTTGATCTTGATCATACCATTCCTAGTATTTTTTGCACCCATAATATAGTCGTTAATTTAAGTGTCTGCAACTGCAAGTGTTTGTGTTCGCTGGCACTTGAAGTTGCTTTATATATATATATATATATATATATTAATGAAAACATGCTTTATTAGTTTAATGGATTGAGATGGAGGGTAATTTAGGCATTACTGTGAAAGATTATGTAATTGCTTACGTAACAGACTTATTATTGAATCATGAGTCCATGACCAATTGATGGCATTGAATCAAGAATTCAAGATTTACTTTGGTCATCTATCTATTTCTTTATGCTTTGTAGATATAGCTAAGCCAACATACAACTTTGATAATGACCTTAAATTAATCACGTTTAGTTAATTAATTATGCAGTTTCAGGTCAATTTCTTTCACTTTCAAAATAATGCCCACTTAGAGTCTAATAAAATAATGATTGTGAATTTTGACAATTTTTCAAGATTCAAGCACTTGGGCGATCTTTATTCTCTGCTCTATCGACACTATTGGCCCCAATTTTAAATATGTGAAAGAAACATTTTATAATGCAGCAGCCGGCCACCAGGGCTTATGAGTTGGGATATTTATTTGACGAGTTTATTTTTATTATTATTATTATTTTTTAATTCTTGTATGTTGGGTTAAGGTAAAATTTTAATTTGAAATTTAAAAATTGAAAAGAAAATTTGTTACAGGTCAAGTCGGATTGGGTAGTCATAGATGTTGACTTGTTTGATACAAACTAAACAATAAATGGTCAAATTCAAAAATAGTAAATAAGTAATTATAAATTATTATTTTTTAATTCTACCGTCAAATCATCTGACCCGAACTTAAACAAAACAGGTAAAACCTTCGACTACATCAGGCTCTTGCAAAAAATGCACGTTCTGAATTCGAATTCATTACCTAACAATCAAATCATAAGTTATTTGTCATCAAACCACACTTCTTGAGTATTAAGTAATTATAAATATATTAAAGCTAAAGATGTGGATTCATAAAAAAATATTTTAAAGTTAAAGTTCAACTAGAATCAGATCCTGATTTTTAAAATTAAACTCGAGATCCATCCCGTCATAGGAGGTCAATTTTTACCAAAGCAGCAAGTGTTATTGTAGATAAGTTTTTTTTTTTTTTTTTTTTTTTTTTTTTTTTCGAAACGTTGGAAAATCCGCCACCAAATCACCCATTCTGGGCAAACTACCGGCTGTCCCAGGCTCTTATAAGAATTGCACCCCCTGGATTCGAACCCAGAACCTCAAGATGAGATCCTGGACCCTACACCACCAAGTCACGCCCCTTTGAGACATAAGTTTTCTTGTTGTGGTTTGGTAAATCACAATTCTAATGGAAAACTTTCATGAAACAAAAGAAACTTACTAGTATTGGTCTTTGGTAATATCATGATTCAATGAATTGGGCAGTGTTTGGATAGAGGTGTTGTAATTAATTAGATAGATTGATTATAATAAGATAACTAACTCGACTATGGTCATTGGGAAGTTAAGAATTCCTAACCATGTACATCATTAATCATCTGATTACACTAATTATTTGATAACATAGAATTGGGTACATGTAATTTTTTTTCCTTTTTATGATGATCTTTCTATAATATAGGTGATTAGCCCCCAAAGGGCATGGTTTAATAGTGTATGGTTCATGATCTCATCTCGAAATTATGGGTTCGAATTCAGAGAGATTTTACATCATCCGCTTAATATATATGTGTTTGTGATTAGATGGCAACTTTTGTTATATGAATTGAACTATTTGTGTCTTGAATTTAAGAACTGAGATACCAAACAAATTGATTATTGAGAAATATCATAAATTAACCTAATAAGCTGAATCAAATCTGATATTTATTTGATTGAAAATCAATTTATCAGTTCAGAGAAAAATCAGCACACTATCAATAAAGTTTCATGGATTTTGCATGTAACTGGATTGGCGTTTAAATCCTAAATTGACCCAATTCTAAATTGGGCTCAATTGGATTTGGTCATGATTAGCTCATCAATCAGTAACGTTGGGGAAATTTTTTTTTTATTTTTCCTTTTAAATAAAAACGGGGGAAAATACTTGATTTGTTTTTTTTTTAAATCAATGCATAGTTAGATCAGGAGGGAGAGGGATTCATGGATACGTAGGAATGGCAAAATGAGGATTGGGTTCACATAGATTCATATTCGGATTCGTATTAAATTTTGTGGATTTGGTTTCATAAAAAATATACGGATTTAGATGAGAATTTTACCCATGTGAATTTTTGAATTGGTAAAAAAATCCGGTTATTTTTTATTTTTAAATTATTTAATTTTAATCATCGAAACTAAAATAAAATAAAATCTATAATTAAGCAATTTCAATTTAAAATTCAAAATAATATATACAATTTAAAATCCATCCAAAATAATTAATTTATTTTTATTATATTATTTCCGAATCCGGATTCACTTTGATCAAGATTCGTATGGATCTTTAAAATCTAAATCTATATCCGCTTTTTATTAATACGGATCCAGGCCCAAATCCGAATATTATTGACATATTGTAGATATGTCAATTTTTTCTCTTTTTTTATTAAATATGTAAATAAATTATTATTTTTTGAATTCCTAATATACCTTTATTGGGCTCAACCCCCTAAGATGGGCCCTAACTCATAACCCGCACACTCATTTTCATGTGTCTCGTGAAGTCTTTGATTTGTTCATAATATCTCATCAAGTCTTTATAATTAAAAACTATCGTAATATATCAATTTAATTTTTATTTACCTTTTTTCCATTTATCAAATTTATAAATAATAAAAAAAAATTCTAACATCAATACTCACGAGACTTGATAAGTACATGATCAAATTGATACTCTTGACACCGTTGCATTTATTGACAGGTCAAAATTGGTGCACTACCAAATTGAAAAGAAAAGTGTTTTAAAAAGAAAGCAAATATTGGAGAAAGACATAGGCGTGGGCTGAAGGAAACAAATCAAAGAAGAATAAATAAAAAGGGGGCTTTTCACGCAAATTAAAAGTTTCACGCTGGAGATAACAGTGCCGCAAGCAGATAGAGCCGAGAGCTGCAAAATCAAGTCCATGAGTTAAAACATATTTCTCCATTATATTCAGGTGATGTTTATTTTATTTATGATGAACTAATCTCCTAAGTAAAGTTGGAGATAAAATATTGTGTTTAAATTCCCATTTTTATATTTTTGATTGGTGATTAATTTTTAATGTTTAATACAATTGTTATTTTATTATTCTCAGCTATCTTTTGATTCTTAATTAATTTATAAATTGTGTTTTTATCAATTTTCATATATGAATAGTAAATGCTTTTACTATGTGTTGAAATCAGCTGGAGCAGCTGGCATGCAAGCAAAGTCAGCATGCACCAAATCCACCGAAAGTTCAGTTGACAAAGTGTGCATGAAATGGAAACAGCTGTGAAGAAAGTTGGCAAGTGTGTGTGTTGTCTCCAAGCTGTGTGTGAGTTGGCCAAACCGCGTGACACTGTTCACGCGGTTTTTGCTCTATAAAATTGAGCCTCTGAAACCATTGTAGTATCCCAAAATGTGTGAAGTGAGTAGTGAGAGTGATTGGTGAGAGTTTTTTGTAAAGCTTGTATTTGAAGCTTTGTAATTCTTTGTGGGTATATAAAAGAAGAGTTTTCTCTCAAATTATCCTCTATTATTGTGTGTTTAATCACAACAAGTGGTATCAGAGCTACGGTTCCACGGAGGGATCCCGAAATTCGAGAAACGAGTTTCGGTTCGGAAAGTCGATTCCGACGAAAGTTGTCGAAAATCGATTTTGAGCATACCATCAGACGTTTCACGGCGAGAGACGAGCACGGTAGTATTTTCCGGCGATCAAACGGAGGTCCCAGCACGCCGCACGCGCCGTCCAGAGAGCAGACCACGCACATCGACGCGCACCACGCGCCCACTCTCGTCTGAAGGTTGAAGACGTTGACGCATCCGCCACGTCAGCGCCCAGTCAGCGCACAGTCAGCGCCACGTCAGCGCACAGTCAGCAGCCCAGTCAGCGCCACGTCAGCGCACAGTCAGCAGCCCAGTCAGCGCCACGTCAGCGCACAGTCAGCACCAGTCAGCTGCCACGTCAGCGTTGCCTGGTAAATTTCAGATAGGTCCCTTGAACTTTCTGGAAAATTACAATTTAGTCCCTAAACTTTTTGGAAATTGCAATTTAGTCCCTGAATTTTTCCGTAATTTCACTTTGGCCCCTGAACTTTTGGAAATTGCACTTTGACCCCTGTAATTTCTGGAATTTGCAATTTGGTCCCTGTGTCGGATTTTGACAAACGAAGTGTCATTTCCACCATTTTCGACCATTCCGGACGCAACGGTGAGGTCCGTTTTTTGAAATTCTGCTTAGAATTTTTATGATGGAGGGGGGGAGCAAAGGAAAAATGATTTTGTTAACCAGTACAAACTATTTCACATGGAGAGGAAGGATGAAAGACCTTCTGTATGTGAAGGACTATGATGGATCGGTGTTTCTGGAGCAGAAACCAGAAGGAAGAATGACCGATGGAAAGTGGGCTAATCTTCACCAGAAAACATGCACAGTACTATTCGTCAGTGGATCGACGACAGTATCGTGAACCATGTCAGTGAAGAGATAAATGCACGTGTCTTATGGAGAAAGCTGGAGGAGCTTTTTCGAGCAAAGACTGGCAACACAACAGCTGTACTACATCAAGAAGATGATGGGTTTGAAATACCAGGAGGTACAGCTGTGGCGGACCATATCAACGATTTCCTCGGAACAATGAAGAAGAATGTCTGGATTGGGCATAGACTTCGGTGATGAGGTAAATGGCTTAATACTCCTTAATACGTTACCAGAATCTTGGGAAACGTTCAGATCTACGGTGATAAATTCAGCCGCAGATGGGAAAGTCACTATGGAGATGGCAAAGACCAGGATCTTCGAGGAAAGAAAAAGAGGACGAGAATGCAGGAGTCAGCATCAGCCTCAACCTCAGAAGCTCTAGTGACAGAGAAGAACACCAGAAGGGGGAGGAGTAAAAGCCGAGGCCCAGGTAGAGACAGACAAGAAAAGGGGGAAATCAAGAACAAGAGATATTGAGTGCTATCACTGTAAAAAAGAAAGGCCATATGAAGCGGGATTGCTACAAACTGAAGAACGAGCAGTCCAGGAGAGATGGTGACTCTAATCAAGAAAGAGTTGCTACTACCACCGAGAAAACCTCCAAAGACTTCTGCATAATATATGAAGAAGATGTTGTGAATCTTGCCAGCCACGAGACCAGTTGGGTGATAGATAGTGGCGCATCCATACACGCCACATCTCGCAGAGACTTCTTTTCATCTTACACACCAGGGGACTACGGTGCTGTAAGGATGGGGAATGACGGACAGTCCAAAGCCGTCGGTATTGGAGACATCTGCCTTGAAACAGACAACGGGACAAGGCTAGTGTTGAAGGGAGTCAAGCACATCCCAGACATTCGGTTAAACCTGATCTCAACAGGCAAGCTGGATGATGAAGGTTTCTGCAGCACCTTTAGTGACGGATGCTGGAAGCTCACTAAAGGATCAATGGTCGTGGCACGAGGTAAGTAAGAAAGATTCAACTCTGTATTTGATGCATGCTAAGCTTTCAAATAGTAGCATAAATACAGTAAACAGTAATGAGGCAGCCGAGCTATGGCATAAAAAGCTCGGTCACATGAGCCAAACAGGGATGGAGATACTACGCAGGCGGAATGTTCTTCCGGAATTGAAGAACTCACACTTACGGAAGTGTGAACACTGCATGGCTGGAAAGCAGAACAGAGTATCCTTCCAGAGCTCCCCGCCTCAACGGAAACCGGAGGTACTAGATCTCATACATTCAGATGTATGCGGTCCGATGCAGACACGAACACTTGGTGGGTCACTGTATTATGTGACATTCATTGATGATCATTCAAGGAAGATCTGGGCATACACCTTGAAGAGAAAAGATCAAGTGCTTGGAGTGTTCAAGGAGTTTCATGCTTTGGTGGAGAGAGAAACCGGCAAGAAACTGAAGTGCATCAGAACAGATAACGGTGGAGAATACAGAGGTCCGTTTGATCAGTACTGCAAGACGCAAGGAATCAGACATCAAACGACACCTCCGAAGACACCTCAGCTGAATGGCCTAGCTGAGAGGATGAACAGAACCTTGTGCGAGAGGATCAGAAGCTTGCTGTCACAAGCCAAGCTGCCGAAGACATTTTGGGGGGAGGCACTCATCACAGCAGTACATGTTTTGAACATGTCCCCAGCGGTCGCACTGAAAGGTAATGTTCCTAACCAAGCTTGGACAGGTAAAGAAGTGTCATACGAACACTTGCATGTCTTTGGGTGCAAAGCTTTTGTACACATCCCAAAGGACGAGAGATCCAAGCTTGATGCAAAGACGCGACATGTGTCTTTATTGGCTATGGTCAGGATGATTTCGGCTACAAACTGTATGATCCTGTGGAGAAGAAGATCGTCAGGAGCCGAGATGTTGTCTTTGTTGAAGACCAGACCATAGAAGATATCCGAAAGGAATTGAAGACAATGCCCCAGCAATACAGAAATGTGAATCCAGAACCTCATACACCGGTGCCAGTACGAGTTGAAGATGAGGTTCCCAGACATGAGGGTACAGGTGATGAAGCTCCCAGAGATGATGATCATGATCAACCACCAGTACCAGAAGCTACCAACAGTTCCACAGAGAAGGTCTGACAGAGAGAGGCGACCTTCAACCAAATACTCTGCATATGAGTATGTGCTGCTTACTGACGGGGGAGAACCCGAGAGCTACAGGAGGCTGTGGAAACAGAGGACAGAGAAAAGTGGGAGGAAGCCATGCAAGATGAGATGAAATCTTTGCATGACAATCACACTTTTGAGTTGGTGAAATTGCCAAGAGGCAACGGGCTTTGAAGAACAAATGGGTGTACAGGGTGAAGCATGAGCACACTTCACAACCCCGGTACAAAGCCAGACTAGTTGTCAAGGGATTCAATCAGAGGAAAGGCATTGACTTCGATGAAATCTTCTCTCCAGTTGTGAAGATGTCATCCATCAGAGTGGTACTCAGCTTAGCAGCAAGCCTCGACCTGGAAGTTGAGCAGATGGATGTCAAGACCGCATTTCTTCACGGAGATCTGGAAGAAGAAATTTACATGGAGCAACCAGAAGGCTTCAGAGTCAGCGGGAAAGAGGACTTTGTGTGCAGACTCAGGAAAAGCCTCTACGGTTTGAAACAGGCACCGAGACAGTGGTACGTGAAGTTTGAGTCAGTTATGGGGGAGCAGGGATACAAGAAGACCACTTCAGACCATTGTGTTTTCGTTCAGAAGTTTTCTGACGATGACTTTATCATCTTACTGTTATATGTAGATGATATGTTGATAGTTGGCAGGAATCAATCGAGGATTGATAATTTGAAGCAGCAACTGAGTAAGTCTTTTGAGATGAAAGACTTGGGGCCAGCTAAACAGATTCTTGGCATCAGGATCGGTCGTGATCGGAAAGCCAGGAAGTTATACTTGTCACAGGAGGAGTACATCGAGAAGGTACTTCAGAGATTCCAGATGGACAAGGCTAAAGCGGTTAGCACTCCTCTTGCTACCCACTTTAGATTGAGTACGCAGCAGAGTCCCTCTACTGAGACAGGAAAGGAGGAAATGAAACAGGTTCCATACACCTCAGCAGTGGGAAGTCTTATGTATGCCATGGTGTGCACGAGGCCAGACTTAGCACACTCAGTTGGATTGGTCAGCCGGTTTATGTCAAACCCAGGACAGGAACACTGGAATGCGATCAAATGGATCATGCGGTATCTTCGAGGCACATCCAATAGATGAGATTATGTTTTGGAAGCAGCGACAAACCAGTGTTGATGGGCTACACCGATTCAGATATGGCAGGAGATGTGGATACCCGAAAGTCTACTTCGGGGTATCTGATTACTCTCTCAGGAGGAGCTGTGGCATGGCAGTCTAGGTTGCAGAGATGTGTTGCACTTTCTACAACAGAGGCGAATTCATTGCAGCGACGGAAGCTTGCAAGGAATTGCTGTGGATGAAGACATTCGTCCAGGAATTGGGTTTCAAGCAGGAGAAGTACATTTTGTACTGCGATAGCCAGAGTGCTATCTATCTCGGTAAAAATTCCACTTTCATTCGAGGTCAAAACATATCGATGTGAGGTATCACTGGATACGGGACGTCCTGAGCTCAAGGCTGTTAGAACTCAGGAAGATTCACACCGACGACAACGGTGCCGATATGTTCACGAAGGTTTTACCGAAGGAGAAGCTTGAAATCTGTCGTGCCATAGCCGGGATGACAAAACTCTCCACATAGTCAGAGTGGGGAGATTCAGAGAACTACGATTGGCTTGATCCCAACTCAGGGTACGTAGGCAGTCATACAGATGCAGCCAGGGGAGGATCCTTTTGAGGATCCGATTTGGATGATTGATGGTCGGCTCAGATTTTTGGAAATCTTCACCGAGGGGGAGATTTGTTGAAATCAGCTGAGCAGCTGGCATGCAGCAAAGTCAGCATGCACCAAATCCACCGAAAGTTCAGTTGACAAAGTGTGCATGAAATGGAAACAGCTGTGAAGTAAGTTGGCAAATGTTGTGTGTTGTCTCCAAGCTGTGTGTGTGAGGGCCAAACCGCGTGACACTGTTCACGCGGTTTTGGCTCTATAAATTTGAGCCTCTGAAACCATTGTAATGTATCCCAAAAGTGTGAAAGTGTAGTGAGAGTGATTGGTGAGAGTTTTTTGTAAAGCTTGTATTGGAAGCTTTGTAATTCTTTTGTGGGTATATAAAAGAAGAGTTTTCTCTCAAATTATCCTCTATTATTGTGTGTTTAATCACAACACTATGTGTGATTGTGGAGCCCTGTTGAGATTGATATTTGATAAGTGCGGTTTATACTCACTTATTCCGACATCATTAGCCTATTATTTTGTTATTGATCGAGTCCTTTAATGTCATTTATAGTTTATTTTATATCTTGTTTGTATGAAGCATTAGAACATGAAGAATGAAGCAAATACGCGTGTTTCGGAACCTATTGGAAGCATTGGACTCAAGAACATGCAAAACCAGCATCAGCTGCACACTGAATTTAAAAATGCTATAACTTTTGATCTAGAACGAGTTATGAGACCCATAATATATCAATTTGCATCTACTCAAATAGATCTATGCGTTCCATACAAAATCCATGGGCTTGGCATCGCAGTACCAATCTGCCAGGCGCCGCGGCGCCCCGCGCGCACCAGAAACGTGATTTTAGGGTTTTTTTTAGATGTTTAATGACTCCAATGCTTTATTATAAATAGATTAGTTCGTTCAAACTCAAGGGAAAGGCTAATACACAGCAAAATACATATTTTAGAGAGATCCAATGAGAAAGATTGAAGAGCGACAATAGGAGACGAATGCGGTGACGTCCGAAGAGGAAGAGATTCAATTCGGGTTTTATCTTCTTGTTTCTTTCTTAGAACTCTAATGATTTCTATTAGATTCATGACTTGTTTATCATTATTTTTATCTTTTGTTATGAACTAAACTCCTTAATTCTGAAGAATGATGTAACTGATGCTTGATGATTTGTTTTAATTGTCGATTTTGTTATGAAGTTTTATGAAGTTTATTTTTATTCTTTTGAGTTTAATGCTTCTTGGTTGCTGGCCACAATTAAGATGATGTATGTTTAGAATCTATCACTCGAGAGAGGGGATTTTGAATAGATCTATAGAATATAACCTAGAAATTTTATAAAGTTCGAGATAATATATAAGTTCATTTGAAGTCGTTAATATAGAATTACAAAGCGTAATGAGTTGTTAACTACTATATTTTTATAGAGATATCAAAGTATATAGTTGATGATATTTTCACTGATGCTCGAGTGATGGAGTTAATATTTTCGGAATCTTGACTTATAAATAATATAACTGAACAATGATTAATTGGCATGACAAATACATAGGCGACAGCTAGGTGAAATCAAGATCTATAATCTCTATCATATTAGTCCCTCTTATATAATTATTTTTATATTTATTTATTAAATCTTTATTATTTGTTTTCTAAATAAAGTTATGATTATCAATTGTAGTATTTAGTGCGAGTTCACGCAATCCCTGTGGGTTCGACACTCTAAACTCATTTATACTAAAACTTGACACCGTACACTTGCGGTACGATATAAAATATCACAACAAATTTTTTGCACTGTTGCCGATGATTATTTGTTTAATTCACATTAATAATATAACCAAGTAATCTTAACTTTAATTTAGATTTTATTTATTTTTTATTTTCTTTATTATTTTTATTTTCTTTATTTTTGTCTTAAGTTTTATTTTTATTTTATTTTATTTTATTATATATATATATTATTATTATTATTATTATATTATTATTATTATTATATTTTTTTTCTTCTTCTTTCGTACGAGGAGAGTTGGAAAAGAAGCAATGACAGATCTTATTGATGCACTAATAGCTCAAGTATCGTCCCTCACGACTCATCTAGAAGTATTGATAAATCAAATGAGCCAACCGTTTATTGGAGTTGTTTATGCTAATGGAATGCTTTTACCCAACAGAGGAGCAGGATTTGAACAAGTACAGTATATGAACAATCAGAATTTCAACAACTGTAGAGGCAGTCCTATGCCTAATTATTATCATCCGAATTTTTAATATGCTAATATGAAGAACATCTTGCAAACTCCTCATGGCTTCAACTATCCAAGAGATGAGCAGAAACCTTCCTCAGAAGACCTCATGAGCACATTTGTATCTACAGCTTTAGAGAGGTTTGAGAAGAATGAGTCAAGGCTGGATAACATTGAAACACATATGGGCAATATGAAGGCAACATTGAAATCTTTAGAAGCGCAAATAGGGATGCTTGTTTCTTCCATGGACAATCAACAGAAATGAGTGTTTCATAGTAATACTGAAGCCAACCCCAAAGAGCAATGCCAAGTCATAACCCTCAGGAGCGGAAAAGATATTAAAGACACCTCTCAAAATTTAGGCAGTAAATATAAAGAAGTCACATTCAGTGCTTTCAGAACTATGCCGAGTCCTCAAGGTGATGCAGAATGTCACAGGGTAGATATAGTAAAGAATGGAGTTGCAAACACGCAAACTAAATCAGTATTTCAGCAACCTACGAGCATAGTGCAGCCATGCATAAAAGAAAATTCTCCACAGCTAAACCTGAAACCACTCCCAAAGCGTCGCAAAAAGAGGAAAAGAAAGGTCACTGCTCACTTAGATATGATCCCTGGAAGGTTATAAATGAGACCGAGCCAATTTTTCCGAATGTGCAGTCTAGAATTTATAACTGGGGGACAATCCACATATCCTGGAGGACTATCTATAGATAAACTGCCACAGCCTGCCAAGCTGTCTTTTTCATGTCATAAGAACCGGTGGATACCAAAGAAGAAAGCATATGAGATTACCTGGTTCACTACATTTAAGCCACCATGACCATTTGGGTGGTTACGTCTGGTTGAAGACGTTAAACTTAGCGCTAGCGGGGAGACAACCCTTGCATTTGCATCTTGTTTATTTTTGTTTATTTATTTTAGTTTATTGTGTGTTATTTATTAATTTGCATGTTATTTATGCAGGTAACATGAAACACACAACGCCCGCGCAATCAAATTCTAACCAGTAAGAGCCTGATCAACTCCATGCACGGTAGTGTTGTTCCTCACACTTGTTCTTTATATTTTGTCTTACATGAGGACAATGCAAGTTTTAAGTTTGGGGTGTGTGCATGTTGTTTACTTGTTATTTATGTATATACATGTTGTTTACTTGTTATTTATTTATATATTAAAAAAAAATTCTTATTTTTAGTCTTTGATAGTAAATCATAAATCATATGATGATACTGTTTGTTTATGGGTGAAATTTTAGAAACAATAAGTGCCAAATTTACTTTTATCTGATGCATAGTTGATCTGTGTTTGACTCGTAAGCAATCAATTATAGGTTTTTAGCAGTGAAAACTTAAGTAGTTGACAAGGTGAATGTTGGGGTTTTAAGGGGGAATATCGGTAACGCAGCGGAAACTCGGAAAATCAAAATTTTCCGATTTCAAAACTTTTCTTGGATCAATTAAATAAACTTATTTATTTAATTGCTCAATTATCAAATTCTGAAGAATTACACAATAGATCAAATTTCTTGGTAATTACCGAATTGCCCCATAACATTGCAAATTGATCATTTTAGTCCATAAATTGTCAAATACAATTTTGGATGATTCTAAATCACTTATAAAATAATTTCCAACATATCCAATACATCAAAATCAGATTTGCAACAAATTCCCAAACTTTTCTGAAATTGTCGAGAGCACCCCCCACATTTTTGGTTTATTGCAATTTGGTCCGTTTGTGTTCTAAACATGACAAGATCAAATTCAATCAACCAAAAATTTACATGCATCATATACACTCCATAATAGATCACATATATGAAAAACCCCAAATTTGGAGATGGTTATGAACCCTAATTTTTCAATTTCATCAAATTGAGCAATTTTACCAAATCTTTAAAATCCAACACTTTAATCCATTCAATACTTCACCAAACAAGACTCACCACTTTGAAATAACTCTAGAACAATTCTAGGTCACCAAGTAGTGGCTAAACAACTATAGAATGACAACTTGATTTTCCAAAAATCAAAAAGTAAGCCTTTGAAATCATTTCAAGGTTACTTACATGCATCAATCTTTCATTCAAGTTCACAACCATATAAACACAAACTATAAGAGTAGAGATAACATCAAAGCATCACAAAATGAAGCTAAGCATGTTAAAAACATATTTCATGTTGAAGACATTAAAGAAAGAGTTACAAAAATAAGATTTTTCAAGCCTTTTCCCTTTAGCCTTCAAACTCTGCTCTCAACTCTCTTTTGTGTTATTTTCGGTTTCAAATGAACTTGTTAAACCCTAAAAGATGAAACAAAACAATATATAACATCCCTAATTGGCCTTGGCCGAAAATGGTAGTAAAAAAATATCAAGATATTTTCATTTGTTTCATTTAAGTTCAACTTGTCAACTTGTATTTTTAAATCATTACACTTTAATGAATTATTCAACCAAGTCAACAATGGCAACTCAAAAATATAACACTTATATTTAATTTAGGGTGTTGGCCGAAAATTGACAAAAATAAAGGAAAAATATATTTTTCATTTTTCAAACAATTTAAACAAATATCTTAGGAAGTCAAAACCATTTTGATAACCTTTTTCCTTTACTTTAAATTCAACAATATACACTTATAATCATTTCCTAACTTTATCATTTGGTAAGATATTTATATTTTAATTATATTAATTATTAACAATTATTAATTAATTAAATATAAATATCTCAAATATATGTATTATATTTACTTTAAACATCTCAAATACATATATAAATGATATATGTCAAATACATGTATTTGACAATTTATTAATGTGTATTTAATAATATCATATATTAAATACAAATACACATTAATTAAGAAATGACGGTTCGGCCTGTTTGCATGTATTTTTCATTTAACATTTAAACGACTTATAAATAATCAGTATTATTTATAAATGTTGCCCTAGTGCTCTACGAGTATATTTCATTAGTGAGACTCTATGGATTCAGATATATCCGCCACAAAATCCAATTTTGTGTCCATAATTTACCCACCCATAAATTATGACGACCATGGATAAACTAGCTGAATCATACAGGTCGAGGTAATTGCATACGTATAATCCCTCCGTCACAGGTATCCGGATAATACCATAGATATAGATGTAAACGTCAAATCTCTATAGGTATTATCTCGTCGACGTATCTATTAGCAATCTCTAAATAATATTCAGAACTTACTTCCGAAGTATACTGTGGCCACGGATTTAACAGATTGCTAATCACATATGGACTACATATGCTCTGTACACAGAACTGACGAATCTTATCTTGACACACACATGATATCCTGAGGATCGGTCCACACCCAACGAACAGGCGGAGGTATGATCTAAATAGATCGGTGATGTGACTGCCATCTAAGTGTGGATGATGTCTCATACATCCACATTGGTATCTCAAGTTGAAGGACCACTATGCTACTCAACACGAGAAGATTCTTATTGACGTTGGTGTACCATCCATTAAGAATCTTCGGTGAGTCGTTCAGTGTTTATCCACTATAAACACATATACGTCTATACGAGTCTCCCCAGACTCATGGTTCATTGGAATAAACCATTGGACCAAGTCTCGATATACGACATGTACTGGTCTCAACGGATTTGACTAACCGACCCGTGTTAGTAAATCTTGACCAGAAACAATATTTGATAATATATATTTAGCAGTGACACTTCCCAATGTCAATTACAAACCACAAACGTCAGGTCAAATATTTGAGAAGTGTTTGACACTTCCCAATGTCAATTAAAATTGAAGGTTCTCTGATTTCATTGATAAACACTATTTGAGGACAATTTTATGCATAACTATCAGGATTATTTTAGTTGATTTTTATTTGTTTTATATTCTTGCATGATTGTGTGTGAATGACGTTTGTGGGTGTCGTCGATGTAAGCCCTCACGAGACTATAACTCATCCACTAGGGCTGCCTATGGGTTTAAAGGCTTGTTACATACGCTAAATGCAATTGTGATCCATACGAAAGTGGCTTAGATAATTTAGTTATTTTTATTTATTTATTTATTTGTATTTAGTTTTTATTTTGTATTTTGCTCGGGACTAGCAAAATATAAGTTTGAGGGTGTTTGATAAGTGCAGTTTATACCCACTTATTCTGACATCCTTAGCCTATTATTTTGTCATGGATCAAGTCATTTAATGTCATTTATAGTTTATTTTATATCTTATTTGTAGGATGCATTAGAACATGAAGAATGGAGGAAATACGCGTGTTTCAGGACCTACTGGAAGCATCAGACTCAAGAACAGACAAAACCAGCATCAGATGCGCACTGAATTTAAAAATGCTATAACTTTTGATCTAGAAAGAGTTATGAGACCCATAATATATCAATTTACATCTACTCAAAGAGATCTATGCATTCCATACAAAATCCAAGGGCTTTGGCGCCGCGGAGCCAATCTTCCAGGCGCCGCAGCGCCCCGCGCGCACCAGAAACAAGATTTTAGCGTTTTTTAGATGTTTAATGACCCCAATGTTTTATTATAAATAGATTAGTTCTTCCAAACTCAAGGGAGAGGCTAATACACAGCACAAAACACCAAAATATATATTTCAGAGAGATCCAAGGAGAAGGATTGAAGAGCGACCAGAGGAGACGAAGGCGGTGACGTCCGAAGATGAAGAGATTCAATTCTGGTTTTATCTTCTTGTTTCTTTCTTAGAACTCTAATGATTTCCATTAGATTCATGACTTGTTTATCATTGTTTTTTTTTATCATTTATTATGAACTAAACTCTTTAATTCTGAAGAATGATGTAACTGATGTTTGATCCATTGTTTTAATTGTCGATTTTGTAATGAAGTTTTATTAAGTTTATTTATATTCTTTTGAGTTTAATGTTTATTGGTTGCTGGCCACAATTAAGATAATGTATGTTTAAAATCTATCTCTCAAGAGAGTGGATTTTGAATAAATCTAAAGAATATAACCTAAGAATTTTATAGAGTTCGAGAGAATATATAAGTTCATTTGAAGTCGTTAATATAGAATCACAAAGCGTAATGAGTTGGTAACTACTAGATTTTTATAGAGATATCGAAGTCTATAGTTGATGATATTTTCACTGATGCTCGAGAGAGAGAGTGAATATTTTCGGAATTTTGACTTATAAATAATATAACTGAATAAAGATTAATTGACATGACAAATACATATGAGACAACTAGGTGAAATCAGGATCTAGAATCTCTATCGTATTAGTCCATCCTATATAATTATTTTTATATTTATTATTAAAATCTTTATTATTTGTTTTCTAAATAAAGTTAGGATTATCAATTATAGTATTTAGTGCCAGTTAACGCAATCCATGTGGGTTCGACACTCAAAACTCATTTATACTAAAACTTGACACCGTACACTTGCGGTACGATATAAAATATCACAGCAGTATTATTATTTTGTGAGTTGATATTTTGCTACAGTATTGCCCTTGTGTGTATTGTCGACATTGGATAGGTTATAATAATATTATATTTTACTTTTAATTTAGAGAGAATAATATATAAATTACCTTATGATTTAATATGTTTTAAATTGATTTATTTTCCAATTGTTGGTTTGGGAAGTGAAACCCTCAATTGAGTAATAAAATGAATCAAATATTAAATATAAGTGATCTAATACAATGGGGATTCATGACGCTTTGTTGTCTTTTTCTATTGATAATCCTTACGTATTTGTCATAATTTTTGTTTTAATTTGCCAATTAAATCTTATTCTTTAATTAAGATATTGCTAACGTTTTTGTTGAAAAAAATTAGTTCATTTATAACCATCTCTATGAAGAATCGACATCTCAATTATACTGCGATAACCGCAAGTATTTTTTTGGGAGTTATGGCCCATCTCAGGGGATATGTTAATTTTTCTTCATGTTTCGTCAAGTCCTTGATTTTTTCATAATACATCATCAAGTCCTTATAGTTAAAAACTAATAGTAATGTATCAATTTTTTTTTTCCTTTTATCAAAATTATAAGTAATAAAAAATAATTCTAACACCAATACTTATGAGAGTCATATGACATATTAAAAACATAAAAAAAACTTAAATGTAATTTTTTATAAGGTAATTTCGATTAATTTTCATAATAATTATTTTGTAATTAAAAATATAGGAAATTATCAATTTGTCAAGTTTTAAGTTTTCAGATTATTTAAATATAAGTCTTCTCATTATTTTTTCCCAACTTTGGGTTCGTAAACAGTAGCCAACACTTGTATTCCAACCCCACCAAAAAAAGAAAATAACATTTTAAAAACATATATAAGAATTATGAAATGAAAAAATATATTAGAAAAAAATTGGAGGTTATAATGGAGCTGAAACCTTGAGACCAACTAACTAAACTATGAGTATGTTGGAGAAAAAAATTGTTGAGAGGATAATTGAGAGGGAAAAACGAAAGAGAGAAAAATCTTTTAATTTATTGTTTACGCCCATAATTATTGATGTCAATTTTTTTATTTATAAATAAAACGGTAAAATGGAAAATAGCAAAATAAATGAATATGTTATCATTAGTTTTTAATGACATAAATTTGATGAGGTATTATGAAAAAAAATCAAAGACTTAACGAAACAGCATGAAAAAAATTAGAGACTGATAGATTTTTCTCCCCCTTTAAATGAGGCCCTATTATAGTGATAATCTAATACACTATCTACAAAAACCAATTATAAACAAATTTAAAAAGGAAAAAAAAAAAAAAAATAACATGAAACAAAATAGTATTAGTACATCATTATGACGAATGATGAAGTATGAACAAGTGTGAACTGATATTAAATGTAATACAATTGAAAAATCTTTGTTCCCTTATCACCTTAGCCTAATACATCCAATTGTTACTCCCTTAGTCTTTTCTCCAATCATTTTTCTTTTTTAACCTATTTTAAGATATAATTTTGGAAACTAACTTGTTTTGTTTTTTGCAATTTGCGGTAACTGATAATGCTCATTTTCCCTTCATTATTTTTTTTTCCCGAATTTAGTGGGCAATGTTATTATATTGTTATTATTATTTACGTTATAGATATAATTATAATATGAAATTTCTTGGGAGTTTAGATAAACCCACATTCCATAATGGCATAATCCATGGGCCTATCAAGTATTGGTTCAAATTTCCCCAAGGATATAGTCAAGTTTATTTTACAAGCATTATAATAAAAAAATATGGACATCTGAATTCGAATCTCGAGATATCTAAAAGATTAAAATATATTTAGTATTATTTAATCCCTTACATTTAGAAAAATAAAATATTTGTTTGGAAATCAACACTCACATATGAACTCGTTCTAGAATTAGGGTGTCAATTCCCCCATCAAGCTTATAAGCCAATAGCTATTATTATTTTATAATTTTCCTTTTTTTTTCCCATAATCAATCAATTGGAGTCTATAAGAAAACCCAATAAGATTAAGCAAGCAAGAGTTTTAAATCATTTTAGAAACCTAAAAACAAACTAATTAGTTTTTAAACCTATGATCCCATTCAATATAATGGAAATTAATCAAAATAAGTCGATTTAACAACTTGGGAGAAATTATGTCACTTCACTTGCACAATCTAAACATCTAAGAGCCACTAATTGATATGAATATCAACATCAAAAAAAATTCATATCATTTGTATGTAGGCCTCCCGTAAACGTATTAATGATCTCATCATGACCTAAGTACAAAATCATCCAAATTTACACATTAGATTTTTTATTTTTTATTTTTTAAAGAAAAAATTATCCAAAAACAATTCAAATACTCCTCAAATGCGTGCTATGAAATGAAGTGAAGTAAAAGGTTTTCCTTTCTTCATTATTTTTTGCAAAAGTTAAAAGAAACGCTTGCACGTAAGACCCCCTCTATATGTGCCATCAATATTCAATATCATCCTTTTTACTACTATAATTTAGAAATTACTTAATTTAATTTAATTTTATATTTTGTAAATGTTCGGGTTCGAGTCCCTGCAACCCCAAGGGGTTGCTTTAGTGGTAAAGACTTTGGGCTTGAGTGGTTTGCTCCCTCTCAGGTTCAAGGTTCGAATCTCACTAGATGCATTTCTTTGGGGTCATGCCCCATGGTATGAAAAACCAACAACTTACCCTGATATGTGTTGGGAAACTTCTGAGGGCACGGGGCACAGGTCCCGGGATTAGTAGAGGTGCGCGTAAGCTGGCCCGGACACCCCGGTTATCCAAAAAAAAAAAAGGTTCGAGTCCCTGCAGATTACAGTTGTAAGGATTCTATTTCTCTCAAACCGGGAGTAGATTTCTCCCCAAATATTTGAGTGAGAGTAAATATTTTCGATATAAAGATCGAACTTATCTTTAATAGAAGTAGATTTATGAGTGTGCTATAAATGTAGGCATTCATTATCTTGGTAGATTTCAGATTGAATATCTCTATATTTATAATGTATAAGAAAAAAAAAGGAGACACACATAAATTCCAACACAAAGAACAAGGGGCAAGTGTTTGAAAAATTAATTCATCAAAGACTACAGATACCATTTTATTTTATACCATTTTACAAATTAATTCATTTTGTTTATATTTTTCTATATTTATATATTCCTCTAGACGTCGTTAGAAAACCCACTTACAAAACAAAAGCCGAATCATCATAAGCCACAAAAAAGGGAGTCATTTAAAGCATATTTTTTTTTTACAATTTCACAATCACAATCACTGATGCCTTTATATTGTTCATCATCAACAACTCAAGCAGCTCCATGCATCTTGAGACACAAAACAAGATACTTAAACAAGTTCTTGTTATCACAAAACCATGTAAAATTCAAAGCCTTTTCTTTGTTATTCTGTTTGAAAAATACCAAGATACACCAAAACAAAGCACCCCACATTGTTTCTTTATCAAAATCTGACACAAGCTACTCTGCTTCTGCTTCTTCAATTATGGAGGGTGATCAAAAAATGGAGTTTCCCAGTTCTGTTGAGTCTATTAGTAACTACTCTAAAGAATTAGATATAGCTGTGAGAGCTGTACAGATGGCTTCCTTCCTTTGTCAGAAAGTTCAAGAAAGTTTGATTTCGAAGTCCAGCAGTGAGGTTCAGTCTAAGGATGACAATTCTCCTGTCACTGTTGCTGGTATTTATCTCACTCTTTCAAATGGGTTCTTCTTGTTGTTGTGTTTATTTTGTTTGATTTTTGAGTTTGCTGCAGAATTGTTGTTTCAATCATTTGTTGTTTAGTCTTCCAATCTGGCATTAGTTCTTTGAATTAGCTATTTTGTTACTAATAATGAGCAAATTGAGCAAAGCATATTGCATATATTCTATTCTTTTTTTTTTTTTTTCTTTAAATGAATTTTTAATCTTGGGTGGAGAGAGCTGTAGCAGCTCTTGAGTTGAATTCAGGGGCAAGCTTGCATAGACAGCTCATGTTACTGGAAGACTCAATTTCATCCACTCATTCATGGATATGCATCACAACTTGTTTGTTCCTTACTATAATGGAATATTGGTGGGGCATTTTGATAAAGTAACTGAAACTTTTACTTATAATTGATAAGATTTTTTTTTTTCATTTTCCAAAGTCTGCTGAGAATTTGTTTGTTTGGTATTGGCTACCCAATTTTTGTTTCATGTGCTATATGCAATTCAAGCTTGAAATAGAGGGTCAAATACATCTTAACAGGAAAAATTCTCTTAGGGACTTTTTCATTAACAGTTGAGTAAAAAAAATTGAAATTCTACTATAAGTTACATCAATCTATTCATCTTGAATTGGCTTAGAGCTCTATAGTATCTCCATTTATAAGCTACATCATTTATTCACCCGTTTGAGTTCTTTATAACTGAATTAGAAGATATAGCCATTCAGCACATTTATATTGGTTTGGATCATCTAGCAAATGACGAATACCTGTTATCATTACGCAACAAAAAAGTTGCTCCTTCTTAATTTTGGTTTTGAGTTATTACACACTAATGAACTAACAATAACATTTTGAGTTGATCTGGAAACTGTTATCCTGTCCCACATGCCATGTTCAAAGAGGCCCTCGTCCCATTGTTTTTCCCAACGAATCTGTGTCTTTCCCGATGATAAACTGATGTTTCTTTCATTGCCTAATTAGATAAACCTCATATTCTAGTTAGTATAGCTGTTAACTTCAAAATGGTATGAGTTGGAATATTGGTCCTGTGAAATAGTTATGCCACGGTCGTTACCGTTACTTTGTTTACGGGATAATCATTCTCTTTCCATGGTCACGTAAAGTATTTCTGCAACCTCATCTAGTTACCTGTGCTCCCAGCTGTGGTACTCACTTGGCCTCTATTCAATGGAAAAATATTAAGCAGTTTGCTCTTTAATCTCAATAATTTGTTAAGCCTTGTGAACACACTTGTTTACTTTTGAAAAGCAACTGATGTTGTAATTTTGCCCCTGAAATGATGAGGCTGATTTCAAATTTCTTAGAATAATTTTCCTTTATCCGATTAAACGTTGTACCTGATCTGATAGTTGACACAATAATTGTTTTTTGAAACCTTCTCTTGCTCAATTGCTCTGTCAGCACTGTAGTTTAGAGATGGAGTTTTGATTAAGGTTTCAGTTTATGTCTCTAATTCATAAAACTAAAAGTAGATATCTCATCTGAATCAACTAATAATCCTGAAAGTAATTTTTTGTAAAAGTAACTATAGTTATGGCTGATTTTTTTGCTTACACCATGGCAAACAGATTGGAGTGTTCAAGCAACTGTTAGCTGGGTACTTTCTCAGTCATTTGGGAGTGAAAATGTGTCAATTGTTGCTGAAGAAGATGTTGTCAGTCTCTCCAAGGCGGATGCAGCTGGCCTGTTGAAAGCTGTTGTGAATACAGTGAACGACTGTCTAGCTGAAGCACCTCGGTTTGGGCTCCAGGCTCCGGACATGGCCCTTGGGACCTCAGAGGTTCTTGAAGCCATTGGTCGATGCAACTCGAATGGGGGATCTACTGGAAGATTTTGGGCACTTGACCCTGTTGATGGCACATTGGGGTTTGTACGTGGGGATCAATATGCTGTTGCATTAGCATTGATAGAAGATGGAGAAGCAGTGCTTGGAGTTCTTGGGTGCCCCAATTATCCAATGAGAAAGGAATGGCTAGGCTATCAACATCGCTACCACAGAATTATATCTAAATTAACCCCATCTACATCTGAATCTTGGGACAAAGGTTGCGTAATGTATGCTTGGAAAGGCAGTGGCGAGGCTTGGATGCAGCCTTTAATCCAGGGAAATAAGAAGCTGGTATGGCCAAACTCTGCGAGGCCAGTTCAAGTGTCATCCGTTGAGAATCCAGCATTGGCAACATTTTGTGAACCAGTTGAGAAGTCAAATTCAAGCCACTCCTTCACAGCCGGACTAGCTCACAGCGTTGGCCTTAGGTGCATACGTTTTTTTCTTGGTATCCTTGAAATAAATTATGGGCATACTTGGACAAAGTGCATTTTCCAGCAGTGAAAAGAAGCTAATTACTTGAAATTTTTGACTGCAGGAAGCAACCATTACGTGTATACAGCATGGTGAAGTACGCAACCATAGCTCGTGGGGATGCTGAAGTATTCATGAAGTTTGCGAGGTCTGGATACAAGGAGAAGATATGGGATCATGCAGCCGGTGTTGTTATCATACAAGAAGCTGGGGGTGTAGTCACAGATGCCGGTGGGCGGCCGCTGGACTTTTCAAAGGGCATGTACTTGGAAGGCCTTGATAGAGGTATAGTTGCCTGTGCTGGAGCCAAATTACATGAAAGAATCATCAGGGCTGTTGATGCCAGTTGGAACTCCTCTAGTCTATAAAGTATCTTGATCTTTATAGCATCAATAAAAGAACAAAGCAACTATGCAATTACTATATCATGTGAAAGAAAGAATAAAGAATTATTTTCTCTTTTTTCATTTGTGTTTTTTTGGTTTCTGGGTATTCTTGTTTGTACAGTGTGAACATAACTAATCCTCATAGATGAGTTTGTCCTATATGTATAGCAAAACTCTTTAGTAAATTGATTGTAAGTGCTTAATTTGCATTTTAAAAGCAGCCTTTCAATTTCCTTTTTTTGGTCCAAATATTGAAAGGCACAGTGTCACTGGCCAAACTTTGGGCTCACCAAGTTGAGTCCGTGCGGTATTTATTAACGTTGTGTCTAACAAGTCAACCTATAGTTGATCCTGCAAGGTCGTACCCATGGTTAGCCATCTATATAATCTGAGCTTTATTAGGTAACAAAGTTGAGTATACATCGATAAGCACACATCAATATGGCATAAGTCAAGTAAACATGTATTAGGCACATTGCATACACATTCAAGCATTAGATTTGGGCAACGCAATTGGAAATCGAAGAAAGCATGTTTCATTACGCAATCCAACTAAGGGCAATGAAGTACACAACTAAAGCCCCTAGTATGCTTGTGGCCAAAACCCTTCTAAGGTGCCCGGGTCACCCAATCTAAAGAGGTTTTAAAGACATTACACAAGTGGCACTAGGAAACACACATGATGTTTGAGTTGTCACCCCCCTCCCCAAAATAGAAAATAAAATAAAATAAGGAAAATACAAAAGTGAACACTAGCACCACAACACAGGCGGCCATGGGCAAGACATTGGCCCTGGACAAGCTTGAAGTGTAGTTGTGTTACACCCTCCTCCAATTAATTAGTCGACGTCCCCGTCGACAGGTCTGATCTGCTCCTCCTCTGCTCTTCATCTCGGTGCTGACGGACTTGAAAATTTTCACTCTTCTGCTTGGGCTATTGCAAGTCTTCGGGTCTCTTGTCTTGACGCTGAAGGGCTTTAAAGTCTTCGATCTTCTGATTGAACTGCTGCAGGTCTTCGGCTCTCTCCCAACTAGTCTCTTCATCTCCCAGGTCTCTACACTTCAGTAGGAAATCCTTTCCGTGTCGCTGTTCTCCGGTCACCTTCATTTCTGCCAAAATCTCATCAACTTCCCTCGTGGCTCTCTTCCTTGTTGGTCCTTCAATCTCCGGTCTTTGTGATTGGTTACAGGTTGCATCACGACTATCTGCATGAAAAGGTCTCAGCCTGCTGACATGAAAAACTGGATGCATCTTCATCCATACTGGAGTCTTAACTTTGTAGGAAGTCTTTCCCACATTCTTAAGAAAAGTAACAAGTCCTTCATACTTCCTCACCAATCTCTTGTCTTTGTTCCCTCTAAGCCGCATTTGCTCTGGATTTAACTTTATTAACACCAAATCTCCGGGTTGGAATTCTAGTGGTCTCCTCTTTTGATTTGCCCACTTCTTCATCCTCACTGAGGCTTTCTCCAAGTATGCTCGAGCAATCTCTGAATTGGTTCTCCATTCCTTCATGAAATTGAAAGCTCGCAGACTCTTCCTTGTATACTCTGCACTGTGTGTGGGGGTAGAGCTTGTTGACCTATCAAAATTTCAAAAGGAATTTTATTGGTAGCGGAGCTCTTCTGAGAGTTGAAGCAAAATTACGCAACATTAAGCAATTGTACCCAATTCCTATGGTTGGCACTAACAAAGTGGCATAAGTACTCTTCTAGCATCTCGTTGAATCCCTCGGTTTGCCCATCCGTCTTAGGGTGGTAACTTGTTGACATGTTCAGTTGGGAACCAAGTAGGTTGAAGAGTTCAGACCAGAAGGTCCCTGCAAATATCTAGTCCCGATCACTCACAAATTGTCTAGGTAGACCCCAATAATTCACAACGTGTTTTAAAGAATAATCTCACAGTTTCTTCCGCCTTGCAGTATTTAGGTGCTGGTATGAATGTCGCATATTTGGAGAACCTATCAACAATTACCAAAATGTTGGTTAATTCACTAATTTTTGGGATGTTGGTTATAAAGTCAAGAGAGATGCTCTCTCATGGCCTATTGGGGACACTAAGTGGTTCCAATAACCCATGGGTCTTCAACTTCTCTATTTTGTCCTGCTGGCAAATGAGGCAAGTTTTAGTGTACTCCGTCACATCATCCCGCATTAGTGGCTAATATTATCCCTGTTTTAATAATGCGTGAGTCCTCTGCCAACCTGGGTGGCCAGCCCATAATGCATTATGACATTATTTCATAAGAATCCTCCGTTGATTTTCTGTTTTGGGAACATATAGACGATTTCCTCTTGTCCACAAAAGTCCATCTTCGAGCCAGAAACAACGAGCCTTCCCCTCACTGACTAACTTTAGAAGTGCTTTAGAGATAAGGTCATTTTCTAAGTTGTTTCAGATGAGTTCTCTGATTGGTGTAGAGACGATGCTGAAGGACATATTGGACAACGCCTTTAAGTAGATAAGTTCAGACTTCCGACTCAATGCGTCTGCCACCTGATTCAGACATCCTGCTTTATGCTCGAAATGGAAGTCAAATTCAGCCAAGAACTCCTCTCATCGAGCCTGTTTCGGAGTAAGCTTCGGTTGAGTGGGAAAATAGCTAACTGTGAGTTATCTATTTTCACCACAAATCTCAACCCAATGAGATAGTGTCTCCACACCCGCAAGCAATGTATCACTACTAATAGTTCCTTCTCATGTGTCGTATATCGTCGCTCAACTTCGGAAAGTTTACGACTCTCATAGGCGATAAGATGGTTCTCATGTAGTAACACTCCTCCAAGTGCAAAGTTGGAAGCATCTGTCTGAACTTCAAATGGTTTGTTAATATCTGGGAGTATGAGTACTGGGTCCTCTACCATCACTCCCTTTAAGGCTCTCAAAGGCATCTTTGCAGGCATTAGTTGATTCCCAAGTCACCTCCTTCTTCAATAGTTCCGTCAGGGGTGTTGCCTTCTTGGAGTATCCCCTTACGAATATCCTATAGTTGTTGGTAAGTCCAAAGAAGGACTGTAATTCCCTGACATTGGTTGGGGTGCTCCACTCGCGAATTTCTCGTACTTTCTCCATGTCCATTCGGTTATGACCTTGCTCTATAATGTGGCCGAGGAATTTGATGCGTTCTTGGGCGAATGAGCATTTCTCCCTCTTCACAAAGAGTTTATTATCTTTCAATTTCTGAAATACCAGGGCAAGATGTCTTTTGTGTTCTTCTAAGGTGGTGCTATAGACTACAATTTCATCCCAGTAAACCACCAAAAATTTGTCAAGGTATTCATGGAAGACTTCATTCATCAATGTAAAAAATGTGGCAGGGGCATTAGTCAGCCGAAACGGCATCACCAGAAACTCAAATGCTCCATAGCGAGTAACACAAGTCGTCTTCGGTTAATCCCCTTCAGTAATTCTTACTTGGTAAAATCTTGAACACAAGTCTATCTTCGTAAAGTACTTTGCCCCACTCAAGTGGTCGAACAAATCAGCTATAAGGGGAATGGGGTAGGTGTTTCGCACTGTCAATTTATTCAGGGCCCTGTGGTCGATGCACAATCTCAAACTTCCATCTTGTTTCTTCTGAAATAAAACGGGGGCTCCAAATGGGGCCTTTGAAGGTCTGATGAAGCCTACCTCCAATAGTTCATCTAGTTGCTTGCGAAGTTCAGCTAATTCTGGTGGAGCCATTCGGTAAGGTGCTCTTGCCGGAGGTTTTGCTGAATGAACTAATTTAATTTGGTGATCAATGGACCTTCTCGGAGGTAAGACATCACTTCTGCGTATTTTTCTAACACTTTATTGATCTCAGGTGCAAATGTTTCCTCTCTCCCTTCTCCTATTGACGTAGGGATGGCAATGAATGTTGTTTCCCACCTTTTAATCCCCTTCTTAAACTGAATTACAGATAAAAGTTTCCTCTCTGTGGGTGGTTTCACATTTGCTGGCAATACTGTAGGTTTCTCCCCATAATCTATAAACTCTCCGCAGCTGGGACAAGGATGGACCCCTTGTTAAGCAAGAATTTCATTCCTAGAACAATATCGAAGTCATCTATTTGGACCGCTACAAGGTCCGTTTGACCTTCCTACATGTCTATCTTCACTTTCACTTGTCTCGCTAACCCACTTGTGGGTAGCGCTTGTGACTTGACCGCCTTCATGCGGCCCGCATCTCACTCCAACTTGAGCCTCTGACGCTTCACTTCAGTAGTAGAAATAAAGTTGTGGGTGGCCCATGTGTCCACCATAACACTTTTTATCGCAACCATATTAACCAATGCATCAACAAACATAAGGCATTTTCTCGAGACCCTCTGAGTTTCTGGTTTTTTATTTAGTGCGTTAAGCATCGTCAATGCCACCATTCGACCAGATTCTTCCCTTTCTGGGTCATTCTCGGTCACACGTCAGTGTGTTTCCTCTTATTCCTATGCTAAAAGGGCCGTCATTCTAGATTTCTTTGGGCACTTCATAGCTCGATGTAACCTCTCACAATCCAACAAGTTAAGGACTTTTTCCCATTCGGAGGACCATTATGAGGCACATGCTATTTAGAGTTTGAGGAACTTGACTCTACTCTCTTGTCCGCTCCCCTACTTTTATCATTGCTCCAATTTCTGGCCTTCCCATTATCATTGTTATTGGTTGCTGGCAAAGATCTCTTTGACGGAGGTCCCTCGAGGGAGTAATTTGTTAGTTTCTCTGCAACAGCTTGTGCGGAAAGCAAGTTCTTAACCCTTTGTCTCTGTAGCTCAGTTCTAGCCCAAGGCTACAACCCCTCTATAAAGTAGAAGAGTTTGTCTTACTCGGACATGTCTCGAATATCCATCATTAATCCTGAGAACTTCCTCACATAGTTCCGGATGGTGCCTGTATGCTTCAGATCTCGTAATTGTTGTTGAGCCATGTAAGCCACATTTCCTGGTAGGAACTGAGTTTTTAGCTTACGCTTTAAATCCTCCCAATTATCAACGGCGCACTGATCTTCTTGGATTTTTATGTGTTTTGCCCTCCACCATGACTTTGCATTTCCAAAAAAATACATCAAGGTTATAGAGATCTTGTCATCTTCCTCTTCTACTTGTGAAGCTTTGAAGTATTGCTCCATATCAAAAAGGAAATTTGCGAGGGCTTGTGCATCTCTAACACCTTCATACGCTCTAGGCTCTGGGACTTTGGACTTCTTCTGCTCTATGTTTTAAGTAGTTGTGGGCAAGTTTGAGACAGTGAGGGTGGTGAGATTCACCCTTATGCTCAACTCGGCCAACTGCTCTTTCAAGGAGTTCACGGCATCCTGCCAATCATTGGCATGTCCCCTCCCGTGGGGCGCTGGTGGTAGCACCCGTTGCTTGAGTCTCTAAGGTACTTACCCTGGTGGTTAGGGTCTCAAGTACCTTGATTGTTTGCCTGAAGTTTTCAACATCTGAAGTTTTGTTCGTGGGTGTTGTGATGTAGCCATCAATATCCACTAGTTATTTCTCGACAGCATCCAAACATATTTTTATAGAGGGCCTCGTAGCCATTTTACAATGCAATCTTGAACCACGCTCTGATACCAACTGTCATGGGCCAAACTTTGGAGTCACCAAGTTGAGTCCGTGCGACACTTGTTAACGTTGTGTCTAACAAGTCAACCTAGAGTTGACCCTGCAAGGTCGTACCCATGATTAGCCATCTATATAATGTGAGCTTTATTAGGTAACAAAGTTGAGCATACATCGATAAACACACATTCATATGGCATAAGTCAAGCAAACATATATTAGGCACATTGCATACACATTCAAACATCACACTTGGGCAACGCAATTGGAAATCAAGAAAGCATGTTTCATTAAGCAAGCCAACTAAGGGCGAGGGAGTACACAGCTAAAGCCCTAGTATGCTGGTGGCCAAGACTCCTAAAGATGTTTTAAAGACATTACACAAGTGTACTAAGAAACACACATGATGTTTGAATTGTCACCCCCAACCCCCCCCCCCCCCAATAGAAAATAAAATAAAATACGGAAAATACAAAAATTCATACTAGCACCACAACATAAACGATCATGGACAAGATATTGACCCTGTACAAGCTTGAAGTGTAGGTGTGTTACACACCGCAACGAACCTGAAAGTTATGGCTAAACATTTTCATATAGTAACTGATGCTTGTGGGGCTGGACTCGGTGAAATTTTGCTGGCTATGAGTTGGTTGACGCTTTGCTGATTGGAGAATCATATTATGGGCCCGCTGTAGTACGGCGGTTTAGTGTGGATAAAAAATATATATTATAAACTGATATAATTGAATAGTGGACAAATTAAAAACTGAACCGATAACTTTTTTTTTACCATAATAACTTTTTTTTTAATTTTATAATTATACCGAATGGTGAGTTATATCAGATACAACTACTTTTTACTACCCCGCAGCCTCTGTATTTTTACCGGTTGTGCATTGTTTTTGTCTTTAAATTTATAATAAAATGAAAAGAAAAAAAGAGGAGCAATTTGTCAATAATTAGTACAAAAGGCAATTGAATCATAAAAATATTTTAAAATAGTTTCTATGTAAAAAATATATTACAATGTTTGATAAACAAAAAAAAAAAAAAAGAGTATATAATACACTACAATGTTTGTAAAAAAGTTTATAATACACTAATTTTTATGTCTTGTGTTTTAATTGTTTAATTGAATTTCCATATTTGGGATTAGATTGTTTTAAGACCATTTTTCAGATCTTTATTTTTCACTTGAATTTATCTAATATTTGATTAGTTGTTCTAACTTTTTTGATTAAACAATTTCTACTCTTTTTTCTTTTTTTTGATTTCATATTTCATCTCCGAATTTCAATATTTAGGTGGATGTTCCACATTCAAATTTTTATTCCAATTTTTTTGGTTAAGAAATGGTCACTCCTTTTTTTAAAAATGTTATGTTTCAACTCTTTTTGTTAAAATCCGATACTTAGGTGAATGTTTGAAGTTTAGTTTTTGTAACTATACTTCCCATTATAATTTAATAGCTACAAAAAGGAACAGCCGTTGGATTTGAATACCCATTGGGATTTGGGCATCTACTGGTACGGGTAGTGTCCTGTCCCCCACATGAGGGCGGAGTAATGGGCTTGGGCTTCTCCCAACTAACATAATAAAAACGCGTTGAATTTATTAATTTGAAATTTGATAAAATGTTAAAAATCTGTAATTAAAATGTGGGATTTGTTCCTTGGTACAAATGTAGTAGTAATGTCGTATTAATTTGATTCATTAATGATTTTAGTTGAGATGACCATCCTATATAATATTATTGAATTTGAAGTTCACTTGTATTTATTTATGGATTCAAAATGTCAAATTGCTCTTTGAATAAATGTATGGTCGGTCCCTGCTCCAGTCAAGTACTTGGATGCGGGTCGGTGGGGCTAATTAATTAGCTTAGCCGTACGATTAATGCATCATCTTCATCTGTTTAGGGCTTTTCGTCAAATGATTTGAATCAAGTTTTCGTTAAATTGCATGACACCTGTTTGATTTAATACTCCTATAAAGATCATTCTGCAAAATCATGTGCAACTTGAAAATATCACTGCGATTGAGTTGGGGGACCAAGCATACGATTACGACGTCGTTTTATTTGGAACGCTAATTAATTACAAAATAAAAATAAAAATAAAAATAAAAATGATGTTTCTGACTACTGAGCAGGGATCACAATCATCTTTAATGAATTTGCTTAGCCACATTCATGTCATGTATCTATATCCTCTGTAATTTCTGTTGGTACTTGATGGGTACCCTATGGAACTTAGGGTCGAAAAATGAGTTTGACTTCGAAAAATATATCTCTAAATTCAAGTTTTATTTATTAATATTTTAAAGACATTGAAAAAATTTAATTTATTAAACTTTGAATTGATACTCTAAATATATTTTCCATACCCAAATTTAAATAAAAAATACTTAATATATGATTGAGTTTTTCAAAGTTCGATCCATTCATCAATTCTAATGAAACCAACATGCATCAGTGGTTTATTCCCCACTTAGTTTCTTATTCATTAGTAGTTAATTAGTATATTAAGAACAAATCTCACAATGGGACATGAATAGAGATCGAGTCTAATCTCACACAATTATAATTAGAGACCAAAATTGATGAATCACACCCACTACAAATATTTATATAAGTCATAATTGCACCCAACCTACTCTACATTCATTGTGACCCCACTCCTTTTAACTGTCTCCCAACTCTATCCTTTGAATTATATGTGTATATATATATTCCATCACTCACCCTCATATCCTCTCCTCATCACAAACAATACTCAAAAAATGAAGTCCTCTACTAGTAGCTTTGTCTTAGCCATTTTGCTTATCACAGCAACTTCATCACATTGCATGGCAACCCGACCCGAATCATCTGCCCCTACTACCAACAAGCACTCTAAAGGCAAACCCAACAACCAAAACACCAAAGGTGGCGGGAATGGTAACGGATATGATGCTGGGATGGGTGGTGGGTACTTCGGACCTGGATCTGGGTTTGGTATACCCGGGTTTGGAAGCGGGAACGGAAATGGGAATGGGAATGGGAATGGGATAATAGGTGGCGGGTATGGGGCTGGGTATGGAGGTCCAAATGGAGGGACCACAAAAGGTGGTATAGTAAGGCCTACCGTGGTGTGTAAAGAGAGAGGTCCTTGTTACCTGAAGAAACTCACGTGTCCAAAAAAGTGCTTCTCTTCTTACAGTCGCTCAGGGAAAGGATACGGCGGAGGTGGCGGCGGAGGTGGCTGCACCATGGACTGTAAGAAGAAATGTGTTGCTTATTGTTAGAGAATGGACCGGTATTAGTTTATAATATTTCCTAGTTTTATTAATATTATAACATATGTATGTGATGTACGGTTTATGAGTTGCCTCGTGGCTTTTCCTTTTCACTCTCTTTTTGGTGGACCTACTTATAAGTTATAATATATATATATATATATATATATAAGAATAAAAATGAGATGGTATGTCTTCTTCACGCTGTGTTTTATATTTGTTTCGTTGAAGTGGTGGAGAGTGAGTTGTGATGGGGCCATGGGGGACCATAATCTATATTTGCCCATAAGCATCTTTCCTATTATGATAGTACTTTATAAAAGATCTGGTATGCGAATTCCGTGAGCTAAGTTAATTTATATTCTCAATACATGACTTGTACATTAGATTCATAATATATAATGACGAAAGAAAAATATTGAGGAAGTGGAGAAAAGTCTCACACAAAGTTCGACACTTGTATTGGAAATTAGATTCATAATATATAATGATGAAAGCAAAATATTGAGGAAGTGGAGAAAAGTCTCTCACAAAGTTCGACACTCTTATATTGGAAATTCAAAATTCTTTTAAAACAATCTTCTTCATAAGTAGGTTTCTATTCTATCTCCCTAATTAGAATCAAATAAAAAAGCTCAACATAGGATGATGACTTAATATGTGGAAATGGTTTAACAAGACAAGGTCTCTAGAACACAACATATACAAAAACACAGCACTCAAAATAAGTTTGGAAAAGAATAGGTGTAACAAAAGCCAGGGTAATCAAATATCTCTGAAGGCATTTACCATGGCTAAGGCCATGTAGAACATAAATCAGACATAAGGTTATCGCAGTGTGATCCTCGTGTAGCATTATAGAGCTGCCCTCATTGCTCCTCGTGCAGCCTCCCGCTTCATCTCTGCAGCTTTACCACTTCCACGGAAATACATGTATACTTGCTGCACGTAACAAAGAAATGAATGTGTTAAAAAAAATCTAAACGATTATACATGATGCGAGATCCAAGAAGCATAGGTTTTCATGAGAAGGTGGCGAATAGGAATTGAGGTGCAAAGCAGACCTGTATGACCCAGATGCTGACCAAAGATTCAAGACAGAATAATCCAAATCCGACAAAGTAGAATATCTGTATCACCAAAGAAATTACATCTTCAGCAATCAAGCAACAATTTTTATATAATAATATCAAGTTTAGCTTAGCACTTCTATATGATATAGATTTACTTTTATGCATATGAATCTGATAATTTGCTCTGAAAAGTAAATTTAGGTTGAAGCATTCTTACCCCGACCAGTGCATGGTCACCCATAACATCCACTGCAGGCAAAATGCCACTATTCCAAGAGTACAAAGCAGAAAAACATTAGTAATTAATAGAGAGTTTCGATTGCGTAAACCAAATAAATTTTAGTCATTGACTATCTTTGAATCCACCAGCCCAACAATAAGTCCATTTCTCATTCTTAGATATAAGAACAAAGAGGAAAAACAATATTGTTGTTATGCCTGACAATAGGCTTACAGAAGAACCATATAATTGCCAAAAATAAGTTAGCTATCGTCGAATACAAATTTGCTGCAAAGAGTAGTCAAATTTTTTAAATAACTTACGTGAGAGACTTTCCTTTGAAAATTATAGGAGGAGCAACTGAGGCAAATATGCAAAAGCCAATGTGGAGCTGTGGGCAATATATATAATATAAAAGAATAAGTAATCTGTTTTGGAGTTAGAATTAGATAAATGGTTAGAAATAGAAAGAGTACCAAGTAAAACATGAAAAACCATCCAAACTTCATTGCACTTTCACTCCTGCAGGAAGGTTTATTATGTTGTAAGAACACCAAATTAGAGAGAATATCCAAATTAAGAGCAGGCTGATCAGCAATAATGCTATTACCGTAGGGAAATACGTGAATTTAAGCATATTTCCAATCATTTCCAAACAAGATGAACAGTTCTATTATCAACAGGTTTGTTAATTTTCATCCCAATATACCATATAGAACCCAAAAGTACATCCATTGAATCAGATTGATGTCTGGGAACATATCTTAATGTAAGTGTGAGGGAGCAGCTACTAGAGAACATCCCATGATATTAGAAACAAACAATGGAGGGCCGTCACTGCCACAATTACACAAACCCAAAATTGACTCTTCACAGGGTCCACATGATCCCCAAGCTTCAGACAGCATATTTTCACATGTAATCAGGAATCGATTTTTTCAGGAGAAACTTAGCATATTAAAGGAGGATAAATTTACAAAGGTGTAGTGGGTGTGGGCAAATATAATAAAAAAGAAAGACAAAGCGGATTCCGGATGGGAAATAATTTATACAAATCCCATCCAACAACCCCAAAGAACCTATCCTTCCCCTATCCAAAAACAAGCTATACCCCCCTTCTGTAGTCAGACAACAAACTGGGACATGTGCATTGATTTTTCAAGCATAAATAAATGGAAAGTCAAGTTGAAGAAGATACAAAACTAAGTACCTGAAAGCACGATAGAGTGGACGATACCACAACACATAGGCACCTGGAACCCCTGATATGAAGTAAATAACAGCAAGAAACCAGATTTTTACACCTACAACAAAAGAGCACAACACAAGGTACAGAGAATTAGAGAATCAGACAGATGAAGGGAAGCTATAATACTTAGAAAATATGCAAAGTAGATTTGTAACTAACCTTCGCCTTTGATCCACGCTGTGGTAACAGCTATGATGTTCCACAAAAGACAGAGAACCAATCCTGCATGAAATAAGCAAGAAAATTATGATGCCTATGACGAGTGATGACAACAGTTACGTTTATAACCACAACAACATAGAAAATGTATTATACAATGCAAACCGCAACAATTTATTCTAGGGACAAAAGCTGGTTTTTCACTATAGCAACAAAAGTAGAAGCTACAACTTCAGTGCAAAGACATAAGCCGCATAAAATGATTAATGTATTTGATATGCACCCCAAAATTTTTTTCATGCATATAGTACTCTTAAGAACTCAATTTTCAATCCACAAATGCAAGCAAAAAGATAACATACCTAAATATGTTGCGAATGCAACATACTGCAATCTTTGTAGATGAATTGGTATTTCATTTGCAATATCATGATGAATAATGGGGAAAAATGGTGGCCAATTTTTCTCCTCAAGAACAATTCCAGCTGCAAAATGAACATTGCAGAACATGAAGGATAATACGCCATCCAAAAAAGAAGTCCTAAATATTTGCAAAATATAAAACCACAGCAGTTGATCATGCATGAATCCTTCATTAAATCAGTCATGATAACAAAGATTGACTCCTTTAAATAACCCCCGGTAAAAAAGTAGACATTTCAGATATCAAGAGGGAGAAAATTAACCAAGACAACCCCGCCCAAATCCCCATTCAGAGGTCCAAATCTCCAAAGCTATTCAGAATATAGACAACCAAATCGAGTTACCTCGTGCTGCAGCTTCTTCTTTTCGTTTTACATCCTGCAAAATGACAAAAAACGGAGATCAGCAAAATTAATGGATTGTCCTAATTCAACGAGAACGTGAGGTATTTTATTTTCCTATGCTGATAATGACGGCACCATCTAGCATATATAATTGTTCTCCAATATGTTTGTTTTGGCAGCTTCACTAGTTCAGTCAAATGTGCTTAAATTCAAGAATTAATGTTCCACCAATGAACCAGCACAGACCTGCTCCCGTCTTCTTAATTCAGCCTCCTTAGCTTGAAGTTCTTTCTCTTTCTTCTTCAAATCCTACATTCAAAATACTGTAATGAGAGGAACTGTGATCATGCATAAATGAGTTTAATATAGACTCAAGTCTAAAGTTGCTGAGAATTTCATCCTACCGCAGCTGTATCAAGAGGAATGTCAATGGGCGCATCGCGTTCAAAATTGAAACCAGCTGGTTCAGGAGGGAGAGGTGAAAGCCTTGAATTTGTTGCTGGTGGAACACTTCCACTAGTCTGGAATTTGACAAAATCATATTTAAGAACTCAAGTAACAAAAAAAGAAAAACAAGTGGCTATCTGTGAGTGCAAAGATCTCTTGGAACCAGATGCAATTAGGAGGAAGAGAAAAGCAAAGAATATATCACGAGTTTATTCATTCTCCAAATGAGGAGTGAAGGACACACTCCCTAAATGAAAAATATTATATAATGATCATCACACATAAATGTTACTCTTATGAAAAATCTAATACAATATTAAATGTTTGCCCTAGGGACAAAAATCCATAACAATTTATTGGAAAAGTTTAGCTTACTGTTGTAAAAAATCCACCTCCACCAAACCTCGACTGGCCTGCCGAGGTTTTTCCCCTAACAGCTGGGTCCTGTTAGTGAAAAATGAAATTAAAGAACAGTTACATCAGTTATTTGCCTAAATATATTACATGCAACAGAACAATAAGAACAAAAAAATAAATACAAAAATTAATATGGTCAAGCACCTAACATAATATTACATGTACAAATGTTTTGTTCAAGGTGCAAGTGAACCTAGTAATCTACCTTGTACCCTCGTTGAATAAGATAGGCTCCATCAATTGTAACTAAGGTACTCCACAAGTAATGCAGTGTCCATATATCAAAATGATAAGTTCAAGATTAGAAACAAAAAGGCCATGATGATTTGATTAACAAAAGTACCACAAAATCAAAAACCTCCGAGCATCTAACTACAAATGAAAGGCACCACACATTCATCATTAGAAAAAAAATCTTTCGTATATCCTCAAATCACAGCAGATAAATTTAATAACAGAGAAATTTAACAGATCTAATTGAAAAATTTTAACCTTAACAATACTAATCAACTAACAAAACTACAGAAGTTCAAAACTAGAGAATAAAAGCAATAGTTTTACATAACTAAAGGTTGACTTTTGTGCACGAAGAACTCAACACATACAAATTGGATATAGCAAAATAAATCAAACTAAATCAATTCACTAACTTCATCAAATCACCAAATCAATCAATTAACGAATCCCTAGACTTTCAAAATTTAAATAAACAACACAAATTTAAAAAGAAAAAAAGGAAGAAAGAAACTTACGGAGAAAGGATTCACTTCATCTTCATCGAAGGGATTGCTTTCGTAACGGCCGGCCATCACAAACGGTTATAATTTAACTGCAGCGCTAAAAAAAAAAAAGGAACTCCAAAAGTTAGTGCAGATAAAATTGAGTTTTTTTGTATTGTTTTTGAAGAGAAAGTTGAAAAGCTTGCAGAGGAAGTAAATTGAAGTAGCTTTTTTTTATTTTTTTTTAAATTTTGAGAGAATTTAGAAATCGGACAACGACTTACGAGCGATGAGATGAAGCGGTCGGACAGCTTGGACTTGCCTTAAGACAGCGTACTTCTTTACGGGACCCAAAAAAAATATTTTCAGAAATGAAGAAAATTTATTATAAACAGCGGGAAGGGTGTTTTTGTAATTTCAAATGTGAAACTATTTGATTTTTGAATTGAATAAAAACAAATAAACAAGCTTCTGTAAAATTTATATTGAGCATTTTTATTTAAAAAAACAAAAAAAATTGATGGATATATTGACGTATATCTATCTAATTCTTTGGGCATTGTTTGTAGGATATGTGTTGTAATTCAATCTTAACATCCATAATTCAATTAAATTTATTAAAACCAGAACACAAATCATGAAACTCGGAAAAAAAAAAAAAAAAAAAAAAACCTGGAAAAAGTTGAAGATGATGATGAACACAAAATCTAAGTCGAGATGTTCTCTGTATTTAAGAACTTATTAGCCTCCGTCTATGGTGTTGTAAGGATTCGAAATGGCCAATGTTCTCCCAGAATTCCTTTGATACTTCTTGTTTAAGGAACATTACTTAACAAGTGTTTGAACTTGGAATATGGTGAAACTCTCTTTTAAAAATAATGGAAAATTGACTCACAAAATTTGGATTATCTTTTTTATATGAAGAATGAACATGTAGCATTCTTTTATAAAGGCATTGAAGGGTGTCTTAAGAACACCCTTTGAGTTGAGGTACAATCCTCTAAAGATTTATACCCCTCTCATGCACCACTCTCATCCAAAAGACATGTACATGCTATTAATATTAGAAGAATTTTCAACCGGCATCACCTCCGTGGTATGAAAAATTAAAAAAATAATAAAATAAATAAATGACGATATTAAAAATTAAGCTCTTACTTACTTTCGTATTAAGAGCATTTTTTGAATTCAAAATGGGTCTAATAAGATCGTCTTGGGGCACATTGTAAGCAATGTTCAAACGATGGCCCATAAGTCGTGGCATTGTTTTGCTGATGAGATCCACATTCTTGGTCCAATTGTTGAAATTCAATTTTTAATTAGTTAATAAATAAATAAATAAACACGCTCTCGTTTAACGCGTTCTCTCAGTTTTATAATTTATTATTCTTAACGATCCTGCGACGGTAGAAGCGGCAAACAGTTTTTTCTTCAGGATCTCGAGGATCTTTTTCCCGCGGACTACACTAGTTCAATATAATCGAGGAACTGAAAACTGATTTTGCAATTAAATCCCAATAAAAATCGAATGCTAATTCAAATAATTAAACAATTTGTTGATGGTAAAAATCGACATACTACATTAAACAGTGCAGTCAGGGATGGCAACAAGACCGGACCCGGCCCGGGTCCGCATGGACCCGGACGACCCGGGTCCGGAAATAAAAAATCCGGACCCGGGTCTTTAAAACGAAGACCCGGGTGATTCCGGGTCCGGACCCGGGATCACTCGGTCCGGACCCGGGTCTACCCGGGTCCGGGAAAAAAATAAAAAAATAAATTAGATTTTAATAAAATATATAAAATATTATGCATATATATATATCTAAATAATGTAATTTAATAAAAAAAAATTAAAAGAATTGAAATAAAACTAATAAAATTGACAAAATACAAATATAAATATAAAAAAATACAATTAAAAAAATAAAAAAATCAAAAAAAAAAAAAAGATTGCGGGTAATCGGGTCCAGACCGAGTCTACCCGGATCCGTACCGGGTAGACCCGGGTCCGGACCCGGGAATATTTACCCGGGTCCGGAACCGGACCCGGGGTTGTGAAACCGGGTCCGGCCGGACCCGGGTCCGGATCCGGATTTTGCCATCCCTAAACAGTGCAGTCAGGGATAAGAATGAGATTTCCTTTTTTCAAAAGGGACGGATATTTAAAGAAATGTTAGTCACTTATCGGCTCGGCAGAAAGTCTCGGTACGAAATCCAGAAGCCGACCACATCAAATACGCAGCCGACCACATTAGGTCGAGAAGTCAGATCAAGTCCATCCAGTCACTGGAACGGTGTGATAAGTTTGGATAGCTCAGGTCAAGACAGAAGTGGTTGTGGAAAGCTTGGCCGACTACTCAGCAACCAACATAAATACCGACATAAGCTTTGAGAATGTGATTTCCCTTTACACATGTCATATCCCGAAAGCACCCACATGGCTGTTGTCATCACTAAATGAGTATAGCAGTGAAGAGTCAGATTGATGCGATGAGATGTCAGAGGATAGACTTATTTTCGCCGAACGCATGCATATGGCATAGAGCTTATTAAATGACTCAAGTGTCACGTGGACAACAGGAACAACAAACCGCCTCATTCAAACCGCCTCATTTTTATTATATAAAGAGGAGTACACTTATATTGTAGGGAGAGAGAGAGGAGGAAAAAAGAGAGAGAGATTCTTTCGTTTGAGAGATAATTCTTTTTGTAACAACACATTCACAAAACAGTTCAGTTTCCACACCGACCGACCACCAAACAGGTCGGCCTAGCACTTTTTAGTAATAAAAACCACCATCCGTTTTGTGCCCGTGGACGTAGGCTGGACTCGATCCGCCGAACCACATTAGCTCCCTGTGTCGATCTGTATGCTTTTCGCCTTCTACCGAAGTTTGCTTTTAGTTTCCTTCATAACCAAAACAAATTCACTGTTGAATGAAGGTTGAATCCCGAGAACAATAATCTCATTATTGTCCCTGAAACGAAAAACCAGCCGTCAACCCAATTAATTTCCCTTATTTTGAAGAAAATTCACAAAAATTTATCCAAACTTTATAAATTGTATTAATTTCTAGATATCAAGGGTTGGAGAATATGATAATTTAGTATTAAATGGAAATTAATTCTCATTAAGCTTTCTTTTCATGTTAGGATTATTTACATTTTACTACTAAATAATAATTTGATACTACGAATTTTGAAATATTATATTTTATTATTAAAATTATAACAAAATAATATTAAAATATTAAAATGATATAAAATCTAACATTTTACTATTTTTCTGTTAATTGACGACTTAGTTGACTTTAATGTTAAAATATAACGGTCAAATAAAATTTGGATGGAAAAATAATAAAATGTAAATATTATTTTATCATAAATTTAATAGTAAAATATAATATTTCAAAATCCATAAAACCTAATTATTATTTTATTATAAATATAATAGTAAAATGTAAATAACCCTGCATGTTAATTTAGCCTTGTAATAAACTCCAAGTAACCCCATCTAAAAAGTAGATCTGAGGCTTTAATTGCGAAGTTAATTGCGAAAATAATGTGAAATCCAAGTAGCATTGCCCTGATCTTCAAAAAAAAAAAAAGTAGCATTGCCCTGAAATTGCTCAGCAACCATTGACTAATATTACCTCAACATACATAAACAAAATGGGCAAGAGCTAGAATGTGAGTCGAAATCTAAAATGCGAGAACAAAATTATGACATTCAAACAATTAAAAAATTACAAGAGTTTTGAGGTAAGGCTACACGAACTAGATTACATGGTATTCACGAGTCTCTGTGTAAGGATTCAAGAAGGCGGCAAAACTAACCCAACTAACATATCGTATCAGCTTTGATGTGTAAAGAATTTTTAAAAACTCAGTGGTCTTGGTGTCTTTCTTTTTTGCGTCTTTGCTTTCTTGGAAATGGATCAACCCAGGTTTTGTCTTGTTCTACAGCTGCATTCCAGCGGTTTTTAAAGATCTGAAGCTCCAATGTTGATTGCCTCCGAATCTGCTCGCATCATTTTTACAGCTTAGAATAAGAGTTACGTGATTATTCAACTATGTCGAGTTAAAAATATTTATTTATATTTTCTAGACTGGCGTATGCTATCTTTATGAACTATTTTGGATGATTAAACTACCTGAATCCTAGATTTTGCCTAAAGGGTGTTTGTATGAGATTAATCTAAACATCGGATTCTTACCTCAGCTCGCAGATCAACAGGGGTAGGACCATGTCTCTGAATATTGGAATAGAAAGTGAACACAGAAAAGGTGAAATTTAGAATAAGCCAAGTTGTATGAACAAAACGAATAGAAAAAGTATCTTTGCTTAAAGTTTACCTTAGCTAACTCTTCAGGTTTAGTAGCCTGCAAAGACTGAGAAAGCGTGTCGTGAGTTTCAAAAATGATGAGCATAACAACAACAACAACAATTGAGATAATAGCGATAATCTTGAGTTACTGTTAACTATTCAACAACAGAAAGTAAAGTGGATATAGACAACAATATTTAAGATCACACATCACCTAATGCTTCAACTTAATAACTAGGTTGGCTCACTAAATTAGTGAATCACACATTGAAATTTCCCGTCAGCAAGTTGCATATTAGATATATGCTCTACAAAACAGCTCAAAATAAAAGCAGACCACGAGAGTTCGATTGATAGTATCTTAATTTTAAACGCACACTGAGAGACCACTCAATCTCAGTTCTCAATATACATTTTATGCTTTGCGTAATATCGTTACCCTAGACTGAAGAATCTGTACATCGACAGTTTAATGCAATTTCAGTAGTTCCAACAAACAACAGACAAGTTGACAGTTAATAGACACAGATTCCATAAAGAAGAGAAGGGCATGCAAATAACCTTTCTTGTAGGTGGCTGCCCACCCAGAGTCTGAATTCCCTGATGAAGCACGTACTCACTATCAATAATCCCAACATTCTTTGTGCGATCACCCTGTATTAATGCCAATATCATTCATGAATAGTGCGAATCTGGTTGTTAGTTGTTAAAAAGTGGAACATTTTCATTTTCAAAACACATCCAAGGTGTCTCACCTGTGCACAATATCCGAGTTTCATATCCATTCCCCATCCGTGGACAAGATCATTCTGAAGAAAACAAAAGGCAACTCTGTGACAAACTTATCAAAAAAGGGTACTTGAAAGAATGGTAATGCTCACTCACGAAATCAGGCGTATATCTGAAGTTAAATTTAGCAAAAATCAAGTCTGAAAGAGTTTTAAGTCCCAAGGGTAAGCAATAGCTAATGACCGTATATGTTCAGGTTATGGCATTTTGATAAGGGGAACAAATATACAATTACCTGTATAAGATGCCATGCACAATACCAAGCAGATCTTGAAAATACTGGAGCCATACCTTCCACAAATCTACAAATGATAAATTGTACACATCATTAAAATACTGATGAAAAGTATCTTCCAACTCATTACTATCAACATCATAAATATCACAAAACTTGATATTGGATTCATCATTTTAGTACATGGTGAGAGATGAAATTTCAATACAAATAAATAATCTTTTATTCATGCCACTTATCAGACAAGGGAAGCTGGAGGACAGAATAAGCCCACCAATGGGAAAAAGGCATCATTAGAGTACCAGTTCAAATAACATACCCAGAGCACGGTGGCCCCTCACTGAGATTTGTACACTTCACACTGCCTCTGACATCATACACTCGTCTGCATTTCAAAATACTTTTCATGTAAGCATAACAAGATCTGGAAGGTAGATTCTTAACAATAGTTGTAAGCACCACTATGTCCACCTATGAAACTTCTTTCCTCTTGCACGAATAGTAACTTTGTGATGTATCTCTGTTGAGTTTGGGTCCAAAGCTGGCTGCGATATCTCAAATCCTTCCGACTTTACAATTTCTAGGTATCTGAGCAAGAAAAATGCCACTTGTCAATCAATTTGTTATATCTGTAAGTATACAAACAAGTCATCAACCAAATAAATGAACTCTTATACAAAATTCAACTAGAAAACAACTCTTAAATTTTGAAGTTCAATTTTCTAGTGCATTTAGGAGTTCAATGACATTAATCAATATTTTAACCTATAAAACCAGAATTTATATGTGCATCTATAACCAAAATTTTGTCTAAAAAACAAACAATCTTCTTTTGAGGCTGACATCAGGCGTAATATAAGCCAATCAATAGTACCTTCGTGGATCAAAATTCTCCACCCCTAAATCTTCATCCCAAAGAAATATGTAGTCATAATTGGAAACGATATCTGGATGCAGAAAGCGTTTCGCAAACCACCTGACAAGATAAAGAGAGCATCCCCCAAAGGGGGAAAATAAATAAAGAACACGAGCACATATTAGTATCATTCTTGGCAACAAATTATACAGACTTAACAGATCCCATCCCACAAGAAGAGGTGATATGCACACCGATGGAATATGGACAAAATAAAATGTACAGTACCATTCATCTAAAGATCTAAGCCACCATGCCAATATGTTACCACTTAAAATTCCTAGGATAAAACAAGCCACAGATAGATAGCTTTTATTCTTTCAAACAAGAAGAATTAAGAGGTAAACATCAGATCCCATCAAACTAAGAGGGTTATCAATTCACACCATAATCATAAAACCCTCTTGAAAACGATTATATCAATCACCCTTTCAGAAAAATAAGTCACAAGAATTAATTTTAAAAAATCCTTTAGCAACAGTGAACTTTACCATTTTGTTTGGTTCTGAGCAGCTATGTGAATTGCCTTGTTACTCCAGTCAAGCTCCCGCCACCCATTTACATTGCCATCATAATGGAATAGAATAACTGTAAAATTCACTGGAAGAAACTGAATCCAGTGTAATTAGGAAGGGAATGTTGCAGTTCATGCATGTCAAATATTAGAAAACCAAAAATGCAATACCTTTTGAACAATAGCATCCACATTATCCTTTTGCTTAATACCAACTGAAATTGCCAGCAAGTTACGGTTTCTGTAAACACCAAGCTGCCATAAAACCACCACGTCACAAATAATAAAAAAAAATTAGGTGATAATTTAGCATCACTGAAACAACTTCAGAAGAATGAAATATTCACATAAAGACCTCAAATTGGTACTAAAGCATGAAAGGATTGGAATCAAACCTTTTTCCTTGAACTACTTGTAGACCATAGAGGCCTTGACTCCAAATCTGATCTAGCTTGTATAATACCACGAGGCAAGCTTTTTAACCTCCCCGGAGTGAATCTAGACTCCTAGAGTAGAATCATAAGTACTTCAGGATAACCCAAAAAAAAAAAAGGAATGAACATTCAATCCCTATTGATGATTAAATGTGTCACAAGAAAAACCAAGAATGTTAATTTCAGAACTTAAGAAATCGGACAAATGGAAGATAAGAAGAAACCCATACTAGAATTACATGCAGTACCAAATGTTTACCTTTGATGTATCGAAGGGATTCAACTTTGCTTCCATCTGACAAGAGTAACAGAAATTAGTGAACTCAACAACCAGAGAAAAGGAAAAGAAAATAAAAAATCATCACACAATACAAAGAGCTGAACCAAATTATTAATTTATTATTCCCCTTTCAGTGGATTACTTTTCTAGTGCTTTAGCGAGACATCAATTTAATGAACTATGTTCAGTTGGGTTTATTTTTGACCAACATGCACATCTCGGAACTGGAACAAGCTTTAATAATAATCATCTGTCTTTAGTCATTTTAATGGATTGTGTTAAGCAAATGCATCAGTGAGGCCACCGTGCGATTTCTCCAGAAAGAGTATCAAGTTCACAATTGCTGGTTGGCCTATATAATTAAGAGTCAATAATTAGTGAGATTTTAGTACCTCTGTTTGTTTGAATTGATAATATGTGGTTCTATATACAACGAACAACATTACTATACACATAATTGCCATAAACTGCAGTTGCTTCATCTTGACTCCGAATTTTGCCTGCACGTACAATTTATAAACTTAGAAACAGAGAACAATAAACATAAACCATCTAGTAAAGATATTAACAAACAGTATTAGACCCTTGATCATACTCCATCAGAGAAAGAACTCCGCTTCAACAATTTCCATGTTTTAATGGACTTCATAGACAACCGAGGCTTCTATATCACTCTCATAACAAGCTGCATGAAAGCAAAACCAAAAGCAACCAATGCTCAACAACCAACTCCATCTAAACAACTGAATAATTTCAATAGGAAAAAACTTCCACTATATTTAGTAAAAAAATTAATTAAAAAAAAAAAACAACAGTTTATTTAAAATAGGCATTTGATTGAGATCTTCCGCATATACTTTTTTTTTAATTTAAAAAAAAAAACAAAAAACACATACACACACATGTATATTTTCCTCATAAAGTCACAGAATTGAGACATAATTAGCTGCATATTTAGGGGGAAAATTTTATTAAAAAAACACACACTTCCGGACAATAAGCGGTCACTCGTAAAAAAATTAAAAATATCTATGCCAAAAAACAGAAGAAGATACTCTAGTTTATTTCAGTAGATCTGTAAAGCATTTTTCATAAGAAAAATCAGACATGCAAACAGTGACGGTAATAAGAACACAGTACGACGTTAAAGTCTAAACTGAATCTGAACTCATGAACCGACAAAAACTTCAGTGCTGTCTCAACTAATACCTGCCATAAATTAACAAATAAAACAAATTTGGCAAACAAATACCTTCAGGAAAAAAAAAAACGAAACTGGAAATGATCTTGTGACAGCTCGAAGAGACGAAATGGTGACAGTCAGATTTGTCGACTGGAAGTTGATTGCAGAGCAATTTTTAGCGGCTGATCAAAATAAGAGAGAAAAAATAAAGCGAAATGAAAAAAAAAAAGAGTGAATGGAGAGAGAAAGAGAGCGAGTTTGTATTTATATAAAATGTGAAGAGCTAGTCCAAAGACGAGTGTATGGGAGGCGACGCGTTTTAAGGGACGAAGCTGAATTGTTCTGTTTTTTTTTTTTTTTTTTTTTGGTTTTTTCTTTTTTGGTTTTTTTTCCCTGTTTTTCTTTTCTTTGGAATATTTTTTTCTAAAACAAATCGCCGACGAAGACGAGTGACGGGCTGAGTTTGAGAACTTGCTACTTTACAGAGAGCAAAGCGAGTCTCTCTCTCCCTCTATTTTGTTTTGTTTTTTTTTTTAATTATATTTTACAGGATAATAACATTGACTCCCTAAACTTTAATGTTTTTTCCTCAAATATGGAAACTATTTGGTCATTTTATCCAATATATCTATAAATCTTTGATGTGTAAAATTAATTTATATTCCGAGTAAAATCATAATCTATTCTAAAAAAAATCAATTTTTAACTATTAAGAATAATAACATATTATGTATTTCTATTCAATTTAGGGGCAAGACGTCTTTCAGACGAACCTGGACCCGACCCCTATAAAAAATTGAAAATAAACTTAAATTGCTTAAAATTGATACTATTACAAGGGGACATGTGTCAACACCTAATGAAACTCTTCTCACACATGTTTCCTTAGTGGAAATACTATAAATAGTTGTAACTCCATATAAAATGTGACATGTGTTATGTGACACGTGTCGGATTACCTACACATTAAGGGTATGATAACGAAATAACTTATCTCATAAACTTAAGAGAATCACGGAAGAATATTACTTCGGAGTAACAATACTCCGGAACCTAGGATGACTGAAAGACCGGAGACAAATCTTAGAATTAAAAGAAGTGATCTCTGAAAAAATATTACAACATAAACTCATATAGCACATTGGAAATATCCAACACACGAACTATAACATTACTGAGTTGTTCGAGTACTCTGAAATACTCTGAAGATCGTTCCAGAATAACCTACAATGCGCCAAATGACATGATGTCACCCAAAACTTTATGCCCAACATCAGTCATGATGTCTCTCTGTGTGTGTGTGTATATATCTACCCAATTTTTTTATGATGAATACCTCTGCCCAATATTAATATCTCTGCTCAATATTAACAAACCGTAATAACAATCAGCTTACCTCGGCATGAGGAATTAATAAACATGTAAATCGATAAGTATATTGTCATCTAATGTTTCAAGATACACCATAATATGTGTAAACTATGCAGATTAATAAATCATCACATCACTAACACCTCCACCTAAAAATATCATACATAAGTAAATAAAATGTAACGATAAGGGGTATTGGTATTTTATTTTCTTAAAAAATAAAAATAAAAAATAAAAAAAGAAAACACAACAAGAAAGAATTAGAAGACAAAATAGAACTAACAAGAATCTTGTGTAGGCATGCCCAATGATGGGGAAAATGACTTCATCATCTAGCCCAACATCAAAATCCAAACTATGACCAAACCAAACTCAACGATTTAAAGGTAATTATTTCATTATTTATAATATTAATTTTCACTATTCACACACACAAATTATTCTCAATTCTTTAAAACATATACAAACAGCTTCATTTTTAATTGTGAAATTTTCTTATTGGTACCCTTATGAATAAAATATGTTTATGATCAAATTTGGCCCCTAATATTTATGAATTTGTCAAAACATAAATTGTCACGACCCTCTCCCTCTCCCGCGTTGAGTACCAATACCACGGCCACGTCCAGATATTTTCTTACAAATACAAAACTATTATTTAATACCATCGTCGAATGCAATATATCTACATAATTTATAACATCCACTCTGATATCAAAATTTATCACGACCCCTTCTATAGAGCGGGTCCAACCCTTTAAATGGATATGTGAACTATTGGTATTCGCGGTGCGATTCGGGTCTGTTTTTTTGTTTAACACTTCAAACCGCGCGGGTTGGCGGTTTGGGAAATTAAAAACCAAAACTACAATTTTGATAAGGAAAATCGTGACGGTTCGGGTCAGTGATTTGTGAGGTTCGGGTCGGTGATTTGGATTATAAATTTTTTAAAGAAATTTTGTGTGTTTTCACATAATAATTGAAGAGACGAAATATCTAATTTTCATTTATGTATATTGTCATATGATCATTAAATATCTTAAATTTCACGGTTAAAGAAGAATAAAAATATAAAATAATATCTAATTTGAACGCGGGTCGGCGGTTTATGCGGTTCGGGTCAAAATTTATAGTTTGGGCAGTTCGAGTCGTGGTTTTGATCAAAACCGCGCACCGACCCAAAATTTGATATTCGGTTCAAGCTGACCCGAAATCATTTTCAATATTTTTTCAAACCGCGCGGTTTGAACCGAAATTATGCACACCTCTAATGTGAACTACTTCAGCTCGAGTATTGTACATGTCATGCAATTTAACTAAATTTGTAAATAAATATATATTCCATAAAATGCTATTCAATAAATCTCAAAATAAATATTTACAGTAAAAGTATGTGAAAAAACATGAAAATATCATAAATCTCCTATCTAAAAAGTCAAAGATATATGGACCAACCTGAATGACAACTGCGGTAAACGAATCTAATCCTAGTACAGCTACTGTTGCAATAGCAAACAACCTGTGGTGTTTTGGAAAATGGGGTGTGAGCTCAAAGAGCTCAATAAGTAAAACACACATACTTTTAACATGACATCACCTAATATATATATATATATATATAATTAATATTTGAAAACGATATTTGGTATATAATGATTATCTCAAACAAAACATACTCACAACAAAACAAAGTCAATCAAATAAGATTTGCTAACCGGATTCTGTATGATAGTAGATTGAAATCATTGGAAGAGTATCAACATCCATCATCCCAAAATTTCACACCATATAACCTCGCATCTACGACCACCATTATACAATACGTTGGATGGTATGTGTTGTTACCGTTATGCTGTCGGGTTTTGTATAATGGTGGTTGAAGATGCGAGGTTATGAGATGTTAGTAGAGGCGTGTGGTTAAATCTCCCTCTTGCACATTTATGCGATGTTTTTATGGTGTGAAACCTTGTGAGAATTGATGTTGATACTCTCCCAATGGTTTCAAGTGATTATGATACCGAATCTTGTTAGCAAATATTGTTTAATTGATGTTGTTTTATTGTGAGTTTATTTTGTATGAGATAATCCATATATAAAAATTGTTGTTTTCGAATATTAATTATTTATGTGTGTGTGCGCGCGGGTGCGCATATCTATTTTTTTGTCAGGTGATGTTGAAAGTTTGAGTGATTTACTTAGTGAGCTCTTTAAGCTCCCCCAATCAATTTCTCAAGCATCTCAGCTAGTTTGTCAGCGCAACAATAGCAATATCATAAGTAGATTCATTTACCACATTCGCCATTCGGGTTTGTCCATACATTTTTTTTTTAACTTTTGAGATAAGAGATTTATGAGATATTTATGTTTTTCCGTATACTTTTGATGTAAATATATTTTTTAAGATTTATTGAATTATATGTTATGGAATATATATTTCTTTGCAAAATTTATTAAATTGCGTAACATGTAGAATACTCGAATTGAAATAGTTCACGGACCCTTTTTCTAAGATTGGACATGCTCTAGAGAGGGAATCGTGACAAAAATACTCTTATTTCTTCCTAAACTTCAATTAACAACGGCCTCATATTCTCTAGATAATTTCAATAGCTCACTTTTTTAAAAAAAAAAAAAATTAAGTTAATTCAAAGATTTTTTTAGTGATATATTTTGAGCCGTGCATTAAAATTTTCTTATTCCATCACTGCTTCGAATCCAAATATTACCTTATTTTTAGAGTTGGTCATTAGCTAAGGCGGGTGAGGTGTCCGTTTATGGTTCCCATATTTTTTATCATAATTCTTCCTAAATAACTAAGGAGAGAAGGTTTCAAAATTTTAATATTTTAATAATATACTATGGTTAATGACCCATAAATATAAAAATTATCTTAGGCTCCGAAAATCTGAACACCGGCCTGCCTATTTTGACAGTAAAAAAAAAAATTATGATGCTGATCACGAGAACCACGACCAGAAATATCTAATTTCTCCAACACAGTGCAAAAATCTAACTTGATAGCAGAAGGATATTTGAGTCATTCGAATAGAAAGTATGGACCTATTTGATATAGTAGACGAATATAGCTTGCTGGATGAAATTATGAGAAAAGGTGGGGGATATCTTGTAGAACGTGAGAAAGAGAACGTTAACACAACAATAATAACACTATAAGTCTATAACAGTGTCGCCGTCTGTCCTACTCAATTTTGGGATGTTATTTAATTATTAATTAATTTCTTTTAATTTTTAATTATCTATCTAACATGCGCACCTGTTATGGCAGAGATTGGTTATGCTGTCACTCTTAACTTATTTTATTCATTGCCGATGAATCTTTGTTCCCGTTGTTACCATCCCTAGATTGTTATCTGTCCGTTAATTTATTAATTTACCGCATTTTACAATTTTAATATCCTCTTAATTAAATAATTAACCTTAATTAATTGCGGGCGCCAAATAAGAACGCAGCTGTGCGGGCTACGGTGACCGCCTGACCGGTGTAATAAATTATTGAAAATTGTAAATAATATTCCAATTGAAAATCTTTTTTTTTTTTAATATAAATTTTTTAAAAAGGTCATTGTTAATAGTGGGAATAATTTGTTTTCTTTATGGGTGCCAAATGCGAATAAGTATTTAAAAAAAGAAAAAGGAAAAATACAATAGGTAATTTTATTTTTTTTAAATCGTTAGAAATTTCACCGTCAAACTATCTCTTACAAGCTTAAGCAGAGCATGTAAAATCCTCGACAGTCCAAATTCTTACATGATTTGCACTTCTTATATTCAAACTCAATAATTCAAAATGAGATCTTGAGTTATACACACCAGGCCACGTTTCTTGATGACGGAATCAGAAACTTTGTGTAATGTGTGGTTGAATTTTGAGCATTGCAGTTGTTTTTATGTAACTTCATAGACTGTTTGAAAGAAAAGATTGAAGATCCTTCACAGTCATGAGAGCTGTTGATTGGGTGTAAATATATGTAGCTGGTTCAATGACTTCTTAAAATTGGTTTCGAATAATTCCATTTCATATTGGTCCTACATCTGACATTATTATATACTTTTCAACTAAATAAATCCAAGAATGGTCCATTATAAATAGTTTTCCACTTCCTAATTTTTCACGCAACTATAGCTATTTAATTACGCGAATTTTAAATGTATTTGTAAATTTTTTTTTTTTTTAATAATAAGATATCATGATATCATGACCATAGTATTGATTTTATAGGGGTGATTTTGGTTTATTAAAAAAAAAAAAAAGACTTGAAATCCCTCATTGATATTTATTAGAATCAGTGAATCTGGATAGCTTTTAAATGGATTTAACTGGACAAAAATGGCTTTCGATATTTCTTTTATTTTTTTTCCTCCCTAGATATCAATAATGACTATAAGTTTATAAAAGAACAAGAAAATGACATCATAGTTTTTTTTTTAATTAGATCAGGATCAAAACATACGGTTCTTTTGGACCCCACGTAACAATCAACAATAAAACAAATTAATTTTGGAGTGCGCATTACTTTATTTATCGATTTTTATTTGTTTCCTTCCATTTATTACTACTATCTGTGTTTTTAATGATAAAAAAATGTGTTTAGATAAATGAAAGTCGAATCTAAAATTATGGGTCACCTAAAATAGTAAAATTGACGGTTCAGATAAACACGAGTGGTATTTAAGGATTTAAATTTGACGTGATTTTAATTCTTTGTTCATTTTTTTTTTTTATAAATTTAAGATGGAATTCAAAAAATTAAATATATATAATTGAATCTTAATCATTTATTATTATTAATTCAAAGATTAACATAATTTAACTCGACATTGAAATTAAATTCGATACTTAGAAGCATGTGAGCAAAAATAAAGAGATGGAAGGGAAGCAAGAAAATATGTAATAAGATTTTCCTAAAATTAGGATGCTATCAATTCGAATGCACATACTTCATGTGATTTGCTTGGATATTCAGCGCCTACCGCACGTTAGTGTTTTCAACTAATGCAAAGTCTTGTTGTTGTCCCCAATGGGTGTGGCTTGGTGGTGTAGGGTCCAGGATTTCACCTTGAGGTTCTGGGTTCGAATCCATGGGGTGCACTTCTTGTAAGAGCCTGGGACAGCCGGTGGTTTTACCTGCGCCGCGGCACATAATGAGTGGTTTGGTGGCAGGGTATCTAACATTTCAAAAAAAAAAAAAAAAAAACCCGTTGTTGTCAAATTGTTTAAATTTGATTATCGGGTCTTGAATTCGAGTATAAATATTATAATTTTTTATAAAAGTCCGGAATAATCGATAATTTTATTTGTTCAATTTAAATCTAAATTAGATAATTTGATAACGGAATTTTCAATATTTAAACCCAAAAAAAAAAAAAAAAAACCTATCTGTTTTTGTTTCCACGCCGATTCCGTCAAATTCAAGTTATGTCATCCATGTAAATAAAGTTACACTTTATCAAAGTTGGCTTCATTTGCGTGAGTCCATAGGCATAATAAATAATAATGTCTTGTTAATTAAATTAATTAGTACACGATAATGGCCTAATGAAATTTTTTTTTTCTAAGAGTACCACGCAATAGGAAATGGGTTCAATTCAATTTAATAATTTGGAGTATATATTATTTGTGTGTGGTCTCTATATCTAAATTCCGTTGAGATATAGATAATACACAAATGGAGTTTGGATATATTTCCCAATTATATTCAAATTGCACCATTTTAATAAGGTATCACTAAATTTATGATAAAAAAATATCGTTTGTAAATAAATAATCATAGTGATAATAATGTGCTTAAAATAAGTAGCGGTGAAGCGACTGGTTCGTTAATTATGAAAACGTGTTACATTTATGAAATATTTAGTTTATTAATTAGATAATTTGATTTATTTCCCTTATAATAGAGAGTTTCTAACTTTATTTTTATTTTTTTTATGGAAAATAAATTTATATTATGACTAAGCAATTAGGTATAAGATTTGAGAAATGAAACAAATGCAACAACATTTTGAAACAGTGAAGGTGGCGTGGCAGAGACTTGGTGTAGGTGGTTGAAAGAATCAATCGAACACAGTAGTAGTATTTGGTAGTCACCACTAACCCCCGTATTGAAATTATGAACAAATGTCAAGCCAAAGCCAGACACCAAACTCACCCACCATTGGACACGTACAAGTGAGTGGAGAAATCAACCACTACCACCACCTCCATTTACAATTACAATTTTTTATTTTAATGATATTTGCATAACTTAACCAAGTGCTGTGCTTAGCATCGTTCATTAATTAATTAATAAAATTACCTAAAAAGCTTCATTAACACCAAATAAAGGCTTGTTTACAAAAACCTTATTGGTCACTTATTGACCATTAATTAGGTGTCACTCAATTATAGATTATTTATTTATTTATTTGTTTATTATGTCATTTTTTTTTATGTTACTCTACACGATATTATCAATATCGTATCATATTTTGATCAATAAAATTATAACGCGTGCCAAGTGTGTGCTTGTGTTTGGAGAAGTGCTTACAACGAATATAATAATATATCTAATTATTAGTCAGTGATGTGTTATAGTTTTTAATCAATAATTTGGATTTGTTGATGTTTAGGTGTGATATTGATGTAATTAGATAGGGCGGCCCTCGATAGGCTTTTATTATTTATTATTAATATATAATTAAAAAAAAAAAAAACAATAAACTGGTCAAATTGGTCTAAACGTTTGTCGTAGGTTTGGTTCCACACGTGGCACGCATCCAATAATGCTCGGAATTAGGAAATTCGTGTTGAATTATAATTTGAAAATTAATAATATCTAAGTATTTGTTTCTGACAAATGCTTTCCAGCCATGTTTCTTTATCAGAAAAACTTATATGGGGTTGAATCTATAAACCGTCTTATTAATACTCCATCCGCCCATTTTTAATAGGCCGCTGGTCATTTTACAATAAAATAAGGGAACATGATTAAAACATAATTTTTTCCTAATATATCCCTCATTAATACAACACACAATCTCACTTTAATTCAATTATTTATATTCCCAATAATAATAATAAGGGTATATAAGTAAACTTATTCTTTTAACTCTCTCCAAATAAAAAAATAAGACTATAATTTGGGACTTCCAAAAATAGAAATATGGCTTATAAAAAAGGGACGGAGGGAGTAAATATAACGTATTCCAATTTTAAAACTGTAGCTACAGTGAGAGAGTTGGTAAAATTTTAAGTGAAAATATGTGTGGGTGTATAATTACTCTTTCAAATAATCAAGACACATAATAATTATTGATTGTGACAATTCCATAAACATCGTCTCATATAAGATCTTCTCCAACTTTAATACCTATTATGAGATGAGATTCATATTCGTTTTTTTTTTCCATTCAGCAAGGAGAATAAAAATAATGGCTCTTATTCTAATTTAAGAATAAGAAATGAGAGTCAGATTGTCATATAAGGTGGGAACGATAATTTCATTTTTAATTCTCATTAGATCTTCAAATTAGTAATGACAATTGTGTGTGGTAAAAGTAGGACAAGGAAAGAGTGATTATTATTTTCAATTTATTGGGACTGACCTCATGAAAGTTAAATTGGATCTTGAGCTCTGTTTTGATTGCTATTTGCAATTTGGGCTGACATAAACGTAACGTTTGGTTAGAAACTTCCTCCATTTTTTTGTGTGTTTCCGAATATTATATGCTTATGCTTTTTTATTATCTTAGTGAACTGATGACTTTTTCATAACCGTCTCTCGTTTTTTCAAGCTCATTGGCTTATATATGAGATTTTAGTTGGATGTGTCAACACGTATCCATTGATAGACCGTTTATTGACTTGCAAGGTGTACATATGTCATAGTACATGTCGGAACATTAAGTGTTAAGATAAGTGAGTTGTCATTGACCTTGGGTGGAGGTATATTTGACATCATGTTTTCTATGATATTCTAGGATATTTCGAGTGTTTGTGTTAAAGTATAAGTACTTTCGATGCACTATGAGGATATCGGAGTGAACTTCTTCGGACCAGGCCTAGACCGGACTGAATTTATCTTGGAGTTCTTCCACTTTGAAGTACTATGACCGCATAATGATGTTATTTCACAGTAACATTATTTATGGGTCGGGTCTTGACTGCTCTTGTCAAACCTCAGTCTCTCCGGAGGTCTTCAGATTTTGAGGTTGTATTACTCCAAAATTGAGTATAGGTTTCCTCCGGGGTTATTGAACTTCAGAGGTAATCCATAATCCATCATGTCTACTAGTACAACAGTATCATGACAAATGTCGTATTTATAATAGACTTTTGTCTGTTTGCAGCAGTTCCACCAAGGAAACGTGCTAAGAAAAATTATTCTTTATGTCGACACGTGTCCCTATATACAGGCCTAATTCATAGCACTTATAACAATAATATTTAATTTTGATTACGATTTATATAATTAAATAAATAACTTTTTTTAATTTTGATTTATTATTATGATTTCAATCCAATCCAATCAGTGATTTCAATCCATTATAATTATGGATCCTCCCGAATACAAAACACATTATTAGTGTGAATATATTTTTTTGTTAAATGAAACAATCAACGAATTCAATTATTTTATTGAAACAGTAACTTGCAAATAAAATACAAAACAGAAACAGTAACTTACAAAGCAAGAAACAGAACAATAAACAGACTTTGTAGATTGAGGCTAGCACTAAAGGCTATGTCATAGAGCAGAAATTCGCACATACTATTGTGCTTGTAGTTCTTCGGACGTCTGCCACCAGGATTCAACAATTTGATGATCGAAGATTCTGCACTGAAAAACCGATCCCTTGCGAATCTACTTGGTGTTTGCTTTTAATGATCAACAAGTTTGTATATTGAGAATTTTATGAATATTCATATTCTGTATCTTGGATGCTATTCTGCAAGTCTGTCTTCCTTTTATATATTGAAAGAAAAAATGGTTGTCCATTCAAAAATGATTTTCTGTTTACAGTTATATTCCAAAGGGTATGTTGATCAGACATACTCTTCTATTTAGAGAATAAAACCAAAAAAACGTTTTTTGAAAAGGTAAGACATATATTCAATGACTCACAAGAGCCCAAGCGCCCCAAGGCCCAAGGCTCATCTTTGACTAATTAATATATATTAATATATTAATTATCATGCCAACCATACATCAACTAAGCTCAAGCCCAAGCCCACTTGCTTTTTCCAATTTAATATAAGTGTTTAGAATACACTTATAAACCTTTCATATTCTCTATACATTTTAGATGTGGGACTTCCTCCACTATTTCTATACAAACTCCTACAATACCCCACATTTGTATAGAAAATAGTGGCGATACTGTACACATCATGATCTGGAGAAACTTAAAATCGATACGCATCAGGAGATGTGTCTTTTGGACTTGAACCTTCCGTAGTAAGTACTTATTGGATTTATCGATGAATCAGTGTGTATAGGAGACATTGAACTGTTCATTACATTTCATAAATCAGGACAATAAGTATCACACATATCGAATTTTGACACTTTTCAATTCATATGGTTGTGTTCATTTTGGTTCTGAACAATCCTGGATTCATAGGAGCTTTAGAGAATTTAGCCATTTAATTCTCATAAATGCGACCCCACATTACTCCTATATAGGTGACACAAAATTTATAGTATCGTATAATACTAATTTGTCATTAAGAATGATCAATCATTCATCTTTATCATCATAAACAGCATAACTTCTCTTATCATAGGAATGAGCAACTTGTTATGCTATATTACTTAAGTTTCACCCAACTAGTTTTCCACATTGAACCTATACTTTGATTTACCAAATTGCTAGGTTGGGTTTCCGCTAAGTTACTTCTCATTATGCTGGCTTTAGGCCCATTCCCCTCGATAAGTATAACATTTGCTCCTTTGGTATACAATTTGTTAATTGATCTGCAATATTCTCCTTTGATTTTACAAAATCAATGGAAATAATGCCAATCGAGAGCATATGTTTTATAGTGTTATGTCTTCGTCTTATGTGCCTTGACTTCCCATTATACATATGGCTATTTGCTCTCCCAATAGCAGCCATGCAGTCACAGTGCACACATATGGCTGTCACAGGTTGAGGCCACATTGGAATATCTTCCAAGAAATTCTTTAGCCATTCCGCTTCTTCAGCAGCTTTATCCAAGGCTATGAATTCTGATTCCATTGTTGAACGTGCTATACACGTTTGTTTTTGTGATTTCCATGATACTGCAGCTCCACCAAGTGTAAACACATATCCACTTATTGCTTTTTCCGTATCATTTGGAATCCAATTGGCATCACTATATCATTCCAAAACTGGTGGATATTTGGTATAATGCAATCCATACTTCATTGAGTATTTAAGATATCTTAATACTCTAACTAAAGCATCCCAGTGATCCTTTGAAGGATTACTCGTATATCTTGCCAATCTATTTACAGAGTAGGCAATGTCTGGTCTAGTACAATTCGTTATGTATTGTAATGTCCCAATTATACGAGAATATTCTAGTTGTGACACACTATCCCCAATATTTTTCTTTAATGTACTCTTAGGATCAAAAGGAGTTTTAGATGGATTGCTATCAAAATGTCCAAATTTCCGAAGAATCGCTTCCACGTAGTGTGATTGGCTTAGAATATAACCATCACTACTTCTTTGAATTCGAATTCATAAGATAACATCAGCTTTTCCCATGTCTTTCATATCAAAGGTCGAATTCAATATTTTCTTCGTGGAGTTTATGACACTTAAATTTGGTCTCATGATGAGCATATCATCAACATATAAGCATACAATGACATATTCATTTTCTTGATATAAACACATTTATCACATTCATTGATCCGAAATCCATGTGATAACATTGTATGATCAAATTTCTCATGTCATTGTTTTGGTGCTTGTTTAAGTCCATAAAGTGACTTCACAAGCTTACATACTTTATTCTCTTGTCCTTTTGCTACAAACCCTTCAGGTTGTTCCATATAAATTTCTTCATCCAACTCACAATTTAAGAATGCAGTTTTTACATCCATTTGATGTATTTCCAAATTATAAATTGCTGCAATCGCTATTAACATCCTTATAGATGTTATTCTGGTTACTGGTGAATATGTGTCAAATAAATCAAGTCCTTGTTTTTGACGGTATCATTTAGCTACCAAACGAGCTTTGTATTTATCAATTGTACCATCATGCTTCAATTTCTTTTTGAAAATCCATTTATAATCAATCGGTTTGCAACCGGATGGTAAGTCTACTAACTCCCACGTATGGTTTTGTAGAATGGATTCTACTTCGCTATTTATTGCTTCCTGCCAATAAACAGACTCAGACGAAGTTATGGCCTCTTGATATGTTTGAGGTTCAGCTTCAGTGAGAAATGTTAAAAAATCAGGTCCATAATCTTTTGCAACCTTGATTCTTTTTCCTCTTCTAGGTTCTAAATCTTTCTCTTGGAGAGTTGATTTATTTGGTTATAAATCCTTGATTTGAACACCAGACGAAGAGGCAATATCATTCCTATTTTCTTGATTAAATTCAGGCATTTTTCGTTTATTTTTATCAAGTCTATCCTTATAAGGAAATATATGCTCAAACCATTCAGCATTATTAGACTCAATAATTGTATTTACTTGGATATCCGAAATTCCAGATTTAATTACTATAAAACAGTATGCTGCACTATTATTGGCATATCCAATAAACACACAATCAATGGTTTTAGGTCCAAGTTTAACTCTTTTAGTCAAGGGAACTTGAACATTTGCTAGGCAACCCCACACTTTCAGGATTTTGTATGCCGGTAGCCTTTTCTTCCATTTTTCATATGGAGATTGATTACTTTTCTTTGGTGGAATTCTGTTTAAGATGGTGTTGGCTGTAAGTAATGCTTCACCCCACATATTATGTGGTAAACCAGAACTGTTAAGCATGGAATTCATCATATTCTTTAGAGTTCTATTTTTCCGTTCAGCTACCCCATTCTGTTGTGGAGTGTAGGGTGCTGTTGTTTAATGAATTATTCCATTAGAAGCACAAAATTCTGCGAAGGCATTAGATTCATATTTTTCGCCTCTATCAGATCTCAGTATTTTGATCTTCTTGTCTAACTGATTTTCCACCTCAGCTTTATATGTCTTAAACATATTCAAAGACTCATCTTTGCTATGTATCAAATATACATAACATATCTACTACTATCATCTATAAAGGTGATATAGTAATTCTTTCCACCACGACTTGGTATGGATTTAAAATCACCCAAATCTGTATGAATTAATTCTAATAATTCATTTGATCTCTTAATCACAGATTTATATGACTTGCTAGCAAACTTTGATTCAACACATGTTTCACATTTATGCATATTATATTTTGAACAATTAGGCAATAAACCAAGATTGACCATTCTATGCATACATTTAAAGTTAATGTGACCAAGTCTAGCATGCCATAATGTAGAAGATTCAAGCAAGTAAACAGAAGCCTTATTTATTTTATTAATAGCATCATCAGCAATTACATTGAGTTTAAATAGCCCTTCAGAGAGGTAGCCATTTCCTACAAATGTTCCCCCCTTAGTAAGAACAAATTTGTCAGACTAAAATACAAGTTTGAAACCCTTCTTGCTTAATACAGGACCAGAAACAAGATTCTTAGTAATTTTAGGGACATGAAGTACATCCATAAGGGCAAGCTCTTTCCCGGAAGTGAATTTCAGAACCACTTTCCCTTTTCCAGCAACAGTTGCAGCAGTTGCATTGCCCATATATAACTTTTCATCGATATTGTTAGGAGTGTAGGTAAAAAACATATTTATGTTTCCACAAATATGTCTTGTTGCACCAGTATCCACCCACCAATCCTTACTGTCAGTCAGCAAATTCACTTCAGAAAACAACAATACCAACAAATTCTTCCTCAACAATATTGGCTTGTTTGTTGTTGTTCTTATCATTTGGACCCGGATTTCCTTTCTTGTGGCGACAGTCTAGTGCTCGATGTCCAATTTTTCCACACACCCAACAAACATATTTAATTCCCTTGAAATTCTTCCCTTTTGGAGCAAGAACTTTATGAGTTTTATCCTTCCATTTATTGTTCCATTTATTCTTCTGGTTTTGAGGCTTAGGCTTAGACATCCCTCCACTCTTAATGACATTTGTCTTGGCTTCAAATTCTGGGACATTCAGCCCTTCACTCTTGCGGTGATCTTCTTGCACCATTAGTTTGAGAACCAGATCCTCCATTGACATATCAGTCTTTTTATGCTTAAGATGTATCTTGAAATCATTCCAAGATTGAGGCAATTTCTCTATTACAGATCCGACAAAAAATTGTACCGGTAGAGTCATGCCTTCGGCCGCAAGTTCATGGATAAGAATATGTAATTCTTCCACTTGGTTGACAACAATTTTTGAATCCACCATTTGGTACTTCAGAAATTTCCCAACAATGAACTTCTTTGAACCAGCATCTTCGATTTTATATTTATTTTCCAGGGAATCCCATAGATCCTTGGAAGTCTTATAAGATCTGTATACATCATACAAAGAGTCATCAAGACTGTTAAGAATATAATTCCTACATAAAAACTCACTGTGTTTCCATGTATCAATTGCATTGAGTTTTTCTGCAGGAATATTATCTCACTCTGCCACATGGCATTCTTCCTTGACGACATGTGCAAGGTTCAATGTTGTTAAATAAAACAACATCTTATGTTGCCATCGTTTGAAATCCAGTCCTTTGAACTTGTCTGGTTTCTCAACATGAGGCTTCACAACATTCGCAAATTGTTCCATTATAAAAAATTTCTGCTATAAATTGTTAAATGAAACAATCAACGAATTCAATTATTTTATTGAAACAGTAACTTGCAAATAAAATACAAAACAGAAACAGTAACTTACAAAGCAAGAAACAAAACAATAAACAGACTTTGTAGATTGAGGCTAACACTAAAGGTTATGTCCTATAGCATAAATTCGCCCATACTCTTGTGCTTGTAGTTCTTCGGACGTCTGCCACCAGGATTCAACAATCTGATGATCGAAGATTCTGCACTGAAAAACCGATCCCTTGCGAATCTACTTGGTGTTTGCTTTTAATGATCAACAAGTTTGTATATTGAGAATTTTATGAATATTCATATTCTGTATCTTGGATGCTATTCTGCAAGTCTGTCTTCCTTTTATATATTGAAAGAAAAAATGGTTGTCCATTCAAAAATGATTTTCTGTTTACAGTTATATTCCAAAGGGTATGTTGATCAGACATACTCTTCTATTTAGAGAATAAAACCAAAAAAACGTTTTTTGAAAAGGTAAGACATATATTCAATGACTCACAAGAGCCCAAGCGCCCCAAGGCCCAAGGCCCATCTTTGACTAATTAATATATATTAATATATTAATTGTCATGCCAACCATACATCAACTAAGCCCAAGCCCAAGCCCACTTGCTTTTTCCAATTTAATATAAGTGTTTAGAATACACTTATAAACCTTTCATATTCTCTATACATTTTAGATGTGGGACTTCCCCCACTATTTCTATACAAACTCCTACAATTTTTAATGTAGAAAATTCACATCTCTCCCCATTGAAACGAATATAATTATATGTACTTACGTTATATTCCAAATATACAAACTTATGATTGAAAGCAAATTATGGATCCAAGTTATATTAAAATTAAAAGTGATAATAGCCAAAATTATTCAATCTTTCTTACGATTTAGATATAATTAAAACGCTATTGGCATATTAAATAATAATTATTTATGATTATCGTGGGTGGTAAAAGTGAGATGAAGAGAGAGTGTTCATTATCTTCAATTGTTGAGTATGTCATTTAATAATTCTAATTGAATTTTGAGTTTTGTTTTGAATGTTTTCTATAATTTGGACCTGCACGAGTATGTTGTTTGATTATGATCTTTCATTTCGTTATGTTTGCAATTAAATTGCTAATGATAGTGCAATATGCTTACGCTATAATTATATTCGTGAGTAATGAATTCTTCCAACTCGTCTCGTTTGCTACAAGCTCATGGGCTTATATAGGGTCATAAGTGCATAGGTGTTAATCTATGACGGTCACTTGTCTAAAATTGGATTGTCCTACGGATGTATGGTATACACTTGATGTTATACATGTTGGAATATGGCATTAGATGTAATCACACATGATATTGTGCATGCTAAATCACGTTTGCATGCTAAGATAAATGGATTTTCATTAAAGTCCACTAATCTTAGATGAAGATATACATGACATCGTGCATCCTATAGTGCTAATGTCGAGGTTAGAATGCTTCCGACGTACTATGATTGATTCCATAGTGAGTCATTTCCAGAATCGGTATAGATCGGATTATACTGAGTTCAGAGTTTCTCAATTTCGGAGTAATATGACATCGAGGTGACGTTACTTTGGAGGAGCGTCACCCTGGAGTCGAAGTTTCAATCCTCAAATCAGATCCTAATCTCTTAAAAAATCTTTGGACTCCGGGGTTCAATCTGACTTTTCATGTCTACTAGTACTATAGTATCATGACAGGTGTTGCCCTCCCATTAGACCTCTGTATGCCCACAGTAGTCTCGTTGGGGAAGATTCAATATGCATGTCGACACGTGTCCAATGTGGCAGAGCTAATTTTGAGAACCTATAATTATAAACTCCGAACATAACCTATTTATATACAAATATACAAAAGCTTATAAATTCTATCTCATTTCAAATTATCCATGTCATCTCTCATGCATTTGAGGATGTTCACTTATACATATAAACTCTTTCACCTTTATTAATTGTCATTGATTAGTTATTAATATTTATCTTTTTATGTGTGACTCGAATGATTTATTATTAATAATAGCACAAGGATCATATTTTGTGCGGGTTGAGCATATATTTTAAATATTGATATTATAAATATTCCGTATTTTGTGAGTCTTATAATATAAATGAGACAAATGATTTACTTACACGTAATATTTATGTCTCATTCGTTTGTCTCTCAAATCTCAATAATATTTATAATTCAATGTTATATATATATGTTGGATCACTTGTGATATTATTCAAAAATTAATCGGATAATATAATTTATTTTATTGTTGTAATATGATTCTTATTTAATAGATTTATTAATTTAATTTTACAATTTAATAGTGTTTTTTAATTACAATATGATATTATAATATGTTTTCTCATTATAATATGTATTTTTATTGTAATATGTATTTTTATTTAATAAAAAATGAATTATAAATATATTATAATTTTTAATTTTATAATAAAAATTTAATTGCATAGGTTAATTATAAAGATCAAGTGTCACCCATGTTTTTTTTTAATGAGAGATTATAATATGTTTTCTGATTATAATATATATATTTTTTATTTAATTTGATAATTTAATAACAATTAATTTAAATATTAATTAATCAATAGGTTCCTTACTATAATAGTAAATTATGTTTTTAGATTGTAATAGGTTTTTTATGTTAATAATTTATTATTTTAATTTTATAATTTAATAATAAAAAATTAATTTTAGAGATTGTGTTAATTGTAAATAATCTGATAGTATTTTTTAATAGGATATTATAATATATTTTGTTGTTATAACAAAATTCTTATAAAATTATAATATGTATTTTTATTGTAATATGATTTTTATTTAATAGATTTATTAATTTAATTTTATAATTTTAATATGAAGTTGTCAGGTTTAAAATGTTTAATTTATATCTCTGTGTATATATATATACATATATATATATATATATATATAAAATATGAGAGATTATTAATAATAATGAATTTAAATATTAATTAATTAAATCAATTGGTTCCTTACTTTAATAGTAAATTATGTTTTTATATTGTAATATATTTCTTATGTTTATAATTTAATAATAAAAATTTAATTGTAGAGATTAGGTTAATTATAAATAATTTAATAATATTTTTTTAATTTTAATACAATACTATAATATATTTTATTGTTATAATAAAATTTTTATATATTTTTTCATTATAATATAATTTCTATTTAATATACTTATTAATTTAATTTTATAATCTTAATATAAAATCGGTACGTGACGTGAAAATTTACAAACATAGAATATTATAATGCACTAACATAGGTCATTACCGCCCCCAGCTCGCAGAGCGCTGATCCAATGTCAGTGAAAATCCCCAAATTCAATTCAAAAGCAACCTGTCTCTCAAATCTCAGCTGGGTTGCTTTCCCCTGGTGTCTGCGTTTCGGAGCTGGTGTGTGAAGGCTGAGATTTTGAGAGGTGGGTTGCGAAGATCCAAGGAGGTGATTTTGAGAGCTGAGTTGCAAAGGGAAAAATAGAGGTGACGAAACGAATTAATGAATTAAATTTGTATCAAATCATAAACATTCGAATAAAAATATGATGGATTCGTATTCGATTCATTTATTAAACAAATCATAATATCAGAATTCGTATTCGATCCGTTTATTAAATGAATCGAATACCAATATTCGTTTAATCATGATATTATTTAATAGCATAATTTACCATAATTGATTTACATTAATTCTTCATAAATATATACATATAAAATATGTATATAATTTATTTATTAAAAATACATCACCAAATATCAAATATATATATATATATATATATATATATATATATATATATATATATATATATATATATATATATAATTTTTTTTTGGTAATTAGTCATAATTTCTCGAATCTTCATTGAAAAATAATAATAACTAGTAAAAAAATAATAATAAAAATTATAAACGAATAAACAAATCAATAAGCTTAAATTCGTATTCGATTCGTTTAATAAACGAATCGAATCGACTCATTTATTAAACGAATTCATTTTTTCAAATCCGTATTCTCTTTAAACCGAATCGAATCGAACGAATAAATGAATCATAATCTAAATTATCATCCCTAAAATGATGGCTGAGATTTTCACTGAAATTGGATCAGCGCTCAGTGAGGTGGGGCGTATATTAGTGTATTGTATTTGAATGGCCAGATTAGACTCATAAGAACAAAGGGCTGAGATTGCAGGAATAATTGTCATTTTCATCGCTTATAGAAATTCTATTGGATCAGATGAATATATTTAACGATATATTATATGCTAAGCGTGAGTTGGAGCTCTACAATTTTTTTCCTAGGGTGTTTGAATGATCTAACATATTTATTGGGTATTAATATAATATATTTTATATATGCGGAAGTAAAAGTTTTAATGTTGACTTTGTTTTATTTATAGTCGATAATTTATATACTGCGTTGAATGATGGAGGAAAACTATGTTGATATCGTGGTTCTTCTTGTATCTAAGTAGTTTTTAACTGTGAATATATTTTCTTACTAGTTACATAGATTTTGGAATGCACAAATTATCTTATGTAATATACAAATTGTCTTATATTATTAAGTTTTATTATGATTAACCTTGAATTCTAAGTGTCTACTTGGTATGACTTCTAGTAGAGCTAAAATAGTTTTTTTTTTTTTTTAATTTCAGAAGTTCTTTTCAAAAAATTTGGTGATATTTGATTGCATTTTAAGTAGAACTTTTGAAGATTAAAAAAATTATTTTACCTATACTAGAAAAAATTCAAAATTTATTTTGAGAGTAAAGTTTGATTTTTTTTAAAGATTTAAATTGTCTATAATACCCTTATTTAATTTAACAATATTATTTCGTTTATTTCATAACACAACTTAAAAAAACTTGTCAAATAAAATAATTTAATAATGTTTAATAAAAAATTTAACTTACAATCAAACACCTAAATTTTTTTAATCAAAAACTATATTTTTACAAGTTTTATTAATAAAAACTTTATTTAAAGAAGTTTTATTTAAAAAATTATACTAAACGGACCATAAATATTAATAAATTGTTATTCGAGTTAAATATTGACTATCTAATTACGTGGTCTCAACAAATGAAGTTTTCAAATCTTATTTGTGCAGTACATCTTTGAAAAAATCGAGATGATGCATGAATATCGATAGTACAAAATTATTGACAGAAGTCAGAAATGTGTCTTAAAAGGAGCTTGTCATAAGTAATTGTATAATTAATACAATATTTTGAATAGATAAATGTATATATATTAATTAAGAATAGATAAATATAAAAAAAATCTTATGTTTTTTTAATTAAATGTAGATTTTATGTAAATTATCATGAACCTGCATATAATTATTACTTAACGTAATAATTCATATCTTTAGCTGAATTGTAAAGATATGGTTATCAATGATAGGTTGATTTTAATATTATTACTTAACGTAATAATGATTTATTAACAAATCGTTAATGTATTTGCATAGTCGTTTTGAGTGAATGATGCATAATTTGATTTTAGCACCATTAGATTTGAAGATTAAAATCTAAGTTGGGGAGTAAGAGACAAGCAAAAACATGTTAACGTATACAAATTGCTTAGTGAATTATTAAAATTATATTTTATAAAAATGATATACTTACACATATTTATTCTTAAAGTTTTCTCAACTCTGAGAAAGTTGAGAAAATATTAGAAATAAATATGTGTAAGTATATCATTGCTCTATCTTTTATATTCGATAAACCATCACATCAAAATCGTTTCCATAAGATCCCCATGATTCTTGTCAGATATGGCTGTGAAAAGTTCACATTTTTTACAACTTTTTTTAGAAATAAGCTACCGCCTGGCGCCTACCAGCATGTCAATTTTAGATTTTTCCCGCTAAATTTATTTCTGATTGTAATAGCAAATTTACTTGTAGATTGTCACATAAAAGAGCCGTACATTGTGATTAAAATTTAAAGCACAAAATACTAATCATTTTTGAATGATTTTAATATCCGTTTAATCTTTATTTAATCACTTTATCATTTTTCGTTATAGAATTTAAGGACTGTGATTAAACTGATGCTATAAAACTCAAATCAAGTCTAATTATATAGCACCCAATTCTAATTACATAATTAATTAATCCATCAGATAAGTTTATCATTGGCCGGCTGTTTTTAACGTTGTTTAATAATGATTTATTAACAGTTCGTTGATGTCTTTGCATGTTTGTTTTAGTGAATGATGCAGAATATGATTTTGGCACGATTAGAATTCGAAGATTAAACATCAAGTTGCGAGTAAGTAAGAGACAAAATATAATTGCTTGCGTAATTAATTGTTGAAATCATCTTTCTGTTCGACAAACCCATCACATCAAAATCGTTTCCATAAATTTCCCATGATATGATTAATGTGAGATATGGCTGTGAAAGTTCACATGTTTGGGAAATTTTTTTTCAGAAAGAAACAAGTTACAAATAGATTTTTCCATTGAATTTATTTATGATTTTGATGGCAAATTGACTTGCATATTATCAAAAAAAAAATTTAAAATTTTTTCATATTAGCTAGACATGCAACTGATTTGAAGCTCAAAATTTGAGCTAAAATTAAAACACAAATATAACAAAATTTCAATTTTTATATTATTATATACATATTAACCATTTAAAAATTTCGGATCCCTCAAAATTTAGGAGCTTAGCAATGGACCAAATATTTGATCCTTACAATGTAATAGAGACAAAAAGATTTATGTATTTCTCCTACAAGCAATTTTACAACTGTTTGATCAATGCAAGCAAACAATTTTGTACACGAGGACTGTTCTAAAACAACCTAGGTTACAGAATTTAAAGCCTTGTGAAGTTGAAAAGGAGACAAAACTAATATACAACATTGTCACCTACCTCGAGCTTTCTTCCTTCCTCTTGTTGCAGTTTCTGCTCGTCGACTAGAATTTCCGCGTCCAATTTTTCTTGATGGCAAACTTTTCGTTGTTATGGCTATGGATTCCATAACATCACTAATTTGTTTAGCTCTACTTGGTGGCTTATCGGCAAAAATTAAGGCGTTGGCTGCTTTTAATGACAGTTTGCGCCTACCTGGGCAAGCAGTGCGAGGTTTCACTGGAGGCTTATGCATCGGTGAGCTAGATGAGAGGATTGAAGTTGTAGGCTTGTTACCATCGCCATTGTCCTTGAAATGTTGCCGCATGGTTCTTAATACGATGGTTCTGAGCAGAAATGCAGATTTGTATTCACGAGTGTTCTTAGAATAGAAGACCACAGCATTATTAGCAAGTAGCAGCAGGTCCCGGAAGAGTTCCTTTATTGACATGATGGAATGACTGGAAATCCTTGATCTTATGGTGTCGAAATCCATGTGTCGCAAGATCATTTTCTTGTATCTTCCTCTCTTCTGTTAAGGAGAATTCAAGAAACAAAGGTGAGCTGATTCCATAAATCAACACAAAGGCTTTATTTGTTTTATAAACAATTAATTTGAGATGCTATAAACTTAAAACTATGCCTGATTGAAGAAATGACATAAAAAGTGAACTTTCCAACAAGCTGTGATCCCAAAATTTGGAAATATTGAGGCCAAAGCATAAGTGCAATTGTTGATCTTTACCTGGCTATCAAGACGTCGACGAAACACAAAAGCACTCGCGTTTTGCTCAACACATTCAAAAACACCAATGATATCGTCAATGCTATCCTTCCTCAAGCTTCCACTTTGATCAGCACCAGAAGATCTGGCAACCTGACCAGATACACTGGTTGAATTTTCTTTACACCGAGAGACAGGTACAAGATCAGAAACACCCGTAAAGTCGCTTTCTCCGACACTCCCTTCCTTTACATCCCTACTACAGTCCTTCCGTTTTCTCTTCCCTCTTCTCCTTTTCAAACTACCAACTTGTCCTCCACAGACAATCCCTGTTATTTTCTCGAAGCTTGAAACTTTCTCTTGCTCGGAAGACGGTGAATCTTCAGGCTTAGCCTCCATCTCTTCATCTGGTACTGCTGCTGGAATTGGAGTATCAGGTGACCAGTTTGTTTGAGGTTCTCTCGTGAAACTACCAGCGGATAGCCCATCCTTAGATGTCTCTTTACTGGAACATACAACTGCATCAGATTTCTCACATGGTACAGGTGATTCTGTCTGGCTGGAGTCATTGTCAACCTGACAGTCATCTCCTTTTTCAGCCTTCAGAGTTTCAAGTTTAGATTCCAGAGACCTGAAATAGACTAAATGAGTATCTGCAGCGCAAGAAACTAAGCTGTATGACAATGTAAACTGCAAATAAACATATGGTAACCACAATCAAATTTCAGAAGCAGCATGTGGCATTAAAAGGAAATATTATAAGCTGATAACGGACAATTAAAAGAGCTCGATGTCTTGAAAGAACGTTAAATCAGAATTCTAATTTAATATGCTTTTGTTACATCTTTCCCTAGACTTCAGCCAATCTATAAAAATGACAATCCCACTAATTGGAATTCAAATCATAACAATTGTCATTGACTCATCTCCACCAACAAACTTTTTAGATGCTCATCAATAAGCCAGCACTATAATTATTCATAACACCTATAAAAATTCAAGAAGGGTGGAACTCCCGGCCACTGTCAGCAGTAAATTTTCCTTTACAAGATGTTGCTGTGGTCATGAAACAAATAGAAAAAGTGTACAGGAAGTGTATGATCAATATGGCTTAATTGGGAACTAAAGATAAATTACTGACCCAATAGAATCTTCTGAAAGCTCTAGAGCACGCTTTAGCTCTGCCATTCGTTGCCTTCGTAGCTCTTCAAACCAAGCTCTAAGGGGGAAAAATATAAAATCATGTTTAGTAAATGCTACCATCCTATTTCAGAAAGAAACCAAATGAAATATGCTAGCATTTCAATTAATATAGCTCTAGGTCAAAGCAGTGATTTGGAATATTATTAAACCTGAATGATTAAAAAAATTCAGTCCATGAAGATATGAAGAGAGGATTAAGCATTTCAATTAAGTCCATGAAGTAAGTAATTGAATTATGTTTAAAGACAAGATTGAGCATCATAAGTAAATTAAACTTACTTGCATCCGGAAAAACGCTGTTGCACATCCTCATAGCGAGCTTTACATATCTGCAATCAGGAATATTAAATTGAATGTCATAGGCAAGGAAAATGGGGGACTGAGAAACAAGTCTAATATCAGCATCAAAATTTGCATTCAAAGTTAAAAAACTAGTAATCATTGTAATCTGATAACTTATAGTGGGATCATCGAAATAAGTTATAACTTGACATAGCCAGCATGCCTTAGGTACATAACTGATCAGCTACAACGGTACCAATGACAGCATGACAAGTGAAAAGGCAAAATAATAGACAAAGATGATGTTGATGTACTACCCCAACTTGAAATGACGTAACCTTAATATTGGTGGCGGTCCAGCTTCCCAGAAAACTAAGATAAACATTAACATGAAGGAATCGATAAAGATGTGTACCCCTTCCCCGCTCCCACATTTTTCAGTTAAGCAACTAAAAGCAAGTGCCCAAATCATATTGTTACTTTAGCATGATACTGAAAATATACAAATACATGACCCTATCATCAACAACTGATCAGTGCTGATCAAACAATCACACAAACACTATCCTAATATTCAGAAAATTCATGAATGATGTCGGATGTATAATTCTGGTTTCATTAGTTCTGAGGAAAGAACAGGTTATAACTTATAAGACAAGCTTTCCAGTTTTCAAGATATACTTCAAAACCAGTCATCATCTTCAAGCTAATTAGATTGAAGATATAAAGTGATTGACTTTCTATCCACAGATAAAGCGATTAACTTTCTATCCACAGCGGCACAGCCACATATTTTGATTTCAAATTGAAACAAATTTTCCAAATATACACTCCTTTATTCTCTATGAGAATTTCATCTGGTACGGCTCAAACAAAACCACCCCAATATTGGTATGAAATATAAAATTGTGCTTATTCTTTTATAAACCAATGAAATACCTACAATTTGATATATAAAGATTGGCAATCATTTTATTAATTATTATATTTATTTTCAGCCTTAATCTTTTTAATAAGTTCCTCCTTTTTCTTTAGATAATGGGAATATTTGGAATTTGGAATTTTTTTAATTCCCATCGAGTGTATTTCGGTGTTCCTTCCTATCACCAATTTTGGGTTTTCATCCCCCGTAATATAACCTAAGTTAAGATTGAAAGTGCAAAGGCGCCTCAGCTAACCTACAACTACTGTCATATCACTCTCACCAATATGTAAAAATCACTTTCTCCGTTTCCTTGCTACCTAACTACCCGGCAATTTATATGAACTTTGGACCAACATCTCTTGATTCTAGATTTGTAATGGTCCAGTTGCGTTGAATCAAAAATTGGATGTATCAAATATTCACAGCCCAAGTGACTACACACTTCACAGTGAATTAACATATAACAAGCAATCAATTAGTCATGACAACTAACATTAGCAGAAAAAAGGACTCTCCATAAAATAGCAAGATATTGGCAAAGTCATGACTTGATAGAGAAGCCATTAGCCATCAAACTTGATGATCAAAAAATCATCAAGCACTTGATATTGACAACATGTTGGTCAAAGTCAAGATATAAGACTGCTCAATTACGTCCTTATCATTATTAATACTTAACAAAAATAAGAAACTACCAAGAAAAATCAACAGCCAAATATTTTTTTTTACCTAAACAAATTCAAAACATATATCTCAAATATTCCCATTTGTGCTAACAATTATTCTTTTATTGAATCCCATGTTCATGTTCAAGTTCGCTATATATTGACATCATAAAAACCACTATCCATCACAAAAATAAATAAAACAAAACAAAAAGCCATTATTATTCATTAATATTTATTCTCTTTATCAGGGCAATCTAAAAGAAGAATTCATATGGGTCGGACATGGGTGGTGGGCCTGGGTGAGGGTAAAACGGTAAAAAAGGCAAAAAAAGTAACCGACAAAACTTACGGAAACGATAACGTCGTATCCGTTACATTATTATTATTATTTTTTAAAAATAACATAACATTAAAATACGAAATTTGTACATATTCTTATTATTAAAATAGATTAACCTCAGGGGTGAAGGTATACGGGCAAACGGTTCGGGCACGGAGCTCCGAGGCGACAAGGTTCCAGGCTTGAGTACCGTGCCGGAGAACGGCCCCACCGAGCAGCAACTCCTCCCACGTACCCCATGTCTCTATCACCTCCGCCCCCATTTCAGCCCTCCACGTGTACTCTCCTGATTAATCAGCCACCACCACTCTCAATTTCGAAAAAATTTTAAAGCAAAAATAAAATACGCACCACGGTTTTGAATTCGAAATTTTATTTTAAGAAGGGGCGATAAAAACTCAAAAAGGGTATCCGGAAAACCGGATTTGATGATGTGGGTTCTATAAAGAAAGGTGGGTTTGAGGATAAAAACGGCGGTTTTGGAGGGAGAAACAATTAGTTCTGGATTGTTAAGGTGGTTTTGTCTTTCCTTCCTTTTTTTTTTTCTTTTTTCCAAAGGATGTTTTGCGAGCGTGTATAAATGTGTCTTTTTATTTTTTCAAAAAAAACAAAAACAATTGTAGCAAAAATTTAGTTAAAAGAAAAAGAAAAGAAAAAAGGTTAACGTGAGACAAGGGGTTGACGGAGTCTTTTTTTTTAATTTTTTTTTTCACAAGTTATTGTTTTGAAACAACAAAAAGGAAAAGAAATGAAAACGTTGAAAGCAAAAACAGAGTGCTGTAGTAATCAATTATATTGTAAAAAATGAAAATTATTATGAAGCGGGGAGTTATTAAAGGAGATGGATTGGTGAGTGTATAATATTTGCTGTATAATGAGAAAAACATGGGACTATGAATTGGCCTTTTTTGTATACATTTTAGAATCGATAATTGAGAGATGATATGATATGTGAGGATGGATTGCCTTTTTTGTCAGCTTATAAAATCCTTTATCTTTTTTTTTTTTTTTTTTTTTTTTTTTGAATTTTTAATTTTATGAAATTACATGGATGTCCCTTATATTATACCTTGTCTTTAGTTATTGTTAAAAAGAAAATTTACCACCTCTTAGATTTTGCTTATCTTGTCCTTGGTATTATTCGAGTGTTGTTATATGGGTTCTCTAAATTTATAAACAAAAAAATGTGGTTTATAAGATATTAATGATTATGACAAATTTAGTCAGTGAAAAGAAGTAGATTAGATATTACTTATTCAATAATTCTATGGGAGTTTTTTTTTTTTTTTTTGGGTGACATTATAATGATATTTTTATTTCAAACAGTTGTATATTATAATCTCTCTTTAAAAATGTCACTAAAAAATATCTCTTAGAAATGTCAATTGCTTATTATAAATTTACTTGTAACTTGGTCATCTTCAATGAATATTGACAGTTGGGTAGCTGATATTCGTATTTCTTGTTCATTCATAGTCTTGTTAATCTTTATGTTAAAACGAGTTAGTATTAATCTTAATGTTAAACTGACTATCATTACAGAAACTTCTTGGCATCTTCATCAAGTTATCGCCCTTTGCAAACAAAAAAGTAAGGTGTTAAAAGTAGTGCTTTGACTCTGCGGTTTATTCTTTTATTTAGTCGTTGCTTCATGACCCACCATTTTTATTAATAAAAACGAATTTCTCATTCTGTATTTTCAGTCATTGTTTGACAAATCTATTGATTGTATAAACTTCGGGTGAAACTTAAGAAATGCGATTGATGATATTGAAAGAAGAGGGATTAAAATTTCTATATTTAATATTTTCGCTTCACCTAAACTTCAATATTTCAAATAACAAAGAAGTTCATATCATCATATACCTAACAATGACATCAATTGAGACTAGTCATAATTTGTCAATCTTAATTATGGATTCGGGGCGAACCAGAATTCTTTATCGTTTTTTGAATCGGGACAAAAAATTATCAGACTAAACAATTTGTGATCCTGAATCCCAATCATATTTTGTAGACAAAATATCGAGATTCAAGACAATTACGTGATCTCGATCGGGATTTTCTATCATCCCTACCTGGCCCGGTTATGAGACACATGTAGGCTGTACCAGACACCAAATCCATATAGCCAACAGATTTGGCCAGCGGTTGATAACATGACACGTGGTTTACATTCACTGGTAAAGGGAGCCCATTCCGTTGGCTTTGTCTCTAAGCAAACTTCACGATTCTTACAGTTTCAATAAATACTTGACTAAGTACAAACTCTTCCATGCTAAGTTCAAATTTGGGCTCTCTAATATATATAGCAAGTCAAGGAGAAAAATGCAGGGGAGCTATATATTTCATTGATCACTACAAATGCAGTATAAATACATTGTGTATATTGGCACATACTTACATTCATTTTTATGGGAATTGTAGAAACATTACCTGGTACGAATGAATCATGACTAGGAATTCCCGTAAGGTAACCCAAAGACGGATCAATATACGATTTTCCTGCTTTCAGGCAAAAAGGCGCAAACCGAGGGCACTGCTGCTCTAAGCTTTGCTCCCATGAGTATCAAAATGTGGCTTCGGTATTGATGACAGCCATGGATGACATCAAAGCATAAGCAGCAGCAAGACAAAAATTGTTAATACCCAGAACTGAGATGTGAAAATGTTGTCTCAAATAATATCCTGTTAAGAGGATCAGCCGCTCAACGCTCAGAGTTTCACCAGAAACTGACATTGGATCAAAGACGCAGCATTATTATGATTCTTGAAGAAGTAAATTCAACTCATGAGCACATTTTGCCAGCAAACCGCCCCTCCTACAGGAAAATCAGGAGAACAGACTTATACGACAGCATTGATACTGTGACATGCTGCAACCACAACAGCATATTTGAAAATACTGGAAGGAGATTGAAGAGTTTCTTGGAAATTTTGGTAATGATAATAGTCTTTCCAGAAGAGGCCAAGCAAGGTTTGCCTGTCTAGCTACAATGAGCAGTTTGGCAAGGATCCATTCTTACTAGGAGCTATTTAAGCATACAAGTTACAACTAAAGAAAGCAGTTACCTTATGAGAACGGGAAGAGTTTTCTGGATCTTTTGCAGCTGCATAAAGCACTGGTTGCAACATTCTCGCCTGCAGCAAGTATTCAAATAATATAACACCACCCAATAAATTGAATTAACCCATAGCCATAAAAAAAAAAAAATTGAATTGACGATTGATGACGATTAATGTCAACTCTTGATACCTTTGCTCCGCGTGAAGATCAACACCAACAGCTGGAGGTGCTGAAACGGTTGAGCATATCATCGGGCCAAAGACTGCAACAAGCTTCAGAAGCATCTCTAGCGAGATGCTTGCATGCCTGCATTTTTGCAATGCAAGTAAACTATCTTAAGATAATTTTCCCATTTTTGGAAGTGTGGACTTTTAGTTCTAATAAGCATTCCCGTTTTCTGTGAGGAGCATTAAGATAGCACAAAATTCCAGTTCTTACAAGTTTTGACTTAGAACGCCTAGCATCGTAAGTTCGCTAACTGTTTAATTAATAATATTACCTTTCCATTTTGCTGTCCAGTAAGCCCACAAGCACGGGTAGCAAGCATGAAAATAAATCTAAGTTTAGAATCTCCATTTTCTCCATGAGAACACTAATCACATCTGCTTGTACCTGTAGCAGGATTAACCTACTCTTAGCAAGTCTAAATATGCAGTAAACCACTATTTTTTAATAATAAAAAGAGTACAAGAAAAAAAATTAAGCACTTCCAATGAATACCCACAGAATGATCTGGCAGCTTCCTCAAGGCACTGATGGCACCTTTAATGTCCTTCCTTTCCCAAAAATGCCTCACGACCTGCAAGTTCTCCAGCTAAGATTATGAAGCAATAGTTGAATGCCATCAGTAAATAATATATGTGAGCATGACCAGCTAATATTACCTGTAATTTTGTCAAGCGGGATCGAAGGGTGCTTATGAATATATCATGAGTTTGCATCAGACTTTCAATAACTTCCCCGTCATTACCAGAGGTTGTATCCCTTCCAGAAATTTGAAGTTCTCCTTTCTGATGATTATCAAACATGAAAAAAATGTGTACACATGTGAGGGATATAAAATGTTTCATAAACATCCTCTTAAAACCTAAGAAACAGTTCCCAGAGATCATGAGATTATTAGATAAGAAAATCTTGTTCGACCTTGCATGTCAAAATAAAAGGGTAACAAAGAAAAACTTCTAGAGGTAAAAGGGTAACAAAGAAAAACTTCTAGAGGGCGAATAAGAAATGGGAACATAAATCTTTCATGACCAAAATAAATTGTTTTCTACATCCATTGACTGCTCAGGAAGACATAATGCAATCCAATAATCTAAGCCATCCCGGACCAACTAACATCCTCTTAAAACCTAAGAAACAGTTCACAGAGATCATGAGATTATTCAATAAGAAAATCTTGTTCGACCTTGCATGTCAAAATAAAAGGGCAACGAAGAAAAACTTCTAGAGGGCGAATAAGACATGGGAACATGCCACTGGGCTCTTGGCCCAGTGGTGGGCTTGTGCTCTCCCATTTGGGAGAGCACAAGTTCGACTCCCTGCAGCGGCAGGGAGTCAAAAATCTCTCAATTTTGAGAGTATAAAAATTCTCTCCAAAGTGTGGGAGTAGAATTCTCCCCGTATTTGAGTGGGAGTAGATATTTCGTCTCTAGTAGACGTAGAATTCTGGATGTAATATAATGTTTGTATTCAATATTCCAGTAGATTTCAGATTATATATCTGTAGATTTGTATTGTAATCAAAAAAAAAAAAAAAAAAAAAGACATGGGAACATAAATCTTTCATGACCAAAATAAATTGTTTTCTACATCCATTGACTGCTCAGGAAGACATAATGCAATCCAATAATCTAAGCCATCCCGGACCAACTAAGGTGTTTATTGACTTTATTCACAGAACATGATGGTTTGAACAGCCACATGTCCTATGAATGGACAATTTTCACAATTTTATACATACAAGTCATTCACTGTCTTCACTTGACAAAATGCAGATTTGCTCTTTTGCAATTTAACTGCTAACTGGTATTTTGAATGCCAAAGCTTCTTATGTTTAAGTCTTGATTAAGACCGGGATTATCAAAACCATAAATACTAAACCAAATACTGATGGAACACAGCATCAAACCTTTAAGGAAGCATCTTACCAGAGTTTTGGGTCTTTCATTGGATACAACTGTCACAAGTGGGGTAATAACAGTTGCTTGATCTTCATTGTTCTTAAACCTTATACGAGCAACAGTAGAAGTTGCTTGATTTGCATTGCTATTAGATCTCCTGAGACGAGTAACATTGGTTGTTTTATCTACATTTCTATTAAATCTCCGGCGAAGGGGAATACTAGTTGCTTGATCTTCACTGCTGTTAAGTCTCGAGCGAGAGGAGATATTGGTTGCCCGGTTTTCATTGCTATTAAGTCTCATGTGAGGAGTGATATTAGTCGCTCGGTCTTCATTCCCATCGAGTCTCGTCTGAGGGGTAATATTAATTGCTCGGTCTTCATTCCTATCAAGTCTGGTGTCAGGGGTGATGTTAGTTGCTTGGTCTTCATTCCTATCGAGTCTGGTGTGAGGAGTGATGTTAGTTGCTTGGTCTTCATTCATATCGAGTTTGGTGTGAGTGATATTAGTTGCTTGACCTTCATTGCTCTTGAGTCTCGTGTGAGGGGTGATATTAGCTGCCTGGTCTTCATTGCCACCGAGTCTCGTGTGAGACATGATAATAGTTGCTTGGTATTCACTGCTCTTGAGTCTCGTGTGAGGGGTGATATTAGCTGCCTGGTCTTCATTGCCACCGAGTCTCGTGTGAGACGTAATAATAGTTGCTTGGTCTTCATTGCTATTGGGTCTTCTTTGAGGGTTGGCAATAACTGTTTGATCTTCATTGCTACTCAGTCTTCTTTGAGGAGTGACATTAGCCATTTGATCTTCATTGGTGCAGAGTCCTGTTTGAGGGGTGACAGTAGCTGCTTGACCTTCATTGCCGCTCTGTCTTGTTTGAGTGACATTAGCTGCTTGATCTTCATTGCCGCTCGGTCTTTTTTGAGGGGTGACATTAGCTGCTTGATCTTCATTGCTATTAACTTTTTCTCTTCTTTCAAATCTCTCTACAAGAGAGCGTGTTCTTCCTTGTACAACAGCAACTGCGATATGGAAATTCAGAAAGAATTAACCATAATCCAACGGTGAATTCTATAAAACTACACAGCTAAAAGACAATGACAAACCTCCATTGACAAATCTAACAGTGTTTGTTACTTTGCTGCAATCGAGTGATTTATCACCTGAACATGAAAAGAAAATTAATAAATAATCTTATGACACAGATATCATATTAAAAACTGTAAAGAAATAAGACAATTCTATATTTTTGGATGGTTAGAATTACAAGAGATATGTCCTTATATAGGCATTACATTAAGTTAAATATATAAACTAAATATACTAATAATCATTAGGATTACATAACCATATCTCAATGATTATATAACAATATCTTAAAAATATGTAAAATCATATCATATCTTTGGATGATTATGATCATGATTCTAACAATATCTTAGGGATTTTAACAAAAACCATCAGAGAAGATTCCAAATAAAGAGAATGGTCCATTAATGGAATAAATAAACATGTTTATTTCACACCAAGGAGAAAGAGAGGATAAATTTTCAAGTGATAACCAAACACAAGACATGGGACATAAACACCAAATAAAGAGAATGGTACATTTGAAAGACTGAAATTCATAAGACATGATTTGCGAGCGTCTTAGTCTCTTAGGAGTGGAAGAAAGCTATACCTAGCCTGGGTAGGCCATGGGCCCAAGTGTCATTCTGATGGACAAAATATGATATCTGGTTTTTATCAAAATAGTGAGTGATGAGGCACGCTTATGATGGAGGATGTTAGACAGTCGAAATATAATCTAATATGTTTGCTGAAAACTAGGCAACGGCAAGAATAGCAACTGAAACAAAATAATTTGACATGGTGCAGATTAATTATTTTTTGCACATCAGAAAGAAGTGATGAAGTTAAAAATTGAAATAACACGAACATTTGCCAGAGCTTCAAGTAAATGCAGGCACAGAGAGTGGGGCAAGACTTTGATGAGTAAAATGAACTAGTGAAATCCAAGTGTGAATAATTCTTGCAAAACAAATAAACCAGGAGAGAAGTAACAGGTAAAAATAAATAAAGATAAACTGAAAAGAATACAGAAAAAAAAAAAGCAAAGGTAACCGATTAGTAAACAGATAACACAGTAATATATGAACCAAAAAACTTACTGTCTTCTTTTTTAGGAGGTTTCTGTGGAGATAAAATTTTCTCAATCTCCCCTGTAACACTCTTGATAGGATGGTCCTTCTCTTCAAAGGATTTTCTTGCTCCATCTGATGATACAAGCTGAGTTTTGACATTTGAATCCAAATCTAATTCACTCTTCATATTGTTAAAGCTTCCAGATTCAACAGCTGTTGATAGCCTTTCAGCATCATACTTGCTATTTGATGGCCTCCGTACATGAGCTGGTCTGAGCAACATACCAGGTTTTGTCCTTGAAAAGGTGATAGATTCTCTTGTTGAAATAGAAGAATCTTTCCCGGTCGGACTCTCCTGAGATACAATACTAGAGACAACAAAAGATTTATTAAGTGCTTCTCCATTATATTTTTCCGGCACTCCTGTTGCAGGACTCTGCTTCTCTGTTTGCAGCTCACTGATTTCCTCAGAATCCAATGGGGGTACAGCTTTTGGAGAGTTCAAAGACCCAATTTTCTGTGAAGCAACAGGTTTTCCACCAGTAGCTTTACATGGAAGATGGAAAAAAGCACATTAGGAAAGACTGTAAAAGGATGGCCCAACACACGAGGCTTCCCACGCTAGGAAAGACCGTGTGGGAATAAAATGCTCTGTGTAAGATAACTACACACAATAAACCTTTCAAAAAAAAAAAAAAAAAAATACACACAATAAAACTAATTACCTATCATATTCCAAGGAAACCAGTGTTTCTTTATATGTAAAAGCAGACAAAGGAACTGAGTGCATGTCTACCAAATTTAATAATTCATAGCCATGGACAACATTTCCAATATATCTATAAGACATAAATCGGGATAGCTTTGAGTTTTGCAACACAAAATTCAGTTCAGGGTTGCAAATTGGCTCGGCTTCCTCCTCATTTCAGTGTAGCATAAACAAAACCCTCAGAAAGGGCAGCATTAATGCAGCCAATCCTAATCTAGAGCAGGAGCCACACCAGCTTCATGCCACAAGGTGTTTACAAAATCTTGATTAATGAAAGTCAACTGGTGAAAGTATGTTTCACTTTAAGCAAATGGAGACTCATTAATGAAAGAATTTCAAAGCAGATTCACCTTGATATCTGGCAGGTGTAATTTGTTGGGCATAGCTCCAATTCATCTTTTATTTTCTATTTTTCTTAGAACTACTATATTAGGGAAGACAGGACCAAGCCAAAAGGAAAAAAGATCACTTTTTCAGGTCATAATTTGATAAAAGTATGAAATCCTGCTGGAAGATGTTCCTAAGAAATAGATCACATGAAGAGTTGATGGGTTTGTACAAAGGAAAATATAGTAGGGAAATATCAAGGAAGACATTAAACAAGAAAAGAGAAAGAGAGAAAAGAAACTTACAATCCACATATATGGTCTTTATGTCTTTTGTCTCGCAATCTGGAGAGGTAGAGCGGAAACCTGAAGTTGATCTCACACCACTTCCCATTTTCTCCAAAGAATGACTTCCCTGGGGATTAAATTTGATCTCTGTGCAGACACTTTGCTCAGGTTCAGGTACACCAACTCCGTAAGGCTCAATATACTGATACCCAAAAAATAAAAAATAAAAAAAAGGTCAGAAAATTTTGACTCAACAATCTGGAGAATGAAACAACAATGCAACGAGATAACAAAAAGAAAAGGGAAAATACCGACACATCTGCAGCCCAAACTCCAACGCTATTTCGAAAAAATGAGCAACCCAAAAGCTTTCCATCGTTAATGCAGAGATCTCCAAGTGTTGACCATCCCATATCAACACTATCATGACAAATAACAGGCTCCCATGAATAGACCTACACTCATGAACATTTAACTCTGGTGTTTATGAATATTTCAAGTAAGATATTCTGATGGCAATTAACAACAGAAACAAGCCAAACCTTCAGACTATCATCAAAACCAGAAAACAGAGTCCTCCCATCAGGATGAAAGGTAATTGTGTGAATTCCTGTCGCCTGCGACGAATGAATATACTTCTTTTAGAATTAAATGAAAGCTAAATTTAACTATTATCAATGACGAGATGAGATCCTTATTTACTCAAAAGAAAAAGAATGAGACATAGAGAGATCTTTATAATCCCCAAAAATACAGAAAAGTGAAAACGGAAGGGCAATGGAGAAGGCTTTACGAACATGGGCATTTTTCAAAAGAGAGATCTTAGGGAAGAAATGTTTACTTGCAAAATGATGATATCCTTTACTGGAAACAACTAGGCAAAAATACCAGCCAAAATCTGCTTGTTTGAAGATATTTATAAGCTCGTATAGTTTTTCAGAGAAAAATGAACGTATTTCAGAATGATTGTCAATAACGTACAAAATATGACAACATAAAAAAACTAAATTTATACTATCTCTCACAATGAAGTTTTTAGTTTAAGAACACATAAGCAGATACCTCGGGTCTGGAAGATCCAATTAGTTCAAATGTTTCCAAATCCCAGAATTTCACGGTTCCGTCAGCTGAACCTGGAAATGTTTTGCAGGTTAAAATAACTGAATAGTCTTGAAAGATCATTCTGATTCAAGGTGATTAGAAAGAGCAGAAAATCAGAAACACGAAGAAATTAACTATAAGGCTGACAATTTGCCATGCATTAATTTAGAACAAGTCATCTAGCGTAGCTAATAGAAGGCCCAACATTGTTTTTATTTATTCAAATTCCATTTCTGGTAAATTAACAACGGAATATAGGTAACAATACTCAACAAGACAACAACCTATCTCCGCAAATATCGTGAAATCGAGTTCCCAAGAGCCACCCCATCCCACCACCCACCAATAAGGAAAAAGAAACAAGAAGAAGAAGAAGAAGAAGAAAAAGAAAGATTTCCAAACAGAATAGAGCGACAAAGGACACTGAGACATGGTAAATCTAGAACAAATGAGTTGTCTTCTTGGGTCTAGGACTAGAAACATTACTTTGGATGGACAACTACTAAGTGCAACCAAGAAACCCTTTGAACATATACATACATAGGGAACTCTTGGGGAACTCTGCAGATATTCCATACTTAGTACTTACCCGTTGCCAGGAGAAACTCTAGGGGATGGAAGTCTATTGAACTGATATGCCCTTCGTGAAACTTAAAATCGTGCAAGAGTTTTCCAGCAGTAAGATCCCACACCTGGTCAACGGTGACAAGGATACATTGATCAAATAAATAGAAAATAATGTCTGCTTCAAGCAAAACTGCTGACATTGAAAGCTATTAATACCTTTACAACATTATCAAATCCACCAGAAACTACCCAGCGACCATCAGGAGTGAATCTGATAGTACTAATGCCTCGCGTATGACCCTCGTACGTGTGAATGCAGCCTTTCTTTCTGATATCCCAGATCTTTAAATTTGTGTCCATGGAACCAGACGCAAAGAACTCACCAAATGGATGAAATTCAACAGCAATGCTATTGGATTTATGTCCAGTAAGTGTGCGAACCACTACACTTCAAAAACAATAAGAAATGGATTAGATATTTAGAAGTTCAATAACAAATTGCTCGTATGCTACCTCATGCAGTATAATACGGACAGCCAGTGGATCTTGCGAAAACATCAGTTTGCTACGGACTTTTAGAATCCCATTAACATGTCAAAACTCCTATATTGATGACCTCATGTTTATAAATTTTCTACGAGACCTCATCTCTATTATTTGTGACACACACTGGTTCAATGTTCTACATCTCAAGTGTACAATTTGATGGGTCATATACAAAACAATGCGACAGGTTCCTCGAACAAGAATATAAGTTGTCTAAACAAGAAAATGAATCGATTCGTCAACTTACTCTTTGATTCTTCCAAATCCCACAGCTTTATCACACCAGTTGAATCTCCAGCAAGCACTAAAACTTCCGCTGAATCAAAAGCTACTGATTCAACTGGACTTGAATGACCACACAGGCTCTGAAATTTAACACAAGTAGAAACAATTAATTTTTCATACACAGTAACACCACCACAATGGGGTTCCGGAAAAATTATGCATATCTGCAAATCAATACTTTAAATTTGAACTAAAATTAAAAGGAAACTATTAAGTTTAATATTTCCACACATTCATTCCAGAAACAGTATTCATTTACCAATAGTAACATATCAAAAAAGGAAAGCAAATTGCCATTTTTCCATTCCTTAAAAAAAATACAGAAACTGACAACACAATGTACATCTAAAGCACATTTCAAATGTAAAATAACTAGAACTAGCAACAATTTAAGTACAAGCAAAGTAATCTATAAGAAGATAAGAAACTAACCATCAATGAAGTGGGCTTTCCGATTGCCCAAACATTCACTTTGTGATCATCTCCACCAGTGATGAGAAGGCGACAAGCTTTCTTCCCAATACTTAGACAATTCACATTTTCTGAATGTGCCACAAATTCCTCTATGTTGATTTTCAGTTAAGAAATACACATTTTCTATAACATTATTCAATTTCGAGTAATTGAACTTAAGATTTCCAAGTTTTTCTTATAAGTTAAGCTTAATTATGCATCATCTGAAATCTCAAACAAGAAAAATATCACAAAGACTGAAACTTTTAGCTTTCCTTACCTATTCCAGTATTCCTCCATTTTCTTAAAAAAAAAAAAAAAAAAATTTCAGGAAAAAAAAATGCAGCTAGAATTGAACATCATATTCCTCATACCATAACTAAATTCAAGTATAGTCAACCAAAAAAGACAATAAAAAAACACTAAATCATCACATCAAGCTCAGCAAAATAGCTGAATCCGCTTTAAAAAAAATTAATAACTGAATCAAACAACAAATCCAAGCTCAGCATTCAAAAAGTAGGAGAAGAAAAGGATACGCAGCTTGTATCCACGCTTGGCCATTTCGAAAAACCAAAAACGACAATTTGTGTATCGTTTTTGCGGAGCTGAAGCAACGGAAATTGGAATTCAGCTTGAAACGAGCTGGAGCTGGAGCTTTTTCGAGATTCGCAAAAAGAATGCGTTTCCTGCGCGACCAAGGAGATTGAAATCCAGCTTGAAAGGTAAGAATTGGATTCTCTCAGATTCAATTTGATTTTTCAACAAATTCAGATTTAATAACAGTTTCAAAAATTAAATCTTTTTTAGTTTTTTTTTTTTTTTTTTTTTGCACCTCACGACGCGTGGTGTGATGTTTTGTTTTTTGTATCAATGAAACGAATAAAGAAATAGAGAGAAACGACAGTAAGGTTTCAGATTTTAGATTTCGGTCCACGAGATGATTGATCGTGGCAGGGTTTTGTTTTTTTACCAAAACGCCCTCGTTTTTCTTATCATCTATCTATATTCTATAATCTTTTTTTTTTTTTTACGATCTATATTCTAATAATTTATAATCTATAATCTTCTATAATATATAAAAAAAATTAAATATTTAATTTTTCACATCGCATCAAGTTACGGTTTTATATTAAAATTATAAAATTAAATTAATAAATATATTAAATAAAAAAATATATTATAATTTTATAAAAATTATATTATAACAATAAAAACATATTATATTATTCTATTAAAAAATACTATTAAATATTTTATATTTAAACTAATCTCTACAATTACTTTTTTATTATTAAATTAAAAAATAAAATATCTCTGCAAATATTTGCCTACGGAATTACCAAATTTAAAATATTTCTGCAATTATTTTTTATTATTAAATTACAAAATAATAATAATAAATTATTAACATAATAAAACTATTAAAATATAAAAATATAAACTACTATTAAAGTAAGAAATCTATTAATTTAATTAATTAATTAATAAGTTATTTTTTATTATTAAATTATAAAATTAAAATATCTTTACATTAATTTTTGTATTAAATAAAATACATATTACAATAAAAATATGTATTATAATTTTTTAAGAACTCTATAATAATAAGAAAACATATTACATTATCCTATTGCAATTAAAAATAATATTCAATTAACAAAAATTAAATTAATAAATCAATTAATAATAACCATATTATAATAATAAAATATATCATACTTTCCAATTAATTTTAAATAATATTACAGATAATTCGACAAATAATATATATATAATATATATATATAAGTTAAATATTTTTAAAATTTATCATCACGTCACGTAATATCTGATCTCTACAATTAATTTTTTTTATCTATTATAATACCAAAATTTTTTATAATATTCTATTAAATTAAAATTAAAAAAAAATATGTGCCGCCTAATCTCCAAGAATAATATTTTTATTATCAAATTGTAATAATTAACTAATTAATAATTTAAATTATAAAATTAAAATAAAGAAACCGATTATAATAAAAAACATATATTAATCTCCCATTAAAAAAAAAAAAACATAGGTGTCACTTAATTTCTACAATTAATTTTTTATTATTAAATTATAAAATTAAAATATCTTTATAAAATTAATTATTTATTAAATAAAAAACTATAACAATAAAAATACATATTATAATATTATAAGAACTCTATTATAATAAGAAAACATATTATATAATCCTATTATAATTAAAAATAATATTAAATTATAAAATTAAATTAATAAATTTATTAAATAATCATCATATTATAACAAAAAAATATATTATACTATCTGATTAATTTCACACGTAAACTCATATATAAGTTGAATATTCTTAAACTTCCTCATCGTGTTACGTGACACATAATATTTACAATTAATTTTTTTATTACCTACTATAATACAAGGATATATTATAATATTCTCTTAAAATAAAATGAAACATAATTTTTACGATTAATATTTTTATTATTAATTAATAAATTATTAAACTAATAAAATATTTTAAATATAAAAATATAATCTCATATTAACCTTAAATTGCAGCCGTCTACAAAACCTATCCAATTTTGTTTTTATTTCAGGTCTTTTTTTTTTCAAATTTTTTTATAAATTTGTTATTTCGTGAATTTTTTTATTATTTATTGTGCTTCAAGATGAAATTTAACTATTAGTTCTTACACATAAAAATAAAAATATTATTTGAGAAATGAGAGACAAAAGAATGAGAAATAAATATTGAGTGTAAGTAGATCAATTGTCTCATTTAAACTTTAAAACAGACAAGATACATAATATTTATAAGATAAATAAATAAAATATATATTCAACCCACACAAAATGCGGACATTGTGCTAGTTAATATTAAATACATAATATGGTAGCCACACATCATGTCCCTGAGATTTTACATTTTTTCAAACAAACACACAGTTTTAATATTTGTACCAAATATGTACTGATATTATACTTAAATGACAAAATCACCCCTTCGAATATTTAACGCTTACATCCATAGTCCAAATTGTATCTCTTTACGTTAGGGGTAGCAAAACGAATCAACGAATCAAATTTGTATCGAATCCTAAACGAATCGAATCAAAATGTTGTGGAAACGTATTCTATTCGTTTATTAAACGAATCCTAATATCAGGATTCGTATTTCGTTTATTAAACGAATCGAATACGAATATTCGTTTATTCGTTTAGTCAATGACATTATTTAATAAAATAATTTACTACACACTTGATTTATATTAATTTTTCATAAATATAGACACATACAATATGTAATTAATATATTTAGTAAAAATATCTCACCAAATATCGAAAATATTATTTTTTTCTATGGTAACTAGCTATAATTTCTCGAATCTTAACTGAAAATTAGCAAGAACTAATAAATAAAAATAATAAAACGAATCATAAACGAATAAACGAATCAATTAGCTTAAATTCGTATTCGATTCGTTTAATAAACGAATCGAATCGAATCGACCCATTTATTAAACGAATCCATTTTTGCAAACCCGTATTCGCTTTAAAGCGAATCGAATCGAACGAATAAACGAATCATGATCCAAATTGCCACCCCTAGTTTACGCTAGCTAAATGCCATTTAAATCATTTGCTAATGGACCTATTTGATGTAAGTGGAAAAAACTAGTCCTTATTTGACAATTTATAATAACTTACTGATTATAATGTTATTATCCAATAAAGAATATATCACCCAATTAATGAAATTTATGTTAAATAAGAAATACTCGTGGAATTTATTTTTCTCTCTACTTTTTTTTTTTAAAGGATCACGTTGGTGGTGCAGATAAGTACAAATTATGTAAATAACAAATATTAATTATGAATTTTATTTTGGATTATAGCTAAGGTTGCTTGGATAATAATGAGGACCGTCTGAATTATCTTGAATTTCATTAAATTTGTTATGAATTCAAAATCTTAATTTCAAGTAAAATTTTAAAATTTCAACTAACATTATGTGTCGACTCTCAGGCATCAATAATAACTAAATACATGGGACTTGATTTGGTGCTAACAGTGACAGATAGAAAATTGAACGATTGAGATTTCTTGTAAAATATTTTGTTTGTTTCTTATAGTTTTTCTGATAATTTAGTGTCTTCATAAGACAATGACAATAACTTTAAAATTTAGTCACCACCCCCTCATAGATTTTAGGTAAGCCGAAATATTTGGTGTGAATATTTTTATAATCCTATTTATAGCATTATTTAACAACTCTTAACATTAGTAGACATTAATTGCTACGAAAATAATTTTATAAATTTACTAATTTGCACAGCACACTGTTAAAAAAATAATCGTGGGTAGTTCATTTCTCTTGTTTTGGAAGGGGTGGCATCAAAATTTAAAGCTTTGGGAATAGAATAAATTCTTAATCGGATCATACTGAGTCATGGGTGGCACTAACTTGTTAGTGACCAAATTATTAAATCAACCATCCCATGTTATTTCAAAAGCATGTCATGTAATGTTTCTATTGCCAAGATTAAAGAAATACTTTAGGCACTTGCAACAACTTTCGTTCATGTGGGTGGCATAACTTGCTCATAGTCCTCACATTAATCGCCTCCCATACATTAATTCGTAAATAAACAGGAGATATTTATTTATAATCATACTTAACTATGCCGTTAAAGGTTTCGCCTAAATAACACTTTAAGTATTTTAAGTTATTATTCTTTATATATCTGATAAAATTCTACATGTTTTATTAGTAAACTCAATCTTTGACTGATCAAAAGCGATGTCTAAACAACGCTTGAATGAGTTGAATTACCAAATGCCTTGTCCGCCTACCGTCTTTGATAGCATAAATACATAATAACTTAGTATTATGGCAGCCCCTAACCCCCAAGAAATTGTATCTAACTTTACTCTTTCTTAACCTTTCCATTTGGAAAAATGGCCAGAAGACAGATCAGGACATGTGCATTACAAAACAAGGTGGCCAAATTCAAGAGAGATAAAGAAATTGTAGCATCACATGCAAACCAGACATGATTGCAATAGCAAAGCAATATTCACATGAAAAAATGATTTAACAATTACATTAGCACCTCGTCACTAAAAAGGATGGCCAAATGAGGATGCCTGGCTAAGACAAATTTGTGGCTAAGTTATCTCTGACAGATGGTGAAAGGATACCAAGGTAAGCCTGATGTATTTTACAAAAATTACCTTTTGTGGAGAGTGACTAATCAAACCAAAACCAAAACATACCAAACCAACCCTTTTAACTTATCTCCTAATATAAGCTCATTAAACATTTGGTGGGTTACTTGAGGTTCCATTCTAAATCATGCGCAAAAGGTCCTGAACGATTTCAGACATCGGTGGCCTGAATCCGGGCTCCCCCTGCAAAGCAATTGAGTACAAGATATATCACATTATAAGCCAAAAGAAACAGGAATCTGGTTTTTGAATATATAGTTGTAATTTGTATTTCAGTTCTTGCTCCCTCATTTATAGATGATATATTATTATAACAGAGCTAGTTGTTTGACTCTAGAAGCAATTTTTTTTTTGGTTTAACCGTGGCAGAAAACAGTGAAACAAAGGCCCAGAGAATGACTACTCAGAAGTAATGCTTCAAAATTTATATTCCAGAAAAACACATAATACGCCAAACATAATTCAAGATTGAAAAGGGACTAAAAGTAAGAACCTGTATGCATCGGGATATTATATCTGCAAAACGTGATAACGATTTGGCTAGATATGCTCCATCTAGAGAAGGATCAACCATCCTTGATAGTGCGTCGATATCATGAAGCCGGGGAATTGCCCATCTGACCAAAGATTGCTCCCCTCGAGGCCGTGACCTATACTTGTTTTTTAAGCGAGGAAAAATTATTTTAGCTGAGACCAAGTATTTATAATATAAGTGATCTGAAATGGACAAGCTGATCAACCTGAGATCCTAACCTGTCATAGGGCTTCCTCCCTGTGAGAAGTTCCAACATTACAACTCCAAGGCTGAAGACATCACTATGGCAAGAATAACTTCCTGACTCTGATTCAGGAGCACAAGAACCATGAGCAGTGAGGAGGCCTTCAGATAACTGAAAGCACAAGCATCAATATCAGCCACGTTATACAGTCAATAAATATAACAAACCAACTGTGTAGTTCATATTGAAGAATTAATCCGCCAATTGTGTCATTAAATGAGTTTGTTCGTGGCTAGATTCATCCAGTTGCTGCAATAAAGACATAAAAAAATTCCAGATTTTTTCACAACTTAAATTGCACACTTGCACTCCATCACTTGAAGAGTTAAGAGCAAAATTTAAGTGTCTCAAATACTAAAGAAAATTTCTAATCAGTAACTGATAATATATACAGATTTTAAAACCAGCGGGACCTATTGATGATCCTACATCCAAATTACCTCATTTGTGATGCCAGAGAATAGTATTGGAGCCAGACCACAGTCTGATACACGCACTATAAGCTTCTCATCGAGGAGGATATTTGAAGATTTGAAATTCCCATGCACAATGGGTGGCTGACAGACCTCATGCAGATACCTTTACCACAATAAAAAAGAGATGTCAGTTTCTAATTAAATAGTGATAGATATATGGGAGGCAACTAGGTCATTTCCTGGCACAAGCATGCAAACCAGAATCAAGGAGGTTTAGGTCAATCTATGGGATCTTGTAGGCCACCAAAGGTACAAATACAACAAAGATCACCACCTCCATTTCTTAACCAAGAGAATATTTCGTATGCTGAATTGGTTACTCTATCTACTTACTGCAAGGCTCTGGCAGCTCCAAGTGCCACACGGATGCGAATATTCCATGAAAAATTTGTGTGCCCCTCTTCATCAACGTACAGTAAATCATGTAGGGTACAATTTCCACAATAATCATACACAAGCAGATGTTGTCCATGCTCATTACAGTAACCTACAAGCCCCACAATATTACTATGTCGAAGTGGAGATATCGCGGACACTAATTCAAGAAATTCTTCATCACTCGGCCACTGGGAAGCTGTATTGCCCAGTTTCTTGACCGCAAGTAGCTAAAAAAGAACCAAGAAGTATATATCAGATGTCCGGATATGAATGATTACATGGCTACTAGATAGAGAATGAACAATGTCATACATACAAGGCACATAATTCCCAACTAGAGAAGCTATCACACAAGCCAGAAGGTGTTGAAACCATTTGGCAAACTTTTAAGTTTTAACACAGTCATCACAAAGATGAATCTAATGTAGAGCACAAGCAAGCCTGAGGACCAAATCAATTAAACAGCCAAATGATAATCCAAGAAATCATTTTACATTGGTCAAAAGAATTGTACCTTGCCATCTGGAAGCTCAGCCCTATAAACACTGCCAAGCAATCCTTCTCCAATAAAATTGTCTTCAGAGAAGCTATTAGTGTACTGCTGCAGTGATGCAATGGTAAAAACACTTACAGAAGGATGACTACTTGTTGTCACTTCTGCAGGAGCAAGAGGTTTTACCAATACCTTCTCAACAAGGGGAAAAGGCAGAGGAGGTAGTGGTAGCTGCAGAAACAGAAAATTCAAATCAGGGGCAATAATTTCAATATCATGGTTTGCTATTTCTTTAACTTGCAGCAATTCTCATATCAATTATCACCTTTTCTTCATGTTGCTTTGGACTTGTGACAATTCTTCTACTATCTATTCCATGTCCATCTTGTGATTTCACGGCCGACTCTTTGGAGACTGGTATAAATGGTACTTCTCATGAAAAAGAAAATGGAATAAAACAGAAAGGATAAACCGACGGAAATTAATAAAGCTACCTTTCTCAACTTGAACAGTTGATTGTAATGAAGAGTCCTTGAAGTCAGGGTTCTCCCCAGGGCCCTTATTGGCACCCACATTATTCTTCTCAGCGTCTCTAGTCACTCTCCTACCTTTGCAGTATCTCCAAATAAAGAGAGAGAACCCTAATGCACAAAGTATTGCAGCTGATGCCATGACAATCCAAATTATCTTCTTTGTCATCCAAAACCTTTTTGCCTTTGCATGGTCTGTTATTTCAAATCCAGAAGGCCCATCTGCCTGATTCCCAGGTGCTTGCGGTGTTGGTGCCCAAGCTATAGATGGAGGTTGCGCAGTTGATGGCGATGGAATAATAGTTGAATTAAATGGATTTCCGTCTTTTCTGCACAGTGGATACTACCATCAATGAAAGAAATACGAGAGTAAAAAAGACGAATAAAATATGACTGTACGGGCCAGAATTGAGCCATAGGCAAAATCATCTTTTCACCTCAGGCCCAATATCATTCCAAACCCAAATGCTTAACAGTATATGGCCCATGAGACTTAAACTATTCTTATCTTAAGCCCAACTCCTACAAACAGCCAAATTCCTGAGCCAAGGATGGACCAAGGAACTAAACACTTCTCAGGCCCATATACTAGGAGGATCCCACATCACAACCTATTGACTTTCCCACACCCAAACCGAAAAACGTCTTTTCCTTAATAACCCCCCACGTGGTTAGTCGTTTTTGCACTGAAAATTTTATCATTTAATGTATTAAATGACCCACCTCATAATAGCCTATAAAAGATGCAAAATTCATAGTGGCAGGGGAGGTTTTAAAGCTCTCATACTTGAGCTCTCAAAAGAGATCATCCTCTAAACACCGGCTCACTGCCCTCACGGCAGTCAACAGAGGTCAAGGTAACCTCGAACTTTATCATTTAATGTATTAAATGACCCACCTCATAATAGCCTATAAAGGATGCAAAATTCATAGTGGCAGGGGAGGTTTTAAAGCTCTCATACTTGAGCTCTCAAAAGAGATCATCCTCTAAACACCGGTTCACTACCCTCACGGTAGTCAACAGAGGTCAAGGTAACCTCGAACCTTGTTCTTCCATTATTTTCTGCTCGTCTCCACTACTGACTTGAGCGTCGGAGTGCCCACGGCACCCACCACACCGGTGGGTAGGAACTCCCCGCTCACTCTTACCTTTGTTTTGCAGGATCGCTAGTGTCCCATCATACAAATTCTCGATTGTGGGCCGGAGGCGGAATCTAGTGTCCACAATGATCGATAATAGGCATGAAAAGGAAATAGATCTACAAATTGATATATACATACTGTAGCAAAATAAAGTAATGATATTTTAAGTTTTACCTGAAATTTGGAATTGTCAGCAACTTCTCAGGTACAGGCCCGGAGAATAAATTGTTCTCAATGTTCCTATGTGAAAATAAGAAAACTAGTGAGAGCAAAATCCCAACTTTACAATCACCAAAGGAACTAAAACCTAATCTTTCAATAACAAAATTACTAAATCAAAGGCAACAAACAATGTCATCGAGGAAGATAGGAGGTTACAAATCAATTAGGTGAAGATCCTCTAGAACATTGAGGGTTCCAGAGAGCTTATTGTTCTGCAGGTGCCTGAAATCCAGAAAGTATAGATATATATATTTGCAAAAAAATTGACAATAATATGATTTCTTTTATTTGACGGAGGTTATACTGACAATGAGTAAAGAGATGACAAATTCGCCGTCGAGGGAGGCAGCTGACCAGTCAAATTGTTAGATGATAGATCCCTGCACCATATTATAAGATCACAACCAAGAAACTAAGAAAATGAATTAGAAGGAACAGGTGTGATTTCACAGAAAATGCCTACAGATTTATCAAACCCGAAAACCGGTGAAAGGAATCAGGTATTCCTCCATTCAAATGGTTATTGTTTATCGACCTGATGAAAATAAAGATACATGGAAAAACACATTATGTCAATAATCAATAAGATAACAACTTGACAGTATGACACCAACATAAGCAAGTTCGATTTAGACTTACAAGTCTAACAATTGTGTTAACAAGGACAGAGACTCAGGGATGCTTCCAGTGAACTGATTACCTGAAAGAGAACTAAAAGGAAGAAAGCAAACAATTTATTCAAGGAAGAGTATCAGGAATTAAGTGCAGACAAAGGCCTGCCAAATTATGTATACAAGGATGACTGAGGTTGAGACATACAAGTTCCTTATGGTAACTGGTAAGTTGGACGGAATACTCCCTCCAATGTGATTGTTGCTTAAATCTCTGTTTCATAAAAAGCACATAAGCATTCTACATAGAGAAATTTAAAATTTCCACACATGAATACAAGAAAGATGATGTTTTGCCACTGTAATTCGATACTTCCATCTCAAACCCGCACTCAAATCACAAGAGACACATCTAGAGAAATTTTTATTACTCTCACACATGAAGGAACAGCACTAGTATCGTACTACCAAAGCTACATGCTACAATCACAGTTTACTCTCACAGGTGGCATGCAAACTTAAACACCATTCAAACAATCAGCCAAGTATTCTGTTACTCAAACGATGGAAACTTCACACCAGCCCCCAATTGTAATTTCCATGAGAGTGTTTTTAAAGAAAGTTGTTGTTGTCAACATTAACAAAGGAAGATAGTAATATTTATTTTGGTTCATAAATTCAAAATATTGAGAACTTAAGAATTAATTTTATTTTATTTATTTTTAAAAAAACTACTGGATTGTGACATGGGCGTGATAGAATAAATTTAGTAAAGTGCTACTCACATGTTTATGATTGATTCAAGGTCTCCCAAGGTATCAGCCAAAACTCCCCCTAAATTCATACCAGTGAGTCTTCTGCAAATCCAACAAAAGTAGCTTAATAATCTGATTAAAGATGTAAAAATACTAATCAACACATGAAAAATACAACATACATTTCGGTCACATTTGAGAAGACACAAGAGACACCTTGCCATGAATCTCCACAAGGATCTCCTCCAAAAGCAAGCCATTTTTCAAGAGGTGGAAAGTCCAGAGCAACATACAAGCTATTTAGTGCCATCACTGATGAACGAAACAGCATAAAAATACAATGCGGATTTTTAAATAATAATAATAATAATAATAATAATAATAATAAATGATAAAATTACAACAAACAAACTCTTGCTCTGTGTTTGGTAGTACAATACAGTGGAATGGAGCAGACTAAGTGGGGGACTTTCCCTCATTTTCTTGCTCTTTCCCGAGAAACAAACAGACCCTCATCAGCATCATTCAAAAATAAGAAGAAGAAGAAGAAGAGCTTACCGTCGCGAGGGTCAGTTACCCCAGCACAAAACGGCGCCGTGAAAACAGCCACCATAATCGTCAACCCGACACATATCCCACAATTAACGTAAACCATTATCGCCCAACCCAATAAAGACCAGCACCAAAACAACAGAAATATTAAAAAAATCAAAATCAAAATCAAAACTTTAGCTTATTTTTCGCTTCATATCTCGTTTGTTTTCCCATTAAACCAAACAAGAAGCAAACTCCAAGCCGCAACCCACCAGTGAAGCAGAGAATGGTGCAAGAATTGAACGGGAAAAAATGATTTATTTTTTTAAAATTTTAGAAAGAAATAAAAGTAAAAAGGGCAAGATAAAGTAGGAGAGAGATTTGAGAGAGAGTTAAAAAGAGAAAGAAAATAAAAGTGTATCAGATATACATCCAAAGCACAACATTTTACCAAATCTAATTTTAAGATTTTTGAAGATTCTGTTTGTGAAGTGAAGCTGTGCAAATTCAATCAAATGAAAATTATACACAGTTGCTTTATCAGTAGCTACTAGCGAGTGAGTTTTGTTGAAGAAACTGGTACTGGTGTTGTCTTAAAAACTTTTAAAAGCGGGCCACTGCCAACGGCACTTTTAAAGTTAGTCAATGTGTTGTGTTGTATTGTACTCATCTTTTACAAAATTAAATAAACAAAATAAAATAGTTCTATTTTTTTTTATTATTTAACAATTTACAATATAAATTGTTTTTTTAATTCATTTGGATATATAAAATCTTATCGTTTTCATTTATTCTTTTATTAAACAAATTATAGTAAAAAAAAAAAAAAACGATATACTGTCCAAATATTAAAATGTTTTACTACTACATTGTTATAGGAAATGCAATTTTTGTTTATAACAGTGTTTTTTTTTTTTTTATATATTTGGCTTCATGGCAATACTGTTACTCATGTGAGCGGGTTCAAATTTAAATTTATTATTTTCGACATAATAAATTTCACAAACTCAATTAATTGATACCCGCAATCAACAATAGTGGTTAATAGATATTATTTACAAAAGTTCTTTGATGTTTACTGTCGTTGGTATGTTTACCAAGAAAAACAGATGTATGTTTTGCTTATTAGTTTTTGAGAAAAAACAAAAAAATAAAAATAAAACTGAAGACTTTTATGAGTTGCTTATAAACCAATTTGCTTAATAATAGGTGTTTTAGTGGTGTAAGATTTATAATATGATATTAAGGTTCGAAGTTCGAATCGATGAAATATATTTATTGTAAGAGTCTGAGACAAATAAATATTTTACTTGTTCCGCTGAAGTTCGAAATATATGATTTGACGGCATAGTTCCCAACGATTTCAAAATAAAATGTTTTGCTTGATTATTTCTAAAACAATAATCAATAAAATTGCATGAAAAACAGGCATACAATGACTATACACCAATGGGCAATGGGCACTAGATTTATCATAAAGGAAGCTAAAATTCTCCCATAAAATATAAGTATAGTATTGTACGGGCCAAATTTGAACCAAAGGGTAAAATCGTCTTTCACCTTAAACCCAACAATATACAAGGCCCGAAAGTAAAGACCAGGCCCAAAGAATTATGTATTATTGGATTACAATTGAGCCATAAGCTTAAGGACAAAACCTCTTAATTATATCAACCACTTTTCCCCACTTTACCTAACACAATGCATATTCTTACATGCTCAAACTTTTATCAAATGTCTGGGCACGTTGTGGGACTTATGACAGCTGCCAAAGACGATCCTTTTCATCTATAAATAGCAACGCAATTCAAGAAACAAAGGGGAGGAAGCGGGACTTCTTTCTTACAAGTCTCTGCTCTCTGACACTAGCTCTCTCAGAGTACTCCATCCCTTTATACACTTATCACCGCCCTCACGGCTACCAAAAGAGTTTAAGGTAACATCAAACCTTACTTTCACATTTTACATATTTACTGCTCATTTTCATATTACTGACTTGGGCGTCGGAGTGCCCCCGGCACCCACCACACCGGTGGGTAGTCTGCTCCCGCTCACTCTACATCTGTCTTGCAGGATCGCTAATGCCCACAACCTACAAATTTTGATTGTGGACCTCGGCCGAAATCCAGCATCCACAATTTGGCGCCCACCGTGGGGCCTTAGCGATTCATAACAAGCAAGACCACTCAGTCTACAATCCTTACAAACAATCACCAAATCCTGTGATGGCATAATCAGCCACTCTACAAAACATTTACGATCAATGGAAGATGAAAATTGATCCATGTAAAATTCCAATACTAATCTCCAATAGTATCTGGAACATAATTCATTCCTCGGCCACTCAAAGGTATGAGACTACATCTCTTTTCAACTATCTTATTAACCAAATCTCTTAGAAGCATTTAAGAATATGGCAAGTGAAAATCCACCATCAGACGACTATCCATTTAATCACCAAAGAAGCCATCACATTCCTCAAACCGACCTATCACGGAAAGTCACATCTCCCATGTGAAAGGAAATGTTGGAGTAATTCTCTCCAATCTACATGCAGTCAAATTATCAATAAGGAAAAACTGAATCGGGATAACATCACACTCTTTCCCTATAAATCATCATAGCCTCATGCTTGCTTAATTGAATCAGGGAGAGCCTTTTGGATGTGGAGCTAGAGATATTATATTCATTTTTGTAAAACTACATTCAAAGAAGAAATGATTATGTGGTTCACTCGACAAAGCCACATGCAAAGGAGAAGTGATCCACTCGACAAACTTCCATGCATAGAAACTCACATGGGATCCAACTTAATATAAGATGACCGGGTCCCATTTGACACTACAAGATACTCTAATTTTGAAAGACCAACAGATAAGTACAAAGGAAATAATAGACCTATTTATTCAATCATTCACAAATCGTCCCATGTGCATGAACATCATGCACATACAAAAGATGCAAGCTCACCGCCTTCCACCTTGAAAAACCCACACTGCACTCTTTCAAGCAGAAAGAGACAAACCATGAATGGCCCAAGCCACTACTTGCACGCCATGATACTCGTGTGACTCACAAAAGCTAGGAACGAAGCTTATTAAATGCCAAGCAAGAGGCAGAAGCTCCCATACGACCCATACACACGAAATGTTGAAACCAAATAAGAAGCAAAATACATGAATCCCACGTCGGTTGGATCAATTTGCCATTGCTGAAGAGATTGCCAACGACCGAAATTAAAGCCCATTTATCCTAAAGGTAACGAAGCCCAGGCATATGCGCATAATAGCTCTAAAACCTTCACGTGCCCAGCCCACTCACAAATGGCCCACGAAGATGCTACCACACGCAATAGCCAGCCCAAATCGTTTCCCTTTAACCATAAGCCGAAAGAGCCCAGCACCAAAAGAAAAATAGATGGCCACTCCTGAGTAGCATGGATTAAGCCAAATCAAGTGGCTTAAAACCGGGACCCATGGAAAAACAAAGCCTGCAAGCAAGCAATTGGCATACACTGCCACACGCCACATTTTCCATACTGCCACACTACAAAAAAAAAAAACCTATAACCTCTCATACAAAAGTAGAATCCCACATCGCCTGGGAAAGTAATCCCCTCCAAACCAACCACACTGACACGCCAAGAAAAATTCACTGCCCATTCGACCAAACTACATGCAAAGTATAAGTACTCCACTCGCCAAAGCTATATGCCAAATTCTTATTACTAAAGTCGCCTGCAAAGGTGGTCCATGAAAAGATAGTGCACGTGAATAATTATATCACCACGTATGCTGATTATGCCACCATAATTAGCATGAATAATTATGGCACCACATGATTTTTTACCACTCCATGATTTTGCTTGTTATGCCACACCATAATTACTAATGATATGTTATTCAATGGGCGCATTTCATGCTACATGGTATGGCCTCGTCCATATGGGTTGAAAATTTGGTATTAATCGGCTAATATCCATGCTCCACATCCTTTGACATGCTACCTAAACATTGTGATTTTCCTGGACCAAATGCCCCTTTCAATCATCAACAAACATGGGGCCTGAACTTTATTATTTGGCATGGAGTCTAGCACTTGTCCTTTATATTTTGGCAGCCTACACATGGCTTCATTTGTGTAGGATCACAATGGCCATAACTTCTTGGCCTTTTTTTTTTATGGAGTCTAGTATTCGACCTTTGTATTTTGGCAATTTGTGTGGGGGCTCTTTATACGTGTAGGATCCCAATGACCTTAAGCATCTTGGCCTTTTGCGACCATGTTGTCGTATGGAAGCCTAGACTTATCTCTAGGGCTCGAAAGCTTCAGGAATCTTCAAAGCCATATGTGAGTTTGCCTGGATAGTGTTCTGAGCTTTGTTTAGTATCCAAGATATCCATACACTATCAAGAGGGCCTACATTCAGACATTAAACATAAAAGGGAGCTATTTACACACAAGAGCCACAACAATCCCACATTCTAGGCAATGCCATGATCCATGGAAACCAATGAAAAATGTGCCCATACTTGCATGGTTCACGAACCGATCCTACGTAAAAGAAAAAATCTGACAGAGGAATCTATCATCCACTCACAATTGAACCTCACTTTTGTAGCATGAAACCAAAGCTAAACAACAAAACTGCATTCTTGGTAAATAATAGCTCAAGCTTGGTAAATTCAATTTATTGAGCACACTTCTTAGCTCCCAGAGACATGAAAAGATTTTCATACGACGAGGTGAATGGCCATCAACTCCAGGCTATATGGAAATTCCAATCTCTCCCGGACTACAACTCCTCTCATCTAAATTAAAGGTTAGTTATCATCTCCATGCTATGTTGATTTAATATTGCCAACTCCATACTACATATAGAGTCTTTTATCATGCCTAGTAGTATGAAGAACTCTCTTGGATCTCCTTTAGGTCCAATCGACCAACCTTTATCAGGTTTGGTAGTATGGAAATTTTGTGTGACTTTCATTAAAGTTCATTCTATTATAATATCATTGAGCTTGGTCAGGTCTTGTATAATTAGTAATGACCTTGATAAACATCTATCTCTTTCATACTACATATGAACATAATCATCTCCACACTACGTGTGGAGATTATCATGAACCTTCATCAGGTTCATTCGACAGTAGTCTCCTGACCTTCATCAGGTCAGGTAGAATGACAATTTTCTTGGACCTCCTTTAGGTCCAATCAACCAACCTGAATTAGATTAGTTAGTATGGAAATTTTATGTGACTTTCATCAAAGTTCATTCTATTGTAGTATCATTGACCTTAGTCAGGTATTGTATAATTAGTAATGACCTTGGTAGACATCCATCTTTTCCATACTACATATGAAGATAATCATCTCCGCTCTACGTATGGAGATTATCATCAACTCTAGACTACATGGAAGGATTTCCATAAATTCTAAGAAGCATTGGAAGAGCCCCCTGAACCTTCATCAGGTTCATTCGACCGTAGTCTCCTGACATTCATCAGGTCAGATAGAATGAAAACCATATTGGACATCCTTTCTGTCCAATCATCCAACTTTCATCAGGACTAGTAGTATGAAGATTCTTATAAACATTCGTTAGGTTCATACGACCGTGTCTCATGGACATTTGTCATGTTCATTCGACAATAGTCACATGGTCAGGTAGAATGAAGATTCATTTGGACATTCATCAGGTTCATTCGACCATTGTTTCATGGACCTTTATCGGGTTCATTCGACTGTAGTCTTCTGACCTTTATCAGGTCAGGTAGTGTGAAGATTAACATAGACCTTTATTAGGTTCATTCGACCGTAGCTTCATGGACCTTTGTCAGGTGCATTCGATAAGTCCATGCGACATGTCCAGTCGACAGTTGTCTCATGGACCTTCATCAAGTCTATGATAGTGATGACCTCCTTGGATTTCCATCAAGTCCATGCGACATGTCCAGTCGACAGTTGTCTCATGGACCTTCATCAAGTCTATGATAGTGATGACCTCCTTGGATTTCCATCAAGTTCATTCGACGAGTCCAGTCGACAGTAGTCTCATAGAAGAGTGATGAGTAATGACTTTCATCAAGTTCATTCAACTGTAGTATCATGGACCTTCTTCAAGTCTATGATAGTGAGTAATTTCATTCCTTGGACTTCCATCAAGTCCATTCGACCGTAGTCTCGTAGAATGGAGGTGACATTGATGGCTTTAATCAAGTTTATCTCCATATTCTATTGGACCTTCATCAGGCCCATTCGACAAACTTCATTCGACAGTAGTATTGTAGAAGTGTGAAGAGTGATGACCTTGACAGATATTCTTCAAGTTCATTCTACCATAGTCTCATGGACCTTCATCAGGTCTATGAGAGTGAGTGATGAATTCTTTGGACTTTCATCAAGTCCATTCGACCGTAGTCTCGTAGAATGGAGGTGACATTGATGGCTTTAATCAAGTTTATCTCCATATTCTATTGGACCTTCATCAGGCCCATTCGACAAACTTCATTCGACAGTAGTATTGTAGAAGTGTGAAGAGTGATGACCTTGACAGATATTCTCCAAGTTCATTCTACCATAGTCTCATGGACCTTCATCAGGTCTAGGAGAGTGAGTGATGAATTCTTTGGACTTTCATAAAGTCCATTCGACCGTAGTCTCATAAATCTTCATCAAGAGAATAAGTAATTTCATTCTTTGGACTTTCATCAAGTCCATTCGACAAGATCATTCGACAGTAGTCTCGTCACATTCATCAGGTCTTGTAATATGAAGATTCTCATAGATAATCATTAGGTTCATCCAACTGTACCTTATGAACCTTCATCAGGTCCATTTGATAGTCCATTCGACAGTAATATCATGGACCTTCATCAGAACTAGTAGTATGAGAATGAAAGACTCTCATAGACCTTCTTCAGGTCTAGTAGAGTAAAGATCCTCATTGACTCATATTAGATCATGTAGAATGAAGAATGAAGACCCCCGTGAATCTTCATCATATACGGAATCTGTAGACTCCCATATACCCACATTAGGTATAGTGGAGTGTGTAGACTTTCTTGGACCTTCATCGGGTAATGTAAACTCTGATGTACTTTTTCAAGTGTTGTAGAATGAAATCTTCTTAGACTTTCATCAGATCTAGTATCTGTAGACTCCCATATACCCACATTAGGTATAGTGGAGTGTGTAGACTTTCTTGGACCTTCATCGGGTAATGTAAACTCTGATGTACTTTTTCAAGTGTTGTAGAATGAAATCTTCTTAGACTTTCATCAGATCTAGTATCTGTAGACTCCCTTGTACCTTTATCAATATGTATGGTCGTCTTGATACATAAGACAATGAAACATCCTCCATATGGAACATGCCCATTTGACTTAGGAAGAGTCAAATAGAAGACATGGCCTTCATTTGGTCCATACGACATTGTAAATTCCCTAGTCCTTTGACCCGTAGTATGGGGATTATCCTGACCTTCATCTGGTTCAGTCGACCGGGGACATCCCTCATTGGCTCATGTAGAGTCAAGTTGAAGACCCGACCTTCATCTGGTCAGACGATATTGTAAATTCCCCTGGTCCTTTGACCCGTAGTATGAGGATTATCCTGACATTCATCTGGTTCAGTCGACCGGGGACATCCCCCATTGGCTCATGTAGAGTCAAGTTGAAGACCTGACCTTCATCTGGTCAGACGATAATGTAAATTCCCCTGGTCCTTTGACCCGTAGTATGGGGATTATCCTAACATTCATCTGGTTCAGTCGACCGGGGACATCCCACATTGGCTCTTGTAGAGTCAAGTTGAAGACCTGACCTTCATCTGGTCAGACGATATTGTAAATTCCCCTGGTCCTTTGACCCGTAGTATGGGGATTATCCTGACCTTCATATTGTTCAGTCGACCGGGGACATCCCCCATTGGCTCATGTAGAGTCAAATTGAAGACCTGACCTTCATCTGGTCAGACGATATTGTAAATTCCCCTGGTCCTTTGACCCGTAGAATGGGGATTATCCTGACCTTCATCTGGTTCAGTCGACTGGGGACATCCCTCTTTGGCTCATGTAGAGTCAAGTTGAAGACATGACCTTCATCTGGTCAGACGATAATGTAGATTCCCCTGGTCATTTGACCCGTAGTATGGGGATTATCTTGACCTTCATCTGGTTCAGTCGACCGGGGACATCCCCCATTGGCTCTTGTAGAGTCAAGTTGAAGACCTGGCCTTCATCTGGTCAGAATATATTGTAGATTCCTCTGGTCCTTTGACCCATAGTATGATGATTTTCTTGAACTTTCATCTGGTTCAGTCGACCGGGGACATTCCCCACAGCTAAATGTCAAGCCAAGTTGAAGACTTGGACTACTCTTAGTCTAAAAGACATTGAATTCTCTCTATCGTATGTAACATGAACTATGCACTCTCAACATGTACTTTTACATCTTGTTTCATTCGACACGTATAAAATACTCTCTAAAACAAGAACTTCTTGACTTAGAGAGTAGGGGACAAACTGTACGGGCCAAATTTGGACCAAAGGGTAAAATCGTCTTTCACCTTAAACCCAACAATATACAAGGCCCGAAAGTAAAGACCAGGCCCAAAGAATTATGTATTATTGGATTACAATTGAGCCATAAGCTTAAGGACAAAACCTCTTAATTATATCAACCACTTTTCCTCACTTTACCTAACACAATGCATATTCTCACATGCTCAAACTTTTATCAAATGTCTGGGCACGTTGTGGGACTTATGCCAGCTGCCAAAGACGATCCTTTTCATCTATAAATAGCAACGCAATTCAAGAAACAAATGGGAGGAAGCGGGACTTCTTTCTTACAAGTCTTTGCTCTCTGACACTAGCTCTCTCAGAGTACTCCATCCCCTTATACACTTATCACCGCCCTCACGGCTACCAAAAGAGTTTAAGGTAACATCAAACCTTACTTTCACATTTTACATATTTACTGCTCATTTCATATTACTGACTTGGGCGTCGGAGTGCCCCCGGCACCCACCACACCGGTGGGTAGTCTGCTCCCGCTCACTCTACATCTGTCTTGCAGGATCGCTAATGCCCCCAACCTACAAATTCTGATTGTGGACCTCGGCCGAAATCCAGCATCCACAAGTATGTTTATTTATAATTGGAAACAAAATCTTATATAGGACATGTCTTATGAGACCATCGAATGAATATATGTCATGTGTTAATTAATAAAATCATCTTTCCAATATTATTGATTAATTTCGAATTTAATATATACTTATCAAATCATTAGTGTCCAGTCGTATCACGTCATTCATACGTCTGTCTCACTCAAATCTTTCTCTAATAGTATCGATATCATTTTGTTTGTTTTTGGATTCTGATAATCTATGATGGACCTATGTATCAGTGGTAGGATGGTACCATGTGTATGAGCTCAACCTCTATATGATTGAAAATGACTAAGTTTGAGTCACGCACTTCGCGGGAGGCATCGGACCAAACAAGAGCACCTAAATCCACCATATCATACGGTGGACAAAAGGACCTCGACACGGTGTCTGCTCCATTGTTGTACTCCGTCGTCATTTCGTGCCAATTCACAAAAATAGCATGCTATATATAAGAGCAATGATATACTTACACACACTTATCCCTAAAAAAATTTCAACTCATTCACTGTAGCTACAATGATTTAATAAACGAATCGAATACGAATCCTGATATTAGGATTCATTTAATAAACGAATCGAATACGAATCTATTACATTTTGATTCGATTCGTTTAGGATTCGATACAAATTTAATTCGTTCATTCGTTTTGCCACCTTTATATATAAATATAATGGTGTGAAAAACTGAAAATCACGCTTCATCATATGAATCATGGGCCCTAATATAGCTTTTCGGCTACCAAAAAAAAGTGCTTTTTTTACCAGTTGCACTAGTCAGGCCCAAATTGTACAAACCCAATAAAGTATCAGCTGATCTTTTGGCCCATCCTAAAGTTTAATTAAAAATGGCTATCGAAACGCATCATTTGATTGCATTTCACTGACTTACACAACTTACAAATCTTTCTTTTTTTATTTTTTGTTTTCCTTTTTTGTTTGTTTGTTTTGTTAGGATAATCTATTAATCGAACCAAAGATGCCAAAGAAAAAAAATAGTAAAATAGTTATAGACTCACGGGTTTAATCGTATGAGATGTTAATGAACGCGTACATGACCTAATAAATCATATTATAAAGATCTCAAAAGTGAGTCTATATTTATTAATTTATAAAGTTAGACGTAAATATTTGCAACTGAATGAGTGTGCACATCCAAAACATGTTAAAATGTGATAGTTAGTTGACTTAATTATTATTCAAATAAATGGATATGTTTATTTTGAGATTTGAATGATGTGAGAATGTAATGTAAAAAAAAAATAGAGATAGATTTATAGTTCAAATATTGTTCATATTAGTAGAAAAATATTGTAGGTTAAATTTTGTTAAGAGCAAAATAATAATTAGTGTATAAATGCATCATCCATAAAACAACTTTTTTTCCATCTCACCCTCTGAATTCGAATCCAGTATCTCATATTAAGATCCTGAACGCTACACTACCAAACCACACTCATTCAGGACATCGAGAAAACAACTCACTTTATGTTAATTACAAAAAATGATATTTGCACAATTAATTGTACAATTAATTACATAATTATGTGTATTTAAAAAAATAATTTATTTATTTTTTATTCTTTATATTTTTTCAAATACACACAATCGTGAAAATTTATTGAATTGATCAATTACTTCTCCATCACAATTCACATGTTGCAAATATTCAGTAGGTTTGAGTAAAGAGAAAATATTCTTAAATTATCTTGACGCATAATTGTCTATATTTATTGTGAGAATTACTCTTCACATGTTAAGTATATTAAAAACGAATGAAGCTATTTGTTTCATATATATTATATATATTTATAATAATTTATCTTTGCATTAACAGCTACGCCGTCAAGTAATTTGATGAAAAAAAAATGATTTATAATTTAATTATGAAATTTTGAATTCAAATATTTAAATTCGAATCGGATAATTTGAAGATAAATACGTTTCAAAAAAGAATTACATATTTTTGAGCAGCCAATTTGGGTTTTATTTGTTCTCTTGTTGCGGCTGCTTTTGTCCTGTTTGTTTCCCATGATTATCGACTTCAAATACAAACAAAGTCATAACTATTGACACATTAATTAATCCATTTCGACATTATTGAATATCATGTGCTGGTATTTTAACTTATAATATTATTGAACAAAATTTTCTGCCATGCATAGGGTTTAGTCACAGCCTGGAGGTCAGATCATAGAGTCCAGTCAAACAAATTTTATGATAAAAGCTATATCAACCGTTGGATCGTCAAATGACCAACACACGTGTTTCATATTTAAGGTCCGGCCATGGTGAATGATAAAGACATTACATACAGATACTCACATGTAATGCTAAAGAAGAACATGCGCCGCTGGTTAAAGAATTAAGTTGAAGAAATAAAGATATTGAGACAACATTTTGTGACTACTTTCAGAGTCTGTTTACTGCTCAAATCCAACTCAAGCTTGTATAGATGATGTTGTCAACGGCATTTCTCCTCGGGTTACTGCAGAAATGAACTTTCAGTTGGGAAAGCCATTCACGGAGGAGGAGATTCGAGTCGCCCTTTCTCAGATGTGTCCTACTAAGGCGCCAGGACCAGATGGTTTACAAGCTGGATTCTTTGCTAGACACTGGGAAGTTGTGGGCTCGGAAGTTTGTGAAGCTTGCTTACAAGTTCTAAACAGCAAGGTAATATAGGTCCTCTCAACCACACTTATATTGCCTTGATTCCCAAGTCGACGAAGCCAGAAAGAGTCTCCGATTTCAGGCCTATTAGTTTATGTAATGTTATTTATCGGTTGGTGACTAAGGCTATTGCAAATAGAATCAAGATTATTCTGCATCAAATTATCTCACCTTCGCAGAGTGCTTTCATTCCTGGAAGACTAATTACAGATAACATTATTATAGGCTATGAATGTCTTCACAAAATTCGGAAAGCTAAGGGGTATAATGGCTTGGTTGCTCTTAAACTTGATGTGAGTAAGGCTTATGACAGGATTGAATGGGATTTTCTGGAACAGGTGATGACGAAGATGGGTTTCTCAAGTGAGTGGGTGCAATTGATAATGGGATGTATTTCTACAGCTTCCTTTTCGGTGATTCTCAACGGGACAATCAGGGGTCATATTACTCCTCATAGGGGTATCAGACAAGGATGCCCTTTATCCCCATATCTCTTTATCCTTTGTGCAGAGGTGTTTTCGCAAACTATATTAAATGCGGAGAGACAAGATTTATTTAGAGGGCTGAGATTTAATAGAGAGCTTTCTATTTCTCATTTGTTATTTGCCGACGATAGCTTGATCTTCTCCAGGGCTAAAGCTGCTGATTGCCGAGCGTTGAAGGAAGTATTTGACAGGTATTCAGCAGCTTCAGGACAGGTGTTTAATTATGATAAAAGTTCTATGTTCTTTAGTAGCAAAACCAAGCCTGGGCATGTGGAGGCGATTAAGGATATATTTGGGCTAAGGGTGGTTTCAAGACACGAGAAATATTTAGGGCTTCCTGCGATGATTGGTAAGAAAAGATCGAGTTTCTTTAATGAGATTAGATTGAGGGTTACAGGAAAAATTTCGGGGTGGCAATCTAAATTATTCTCGTGTGGTGGGAAGGAGGTCCTTATTAAAGCAGTAGCTCAAGCTATTCCGGCATATGCTATGAGCGTATTTAGGATACCGCAAGGGGTTTGTGATGATATACAGAAGGAAATTTCAAGATTTTGGTGGGGGTCAAACAATCATAAGCAGAAGATACATTGGGTTAAATGGGATAAATTATGTGGGGCCAAATCTCGGGGAGGCTTGGGATTTCGAGAGCTGTCTTCTTTTAACCAAGCTTTGGTTGCGAAACAAGGATGGAGAGTAACTCAGGAACCCAGATCTTTAGTAGCCCGTGTGTTGAAAGCAAGATACTTTGCAACTTCAGATTTCCAGAGAGCAAAATTGGGGTCAAATCCTTCATTCATATGGCGTAGTATTCTTTGGGGCAAGGAGCTGCTGGATAAAGGTCTGCGTTGGAGAATTGGTAACGGGCAGAAAGTTAAGATTCTGGAAGACAAATGGATCCCTAAGACTGGGAGTTTCAAACATGTCTTGCCTTCTAGTATTAGGGAAGGGTCTTTGGTTGCGGATTTGCTAACTGGTAATACTTGGAATGGAGAATTGATTTCAAGAAGTTTTCACCAAAGTGATGCTGAGGAAATATTGAAAATTCCTCTTCCAAGCGAGCCGAGTGAAGATCATCAACTGTGGCACTTTGACAAAAGGGGTTTGTATTCGGTGAGAAGTGGGTATCAATTGGCGTGGAATGAAAAGAAGAACAAGGAGCCTGGAAGTTCAAGTGGAGGGGCAGAGTGTTGGAAGCTTATTTGGAGTAGCTCTCTTCCACCAAAGATCAAAATTCTGCTATGGAGGATGACCGAAAATCTGCTGCCTTCAGCAGAAAATTTGTGGAAGAAGAAGATACGGATGGATCCGTCATGCTTTCGATGTGGGGACTGCTGTGAATCTACCTCGCATGCATTGTTTCACTGTAAGTTTGCTCGTAGAATCTGGAAACTCTCTCCTTTTCTTTCAGTTGTTAAAACGGCTGGAAGGGCAGATTTATTGGCTATGATTTCTGAAGTAAGGAAGCTTGGGAGTGAGGTAGAAGTCGAGTTATTTAGAGCTTTATGCTGGGTGGTTTGGCAAGCTCGAAATTTACATTTATTTGAGGGTAGTGGTGAAGACCCGAATAGGTCCTTTGCTAAAGCGGAGTCTATGGTGGATTCTTGCAATATGATATCAATTACAGAGTTAAAAATCACTAGTAGGCCGCCCAGTAGTAGTAATCGAAAATGGAAACCTCCTCTGACGGGTTGGTTTAAAATGAATACGGATGTGGCAGTGGATTTTTGTACTTGTAAGGCCGGGTTGGGTGTGGTGATTAGGGATTCTGTTGGAAAGGTTTTGTGCGCAGCGGTTAAGAACATCGAGTTCAGTGGAGATGTCCAAGTGGGGGAGGCCGAAGCTATCAAATTTGGCCTCCAAGTCGCTGAGGAGCTGAATGTTCGTCGCTTGATGGTGGAATCTGATAGCACTCAAGTTGTGGACTTGATTCATAACAGGAAGGGCACGTTGACAGAAACTTTGTGGATTATTAATGACATTATTGCTAAGCTAGCTAGGTTAGACGACCATTTTGTCTGCTATGCTTCTCGTTTCTGTAACGTTATTGCTCATGCTTTAGCGAAAGTAGCAACTAATATTTGTTACCCTGTTATTTGGAAAGACGACTTTCCTCCAAACATTAGGTGTATTCTCACCTCTTTGATTTAATGAAAATTTAACTTTCTTCAAAAAAAAAGTTGAAGAAATAAAAAATGAAATTTATCATATAAAACTTAAAAGACAGGGATCACGAGACCAATTTAATGAAAAGCCTAAAAGAAGAACAAAATCATTAAAATCGGAGTCCATTAACCAAAAGAGAGACTCCAATGCAAAAAAGAGCGCAATTTTGAGGATAGATTATTTGGTGCAACAGTGATATGGGTGACGTGGTACCACAAGCGAATTAAAAAATGACATGTATGGTTTTTTCACCTATTTTTAGTTGTTTTTTAATTTTTTAGCACGTGTGGCAGTTGATGATTGGCTTGTTGCATGGATGACGTGGTACCACGGTTGCATATAAGATTTTTGCAATTTTGAGGGATGTGCAGCTGCTACATGGCATGCGAAACGAATTTAAAAATGGGGTAATTACATTGAAGTCCCTGAACTTTAACATAGTGACAAATAAAAGTAAGTTTACAAATTCGTTTATATGAGTACCTAAGCTAAAGTTGTTGATGGAGGTTTCTGTAACTAAGGTATTTGAACAGTTCGGTAAGAGTGGAGACGGAATTCTCCTCGTCTGGAAGACCAATGCTCAGAGGGTATATGTTGTTCTTCGACCCGGCGTGGCACTCGGGCCCAGTTTCTCGGATATGACCTACTAGAGGATACATCATGACACAGATTTCAGAGACCGACAACATCAGAACCGAGGCCGACCACAATAGACCGGAGGTTCGGTTTGATTTTATCTTACTTCTTGGAACAAGTTGGCGAGCTCATATATTATGGATCGGGGCGGGAGCAGTCGAGGTGTTCGGCGAGTTTATTGGCCGACGTCCTATAACCGATGCGTGTCCAGGATATTTCAGACTTTTCCCTCTGAAATCTACTTTCATATTTGAGATCTTACAGGCTGTCATCATTAATGAAAAGACGTGACAGACAGTGTACTTTTACGACGTGATGTGACGGGAAATCAGATGGTAGACTTTGCTTTCGGCGATGGCAGATGGGAAGATAGCTTGTCAAATCGCCAGAAATCTGCATTGTTGGCGTCATAAAGATACGAGAACAATATTGTATATCCATTGGTATATAAGGAGAGGGTGATCTCATTTGTAAGAGTTGGAAAACTTTTCATTTTAGCATTACTTGTAAGAAACTCAAAGAAACAACAAACAGTTCGGTTACTATTAGACATGCCCTTAAACAGATCAGTAGAGCTCGATTTGGTAATAAAACAGCCTCATCTATTTTGTGCCCGTAGACGTAGGCTGGATCAGCTCCGCCGAACCACGTTAAACGCTATTTGTCGATTTTTGTGTTTGCTTTGTCATTTGCCACATTTGTCTTTGGTCTTCTCATAGCCAAAAAAATTCAAGGTTGATGGAGGACTGTCTCGGGAATGTTATCTCGAAACTGTCTTTGGGACGAAAATCACCCATCAACAATTGGCGTCGTCTGTGGGGAAATGGGAAAAAGTAACTTGCGTGGTAGGACGATGGCGGAAGACGGGAACCATAGATCGTCGGAGAGTCCAACAACATAGTGGATGGGAAAAATGAAAGAAAACATGCAGAATGATAGGGAGGAGAACCAGACCCTCATAAAGGCCATGTTGGAGAAGCTAGAAAGACTAGAAAAAATATATAATGAAAGGATGAAGACTGGTCAAAGTCAGAGGAGAAAATAGATGACGGAAAGAAAGAGTTAGGTAGACCTAAGAGAAGATGAAGAACCCGGGAGGAAGGATACCTAGAGGGTGATGTCGGTTGTAATAGCGAGAATCTTGCGGGTGGAAAGAATGCGGGAATAAGAAGATGAGAAACGGGCTCCATAGCTCTAAATGAGGGGAAGATGAAAGGCGTGGTAGAGGGGATCGAGAGGCATCTAGTCATGGAACACGTCGTGCTCAGAGTGGCAGGCGTGAAGAAGTTCGCGGGAGACAACGCGAGGCCACTGAAAACCATATGAAAGCTTGGTTTAGAAAGTAAATGAGAAAGTGAAGATAACTTGAAGGTGGATAAAAGAGATAGTCGGGATGGGGAGGCGGCGTCTCCCTTCACGGAAGAAATCTTGTTCGATGAATTTCCTAGGCGGTTCATCATGCCTTCTATGAGCTCCTACATGGGCCATACTGATCTTAAATCTCATATTGAAAGTTTTGCTTTGCTGATGTAGGTCCAAGGAATGGTGTGAGAGGCCATATGCAGGGTGTTCCCTCTAACCCTGAGTGGGCTCGCAATTTTGTGGTTTAGAAGCTTGACTCCGGGAAGTATCGGTAGTTTCTCTCAGCTCAGGAAATCATTTGTCCGATATTTCAAAGGAGCATGTGTCCCAAAGAAGACAATAGAAGAGTTGAAATTGATGAAGCATGGGGATGATGAGCCCCTAAAGAACTTTATTGAGAGATACTATAATTTAGTGCTCGAGGTCGGGGCATACGAGTCATTGAAAGCACTGGAAAGTCTCAATGAGGCCCTTAAGGTATAGAAGTTATGGACTCACCTGAGGGTTCAGGATGTCCCATATTACGCCACTGCCCTGAAGCTGACCATAAAGTTTGTGTTAATGGAAGAAGAAGAGAAGGTCGCCCGGAAGGGGGGAATCAGAAAGAAAAGATGGTAAGGCCGGAGTTATCATTGAGACCGGACAGAGAGTTGAGGAAGCCACCTCCGAGACAAATGGAATTCAGACTAATGCCTCCCAGCAGTGTACCACAGGAAATGAGGGTTCATACACAAGTAAATCATGTGGCCGGAGGGCCAGGATACACACTTTTGAACAAGCCATTGGCTCATATCGTTAAGGAAATTCAAGGTAGAGCCTCATGATGGAGCCTGATTTGAGGAAATCTCCGATGGAAAAGAAGAATGAGAAGTCTGATTGTGTGCATCATAATATAAGGGGACGCCCGCGCCGGGATCCGTAGAGCCTCAGAGGTTGAAAATCTTTCATCGTGTAAGTCTCAGATGTTCCACCAGCTCGGGGCTGGATTCGTTCCGCTGATACTTTATTCCACCAGCTCGGAGCTAGATTCGTTCCGCTGATGATATGTTCCTTCTGCTCAGGGCTAGATTTATTCTGCCGATGCTATGTTCCACCTGATTGGGGCTGGATTCGTTCGACCGATGTGATGTTCCACATGCTCGGGGTTGGATTCGTTCCGCCAATGCGATGTTCCACCTACTCGGGGCTAGATTCGTTCCGCCGATGCGATGTTCCACATGCTCGGGGCTGGATTCGTTCCACCGATGATATGTTCCACCTGCTTGGGGCTGGATTCGTTCTGTCAATGCTATGTTCCACCTGCTCGGGGCTGGATTCGTTCCGCCGATGCTATGTTCCACCTGCTCGGGGCTGGATTCATTCCGCCGATGCTATTTTCCACCATGATGCTATGTTCCACCTGCTCGTGGCTGGATTCGTTCCGTTGATGCTATGTTCCACCTGCTCGGGGCTGGATTCATTCTGCCGATGCTATGTTCCACCTGCTCGGGGCCGAACTCATTCCGCCGAGGCTATTTGTCTCTCCAACCTCGGGGTCAGGTTACGTCCCACCGATTGCCTATTTTCGGCTTGAGGACGGAGCACATGAAGATACCAGGGTTGACCTGAGTTGGCTCCAGAATGGTTTTCCACATGATTCCTAAGGCCGACCGCCAGGTGGCTGATCAACACACTTATGATTTTTTGTAGTTCTCGGCACCAACTCGTACACTCATTTGAACCAAGAACTAGATGACAAATGTTGATGAGGATTTCTACAACTAAGGTATTTGAACAGTTCGGCGAGGGCAGATAGAGAATTCTCCTCTTTTGGAATACCAATGCTCAGAGGGTATATGTTGTTCTTCGACCCGACGTGGAGCTTTGGCCCAGTTTCTTAAATATGACTGACTAGAGGATACAACATGGTACATATTTCAGAGACCGACAACATCAGAACCGAAGCCGACCACAGTAGACCGGAGGCTCGGTTTGATTTTATCTTACCTCTTGGAATAAGTTGGCGAGCTCATATATTATGGATCGGGGTCGGAGCAATCGATGTGTTCGGCGAGTTTATTAGCCGACGTCCTATAACCGATGCGTGGCCAGGATATTTCAGACTTTTCCCTCTGAAATCTACTTTCGTATTTGAGATCTTACAGGCTGTCATCATTAATGAAAAAACGTGACAGTGTACTTTTATGGCGTGATGTGACGAGAAATCAGAGGGAAGATTTTGCTTTCGGCGATGGCAAATGAGAAGAGAGCTTGTCAAATCGACAGAAATCTGCAGTGTTGGCGTCACAAAGATATGAGAACAGTATTGTATACCCATTTGTATATAAGGAGAGGGTGATCTCATTTGTAAGGGTTGACAAAAATTTCATTTTAGCATTATTTGTAAGAAACTCAAAGAAAAAACAAACAGCTCGGTTACTATTAGACATGCTCCTAAACAGGTCGGTAGAGCTCGATTTGGTAATAAAACAGCCCCATCTATTTTGTGCCCGTGGACGTAGGCTGGATCAGCTCCGCCGAACCACGTTAAACGCTCTTTGTCGATTTTTGTGTTTGCTTTGTCTTTTGCCACATTTGTTTTTTGTCTCCTCATAACCAAACAAATTCAAGGTTGATGAAAGATTGTCTCGGGAAGGTTATCTCAAAACTGCCCCAGGGTCGAAAATCACCCGTCAACAAAAGTATTAATTCAATTTTTTTTTAAATCGTTAGAAACTCCATCGTTAAATCATCCCTTCCGGGTTTAAGCGGAACAACTAAAATCTTCGGCTGTCATTGACTTTTACAAGAAACTCACTCCCTGAATTCGAACTCATAATCTCAAAATGAGATCTTGAACCGTACATCACCAAATCATGTCTCTTTATGACAAAAAAAAGTGCTAATTCAATTAACGGATATTAAGTAGAGAAATGATCTGAGGTTACAAACTCAAGATCTGCATGAAAAGATCCGAATCCATAGAGCTTTGTATAATTTACTATTAGCACTCAATTATTGTTATTTAAATTATACAGGTTTATTTCATTCGATTCTCAACATAATCTTGAGAAGAAAAATAATTCGTAAAAATAGTTAAAACTTTTTGTTTGAAGCCGGCAAACAATTTTTGCTAAAATTTATCTTTGAGAATTAAATAACTAAATTTTGATAAAAAAAAAATACTAATTGTAAAGCTATATTAATGCAATATCTACTTAAAGAGCTATATTTAAAAAATATATATACACCAAAACGACCATTAGTTTTAGAGCCTCGTTAAGATAACATATAACGGTAGGGACTTGTGTAAATTAAACTATACCATTAACTTAACATAATGGAACTAATGAGTGGTCCCTTTTTAAAATGATTTTGATATTATGGCTGTTATTTATTTGTTTATTTATTAGATTTATCATAATGAATTTGTATTCAGTGCGTTGAATTATGCTAAATTTTGTATAATCTATTTGTTACGCGTGCATTAATAATAAAAAAAGATTAATATTTGATTATATATAAATTTGTATTCAATGATTACTATCACAATTGATAGAAAGCTAAACATAAAATCCAATTCATACCTGAATCCAAATCATAAAATAATTATATATGGTTGTTGTATGTATTACTAATTGATAGGATATTTAGAGATGGTCAAAAACTACACGAAAATTGGCCCGATAAGTTAGGACCGAATATAGATAAAATTTTCATTTTTTTTTTCAAATAAAAATGTTGGCGGTATTTTCAGGCCCTATGATATTTAAGCAGTACGACAGGGGTAAAAAGGTAATTCTCTTATTGGTCAAGATCATTAATGCCGACCCGACCACTAAAAGCCAACAGTAAGGGGCCAATCACTTTATGATCGGTAACCGACCACTCCAGACCGAATGGTCGGGCATTATCAGATCGATAGCAGCATTCTCAGTTCAAAAGACCATTGTGACCGACCTCATGAAGACCGAGAATATGACGAGATATGCTCCAGAAGATAAGGCATCATATTTTTACGGATAAGAAGATAAGTTATCCTACTTTCATGGGGAAAAATTGATAAGTCAGTGTCCTAATAGGATAAAAGAAGTGAATGTAGTTTCAACTAATAATTCTTATGGGAAAATGAAAATTGTTTCTTTGCTATTATAAATAGGAGGGGAAAGCGTGCTTGTAAGGGAGAGTTGAGAAGAGAACAATAGAGAATTAGACTTGTAAACCCAAAAACAGATCAGAGAAGCATATTTTAGTAATAAAATATCGTTTGTTCTGTGCCCGTGGATGTAGGTTGGATCTGATCCGCCGAACCACGTTAAATCTCTTTTGTTGATTGGTGTATTTATCTGTCTTTTGCCAAATTTGTTATTGGTTTCCCATAAACAAAATAAATTCATAGTTGGAGGAGGATTGTCTCGAGAGTATAAAAAAAAAACCATTATTGCCCCTGAGACCAAAATCAGCCGTCAACAAAAAATTAAGGAAGGTTTAAATATTTTCGTGATAAATATTTTATCATTTTTATATTATTATAAAGAAGAAAAAATTTTGAACACTCTTACCGTTTATATATGAACTAGCATCTCTTGACATAATACCATTAATTATGCTTGGTAGAGGATGAGAACAATGTCGCAAGACTTTGGGAATAAAGCTCATGAGCTAATGGAATCAAGCCCAAAAATTATTAATTACATAAATTTTTTATTCACGTGGGAAATAGAACTCAATATATATTTTTTAAAATATACTATATTGACAAAATCAGCTAAAATTTCACCAAAATTTTGTCACCAGTGGTTTAAATGGCATAGGATTTAAGATTTGGTTATCCAAAATCATAAACTCGAATAAAACATAATCGGATAATTTAACGATAGAATTTCTAATATTTAAATAAAAAAAAAAATTCACCAAATTTAGATGCTTATTAATATCGAACACGAATGGGATACAAATAAGACGTCCCTTTATCATACTATACTCGTTGGCATCTCCAAAGATATTGCATTAAATTCAATTCATTTACCCTCCTATATATCTCTCCCAATTGTCTTACTTTCACACTCACACTTAACTACCCCCGCCTTCTTGTCTTGTTCCCCCCTCGTGTAAATTCCTCCATCTCCGCCGTGAACGACGCCGTTTCCGGTGGATACATTCAAACTCCACGATAATGCCATTTATCTTGAATTACCAGTACTAGACTAGAGTGTAATTTCACAAATGGGTTGTTGTATCAGCACCAACACTGAATCCCCAGGTTTAAAGAAACACGTGGGATCTGATGAAGCTTCTTCTAAGCTAAAGGGTTTTAGCCATGAGAGTAGAGCTCCACCACCACCACCTTCTGTTGAAGAAGAAACTGTCAAAGAAGTTCTCTCTGAAACCCCTAAACCGATACCACCACAACTGGAGCCTGCTCAAGTGAAACAATATTTGCAAGAAGAAGAAGAAGAAGAAGAAGAAAAAGAAACCAAGATTAGTGTCCACAGAGTTGAAGCCTTTGCCAAGATTCAAGAAAACCAAAACTTGGGCAGCAATGAGGAAATCATGTCTGAGTTTTGCAGCGAAAGCATCAGCGAGAGCGTGTCAACGATGACGAATGTTACTGATAAGAGAGATAATGAAGAGGAGGAGGAGGAGGAGGAGCAACGAGTGAGGCAACGGAAAAGGGTTGTCAGTAGATCTCCAGCTAAGCAGCCACCAAGAAACGGGTTCAAAAGAGACCGGGTCGTCAATCAATCACCGAGCCGGAGATCCGATCAGTCACCCGGAGGTAGAATTGGTGGGTCGTCGGTGAGGTTAGTTCAGTACCAAGAATCGGGTCGTGTAAATGGTCTGATAAGGAGGGACCCGAGTGAAAGCTCCGGAAGAAGGTCCAGATCCCCAGCTACAACAAGATCATCTGCTCCAATGGGTCGGAGCCCGTCTGCTAGGAGGACAAACCGGTCTCCTGGTCGGGTCGGATCCGGACCGACTGAGAATAATAATGCCACTAGCATTAATAATAGTCGTAGAAAAATGGAGGCCAAGCGGGCAGGTGATAATAGTAATGATAATTGTAGTACAAATGAGTCAATTGAAAACCCACTTGTATCCTTGGAATGTTTCATCTTTCTGTGAAGTTAAAAGAATCGCTTTTGCCTACAGTGCTTCTGTTTCAAAGTCACATGTAATTTTTTTTTTTTTTTTTTTTGGCCTTTTCATTTTTATATTTTATGTGTGAATATTTATGTCAAAGGTCAAATTTGAGGAAAGTGCATTGATGTGTTTGGTCACTTGGATACGTAAAGGGAATTAATTGTGTGTAAATTTCTCTGCAAAAGTGAAAGTGGGCAGTGGGGTGCCTTGTAGTACAGGGGAAAATATTTTGCATTTTCTGAAAATGAATAGTGAATCCATGGAACTATATTGTTCAAAATTGTTGTTTTGTTATCCGAGAATCCTGTACCAATGTCTATTTCCATAACTTTCTGTCCACTTTCATAGCAAATTCAGTGACATTAAAAGGGTAACTAACCAACGGGGCACAGTTTATAATATAAGCCCATAGGCTATAGCTGGCATCCATGATCCAATTGGTTTTTTTTTTTTCCTTTTTCTTTTTCTTTTTGGATACGGATCATTGAGAAAGTAAATTTCAAATGTTTGTTTACGAAACATTTTCTAAAAAGAATTTGCAAAGCTTTTTGAAAAAGTGCTTAATCTATATTCTTCAAAACAACTGAGAAAGCCAATTGAATTTGGATGGAGGGAAATTCCAATTTGTAGCCGTTGGCAATTAAGGAAAAGACAATATAATAGTGGTCCTAATTCTATACTTTCCGTTGCTTGTTATAGAAAAATAATGGGCAAAGTATCGGTTACTTTTGGACTGCTTCTTTTGGTCGTCACTTTCATTATAAACAAACAACAATCTTTTTTAATGTGATCAAAATTACTTCCATGGACAAAAGAAAATTCAAAATTTGAGGCCATCATGTTGATAAGGTCGTGGAAACATTGGCATTTTCAGTTATCACGTCAAATTTAAGTCAAAACTAGGGATCATAAATATAAGAAAAGCTAATATTCATCATAATAATGAAACGAAAAAAAAAAATCTCTTTTATTAATAGGGGTCATACATTCTTCAAATGTTTTTTTTTCACAAGTAGAACAATTGGAAAATTTTGAACATGTAGATGGCAGAAACATAAAGCTAGCTAGGTGGATCAGGGTAGAAGCTTTGTCTTGCTACACAAGTTGTGTTTCAGACATGGCTAAGCCAGCTGCATGCCCATTTCAACTGATGATATATACATTGCATATATAGCACAAAGGCTAAACTTGCTTGTGTGTCGTTGCGAGTAATATTCCTGGATCTTAATTTGGAAAATGCTTGTAGCGAGAGTCTTGTGTACTAATACGTCCTTCGTCCTTTTCTTTTTTATGCCGAATCTTCTTGTATTGAGCTAGAGCTTGAATTCGAGTTGGCGGGAGGATTGGGCAATGGATTATGTTGGAATGGAAGTGAGATTGGCTTGGGTGGACAAGGCACTGGGGCTGGGTGCGCAATGAAGGTAGGTATGTTGTTTCCAGGCATCAGCACAGAAACACCATTGGCATACACAGTCATCTGCGGAAATCAACAATATAAAGGTTGAGATGGCAGAACTTTCAGTTCCAATTCTTCAAAAAAAAAACCCCACCAAAATGCAAAACAAAAAATCAAGACTGATCACACTGATAAAACCAAATGCAAATGTTTGGAATTGATATTAAAGGGCATGTATGGATCATCATCAACCAATAAATTTACAATCAATGATGATATTTGGAAACCATTGGAAAAGAATGCATATTTATTCTTGTATTGATTGCATTCCTATTACCAATAGTCAACAAAAAGGTAACAAGTTTACTACAACAAAAAAAAAAAAAAAATAGATAAGATGAGAAGAATCTTGTCTGAATGAACACAAAAACTAACTGTAGCAAACAACAGGTAAAGGAAAAGAGTAGAAAAGTTGCATTCACCGTAACATCATGCATTGAGGAAAATGGAAGCACAGCCAACAACAGGTAAAGAAAAAAGAGCAGGAAAATTGCATTCACCAGAACATCATGCATGGAGGAAAAAGAAAGCAGTCGCAAGCATAGGTTGCGAGAAAAGTAAAGAGTTTATTTTATTTTATTTTATTTTATCTCCCTATTTAGTATTTAGGGCTGCTTCTTTTTTCCTCAATGCATAATGTTAAGAGTTTATTTTTTATTTTTAATCTCTCTATTTAGTATTTAGGGCTACACAGATTCTGAAGGCCAAAGTTACATATGAAGTAACTCAAACCTTATTTCTATTTGGTTCCAGCTAGTCAGCTACAAGTTATTATTATTATTATTTTAATAGAGAAAAAGGATGATGCAGTAGACAGTGTATGTATTGATTAATCTTCTGGACGAAACACTGGGAAATTGTGCACACCTGGAACACATGAAAGAGGAACCAAGGTGCCATGGTGCATACTCATTAAGCCTTAATAAACAACCCAATCATCTACACACATCATAAGAAAACAACAGTTTAGATTAAGTATCCAATAGGTTAAAACTTTAGTTGGTGGGCGCCAAGTATTAGTCAGAACAGAATCAACAGATTATTGATTTTTGAATAAGAGTTGAGCTGTCTGGCCAATCGGATGACTCCAAAATAAAGCAGCTATGAGCTCTTACAACATACTAGGACTATTAAAGCTGAAAACCACCACAAGTGAACAGCACGGCCAAAAAGTTACAAGCACTTTCAAGAACTATATATATTGATTATCAATATTATCACAAAACAACCAATAATCTTTCAGAAAAGCCTTAGATCTAGAAGATGGGCAAGATTGCAGCAAGAAACTACAGTAACAGACACAGCGTCTCTGTTACTGTTGGCTTGAGCATGCAGTGCTAGCCTAAGCATTGATTGAGCACTCTACCTTTTGCATTTTCATGCTCGGAGGTCATCTTCATAAATTGGTAATAATGTAGGTAAATAGCCACACAGATTGTACTCATTTGCACCGGTTTTATGCTATTTGTTAAATTTCTAAAATTGTCACTGGGCCTATAAGCTTTTGCAGCTCACATAAACTGGTTTTGTTCATTTCCAAGGACTAACCAACCTCTTTGATGCATAACAGTCCACAAATATTAACTATAAACTTCCAGCACCGCAGCAAAAATACACAGTCCCCCAACTAATACTAATAGTCCTAATAACCTTTAGGGACCATCCTGTCTGAGTTGAGAGTACATTTAAAATGGGTCCCTAAGTACAATACCACATTAACTGTAGTCTGTGAAGGAGATTAAGACCTATCAACGAATGGGTCAGATGGAAACCACCCTTAAAAGTTGACAGTCGGCATGATCACATCATATAGTTATCTAAACTTAAGATTTTCCTTTTAAGTCCTCAGTTACATATAATTTTATAGTAAACAGATGACTACTCACTAATTAGCAATGGATCAATTCCGAAAGCTAATGAAATTTCCTTGTAGGCTTCCCCCAACTGATAATCCTAAAAAGACCTTCAGGGACCATCCTGTCTGAGTTGAGAGTACATTTAACATGAGTACTTAGGTACAATATCACACTAATCGTAGCGTGTGAATGTGATCAAGACCTATCAGGGGATGGCTCACATGGAAACCCTTTAAACCTGACAATCGGAGTGATCACACCATATACAGTTATCTAAACATAAGATTTTCCTTAAATTTGTAGGCTTGAGACCCCACAGTAAAGTTAGGTCTTGTATTAAACAGTAGGCTTGGTTTAGTAGGTGGGTCATGCTGTTTCTTAAAAGCTATGGCACATGGGAGACTGCTGATGCATTGCATCTCTCGCAGGACCCATCATAGGATATTCAAAATCAAATTACCCTGAATTCATATTTGGGTATGTCCAACCATAATGGCATATCACAAAAGCACATAATCACATAATGAATTATCTATAGACTATAATCCAAGGTTTCTTTGCCTAATGAGCAAGTTATATGGATAGCTAATTAAGAAAATACGACAGACTTCCCCCACAAAGATAACCTGTCCCGGACTCCGGGGACACTGGACATGCAGTAGCAACATAGTAATTGATGATGAGACTGATGGCCACCATGTAAAAGCAGTGGCTTTAAACAGCTAGAAGTACAACTAGTTCTAAGAACTCTTGGGTTTGGCACCAACCATTCAACAGACAGCTTCTCATGTAGGCCATTGCCCAATAATCATAAATATAAATCAGCACAGCTTTTATAAGGTGAAACTCTAAAATGTAAATGCTGCTGAGAAAAGAAAACATATAAAGTTGCAATAATTCCCTCAAGGAAATATTAGCTTTTGACACTGGAATAAACTTTGGTCCATCTTATAAAAGAAAAAGAAAAGGAGAATAAAACAAAATGAGCTAATTCTCTTTAGTGAAACTGAGAAGAAAAACTTGCACTGTGCTGCATTTAAATTTTTTTACATGGAAGAGATGGTTAGGATGAATCTTCTATCTCTGTTACAAATGGCGATTTGGGTGATAAAAAAAAAAATCAGACTTGAAGAAACAGGGAAAGCAAAAAAATATTCAGAGCAAAACGGGAAATCTTGAATTATGTAGCCAAAAAAAAAAACCTTCAGATGAGAACCAAAAAGATTGAGCATTGATGAACACCCAATTATAAAAGATGGTTGATAAATGTCTATGATCATTCCTTACAATTTACAAAATAGTCAGCTTTAAGATTAGAACCCCTGAAACAAATAGAACCCAGTAGCGGTGAAAATTAACAGGAAAAAGTAAATGAAAAAAAACTTAATAATCATAAAAGATAACATTAAGCACCAAAACTTTATGTCAGAATAATCATCAATATTTGCAAAATCAAAATAACCAACAAAACTGTCAAAATTAACAGAGGAAGGAACTACATTTCCCTCAAAATTGACATCAGATCAAAAGAAAAGATCCACTTAAAAGAATAAAATGAAAAGACCCCTTCAACATTTCACATTTACACTCAGAATGCAAATATAACACAACCCGGAAACAGAAAACAAAAATAGAACTTAAAGAAATAAAAAAAAAAACAAAAACAAAATGCAGAAACTTTAACACACACACACACAACCCAGAAATGAATAACAAGTGCAAATGACTTACTTTAGGAGATGGATAGCCAAGCTTGGGATTGAAACCCAAATGGGACTCAAGATCACCAGGACTGCGGTTACCATTTGGCGAAGTGGGTCTAAGGAATCTCTCAAAAATAGCCATGACCAAGAACATGCAGATGAGAATGGCAGTGGCAACAAAACCAAACGACACCGCATTGGCAGAGTTGCCAAATTGTTTCCAGTTATCTTCTCTTTGCACGTTGTTCAGTGGAGCTCCTATTGGTGACCATTCAGAAACATAATAGCTACCTTCAAATCCTCCTCTCATTCTGAGTTAATTCACTTTCACTCTCATTACGTGTGCTTTCTTTTATTGTCATGGAACTTGGCAGTGCAATAACAAAAAAGAAAAAGAGGAAAAACAAAAAAAAACAAAAACAAAAGAGGCTTGTGTTGTTAAAGTTGAAGCGGTACTTAAGGCTTTGTTTACACTGGTATCAAGGCTTGTGTAAGTGTACTACTTATAAAACTTTGATATATTCAGGCTTGTAAAAAGAGAAACTGAGAAAAATATAAAATATAAAATATAAAATAGATGTGGGCTTATAGGAAGGTGACTTGGTGGGAGAAAAATAAGACAGCTTTGGAATTTGGAGATACATTTTTTTTTCTTTTGGTTATTTTAACTTTTCTTGATTTTGTCTTCTTTCTGTTAGAAATTGTAAAATGGTTTCTGGGTTTTGGTAGAAAAACTCTAAATTGACTTCTCACTCACTGTTGTAGTTAATCAAGATAATTAGAGATATTTTAATTGATTAAATCACATGGCAACATGTTATAAAATACAATGAAGGGGCAAGAATGCTATAATCAGAATATTGTTTATGCAAGCATTTTTTTTCCCTATCCAAATAATTTGAAAAACTTTATAACACTTTATGAGGACAAAATGACAATCATGGATAGCATTAATATCAATTTTTATATCTTTATGCAACCCACTTTAATTGATTAAAATAAAAGGACAGAGACCACATAACATGCAAATTAAAGATGTGAAGTGTGAACTCCCTATCCAGTAGTGCAACCTATTAGGTGTCCGTTGAGTTGCTCTTATTACAGGTTTGTTGACAGGAAGAGAGCCTGGATCGGACTTGCGTGGCCTCCCTATAACGACTTATTTGAGTAATTCGAGGAACCCTAAGCCTCCACAACTCACGTTGATTTAATAATTCGCTGCTTTATTATTAAGAATAATCTCATTTAAATAGAGAGATTTAAGAGTATCCCTAAGTCTATTGGATATGCAATATCCTTATTAACAACTAATAATTATTCCTAAGTCTATTGGATATGCAATATCCTTATTAACAACTAATAACTATTCATAATCTAATAGTAATTCCTAATCTAATCACCTGTTAAAGCAGCAGTAATGTGCAGATATACCTGCACCTAACAACTTTCTTCCCCCTTGAAAACACCATTGTCCTCAAGGGTGAAATAATGATATCGAAGCTGAAATTCTTCACGAGATTCCCAAGTAGCATCGGTCGGTGAATAGTCCTGCCAATGGACCAAAATTTCATCTCTGCCAGAAACTTTCCTTGCGTCCAGCACGGCCAAAGGTATTGGAAGCACTGCCGTTTCGTTGGTCAAATACTCATGCAAGGACGTTTCTATCACAATGTTATCTCTCACCATACGCTTAAGCTTAGAGACATCAAAGGCGTGTTCTGCTGCTGGGGTCCAAGCAAAATAGTCTTTCTTTAACATCTGTGTTAGGGGCTGAGCAATCACTCCGTAGTTTCCTATGAATTTCCGATAGTATCATGTTAGACCAAGGAACCCGCACAACCCTTTTTGATTTCTTGGTTTCGGCCAATCAACAATAGCTGATGTCTTCTCTGGATCCATAGCAACGCCCTCCCGTGAAATTATGTGACCCAAATAACTAACCTCGATTTGCCCGAAACTGCACTTTTCCTTTTTGACAAATAGCTGATTTTGTTCGATTAATCGGAAAATTGTCTCTACATGCTGCAGATGTGTCTCCCAGTCCGGGCTATATATCAATATGTCGTCAAAGAATACCAGCACAAATTTCCTAGTGACATCTTTGAACACCTCGTTCATGAGAGCTTGAAAATTTGCAGGAGCGTTTGTTAAGCCGAATGGCATAACCAAGAACTCGTGATGTCCATGATGAGTTCGAAATGCCATTTTCCCACATATTTCGGGTGCATTCGAAGCTGAAATTCTTCACGAGATTCACAAGTAGCATCGCCCGGTGAATAGTCCTGCCAATAGACCAAAATTTCATCGTGCCAGAAGCTTTCCTTGCATCCAGCACGGCCAAGGGTATTGGAAGCACTGCCGTTTCGTTGGTCAAATACTCAGGCAATGACGTTTCTATCACAGTGTTATCTCCCACCATACGCTTAAGCTTAGAGACATGAAAAACTGGGTGTAGCTTGGCAGATGTTGGTAGTAGTAATTTGTAAGCTACTGGTACAATTCTTTCAACAACTTGAAATGGCCCGAAGAACTTTGCCGCGAGCTTATTATTTATTTTCTGGGCTGCTGTTGTTTGCTTGTATGGTTGGAGCTTAAGGTACACCCAATCGCCCACGTTGAATTGGCAATATGTGTGCTTGGAGTCATAGATAGATGAGTTTCATTTGTTTTTGAGCCGCCTTCGGATTTTCTCTTGCTTCTTGCAATTTCCTATCTCTCGCATGAAAATAATGCTCCACTGAGTCCACCCGAGCTGTACATGGAACATAAGATTAGAGATTTTGGAGTTTCCTTCCATAAACTAACTCAAATGGTGTCATGCTTGTGGACTTGTGTCTTATCTCTACATGCTGCATATGTGTCTCACAGTCCGGGCTATATATCAATATGTCGTCAAAGAATACCAGCAAAAATTTCCCGGTGACATCTTTGAACTCCTCGTTCATGAGAGTTTGAAAAGTTGCAGGAGCGTTTGTTAAGCCGAATGACATAACCAATAACTCGTAATGTCCATGATGAGTTCAAAATGCCATTTTTTCCACATCTTCCGGGTGCATTCGAATCTGATGGTAACCGAACCTGAGATCAAGCTTTGTGAAATATTTAGCCTCATTCAACTCATATAAAAGTTCATCAATAACATAAATTGGAAACTTATCTTTGATTGTGATCTCATTCAACGAACGATAATCCACACATAGTCTCGAAGAGCCATCGTGTTTTTTTACCAAAATAACAGGAGATGAGTATGGGCTGGTACTATTTCGAATCACTCCTGTTGTTAAGAGGTTGTCTACAGTCTTCTCTATTTCATTCTTTTAGTAATGTGGATATCGATAAGGTTTCACATTAACATGCCATTTATCTTGCAGCAAAGGTATCCGATGGTCCTGATATCGCTTAGGGGGCAACCTTGTTGGTTCGTTGAAGATGCCCTGGAATAGGTCCAGAATTTGCTGCAGTTCCGGATTAGTCATTGTTGTATCCTCTTGGTCCGCTCTCAAACAGATGGCGTGCAACTGCAATATGTATGCCTTTTTCTGTTTTCTAAGTTCCTTCTCCACTTGTTGACCATTACTAAAACAATTCTTTGGCCCTTTCGACTCTTGTAACAGAATCTCCTTATCTCTCATTGAAAACCTCATGTATAGTTCCTTGAAGTCCCACATTATGGGTCACAAAGTACGTAGCCATTGGGTACTTAAAACTACATTGTACCCTTCAATTGGTAACAATAGAAAATCTATTGAAAATTCTCATCTCTGAACAATGATTATCACCTCAGAACAGCTTCCTTCTCCTTGTAATCTTTTGCCGTTGGCCAGTGCCACTTCATGGATCCCATTTGTTCACATCCAACCTGAGTTGTCTTGCAACTTGAGTGTTTAAGAAATTGTGGCTGCTACCCGAATCCAATAGTATTGTGATTTCCTGACCTGTTACTTTTCATTTCAATCGCATGGTTTTAGAAGTTGGAGTCTCTGAAATCGCATGAATTCTGATTTCTGGATCTAGCGACTCACTGTTTGCACTGTCGGTGTTGTGGTAGGGTCTTTCGCTATCAGTTTCTTCATTGAAATAAATCCATTCTATCAAAAATAACTTTTTACAACGATGTCCCAGGGCAAACTTCTCATCGCAATTGAAACAGAGACCTTTTTCACGTCTTTCCCTCATCTCAGCGAGGTTTAGTCTTTTGATAGTATGTGTTCTTGGTTTGACAGAAATTGGTGATGAGGCTAGTTGATTGCTTATATTATTGGTTTGCCTGCGATTTTCCATTGTTAAGGTTTTCTTCAAGCTCAAGTTGCGCTCTTCATACAACCTGGCTGCACCAACTGCTGCACTTAGGGTGGCTGGGCTGGTTACCTGTACTTCTGTCCGAATATGGTCCTTCAACCCACTAATAAAACACCCAATATGTTATTCCTCTGTCAAACTTCCAACTTTACTCAAAAGCTTACTAAATTCGAGGTAATATTCCCTTACTTCCCCTTCTTGGCGTAGCTTTGTCAAGTCCCCAAACAAGTTTTGGAACGTGGTTGGTCCATAACATAAGTGCAATTCCTGTTTTAATTTATCCCAACTGAGTGTTGCGGTTCTTCCCTTCAATTGTTGGTACCACATTTGCACATCTCCATCCAGATGGTACGTAGCTAATGAGACTTTGTCACCTTCTTCCGTTCTTTGAAACTCAAAAAATTGCTCAACTCGACAAATCCAGGAGGTGGGATCGTCCTGTCCATAATATTGTGGAATGTCCAGTTTGGTCATTGTTGAACTGGTACACGTTGTGACCAACAATTCCCAAAAATTCGGCCCGTGAAAAGCCCGGCCCGAATTTTTTCCAAAAAATAAAAATAAATATTTAAATACAATTTATATTATATAAATACATCATCAAAATTAAAAACATACAAAAAAAAATACATTCACACTATATGAAAGACAATTCACAATTTAAATGCTACAAACAAATAAAAATGCTACAAACATATTATATATATATATATATATATATATATATATATATATATATATATATAATTTTTTTTTTTTGGTTTGGCCCGGGCAGGGCCCTGGCTTTTTTTACCCCGGGCGGGCTGGTCCGGGCCGGATCGGGCCCGAGCTTTTCTGCCACCCTTAAGATCCACATATGAGTAGATTTGGTGATGAAGACTGAAACTTTGCGATGCTCATGGGAATATTTGCAATCTCATATATCTATAAATTATCTTGTATTAGATTGATTATATATTGTTGTAAAAGTCTTTTAAATAACATGTGTATTATGTTGTTTTACTTTTATTTATGGATTTGTAGTCAATGGCTTTGCATTAAGGTTGATGTAAGAAGACCAAGCTGGTCCCGTAATTATTATTGTTGCTGTTGATGGGTGATTTTCATCCCAATGGCAGTTTAGGGATAACCATCCCGAGACAATCATCCTTCAACCTTGAATTTGTTTGGTTATGGGAGGACCAAAAGCAAATATAACGAAAGACAAAATAAACACAAGAATCGACAAAGAGTGTTTAACGTGGTTCGGCGGAGCAAGTCCAACCTACGTCCACGGGCACAAAGTGGGGGGTTATTTTTATTACCAAACCGAGCTCGACCGACCTGTTTAGGGACAATTCTAAAAGAAAACCGAGCTGGTTGTTCTCTTTTAATATTTTTTACAAGTAGTGCTCAAATGAAAATTTTACCAACCCTTACAATGAGATCTTCCCCCTTTATATACTAAAGAAAATAAAACATTATTCTCATATCTTTATGACGTCAACACTGCAGGTTCCCGGTGATTTGACAAGTTTTCTTCCCAACTGCCTCGCCGAAAGTGAAGCCTACCCTCGGATTTTTTGTCACATCACGCTGTAAAAGTACATTGTCATATTTTATCATTAATGATGACAGCCTGTAAGATCTCTAATACAAAAGTAGATTTCAGATGGAAAAGCCCAAACTATCCTAGTCACTCGTCGGTCTTAGAGAGGTCGGTCTGGTGACATGCCGAGCTTCCCAATCTGCTCCCGTCCCGACCCTGAATATCTGAGCCATCCATTGTGGTATAAGAAGCGAAACATAGCTGAACCGAGCTACCGGAATAATGAGGTCGGCCTCGGCTCCGAAAGGTTCGGTCTTCGATGTTCAAATCACATCATGTCCAATGGTCGGCCAGATCCGAGAAACTATGTCCGAACTCCGTATCTGATCGAGAAACGACTAATACCATCTGAACATCTAATCTTCCAAAAGGAAAAATCCCTATCTGCCATTGCCGAACTATTCAAATTCCTTAATCAAAGAAATCACTATCAACCGTTGTTAAATAGTTTTAATGTGAATATGTATTGGAAACACATAATCTATATATTATTTTATGTTATTTGTTAGTTAAGCTTGAGTCTTTGGATTTCTTAAATTTGTATATATGAATGGATTATCATGTAAAAAAAAAAAAAAAAAGAGAGACGAGGGGGGCATCTGCAGTAAATTTGATTTTTTCAGGGCAGCTGGGGTATTATTTCATCTGGGGTATTATTTGGACGACATTTGGCTAAAAATTTCCAAGCTACTAAGCCACAGTTACAGCTATAGCCTATAGGACACTGGACACTGACGCCTGACGGGGCTTCAGATTCATTGGGAAGAAATTGATAAAATCATGAAAATAAAAATTCATCAATGTGATTTCTTCAACATCTCGAAAAGAGCAACATTGACTGTGGTCCCTAGGTACCCTTACAGTGAAAAAAAATTGTCATGATTACGTGTCGTCCAGCATAGCAGTTTTATGGTCCAACGTGGCGTACACATTCACTAGTACCCGAATGCTTCTCATTCAATCCTATTTTACTTAAATTCTAAGTACGATGTTAATGATTTTATTTTAGTGGGAAATATCTGTTTCAAGAGTCTTGTCTTGGCAAGCGAACAAAATATTTTCGTCAAAAGACATTTATTTTCATATAATTTTTTTTTGGGAAATTTACCAGGCGGTAATTTTCAAATCCGAGACCTGCTTAAAATTTTTCATAAAATGGTATAATTTTTCGACAACGAAGTTGTCGTTTAATTATTTGAAAACGATGAACTCGGCTGATAGTTAACTGACTGAAACATTTTTTTTTTTAAAGAATTCTAATTTTTTTGGGTCAAAAACACTTAAATTCTCAAAATTATTCTATATCGCCAATTTTTCAATTGATTTAATTATTAAAATATTTTTAGCAACTCGCTTCGTGAAGCCCACATGCCGATGCCGTGTGTCGGGAAAGTGTTCCCCAAACACTCACGGTCCCACCAACGGCCTACTTACACGTGTCATATCCACCTCATTTCTCATGGTCTTGACACGTGGATTGAGCTAGAACGGTCGGATGGGTTAGATAAAGCATTAAAGCAGCAAAATTAGCTAAAGCTTCCCTCTTTTCCCCATAACAAACCCAACATATCAGCTTCCTTTGTCGGCTTTTTCAGCTTCGTACCAAAACACAGAGACATGTAATAGACACCCATATCAACGCCCAATATCACATCTTGAAACCCAGCACATCACAGCCGTTGATGATTTAATGTTGTTGATTAGTCAAAGTCAAATGGAGTGAAGGGGATTAAAAGAAAAACTCACGCGTGCGATTGCTTGTTCAGGTGAAGAAAGTCAGAAAATTGACTAATGATTGACTAGCCTCTTGTGTCATATGCGTCAGCTCGTGGGGACATGGTCAGGGACCAAAAGGTTGCATGGTGGCTCGTGCCCGGCTGGGCTAATGGCTCACGTGAAAAAGGATCTTTTTTTTACTTTTCCTTTTTTTTTTTCCTTTGGCTTAAATTTTTGATGTCAAATCACTTTCTCGTCTTTTGATGGTGGTAAAAAAGCTTGACATATTTGACCACTTGATTGAGGGTTTAGAATTGGGCTCCCTTTGAGGCTTGCAGGCCCATGGCTATAATATTCAACTGGCCCAATTGCGCTCGTCTTTGGGGATTAATGTGGACCATATTGGGCTACTGTGTCTCTTTGCTTCGTGGAGAAGATTTGCAGATCTACATTAACACACGACTCTTTTTTGTTTTTTGTTTTTTATCGTAAAAAATCTTCATCTCAAGCCAAAGTTCAAGCTATATGATCTCTCATGAATCATAAATATTAGTTAAGTACAATTATTTATATCATTTTATAAGAATCAATCGAAAGATGTTTTACTCACAGGCTTGATCGAGTAGTTTTCAAATAATTTATTTAACTAGTTACTTGAATTCCAATCCGTGGGAAACTATGTGGCTTAAAAAATTAATTTGGGTTTTGTCTATCCCATATATTTTCAAAAAATAAGGAGAAAAAACAATTTAAAGATGTTAATTCATAACTTATATAGTCTTCATGATTTATTATTGTAATTTGATTGAACTTTTGCTTAAAATTTACTGTAGTTTGAAGGAGAGATTGGGATTTTCTTTGTAGTACTGGTAGCAAATGATTTGGCCCAAACAGGAAGCTACATCATTTCTTGAACAGGACTAATGCTTTAGTTTTGACAAACTAAATAAGATTTTGCCATGATTTTGGTTACTATTCCTGTCAAATATGGAAGCTCATCAAAGTAATGGGGACTCAATTTAGAGCTAGTTCCGTGTATAGACATGATACATAAATTAATAGAGTAACTATATGATTAAAACTTGCAAAATTAAAACATAATCATGGATGGGTCAATTGCTTCTTTCCAAAATTGGACAAACATCATAGCATTAATTTCTTCTGATATTAAGAGTTTTTGCCTTTTTTAAATGAAGATTTTTTATCCCATTTTAAGTTGATATAACTTAACGGATAATAGAAAATGAAAGTTTCTACAAAGTTCTTATTTATTTGATCTATAGGCACACAAAATCATTGGGATTGCTAGTAGTGGATCACTAATTGAGCATACAATCAAGACACGTATAGCTAGCTGTTTTTTTTTTCTGCCTTGTAAAATAGCAAACCCTTATACTACTAGATACTTTGTTCTATAAATTTAGATTATACTAATAAACAAAGCGACATCGTTTGGGATTACCACGAAACTTACGACGAAAGTTGAACGACACAACAATGGCTACAGAGCTCTTTCTCTCCTTCCTCTACCATTGGTTCAAAGCTTCTCCATGCATCTCTAGTAGCTGCAGTGTCAAATATGTGCACCATTGACATTGTTCTTTCTAACTCCCCAGCCATACGATACCCTGCCATGAAGTATAAATGGGTCCCAATCGGTGCCATAGTTAAGTAGAGCCGTTGGATTGGAGGCCAATCATCAGTATTAGTAGTAGTGCTCGATGTAGAAACTGGGGAATTGAGAATCTGAAGGCAAGATCCATTAACTTCATCCCACATGTTAAGCTTCCCATCATACGACTCGATATGACCTTTCCATGCCTTTAAGCAATCCCCAGAGCTAAATAGCCTATTATCCACATCAACAATTTGATTTGGTGGAATATCTAATTGCCACATACGCGTTACGAGATCCCATTTTCCCGTCTGCGTGTCGTACACCTCAGCCGAACTACGTTCCGTAAAGTGAACCGAACCATCTGAGTCAGCTCTCTCGACAAATCCACTGATCACGTGGATTTTTCCCTGCCACATCACCCCCACACATTTGTATCTCAATGTGCTCATGTTAGGCAAAGGAGTCCATTGATCAAGTTCAGGATTATACACTTCGGCAGATGCAATTCCCTTAGCACTATACAAATTGGATTTCCCTCCAGCCACGTAAATTTTATTATCACATACGGTACATGCAAAGTCGTAACGTGGTACACTTAATGGTGCACATTTGGTCCATTCATTAGACTTAACATTGTACCGTAGCACCCACGGCAAAACGTCGTCGTAGGCGTCGACAAAATCGTCCGATTCACCGGAGTTGTCAGCTCTCTTCTTGTGGCATAAGAGTCCACCAATTATGTAAATTGAATCACCCAATGAAACCATTGAAAATGCCTTCAAGATATGGTTATCAGTAAGGTCAGGTATGTGACTAACATGACTCCATGTATTGTTAGATGGATTGTAACATGCAATCCAATTAGAAATGTTTGATCTCGGCCCCGGCTCTCTCAGGCAAAACGAGGCCATGACAAGATGGTCGGAATGGTCGTGTGCCGGTGAAGGTGGCGGCGTCGACCGTGACGGAGAAGATAGAGAACCCATTGGAGTACGCAGGGGGGGAGATTTTAGAGTATATGGTCTGTATTATAATGTCAAATTGGGAGATTTTTAATGTGGGGAGTAAGGGAAAATATAAAGATGAATTAGCGGAGAACACAAGAAGAAGTTGGATTGTGAGCATCGACTTAGAGGTGGGCATGGAGATGTTGTTTTTGTGTGGAATCTAAAAATTGTGGATGAAATCTAGAGGTTTCTTGTTTATGATTGTTGAAAGAATTGATTAAATAATTTGGTTGGATATTTGTCTCATGCATTTGGCTAAATTTGATGGACTGGAAGTAGGAGGATTTGCGATTAGTTCAAGAAGAAATTAGAAGAATCATTATATGAGTTAAAAATCAGTCATCTATTTCTCTTTTTTTTTTTACAAGGGCAGCATTGTTTTTACTCCCATTTTTATATAGAAGAGAGAAGCACATGGACCATCTAAAATCTGCAAGGTATTGTAATTTCTAGGTATAATAAGAAACAAGAGAAGATATTTGTAAAACTTATCATTGAAAACATCATAGTTTAATTGGTTTCTATTTGTCAAATTATAAAAATAATTTATCATAGCTATGCCTATGAGTGTGTTCCATTTTCATGGATGCACAAAAGAGAGAGGGGCATGTGACATAGAAAGTGTTCTGAAAAAGCACCCAAAAGGGATAAGGAAGCAAATCCCATTTAGGATACTACTAGCGCATGATACACAAACATCTCGAATCTCACACTTTTTCTCTCCTAAATGCAACATAGATTTGGCTCTAGATTAGGTTAGTTTATCAAGAAAAGTTTGTTTCCATAATAAATAAAGTACATACTTTTAAAATCAAAGTAAGTTAATGGGATCTATCATCTTTTACATATGTTTCTTTTGATCTGGTAATATAGATTAGAGACAACAGGCATGTGACTAGAAAATGAAATTAATTAATGAAGGGTGGTAATGATATTTTGCTATATTGGGTTTTGGTGATTGTACCAAACAAAAAAGCCCACTCAATATCAGCATTTGGGTATTGTTTTGAGTCAATGATAGTATATGGGCTCTCACATAGTTTAAGCATAAAAAACTTCATCAGTACCAGAAACAAGTTCAACCCTCATAACCTAAGTAACAAGGGCCATTCCATGTGGCAAAATTTAATTCATCAAACTCAATTATCAAAGCTTAGTAAAAGAGACACATGGACACTTGAGATGAATTCTCACAGAAATATTACTGCAGGTGCAGAGAGATGCCAAAGTTTGATTTGTGACACTGCTTGCTTAGTTGGCTTAGAATGACAGCTCATGATCTGACATGATACCACAAGTAGCAACAGCATAACTTGTGCACACAAGTTGAAAATGGGCACAAAGCAAAATTTGGATAAGGAAGTAGCAGAACAAGACAATGGCCCCAAGGGTGTCGCTTGGTGGTGAAGGGTCCAGAATCTCATCTTGAGGTTCTGGGTTCAAATCCAGGAGGTGCAACTTCTTATAAGAGCCTGGGGCAGCCGGAGGTTTTACCTGCGCCGCGGCCCAGAATGGGTGGTTTGGTGGCGGGGTTTCCAACGATTTCAAAAAAAAAAAAAAAAAAAAAGAACAAGATAATGGGGTACTAGATGTCAGATGAGAATATGTAATGGCCAAATGGATTTGTTGATAAAAACAAAAATGTGGGAAGTAGGAGTCACAGAGTAATCAAAACCCCCCACAGTCTCTCATTGCTTTCTGCTGGAACGGATCAGTTTGGGGCATAAAGGGAACTTTGATTTGACTTAGCACTGTAGCTCTTCATTGCCAATTTTTTCACTTTGCCATTTTATTTTGTGAACATATTAAGTTATTACTGAAGTGTAGGGGATCTAAACTCTAAAGATACAATGGTTATTTTATTACACTCTAATGGGGGACTTAATCAAAGGACAATTAGATCTAGATGTATACCAAACACTTCTCTTGAAAGAACCCAAAGGACAGATTACGTGTCAGTGGTTGTTAAAGGCAAAAATGCCTATAGCTCCAAGTCTCTGAGGTAGAGCGAGGAGGAACACAAGATCATTAAATACTTGACTCATTAACTTACAGACAGCTTTCATAATTCTTTTTTATTCACTTATTTATTTTATCTCTCACTCTCTTGTTACTTTGTCTTTCTCCTGAAAGGATGATGGAATTTTAGCATCCCGATGTGATTCCCAACTGAAGCTACCACAGTATCTTTGAAAGACCAAAAAGATTTGCACTATCTTCTTTATTTTCCTTCCTTGTAAAGTTTAGACCTTTCTTGTTTGTTTTTAAACTTTGCACCATTATCAAATTCCAAGTATGTCTTTCTGCTTCTGTTTAAAGCCCTCTTGCTAACCAACTTCTTTAAGTGTTCTTTTTCTTTTGAAGTTTTTGTTCTTTTAGGGGATTTTGATTCAACTGAAATCAAGATTACATGGGTTTGGTGGGAAGCTTGGAATGGATGAATAGTCATGGTAAGAGGCAATGCAAGAGCCTGTTCTGGAAAATGAGGGCAGCATTGAAGAAAGCTGTGAAAACTGGGAACAAACAGCAGTTCAAGTTCCAGTATGATCTTTCCAGTTATGCTTTGAATTTTGATGATGGTAGTTGCAATTCTGGTCTAGTCAAGCAACCTAAGTTCCCAGAATGTTCAGAAGGCAAAAATGTAATGTGGGTATATGTTCTTTAGGTGGAATCTCATTGATGTTTGATCAGTAGGGAAAGTCACATAGACTGGATTAGTTTGTTTTGTGCATTGCTTTTGGGTATGATTTTTCAATTCGATGAGAAGTGAAGTACATGGAAATTGTTCAAGGAGATGATTCGCTCTCTCTTCTTTGCATTGTTCATCTCCATTATTGTTTTAGATTGTTAGCCTCGGAACATTAATCTCTCTCCCCCCTTTGGTTAAGTCTCTTCAGTTTAAACAAAAAGTCACATGCTAACGTTGCCCACACATGCTCGAATTAAGAGAAATGAAGGTCCCATTTACCTTAAAGAAAGGGAAATTAGTATATGCCAACAGATGTAAATACAAACAAATGATCATGCAGACGTAAGTTACCGAACAGAATCCAGCTGAGCTAATTCTGTTTTGCTT